>CM028379.1:129505647-129676096 GCA_013146195.2 Codonopsis lanceolata | reverse complement strand
CGGAGATGGGGCCGGGGTATCTATGGGTAAAAGTTTTCATATCTTTTGTTTGTGTACTTTGTTTTCATCATCAAGATAAAAAAAATTGATAATGAAAAAAACGTGTATCTATCTTTAGGTTAAGAGAGAATTTAAGAGAAGGTTAAAACCGAATCGGGTTGGGTTAATTTTGTTTGGGGAGATCAAGATCGAAAAACATGGTGGGTCTTTTTCTCTAGATTTTTCTTTTTTAGAAAAAAAGGAATGGTGGACCTCCACTCCATTTTTTTTAACATTTTAACTTTACACACACATTTATATAATTTTTTAGAAAATTATATTTTATTTCTTAATTTTTATTAGGCTAAAATACATTTAGCACCCTAAAGTTTACACAAAATTCCTAATATTTCCCTCGAGTTAACATCCACAAGGAAATGTCAAATTAGCATGACTTTTCTAATGGATGTGGTTAGGGTGAAAAATAGGGTTTAAAAAATAACGTCAGATACTATTATGGGACAAACCTTAGGGTTGGGGTGCACAATGTGATTTGGTGGATACTTTTGAGGGGAATTGTAATTTGGCATAATTATAAGGAAAATGTTATCCTTGCAACTAATTATATTACTTTCCTAATAACAACTAAGTTTTGAATAATTTGCAAAGTTGTTTTGGACAAAGACATTTTTTTTTTCAAGGCTTAGTTGTAAGGAAATTTATAAAATTAGTTGTAAGGCTAGCAACATTCTTTGTCAAGTATAATTTTTCTAATATTTAAATTAAAAATTACATTACTCTCCAAAATGAAATTTAAAATTAATTTAATTTATTTTCTTATCAATGGTTTTCTTCCATCAATCTTATCATTCATAGACTCACCACCATTATCACCTCAAATAACACCATTAACTCAAAAATATATTTTTGATTTAGTTTTGTCTAATTCTTTACTCATTCGTTCAAATTAACCTATATGCAAAACTCGTCATTTATAGACCTACCACCACTACAACCTTAAATTTCACTATTTACAAATCCAAATTAATTTTTTTGAATTTTCAAATTTGAAGATTGAAACTCAAACCGATATGAAGATTTGAAAAATTGATGATTTGGAAATCTAACAATGTCATATTTCACGAAACCACCATTGTTATGCTTACAATCACCCCAAACACCACTCTAACCCCACCATCACCATCCACCAATCACCGCCACCGCCGGTCACCACAACAAAAAAACGAGTTCACCTTGCTTTGTTAAAACGAAAAAATAAAAAATCTTTAGCTTTCGTTAAGTCACCATTAAAATTAGATGACAGTTAGGGATAGTAATGAAATTGTATGAAATTTTCGCTCGAAACATAGTATAGTGGCAAAATGTAACAATTAATCAAAGTACAGTGACAAAAGTAACCATTTTCCCCCCCAAAAGTTAATTTTTTATTTGATTTGATTCCTCTTTTAATTCTTTACTCCTTCCTTCAAAATAACTAATTTGAAAAACTCATCATTTATAGACACATCATCACACAACTTTGAATTTCGCTTTTTACAAACTCAAATTCAATTTTTTATATTTTTGAATTTTCAAATATTCAAATTGAACCAAAACCCACGTGGATATTCGAAAATATAATAATTTGGAAATCTCACAATGTTTTACTAACTCGACTGAGTACGGGTGTTTTTGTCATCTTAGAAAATATTGGGTGACATTTGTAACAATAATGGTAAGAGGGGGAAACTGATAAGAAAATCAAAATATAAGACGAAATGAATAGAATTTAAAAAAACGTAGGATGATCTATCTTTAAAATAGGTACAAGTCAAGGGATCAATTTATTATTCAATTATTCATGAAATTAATTTGCTTATGACAAATTTACTCTTTTGACCTTAATTCATGGCAAGTGATTTATAATTTTTATGGCAATTTTTTTCTAAGCATTATTGTTTGGCATAATAAATTTATGTGTATTGTCCTTAACAAAAGACACAAATTCATCAAATGATTCTTCATTTTTTTCATCTTCTTGACATTACGACACATTTTATTAACTTATTTCTCTTATTTTATTCATGTGCAATAACTAGACATGCTACAAATTTGCTTAATATCTCGATACTAACCAACAATTTTATTACTATAGATACAATTTTTCATATAAATCCTATAATGTCTTTCCCGAACATATTTAAGAAAGTAAAACCATATTGTTTTTTTAGTTTCCAATAAAGTTATAGTGTCTCAACCGAGTAAGGGTATTTTTGTCATTTCAGAAAATATTGGGCGACATTTGTAACCTCCTGTGAGGTTGGGGAAATTGATAAGAAAATCAAAATACAAGACGAAATGAATTGAAATAAATAATGTATAACCTAACTTTAAAATAGGTACAAGTTAAGAGATCACACTATTATTTAATTATTCATTGAATTAATTAGTTTATGACAAATTTACTCTTTTTGCCTTAATTAAAGGTGAGTAATTTATTAAGTTTAAGGGTAAATTTGTCCATACATTAAGTTGTAAGAGACAACCTACGTTTATAAGTGGTTAGATTAGATATTTTATTCATTGGTAATAACTAAACATGCTACAAATTTGCTTAATATCTAGATACTAACAAACAATTTTATTACTATAGATACAATTTTTCATATAAATCTAATAATGTCTTTCCCGAACATATTTAAGAAAGTAAAACCATATTATTTTTTTAGTTTCCAATAAAGTTATAGTGTCTCAACCGAGTAAGGGTATTTTTGTCATTTCAGAAAATATTGGGCGACATTTGTAACCTCCTGTGAGGTTGGGGAAATTGATTAAAAAAATCAAAATACAAGACGAAATGAATTGAATTAAATAATGTATGACCTAACTTTAAAATAAGTACAAGTTAAGGATCAAACTATTATTTAATTATTCATTGAATTAATTAGTTTATGACAAATTTACTCTTTTTGCCTTAATTAATGGTGAGTGATTTATTAAGTTAAAGGGTACATTTGTCCATACATTAAGTTGTAAGAGACAATCTACACTTTTATAAGTGGTTCGATTAGATTAGATTAGATTAGATTAAATTGTATTACTATTGATACAATTTTTTCATATAAATCTTATAATGTCTTTCCCGAACATATTTAAGAAAGTAAAACCATATTATTTTTTTAGTTTCGAATAAAGTTTTAGTTTCTCAACCAAGTGAGGGTATTTTTGTCTTTCAGAAAATATTGGGTGACATTTCAATTTATTATTTAATTATTCACGAAATTAATTTGCTTATGACAAATTTACTCTTTTGACTTTAATTCATGGCAAGTGATTTATAATATTTATGACACTTTTTTCTAATCATTATTGTTTGGCATGATAAATTTATGTGTATTGTCCATAACAAAAGACACAAATTCATCAAATGATACTTCATTTTTTTTTTCATTTTCTTGACATTATGACACATTTTTTTAAACTTATTTATCTTATTTTATTCATGGGTAATAACTAAACATGCTACAAATTTGTTTAATATCTCGATACTAACCAACAGTTCTATTACTATAGATATATTTTTTTCATATAAATCTTATAATGTCTTTCCCGAACATATTTAAGAAAGTAAAACCATATTTTTTTTTTAGTTTCGAATAAGGTTTTAGGTCTCAAACGAGTAAGAGTATTTTTGTCATTTCAGTAAACATTGGGCGACATTTGTAACGATCCTGGCAGGTGGGGGAAATTGAAAAAAAAATATCAAAATACAAGACGAAATGAATTGAATTAAATAACGTAGGGCCTAACTTTAAAATAGGTACAAGTTAAGGGATCAAACTATTATTTAATTATTCATTGAAATAATTAGTCTATAACAAATTTACACTTTTGACCTTAATTAATGGTGAGTGATTTATTAAGTTAAAGGGTACATTTGTCCATACATTAAGTTGTAAGAGACAACATACACTTTTATAAGTAGTTAGATTGTCATAGAGATTCACAGAGATAGGTCCACCACGACATTAGGATTATCTCAAAGGGCCTACATTGAAAAGGTTCTAGAAAGATTTAGAATGAAGGATTGTGCGTCTATTGTTGCATCCATTGTTAAAGCTGACAAATTCAGTCAAAGTCAATGTCCACAAAGTGATTTGGAACAAGAACAAATGAGTCAAATTCCTTATGCTTCCGCTGTAGGCAGCCTCATGTATGCACAAGTCTGCACTAGACCAGACATTGCATTTGTAGTGGGTGTTCTAGGAAGATATCAAAGCAATCCTGGTATAGAACATTGGAAGGCTGCCAAAAGAATTATGAGGTACTTACAAGGAACTAAGGACTACATGCTTACATACAAACATTCAGATCATCTTGAGGTAATTGGATATACAGACTTGGATTTTGCCGGATGTACAGACACAAAAAAGTCTACTGCAGGATATATTTTCCTTCTTGCTCGAGGAGCTATTTCTTGGAGAAGTAAAAAGCAGATGATAGTTGCTTCATCTACTATGGAGGCAGAATTCATTGGTTGCTATGAAGCTACATCACAGACACTTTGGTTGAGGAACTTTATCACATGCCTAAAAATTGTCAATAGTATAGCAACGCCTATAAATATTTATTGTGATAACTCAGCTGCAATATTCTTTTCAAAGAATAACAAAAATGGAGGTCGCAACAAGCATATCTATATTAAGTATTTGGTTGTGAGAGATCATATTAAGAAGCAAAAAGTGGTCATTGACTATGTAAAGACTGAACTCATGATTGCAGATCCCATGACAAAAGGATTGTCGGCTAAACTGTATAGGGATCATGTAGATAGAATGTGGCTTTTAGTCTACACCACTATTTGTATTGCTCTTATTCTCTAGTTATGTACGTACATTTGGATGTTTCAGCTAATGCAATGATTTGTTGCACAATAAATCATTGCATAAATCCATTGGGACCGGTTGAAAAGGACTCGAGTAACTTATAGGAAGTTCATTCATTACTCATTTTAAATGTTTTGTGTATGTGATACATGGAAGGAAATGTCTGTTATCATTAAGGACATAACCGTCATGATTCATGCATTGATATTTTTATTTTGAGTTAATGTTGCAGTAATATAGAAAGTTACCAATATGATATTATGTCGTCATTGATGTTGATATTTTAATATGTGGATCAAGTGGGAGAATCTTGGAACATAATTACATGTCCTAATTAGTGGTCCACATATATAAGGTGGTTATTTGGTAGTTTTAAAACTTACCATTTGACATGGTAACTGCTAAATGGTTTTATAATCACTCACTGCCTTGATGGAAGGCTGTGATTTAGTTAATATAAAAGCATGCTAAGGGTCCCTAATCTAGCCTACCAAGAGGGCTCCAAATCTGTTGTCCCCTATTTCTATCCTAATACCTGTCACACCAATCCATGGCTACCACATGTTCAATTGGTTTTTACCCCGCTTAAGCCTCCTAATCCTTCCGTCATCTATCACATTAGACTCCTAATTCTTCATTCCGTTAAATCAGTTAGGGTAAAAAAAAAATTGGGAAAAAACTTGTCTAACAGTTGAAGCCGGTAGACAAGCCGATCGACGCAACCACCATGTCTTGCTCTCTCACCCTCTCTCTCGCCCTTGTTGGTCTGCCATGCTACTCAAATGGAATGAATTCGTCATGCTCTGTCTCGGAAACTCTCTATCTCTCTCTACCCAAAATCAGTCGGGCAATTGAATCCCATATGATTTCCTGCAAACTCTCTATCTCTCTCTACCCCTCCCTCCCCCTCTCTCTGTAGGGTCGCTCCCAATCGAGTCTAACAAATTTCAGCCTCTCTAAGGTATGGACGTAAATAATACTTTCGATGGTAATCCTTCATCATGCCGTCGGTTGGACTTTAAAGTGGTTGGGGATTCACCTAGAAACGAAGGTAGTTGTGATAAAATATTTGATTGTGCATCAAAAAATATTGAGGAGATAAATATTGCAAAAATTCATATGAAAATGTCGAAGGAAGATATTCCGCAGATTGGGATGGATTTTGAAACAGAAGAAGCTGCACATATATTTTATAACGATTACGCAAAGAAAGCGGGTTTTGGTACTCGAGTAAGTAAAGCACACACAGACAGAAGTGGGAAGATATTAGATAGAATATTTTGTTGCAATCGTGAAGGTCATCGGCGAAAAGATAAGCGAGCTGTCAATGTAAAAGTTCATCGTTCTGAGACACGATGTGGTTGTCGATCCATGTTGAAAGTTAACTGCCGAATGAATGGTAAGTATCAAGTAACTAATTTTGTTGCTGAGCATGTTCAATGTCTAACTACTCCAAGTAAGACTTATTTATATCGGTCCCATCGAAAGATTGCTCCTGCTCAAGCAGCTGAAGCAAATATGGTTCATAGCTCGGGAATTCGTCCTAAGGAAGCTTTTGAATATATGTCGAGACAAGTTGGTGGACGTGAGAATCTTGGGTTTATTCCACTAGATTACAGGAATTATTTGAGACCTAAATGAACTGTGGAAATGAAGGTAGGTGATACTGGAGGTGTACTGGAATACTTGCAAAGAATGAAGACAGAGGATCCAAATTTCTTTTTTGCGATACAAGTTGATGAGAATGACTTGCTCACAAACATTTTTTGGGCGGGTGCTATGATGATGGCAGATTATTCTTGTTTTGGTGATGTGGTTTGTTTTGATACAACTTATAGAAAGCATAAAGACGGTCGCCCAATTGCATTATTTGTTGGGGTAAATCATCACAAGCAGACTACTATTTTTGGTGTTGTTTTGTTGTATGATGAAACACACGAAACTTTTATATGGTTATTTTCCACCTTTGCGAAGGCTATGTCTGGAAAAAAACCTAAGACTATTCTAACCGATCAAGGTTCAGGAATAGTTAAAGGATTAGCTTCAGAATGGCCTGGAGTGTTTCATCGTCTATGTATTTGGCATATATATCAGAATGTGCCCATGAATCTGATTGTTGTATTTGGAAGGTTTAAAGACTTTGCAAAAGATTTTAGTAGCTGCATATATGATTATGACGAAGATGAGGAATTTATAGGAGCATGGAATGGGATGCTTCATAAATATAATCTCCATGAGAATGAATAGTTGAACCATTTGTTCAAGATAAAAGAAAAATGGGCATTAGTTTATGGTCGACAAACTTTCTATGCAGACATGACTACCACTCAGCGAAGTGAGAGTATGAACAGTGTGATAAAAAGGTATGTTAGTTATAAGCATGACTTATTGCAATTTTTCCATCATTTCGAGAGATTAATTAATGACCGTCGGTGTGAAGAATCCACTGCTGATTTTCGGGAGTATAGTTCTATTCCATCTATTTCATTCCCAGTGGAAATTTTGAAGCATGCTGCGACTGTGTACACATTAGAAGCATTCAAGTGGTTTCAAGGAGAATTGTGTAAGGCGCATGATTGCAGTATGCACTGTTTAGATGAGTCTGGGACAATTTCCAAATATAATATTACTCCTTATGGTAAGAATTATCACCATATTGTCACATGTGATTTATCAGAAGGCACCATTTCATGTAGTTGTAAGAAGTTTGAATTCTCAGGAATGTTATGTTCACATGCATTGAAAGTTCTTAATTTGAAAACAGAACCCCTAAATGTTACACCGAAAAACTCTAAATGCAACATCACTTAAGAAGTTAAATTACCAAACTGTCCTTTGATTTTAAAAGAAAAAGTACTAAACCTTAAAGTAGCTTTGTTTACCAAACTACCCTCCTTCCATTTTAAAAAAAATCAATTAAATTAAACTCAATTAAAACACATTCTGATATATATATATATATATATATAGTGAGAGAGAGAGAGAGAGAGAGAGGGTTTAAAGAGATATGATGAGTAGTGTCCAAGGGAGGAGGGAGGAGGAGGAGGAGAAACGGCAAGAAAAAGTGGAACAAGATCGGCTCAAGATAAGCCTTTCTACAACAACAACACCCAATTCACTGTACCCACTTGTTATTTTGTGATCCCCAGATTTTCCATTTCTTAGGTCCTGTCAATCATGTCTTTATTGTCTTTGATCACAAAAACATCTTCAGGTGGGTGATGTCCGATGTGCCTTTCTGATGGGAGCACGAAAATGTGATTGAATTAGCCTATTTTACCAATGAGCTCTAGCTCAACTGGTACTGCTCACTTCTCTTAACGGAGAGGTTGGGTGTTCGAGTCTCAATAGAGACACCCTGGACTTTACAACTCTCAGTAGAGAGGTCGGGTGTTCAAGCCTCTTCAGAGGCATCGTTGTTGTTAAAGCCTTATCCAAAGGCCCCATTTGGCTACTCACTTATCTTAACGGAGAGGTTGAGTATTCAAGCCCTACCAGAGGCACCCTGGGACTTAACTACTCTCAACCGAGAGGTCGGGTATTCAAAGTCTCATCAGAGGCACCACTTGTTCGAGCCACACCAAAGGCATCATATATATATAATTGTAGCCTTTCAAGGCATTAAATAAATTAAGGGTTGGGGTACGGTCTATGTCCCCTCCAACCTTTTAAAAAAAAAAAAGCCTATTTTATGATTTATTTTAGAGTAAATATTATACTTTTGGTTGGCTTTGTGCTGGTTTATGTTGTAGGTGTGAAGGGAGCTGCAAAAGAGGGAAGCTGAGAAGAAAATGTTGGATTTCAAGCATATGGAAATTTGGGATGTCACATGGGCATGTGATGTTCAAATTTTGGAGCTGAAGCTGTTGCCAAGTTGCTGAATTTTCGAGCAGATCTGTTGGCCAGTTAGGAAAGCTGTTACTTCTTCCTGAATTTATTTATTTATTAAAGGAAAAGCTGATTGGGAAGTTTTGGGTGGTTTTAGGAAGTTAGTGGTAGTTTTAAAACTACCAAGTCGAGGCTTTAGTGGAGAGAAGGAAGTGATATTTATGCTGTAAACTGGGCAGATCAGAGGGGAGCTCTCGTAGGGATTAGAAGAGGAATCAGGCAGTAAATTTGAGAGAGGAAAGTCACTAACAAAGGCTAGGAGAGAAGTGTAGGGAACTTGTAATCTTCTTCTAAGTTTAACACTTGCTGGGAACATAAACTCTTGGTTTTTGTAAGTTGTTTTAATCATGTTTAGTAGCTAAATTCTTTCTTCCAGTCAATAAACAATTAAGTCTCAAGCATTTTACTTTTGTGAGATCTAATAGATTTAATTCTTGTTTTATTTACAAATATTTGTTCGTTCTCCGTTTAACACGTTGGAAGATTATTGTGTCTAATTAATGTTTAATGGCCAGAATATTAATTAGCATAATATTCTATAGCTAGTTAACGCTGTTGATCCGTAATTGTCCTCGGTCTTAACAAAGTGGCAAGTAATACACCTTTTAGGCATCACAAGCATCATCAGACCGTATTACAGGAACGGATAATCATTGTTACATGTTATTGCTTCAATATGCATGGCTTTGAATCGGGTCTCTCTCTTCTTAATGCAACCGAGTTATTAAATCTTACGAGCGTCTCGGAGGTTGTAATTCGGTTAGACGATAATTAACGAGCGTCTCTTGATTATCAACACAGTAAGGCAAGATTGAGTGTTAGGCGTTTGTCGACACTTATAACCGGTTTATTTGTAATTTAACAAGATATTTTTGCATCTATGATCAGAAGTAAAATGCGAGATGAAATTTGGTTCATTGGCTGGAATTTATTTTATTGAATTAAGTCAAGCATTAATCTGTTAGTTTAATTAAAAGCATTAATTTTCAGTTAATTAGTTAATTAGTTTATTTTTAGTTAATTAAAAATATAAATTCGTATGCATTATTTACTTAGTAAAATTCTAAAAAGGAATAAGTACAACGTTCCTTGTGGATACGATCCCGACTTACCTTATACTCGTTTTTTTTTTTCAATTTTTTTTAAAGGTTGGAGGGGAAATAGACCGTACCCCAACCCTTAATTTTTTTTAATTATTATTTTTAATGCCTTGAAAGGCTACAATTATATATATATATATATATATATATATATATATATATATATATATATATATATGATGTCTTTGGTGTGGCTCGAACAAGTGGTGCCTCTGATGAGACTTTGAACACCCGACTTCTCGGTTGAGAGTAGTTAAGTCCCAGGGTGCCTCTGGTAGGGCTTGAATACTCAACCTCTCCTTTAAGATAAGTGAGTAGCTAAATGGGGCCTTTGGATAAGGCTTTAACAACAACGATGCCTCTGAAGAGGCTTGAACACCCGATCTCTCTACTGAGAGTTGTAAAGTCCAGGGTGTCTTTAGTGAGACTCGAACACCCAACCTCTTCGTTAAGAGAAGTGAGCAGTACCAGTTGAGCTAGAGCTCGTTGGTGACTTACCTTATACTCGTTATTAGGGAAGTAGGTGAATTAATTTTGACGAATTGACACTCGTCACTTTCCTTCCTAGTTCCTCCCCACTTGTTTATTTTTTTTATTTGATTTTGTCATTTCAAAATTCTTGTTCTTCATTAACATACCTCTGCAATCCACCTTACATTTTTAGATCCCCAGCTTATCAAATCATTGCCTTCTCACAAGAATTCTTCTTTGATTCTTTTTATTTTTATCGATCTTTTAAATGTCTATTGATGATTAGTCTTTCAATGGATACTTAGATCTTTTTTCTCTTTTTTTAGCATCTAAAGGGAATTGAATGTGTTTAGAATTGTTTAATGGGAAAAAAGTAACAAGCTGAATGAATTGTGTTGTGTTCTGAGTTTTTGGTGAAACAATGTTTCTTTTTTCTTGAACATAAAGTCGGCCTATTCTTGAGCTGTGTTCTGAGTTTATCGCCAGTTTGTTTTGCAAAAAATGAAAAAAATCGCCACTTTTAAAAAAAAAATGAAAAAAGTTGCCACTTTTTTAATAAAAAATTGTCAAAAATCGCCATGTTTTTTAAAATTGTTTGAAAAAAGTCGCCACTTTTATTTTTAAAAAAATGAAAAAATCGTCAGGTTTTTAAAAAAAAATTTGAAAAAAGTTGCCACTTTTTTATAAAAGAATGACAAAAATCACCATGTTTTTTTAAATTTTTTTGAAAAAAGTCGCCAGTTTTTTTATAAAAAAATGACAAAAAGATAAGGATTAATTAGTAATTAGATTACAAATCATGAACGTTGTTATTCGGATCGGAATTCATTAAATAAATTGTTGGAAATGAACAAGTTTAAAGTTTATAGTTAATTGTAAAGGAGGGTTTGACATATATTTATAGGAGGATAATTATTATTAATTGAAAATGCTTTATATAAAAAGATAAAGATTAATTAGTAATTAGAGTTTAGGGTTAATTGTAACTCTTTTTTATAAAAGGATTAATTAGTAATTAAACTTTTAAATGAATGTGGTATTTAGTGTTTTTTGTGTTACATTTAGGGTCACTCTTTGAAAAATGTGGTTAAGATTCCTGAGCAATACATATTAAAAAGGTGAACAAAAGGAGCAAAAAAAGGGATTGTGGTGACTAACTCTGAGAGTACTATAGTCGAAGGAGATCCAAAGGCAATGATGGTAATACGTTACAAAAATTTGTGTCGATTGTATACTCAGTTGGTAACTAGAGCTTCGGGAAATAAACGTTCATATGAAATTGCTAAATGTGGCATTGAGACTTTGATGGAACAAGTGGACTTGAGCTTGGATAAAGTGAATGAAAAGCCTCCTAAGCAACATCCAAAGACCCATGTTGATGATACTCTTGGTAATGGTAGTATTCCTAAAGTGAAAGGAATTAAACCAAAGCCGTCGGGTAAAAAGGGGCTTTAGAGAGAGCCATTAGAAAGAATATGTCTAAAGGAAAAAATAAGCTTGTCATTTGCAATAATAATATGGATTTTGTTTCTGATGTAGTTGAAGAAGATGAAGAATTGGGATTTGATCAGGTGTGTTTTCCAATCCTAATATAGCTTTCTGTTGTATATTTAAATTAACTTTATAATGTGGATTTAAAAATGAAAATTGGCATCTAATTAATTTATTCATCTTCATAATAGTTACTTTAAAAATCCCTTAGTTGTTTATAATTTCTTTTTTTGTTAACTTCAGCCACAACATAGCGCCGTTGATAGATTCTATGTCCAAAGTTCCATGATTGGGTCTGTATCATCTCAATTACCACCCTCACTACATAGTGTTTCACCTCACTTTCCACCCTTAATACATTTTTGCTGCAATTAAGTTTTCATAATCATAAGCAACTAAAATTACTGTTTTGCTGCAATTTTGTTCAATGTTACTGCTTCAGGACATCTCTATTGTAGCTTACTGGAATTAAGTTTTCTTACTGATTTTCTAATTTTTAATTTTTGACTATGCATGGATTTTAGTCGCTATTCTGTGCTTGTTTGTTAGATCTATTGATTTAATCATAGATAGTTTTTGCTTTTATTTGTTAACAAAATCTTTAGCTGCAGCTGGATTGAATGCTTTGGCAGTTTGAGAGATGTTTCTGTGAAAGTTGAGGAGAGAGGAATGATAGTAAATTTGTTAGAAGTTCATAGTGAAGATTAAGTAGAGAATGAACTAGTTTAATTGATCTTCTTTCCTTTTCCATCAAATGAATATTCCCAGACATTTCTGAATAAGTTTTCCTCATAAAATTACTTTTGTCAGTATTAACTGTTAGATTTCATTTATTGTTGGTTAATACTGGGTAGGTGATTTGTGTATGGATATTAATGGGTCATGATATAGCAGGACAAGGAACAATTCTAAAAGTTTGATAATCTAATGTCTCCACCTCTGCTGGGTATTGAGGGGGATGGACAAGGGCATGCCTCTTTGGTGACTTCTTCATCCACTATGGAATCTATTTTTCAGAATTGATCAGGACTAAAAGAACGGAATTATCTTGGGTTATCAGATTGTTCCTCGGTGGACAGCTCTGTTGTTTCGAGCCTGTCACTGGAGAAGAATAGCAATTTTAATATGAAGGCTACAGAAGTGAGGCTTGGTCTCCGGAGATTGCATGCTTTGAATTCAGCTGCAGTTTCCGAAGATTGCACGTTGTAGTTTTTGTTGGAAGGTACAACGGTGTGTAGTTCTTCCAAGTTCTGGCTGGTTTTTTGCAGTGATGTAATAAAATGAGGATCTCCTTCCTAGCATATGGTTCATTGAAAGAGTGCAAAAGAGTTTCAGAATAAAATTGTAACTGAAATGATTATAAACAATTATATTCTGCTGCAATTAAAACGAGTAAACCGCTATTGTTTCGAGTAAACGAGTTTCGTGAGTGCCGAGAACCGCTATTAATGTAATTTATTGGTGTTTTTTAAGTTTTTGACTTCAAACAAGTTCACAAGGGCTAATTTTGTTTTACATTATTTCTTTGTGGCCTTTTAGAGAAAATTTTACTGTATATTATTCCAAACATCTCAGACAAAAAGCAAAACAAAGAAAGAGCATATATTCAGAAATCACACAATTCATTGGATTGCCATAGGGCATGCATACACTGTTATAGACATAGAGCACAAACACACTTTCCAAATTGGGTTTCCAATTTGTAATTAAAAGAGTTCAGTGATAGTTTAGAAGCTCCATTATGTAGCTATACATAGCTGATATACCTGTCAATCATTGTAAATGTTTTCCATAGCTACCGTGACATATGCACTCAAATTTGCTTGATTGTGTGGGAAATCATAATTAACAATATAAATACAAGAATGTGCAGAGCTCACATGAACATGCATATGTGTTAATTTTTGGTAATAGAATGGTTGAAGGAGTTGCCGGACCACCACCATTGACGGTGGTGGCCGGAGGAGAGGGAGAAGAGAGATCGTAGTTCACGGCAATAGAAAGAAGAGAGAGAAATTATTTTATTGAAATTGAATTAATGAATTGATTAATTCCTAACACATTATTACATCATTATTTATATCTAAAAACAAAATAAATGGGCTAACTAACTAATGGACCCAAATGGGCTTACATTGAAATTGGCCTATATTTTCAACACACCCCCTCAACTCGAACATGCAACTATCGTGAAATGATCGAGTTGGAGAAGTGCAAACAAGTGAGTCTCAATGGACCGGGCCTCTTGGGCCAATACAAATCAAATGAGCCTATACGGCAAATGGGCCTATACGGCAAGTGGGCCTATACGGCAAATGGTAGTAACAATCTTTATCAAGATGTCAATCAAGTTGATCGAAGCCCAAAAACGGATCACCTCGAACACTTGTAGTAGATGTAGTGCAAGTTGATCGGAGCCCTCAAACGGATCACCCCGAACACTTGTAATAGATGTTGAGAAGCCCAAACAGGAGCCAATCCCCGAAAAGCTTGCTCGATCAATGGCTAGTAGAAGGAGTATCCAAAACGAACTTTTCTGTTCGAAAGAGTACATCCTTAGTGCAATAATGTGAATCGGACACCGACCACATAGTGATATGAAAACCAAGTCAATATTTGACTTTGGTCAATCAAAGAAGTTCAAACAAGAACATCCCGTAGAAGGCAATGAGAAAAGTATTTGAGTCTCTTAACCTTGATAATTTGAGAGAAAGAAACTCGGATGGAACATTTTCCAAAGAATCAGATTGTAGAAACTCGACCAACCATAAAATTGTGTTGGCCGGCAATGAATTCTCCGATGAGTGCTAACAAAATCGGAGAGGGCAGTGAGATATTTGATTAAGAATTTCCATGAGAAATCTTGAATTTCTTGAGTTCTTGAACAAGAAGATTTGATAGTGATTTGATTGTAGACGATCGGCTCCGATTCGGAGCCGCCATTGGTAGATTATTTGACTTTGGTTGCTAACCGAATCATAACAAAGCTCCGAGACTTCGGGAAATACATTATGATCATTAATGCCAATGTGGTAGTTGCCATGCCCATCGAAGAAGTCGCTTTGGGCTCACAAATTTTGGAAATCAAAAAGTATAAAGCCCAACTAAACAATTCTCATAACACCAAGAAACCCATTTAATCAGAACATTGTAAGTCAATGCATCTTCATATTATCGAACACCTGATGGGCTTCATCAATGAGCCCATTCGTCACATACACAAGAGTGGCAAAAAAATCAACGTAAATGGAAGAACCCACACGCACGCCCCAACTATTGTGTGTGTGTGAGTGAGAGAGAGAGAGGATGAGTTGACTCGTCCAGATCTGAAATTCCAATCTCTCTCCCACAATTCAAATCACACAAATTCTGGGCTGGGCTGTGCTGTGCTGCGCTGTTTTGCTACGTCGAGCGGAAGTGGATTTCATGAATGGTTAGGGTAATAGGGTTGCGGAAAGTCATGTTGAGGGCGAGATTGTAGAAGAGGGTTTGGTTTATGTTGTTGAATATTGACTCAGGCCGAGTTGAGTTACCGAATTGGGTTCTTGGAGAGATTTCTTGAGTTGATAGTCAGTATTGGATTTGAGGGCGTCGTTGAGGAGTCGGATGTTACGGCCTCTCTTCAATGGCCTCTGTCACATCTTGGTTCTTCTTTCCCGGCCTCACAAGGCTCAAGGCAACTTCTGCAGCAGTATTTTCAAGAGAATCACCAAGATCCTTGAACTGACCAACAGGCTGAGTCTCCCAAAATTTGTGCCTCTTGGCAAGAGAAAGAGATTCTTGAACCTTTCGTGCTAGGGCGTTATTGACGGTTGATGAATGAAGATCGCCGGGCCACCAACATTGACGGTGGTGGCCGGTTAGGTAAAGAAAGAATTCTTGCGCGTGAACAAGAAGAGCGCTAGATCGAGAGATTGGGAATTTGAGGGTTTGGAGGGTTGAAGAGTAGAGATATCGAGATCGTACTCATCAATGATAATTTCTTCATGTTCGTGATCTTCATCTTCGCCACTTCGCCATTCGACATTGTTGGAAAGCTTGAGTAATTTTCCGGATCTCAACTTCCTTCGAGCGAGGGCAATTTGTGAAGAACAATTACTGATTGGAGATAATTTCCTTGAGGCGAGCAATTTGTGAAGAACAATTGCGGGGATTGGAGAAAATTGACTAGAAATCAAATCAGAGTATTTTAGCGGAAATAAAAGGGAAAGGATCAGAATCACGCTCTGATACCATGGGCCCAAATGGGCTTACATGGATTGGGCTTATACTTTTAACACGCCCCCTCAACTCGAACACGCAACTATTGTGAAATGATCGAGTTGGAGAGGTGCAAACAAATGAGCCTTAATGGGCTGGGCCTCTTGGGCCAATACAAATCAAATGAGCCTATACGGCAAATGGGCCTCTATGGGCCAGAGTAGTAACAATCTTTATCAAGATGTCAATCAAGTTGATCGAAGCCCAAAAACGGATCACCTCGAACACTTGTAGTAGATTTTGAACAAGTTGATCGGAGCCCACAAACGGATCATCCCGAACACTTGTAGTAGATGTAGAGAAGCCCAAACAGGAGCCAATCCCCGAAAAGCTTACTCGATCAATGGCTAGTAGATGATGAAGGCGTATCTCAAATCGAACTTTTCTGTTCGTAAAGATTACATCCTTAATTTGAAAATGTGAATCGGACACCGACCACACAGTGATATGAAAACCAAGTCAACATTTGACTTTGGTCAAACAGGGCACCAGATTAAAATCTGAATTTCTTCTAGTGCTAGAGATATAGGCAATTGAATTTCGGCATTCTTCAAATACAGAACTGGACCATTAGGTAATTTGCATATCAACAACAATAATTCCAAGAGATACCCACAGATTGTGAAAATATGTTGCTATCATAAGAAAAGTGATAAACTGCTAGCAAGATGGAAAGGTGAATTGCAGAAAGAGGAGTTAACAAATTACCCAGCAACCACCAAAAATCAAGTTAACTCGACCACCATCCAAACTTTGTGAAAATATGTCAATCCCATTATTCCAAAATCAAGAGATAGAAAAAGAGCGGCAACCAAACTACTCTTACTAGTTTTTAACAACACATAATAAATCTTCTTGAGACGGGGTATGCATCAAATCAAGAAATCACAAAACCCAACCAGTAATCAAGCATCCATGGATCTTGTAAATGTTATTCAAGAAATACCCATGCAGGAATATCAACAGAAATCACTCGATAACCCTTCATGGATAATGACATGATCTGTTTGTAGTATACATCTTATTAGCTCGAAAGAATATAGGGGTAAGTCAAACTCACCAATGAAGAACCAAGCAGATTTGATTGCAGATTTGATTAAGATTTGATTTGAGGCGATCGGCTCAGGTCGGAGCGCTTAGCGTTGATTATTTGATTGATGGTTATTAAGCTGTTCTTGGGCGATCCGGGTATGAAACGACGTCCGCGTCACTTAGTCGAAGAAACTTGGAGAAATCCAAGCGAGAAAAGATTCGGCTTCTGGTAGAAACTTGAACAATACGATTGAATTTAAATCCTTAGTTAGAAGATCTTTGGCTTTCTTGCCGATATTTGAAAAGAGTCCTGGCCCTCCGAAGCAGTATGATTTGCATCACCGACACCATCTACTTCAACTTCATCGGCAGGGGCATAAGTTGAGCGTCTTGAACGAACTTGCTGGTGGGGTGTAGGCTGCAATTTCGGGCAGAGTGCCTCCATGGCCCTTTCTCTTATGCTCCTTGCCTGCGCCCAATCGCGGAATCAAAAAAAAAAAAAAAACTCGATCATGATCCTTTGATATTAATGGGGTTTTCTTTGGTAATAGTGGTTCAGATAGCCATTTGAGAGAGATGAAGGAGATGTTGGGTTTGGTGTTGGGACTGCATATTTTCAGTAATCTCAGAACTTTGCTTCGTCCTTGATCAATCTTCAATCTTTATTTCTTGAATTGTTCGATCGGGTCCTTGAAAAACCCAATCCCGTGGACGGGTTCTTCTTGGTCCGATTCCGGTGGACACAAGACAGCAACTTACAGTAGCGGCTGGAGGCGGGAGAGACAGTTCGCGAATCGTCAATGAGAGGTATCGAGAAGTGATCGGCGTCCGTTTGGTGAAGGACTGCAATTTAATGGAAGGTTTTTCAGATTTTGATTTTTGTTTTTCAGAGTTGATTTTTGTGTGGAAGAAGAATTGATTATCAGAATCTTAGCTCTGATACCATGTTAATTTTTGGTAATAGAATGGTTGAGGAGGAGTTACTTGGGACCTCACCACCATTAGGTGGTGGCGGAGGAGGAGGGAGAAGAGAGATCGTAGTTCACGGCAATAGAAAGAAGAGAGAGAAATTATTTTATTGAAATTGAATTAATGAATTGATTAATTCCTAACACATTATTACATCATTATTTATATCTAAAAACAAAATAAATGGGCTAACTAACTAATGGACCCAAATGGGCTTACATTGAAATGGGCCTATATTTTCAACAATATGTGTGAAAAACTTTACCTCTTCACTTTCAAAAACAGGTGACAGAAGCTCCAATGCATCACACACATCAATCATTTCCCACCTACCCATAAGTTCAATTGCCTGCTTCGCTTCCTGCAAAGATATAACAATTGATACTCAATACAGTTAATATCTTGTGCAACAGTGTCCTCTCTTTAGTAGCCAGTAGTTCTAGATCTATCCTCACTATCTTTTTTGTTTTGTTTTGTTTTGTTGTGTTGGCAACGATAAAAGTTTTTACTACAGTCCTAGGAAATTGATTCAATTAAACATGGGCTGTTTTCAACCAACCTTGCCCAACTGTTAGCATTCCCAAGACGTGCTAAGAGATTAAGATTTCTTCAAAAACCATTCTACACAACCACCAACATTGGAACACTCATCCAGTACAAGTAACAACATACTCATTGTTCCCTTTGTAGATTTGGATCACAAGCACTGAAAATTGCAGCAATCTTAACCACTTCCACAACTGTAATATCCAGCTACAAATGGTGACATTAGGAGAAGATAGGAAGTTAATACAATAGGCTTTGGTGCATTGATGATTAGAAAGAACAAGGCTTCCATATTGCCTGCAGAGCTACTGTCAATAAACTCGGCATAAGTCAGGCACTCCAAGAAAATTAGAAAACCAGAGACGGCACATGCTAATTACAAATACAGGAACACAACATCCCACACTTCAAAAACAATTAGGTAAAAGACATAAAACGAAATATTATACATTATAAATTGACCCTCCTCCTTTATCCGGCTTGGGACCATTGTGTAATCATATGCGAGTTATCAATTGAAAAAGAAGTAAAAAATATATATATGTGTGTGTGTGTGTGTGTATGAAAATATATTGTATTAACAAAAACAAAACAAATGAATAAGGAGATATGCATTGGGGTGGAGTGTTTTCCAGTGACAAATCAAAAACTATCAGTTGAAACACAAAAAAATGTTATCATCAAAAAGTTTTGCTTAATATCAAATTTGGAGATGGAGCGGATTAAATCGAAGAAACAAATAATTAGGGAGGGAAATTGTTCTTACTAATATTCAAGGAAAATTTGCTTAATTTAAATTCAGAAAAGAAGACGTAAAGAAGCAAATAAAGAGAACATGCTAAATGTTTGTTACTAGAACAGATCCACAACAATTCATTCTTAGAGAAGCTGTTCATTTTGGCTTCAAGTAGGAACTTTCCTAGAGAGAGAGCCGGAGCGAATTCGTTCCATTGGGATGCTCCATGGCAGATCGACAAGGCGAGAGAGCAAGACCGATTTTGCTTCAATTGGGAAACTTTAACAGAAAGGAGATCGGCTGGGGCAAGGGATGCTGGTGGCAACTAGGAGTGTAAGTGATTCGGTTTGGTTTGGTTTATGTCAAAACCACAAACCGAACCACCTCATAGTGGTTCAAAAAATCTCAAACTGAACCGATCCGAGTAAGACTTGGAACCGAACCGAACCACTCGTTTTGGTTTGGTTTTGTGGTTTATATAAATTATTTTAATGAAAGTAACCAATATTGAAAATAACGATAAAAATAAGATTTTAATTTGGAATTAATGTCAAAATTAGGAAATAAGCTACTAACAACAAATTATCATAAATAAAACAATACAAATTATAAAATAAACACAAACAATGGAAAAAATAATAGTTCTCCAACAATTAAGATTTTGTTTGGTTTAGTATCCGTCTATATATGTGTGTGTGTGTAATATAATATATATTATATAATAAAAAAATAAAAATATATAGCGTGGTTTGGTTCGGTTCGGTTTGGTTTGGTTCGATACCAAAAACTGTGAACCGAACCAAACCGCGTGGTTTCCCAATTTTTGAAACCGAAACCGAACCGTCTTCGACCAAAACCGAACCAAACCGACTGGTTTGGCTTGGTTTGGTTAGGTTTCGTGGTTCGGTGGTTCCGATTTACACTCGTAGTGGCGACAAAGCAACGGTGATATTCAAGGAAATGATAAGCGTTGTTCGTAGACGACGATAGGGCATTTCAGATTTGGGGTTTTTGCGTTTTTACTGCAATAAGTGAAATTAATTTAACGGAAGAGGCTGACGGAAGGATTAGGAGGCTTAAGCGGGATAAAAACCAATTGAACACATGGCAGCCATGGATTGGTGTACAGGTATTGGGATAGGAATAGGGGACAGCAGATTTGGAGCCATGACGGAAGGATTAGGAGGCTTAAGTGGGGTAAAAACCAATTGAACACGTGGCAGCCATGGATTGGTGTGACATGTATTGGGATAGGAATAGGGGACAGCAGATTTGGTAAAAATAACAGGTTGACTGAGTCAGGTAATTTTCAAGATGGGTTTTGAGTTGTAATTGTGTCTAGTGTATTTTTTGGTGATTTTATTCTAAAAGAAACTGCTAAAACTAAAAGTAGGCATTGATGAGGCTGGAAGTAGGAACAGGTATCACAAGTTTTTAACGGAAAAGCATCGTGGGTGGAATTCATTTAAGTCCTATAACTCAACTCCCGTATTTCAGTTACAACTTACAAGTCACTGCAGGTGCAGGCCACACACGCACATATTAGCATATATATATATATAGGCTCAAATACTATAGGAGAATTGAATATAACAAGTGCCTTTGAACATCGATCAGTGTAGAATTTCGAAGCCATGTTGGTCCAAAAATTAACCATTATAATCTTCTTGATCTTCTTCTTTTTTGCCTCGAGCAAGGCCGGCGCCGATACTCTAGTGGTTGCCAATTTACGTACCTATGGACATGAAGTTCCAGTAAAAGTAACCTGCAAATCTGTTTCTCGCTCTGAGACCAGAACTATTGGCCGAAACCAACTAGTAAAAATAGAGGTTCCCCGTGATTCCTCGGGATCAACATTTTGCAACGGAGCTCATGGTACCAAATCTGTCACGTTGTACGTGGAAAGCAAGGACCACGAGCGATGCAAGGAGGATTGCTCTATTGTTGTCAATAGTAAAGGTTACTTCCGCTTTGATTCCAGTGAGGGCACTTGGCGCTTGATCAAACCTACCCTTTGGCTTCCATAGCTCTATTATTATATATGATCGAGTCGACATCATCTATCCCATTTTTGTAGCTATATATGCATGCTAGCATTTGATTTTTGTTTTTTGACTTGTGTAGCTTATCAAGGCCTCACACTGTCCCAAATCTTATGAAACTTCTGTTTGATTTGTCAGTAACTTGATTTTGTTCCTTTTGCTTCATAAACATTGTTGGCTGAGTTTTAGACCAATCACATTCCGCTATTGTAAACAAGATCCGTACCTTTGATCAATATTTATAGCCTTACGGTATAATATATATATAACACACTGCTCTAATGATCAAGTTGAAAAGAAAAGGAGATGAGTAAAATCCATTAATCCATAAGATATAATCAAGAAAAACATAATCTTCATTTCACTTTTTAATTTGAAGCAAACAACAATTTATTACATTAAAAATGAATAATGAAATAACCCGAGGAATTAACCTTCATACTAAAATGCAACAATAGGACTCCTAACTTGATAAACTCCATCATCCCACACCAAAGAGCCAGAGAGCGCGGTAGCCCCTATTGTTGCTGTAACCGACACGGTAAACGATTGCTTCTGTCCCATTGATTTGAAGGAGAGAACACTCGGGGAAACCTTGACAATAAGTCCTCCTGGTGCGGCCACAGTTGACTGGTATGTGGACACGGGTGAACCAACATTAGTGACAGTCCTATGAAAAATTCGGGTGACACTGCCAGACGCGGCAGATAGAGCAAAAGAAGGATAGTTTAGATCCCAAACAGTTCCATTGGTGGCTGCAGTGCAAGTACTGGCATCTCCTGTAACAATCTTTAGAGTCGTTGTGTTATAACCTTGCCCGCATAAAAAGTTCGCAAAGTCAGCTTCCCCTGCGTCATATACTAAACCAGGGTTTGCAGCCTTGGTGGGATTTATTTGTCCAGATCCATATGCAAACTCTGCATCTAAGTTCGCACTTACGCTCATAACAGAAGCTGTCATGAAAACAAGGATGCATTGTTAGGAATAAACAACTATTCAAGCATGTGCTGTTAAATTTGAGATGAAAACTAATTACCGGTTGTCATAAGGGCTGACTTGATTGCAGCAGGAGACCACGATGGGTGGAAGGATTTCACGTAGGCCGCAGCTCCAGTAGCATGAGGGCAAGACATAGATGTGCCAGAGATAATATTGTATGGAACCACTCGTGTATCGCCTTCATCTCCGGTCATTGTGGTTCCCTCTGACCATGCTGCTAGAATGTCCACTCCAGGTGCAGTTAAATCAGGCTACACCAAGAACAACATATACTTGAATCAAGGAGACGGGAAAAAAAGAAGATTAAATGTGAGTTGATGTAATATAAATTACCTTGAGAATATCGCTTGTAATTGGATTTGGCCCCCTTGATGAAAAGGAAACGACAAATGGGGCCAATTCTTCTTTGCCTTCAACACTTTTTAGGATTGTTCCAGTAGGTTTACTGTCAAATAGTATTTGCTACAGCTGTTAATGGTATTCTTCATTCTTCTAGCGAGCACATTATGCAATGAAATACACATGTTATAGAAGTACTAATACCTAGTTGAATTTATATACTGATAAACCTGACTGCCTTCCTTCGAGCTTAGGTATGACGCGGCCAAAGGAAAAGAGAATGCAAAATCGTTATAGCGATCACCGTTCATGACAGTACCTATTGCACCTGAAAGTAATGTGGATTCCCCATCACCCAACTCGTCACAGAGAACGATTGTGCCATTTACCAAAGTTTTGTCCAACGAGCCATCCAGACAGTATCTGCATTTACCATTTTTTCCATGAATTACAATTAGTACATTAGTTCAATGCAATGGATAACTGGATGCTAATATTGATCAAATATATATATATATATATCTTTGTGTCATTTTACTTACCGGGACTCTGCACTGGTATAACCTTGTTTAGTGTTCGGCACATCTCCACCATAAACAATTGGATAGCTTGCTTCTTCTAGCTCAAAGGTGTTGATAGACACTCCCTACAAGTAACCAAATTAAGTTTATAATATCAATATCATAAAGAAGAACTAAGGCAAATGTTTTTGCACACAGCACCAATGGGCTTGCCACTCGGTTAGGTGCACAGGGTCCACGAATTAAGTCCGATATTAGAAAGTGCATGTCAAAGAGGTGCTAGCCATAACTATGATCGACTTGCATCCAGCTCTCAGATCAGACATGCTTATGAATATTTCTTCAAGAACCGAGACAAGGGGCCCATATGATTTTGCCGCAAGCTCAAAGGTTCTTTGCCGCTGGTGCACAAATTTCTCATGTGTTGAGAAAAGAACACGGTTGCTCACCTCATAAGCTTGGCTGTTACCCAATTGAACCTTGGCCAAGAACTTCCTATCAATAACGCTAGCAGCAACGGAAAGAGACCATGGTGAGAAATTTGTGATGGATCCAGCTTCAGGACCAGAATTACCAGCAGAGTTAGATGTGAGAATTCCATTCTTCATGGAATGGAAAGCTCCAATCGCTATTGGATCCTCAAAGTAGTCCAAAGGAAAAGAACCGCCAACAGAAAGTGAGATTATATCAACTCCATCTGCAATTGCTTCATCAAATGCAGCGAGGATGTCAGAATACGAACATCCATCTTCCCAACATATCTTGTACACTGCAATGCGAGCAGAAGGAACCCCTCCCCGAGCCGTTCCAGATCCAAGGCCTAATAAGCTTGCATTGCTGACTGCTCGCCCCGCTGCTGTAGATGCAGTGTGTGTACCATGACCATCCGTGTCTCTTGCTGAATCCACATCATTCCCTGATAGTTCGCCTTCGGTTCTATAGTATTTGGCTCCTATAATTTTGCTGCCAAAAATATAAGAAAGAGAGAAAGAAAAATTTGGATGAGCCCATTAATTAACTGAAGAAAAAGAAAAACAAGGGCAGATAAATGTACTTGTTGCAAGTGAAATTAGTGGATTGGCAAGAGCCTTTCCATTTGCTAGGGGGAGGACCAAATCCTTCATCGCTGAAGCTATCGGATTCAGGCCACACTCCAGTGTCGAGCATACCAACAATGACATCGCTTTCAAGAGGAGTTCTTTGAACTTGTTGAGGGAAGCCAATGAAATCCCATGACCTTGTCGTATGTAGTTTCTTCTTTCCACTAGGGAACACAGAAACTACTCCGTCCATGTCTGCATTAAGTTTAAGAGTACATTAATTACATGATTAGACATTGAAACAAAAAAAGTGATTTATTTAACATAATTAAGCATGTGCATGGATCGAGATTATAATTTACGCACTTGCTATTTTGTTTTTCTCTTCTTCTGTCAACCTCGCGACAAACCCGTTAAAACTCCTTGTGTAGCTATGAAGTAGAGATTTTGATGCCCGACTGCACAGAAAATTCCCTTGTAGAAGTTAGAAGATGATAATAATTCATTGCAGCAATCTCTTGGACATTTTCTTGATTTTCACATATTTTTGCCTTTTCTTTTCTTTATAAAAAACTCATGAGTTTATGAATAAGATCAATCTTTCAGTTAGTGAAACTAGAAGCCTGGTTTTGTTTTAATTGAAAAGATACAGAAGAGATGATCACCCGCCAACAACTTCTTGTAGCATGTTAGTGTGGAAGGATGCTGCAGAGACGCCATTCTTTGGAAGGTCACCCATGTAGACAATGTATACCTGCAAACATAATATATTTGGAAATATTATGATATCTAAGAGTACAAGTCTGCATGCATCGTAAATTAAGCTGAAAACATATATATATATATATATATATATATATATGACCAATATAGTTTTCAATGGTACGATTATTGCTAGAGTGATATAAGAAATGAAGAAAATGATTGTGGTAAAAATGGAATGGCATGTAGGAAAGAAGTATGCCTTTTGATCATCAGACGTCGCCTGACCGAAACTAATGACAAATGCACAGGTGAGACTGATAAGGAGAAGCCATAATGGTGCAGACATATTCGTGGCCATTGACTTAATTTGAATTAAGCTCTAGTATTGCTGAGTGCTGACTGATATATTTTCATGCAGCTTCAATGAATGAGCTTATATAGGAATTTTAAATCAACCGGCCCCATTGGTTATAACTTAAGCTGATAATATACATATTGTTATGGTCGCCAACAAGCACAACCTTCCAAATTTGCGAGATGGACAATGTTTTTTTGGCTCATAACTTCCTCCCTCTCCCTCTCTCGGCCCAACGACACATTTACGACTTATCGACAAACAATCTATGGCCGGCCATTGTTATGTCTTAGATAAAAGATTAATTAAGGAGTCTTTTTCCAGATTGTGAACCACAGTAGTATACAACCATGACAACAACAATGATCTTGAGAAAGGGCATATTTTTGGAGTGGTCTTTATATTTTTGGAGTGTCAACTATATCAACATCAATATTAATATCAATATCGTACGTACCTCTTTTTTCCAAGTAAATGCTTCCTCGGTTCCTCTGTTTGACATTTTGCTGACATGATTTTCTTTTCTTGACAACGTCTTTGATAGTGTTAGGATATGGATAAAATATTTCAATATGGTGACCCGATTATGATCCGAATTCATTAATTCAGTAGCTTAACAAATCACATTTCAATCCAGACATGATCTATTTGATTTAATTACAAACATAATTATATGTACAAATACGTTTCTTCTGTACTCTTAATCATTTAATTGTCAGGAAAAGTTTGTGTTTCTTGAACACAAGAAATTTTCCAACTTGATATGCTTAAAATGTTCTTAGTGTTGGATTAAATCTGATCCGAACCAGAGGATATTAGGGTATTGATTGAGCACCAAAACGTCCAAGAAAACAAACCGACTCAAAAAATTGTTAACGAACCAAGATTGGATTGGGATGGGAATGTCGGAGCCGAATTCAACCGAGTAAATGACACAGCGGAAATAAAAACAAGGAATTCTTTCCACATAAATTCCTTAACAAAGCCTATGAGGGCTTTAGGGTTTTAAGCACAAGCAAGAAACGAAAGAAAAGTCAAATTTTTATTCAAAAGCTGCCGAAATAATATTTAAGGAGTTATTTATATCCCTTAACAGTCCAAACCCTAAAAGAAAAAAAATAAATAAAAAATGACTGAAAAACCCTAAAACTTCCGAGGGCCAAAACAGGATCTTAAACAACGTTTTTTGGACTTCAAAAGAACATCTCACAAGGTTCATCCGGATGCAAAAGTGACACTCCGTTAAAAATTTGCCGATCGTTAAGTGATTTTTACTAATGCTTAACGGAAACTAACAGAAAAACTGCAAAACAACCCATCGATTCAACTTTCAGAAACTGTCGCTGGCCCTCCTTAACTTCGAACTCTTCTTTAACACTTTGCTCAAATATATCTTGGCCACTTGTTCTACATCAGTAAATTACATGAGCGTCCTGATCGACTGTTGGGGTTATGACTTATGCATGCCCAAATAGAATATGAGAAGGCTTTTTTGTTGAGGATTGGTGTTGTATGTTAAAGACCGAGAAGTGTAGACTGTACAAGGAGATAGAAAACATTGATGGGCGTGACGAAAGGTGTAACAAATAACACAAGTTCCAAAGTGCCCATCGTTGTTTGGCCTGACCACCTTCACCCGAATTGTAGTTTTCATCCGTAAAATATTCGCTGGTTGGACATTTTGTGAGTCTTAGCACTCCGGTTAATGAAAGTGGCCCAAATATTATCTAGATCGGGCAATGCTAAAGTCACTTTCATTTTACACCAAAATTTGGGTACTCTGTAATATGACACACTCTCATTAGCTAGAGTACTAGGACCCACAAAATTAATGTTCAATCAATGAGAGTATGTCACATCACAGAGTATCTATATTTTGATGCAAAATAAGAGTGGCTCAAGTATTACTCGGATCAAAAATTGCATGAAAAACACTTTCTTTGTGAAAATGTTAAAAAATATATAAATTCTTCCTTTTTGAAAATGTTAAAAGTATCAATATAAACAATATTTATTATCAATCATCTAAAAATTAATATATTTATAATTTTTGTAAATATAATATATGTAAGTCTAGTTGGCAACAAAATAAGGTTAGGGGGTGAATAATATTTTTAAAACTTTAGGGGTTGTTTTGAATACCTTTTAAAAGTTGCAACGGAAATTGTAAGTTATCATCAGCTGAAAGCTATTCAGTAAATAGCAGCTGATGAACAAAAATGGTTTTCTTTGATCACTAATATATAAGGACTGAATTGAATAACAAAGTATAAGACAAATAAGTAAATAATTCAAGAAAGTAACTGACTGACACTTAAGTAGATAGAAGTTGCTTAAGTGTTAGAATAGTTGTATCACTTAAAAGTAAATGATAGAGTATTTGCAGTGGTTCATAGTATAAAATGTCAAAGTTCTAAAAATCGTTAGACGGCACACTAGCGTCTAGCGCCTAGGGGACTAGTCGGGGCGTAATCGGGGCCTAGGCGAGGCCTAAAATTAAGGCATAATTACCATTTTTTTTTATAATTTACATCAAAGATCAAACACATTGAATACAAATTTAATTTTTTTTATGTTTATCATTTTATCAAACACTTGTCTATATTTGTAAAATGAACAAAAATATACAAACCTACCATTAATCTCAATTTTCAACAACCCCAAAGTAATAAACCAGCCAAGTTTAGAACAAAAAACAAAAAAATATTACTCCGCCCCATTACCTCCCCCTCTGCCTCACCATTACCACTCCCCCTTCCTTCTCCAGTTCGTCCCTCATTCCTTCTCCGGTCACCGCATGCCACAAAATCAAAGCTACAAAAATAAATTAAGGTCGACGAGGTTTGGCGTAAACGCCGACTTGGTCGATTAGGCGGCGACTAGGAAAGTCGCGGCGGTAAAGAGGGGCCTAGGCGGAGCTAGGTGAAGAGTTTTAGAACACTGTAAAATGTTACGTCCACCACCAAGTTGGTCAAACTTGGATTTTGAAGTGCACTAAGATTATATATATTCTAAGTGATAACTAATAGATCAGTGTACAACAAAACTTGTGTTTGAAGAGTATGATTAATAAATAATCAAACTCGTGCAACAATCAAATGATCATTGAAGATTCTAAAGATTGAAGGAACAAACGAAACAATGATTGTTCAAACAAGAACTAAAAAAGAATAATATGTGAGAGACTATCTAGTAAGTATTTGAGAGAAGAAGCTCTTCAAAGAAAGATTGAAGTTATGAATTGAATGAAGGCTTCAACGTATTTGTCTTTGTAAGTGTGCTTTGAAGATTTGAGATTTATGAATACAGTGCACAATGTCAACGAGGTTATTCTTCAATACTTGCTTCAAACATTTTATAGAGATCTTAAAGTTTGGAGCCGTTTGAGAGAGCAAGGATGGATCTTTGAATTTGTTGAAGAAATGATAATGAAGATATTTCATTGAATGCACAGAAATCTTGCAGATGATTAGAGACAAAGAGTATTTCCTAGTATGAAATAATAAAGAAGGTGGTTAGTTAGGATATAATATATTTGAAAAACATTTAAAACATACACGAAAGTCTTCTATTAACAAGACAAACAAAGAAAAGTCTTCTGTGAATAGTTCTTTTGTTTGAAAAATAGATGACCAAATAATAATTTAATATAAGAGCATGAAGGTCAATCATTTCAATAGAGAATAGTGTTCAGCGGATAGAGATCGTTAAACAGTAAGAAGGCACTGGCATTGTGTCATCGCGGTGATGACTAAGCTTAAGCAAAAAAAAAAATATATATATATATATATATATATATATATATATATATATATATATATATATATATATATATATATATATATATTAGGTTGTGCCACCTCACCCACTTTAGATAAATCTTGATTTTTAGCCTTTCATGTATGACTTCTTATCTTCCAATCATTACCTATTAATAATATCTATTAATAATCAATATGATAAAGAGTATTATCATATAGCTATATATAACAATGAAGATCTTTACCTAAAGTCTTTTCTATAATAAACAATAGCTAGATAAGAACTTTAGCTAATAGGAGAAGGAGCTGAAATGACTGCAATTAAGAACTTTAACAATCAATTTAAAGAGTTGTATAATTTGTGTTTATGAATTCATGGTATTAAATTTCAAATAGAGGCACTAACAGAAGATCTTTCTTCTCCCAAGAAATGCTCATCATTGGCTCACTCTAAAACTAAATGTGCACATTTGCTTGACCCTTCAATGGGTTGAATATCTCACTTCACCTACAAATAAATCAAAGACTATGAAAGGGATGACAAGAGTCTTAAATAATTTATTTACACTATAAGCTTACTCAGATTTTTTCTTTTCTCTTTTCTTCTATTTCTTTTGAAGACCGACTCCTTCAAGAAAAAGGTAAAACTCGTCTTGTCAGATCTCTATAATTATGGGTTGGTTTTCATTTTTTAGATAATACCAAAGTTCGGATTTCTCTCTTGGCATTGGTCTTCAAGATTTTTTTGCTTTTTAATTTTTTAAATTTGTTTTTCTAATGTTTTTGCTAATAGCTTTTTAAAATTTTAATTTTAGATATGATTTTAGTTTTAACTTTTTGTTATTTTTGTTGTGATTGTGCTTTTGTTTTTGGCTTTAGTTTTGACATTTTGATTTTTTTATTTTGCTTATGTTTAGATGAAGATATATTTATTTTGACTGATTTTATTTTTTGGTTTCGGTATTGATTTTAGTTTTAGTTTTGATTTTTTCTTAGTGTGTCTTATATTGGTTTTCATCTTTTGCTTTTGGTTTTTATTTTGATAGTTATTTTAGTTTTCATTTAATCTTATTTCTTAAGTTATGATTTTGGTTATTTTATATTCTTTCTTCAATTTCTTCATGATTCCAAATTTGAAATTTGCAACTCGATGCAAACTGGTTTTTATTCTAGTCTTGATTTTGACATTTGATTGTTTTTTCGGTTTTTTTTTTCAATTTCAATTTTGGTATCAAATTTTTTGAGAGTCTAATGTGTATTATTGATAAAAGTAATTTTAATAAACCAAAAGTGTCTGTGTTTTGTTTAAATATTATTGCTTTCCAGTATTACTACCAAAGATATGGATTTCATATAAAATATTTACTTCAGAAATAACATGTATATATACAATTTACAATTTACTATGAATATTTAACTAATAAACAAAGCGGAACACGACTTTACTACGAATATTTAGTCCAAAAAACACGTGTCGATACATTTCAAGAAAGTTGTCATCTTTATTATGTATTTCATATTTTCTTTGTCTAAACGATTTTTAAAATAAAATAAAAATAAGCGTGAGATTATTGGTTTTTAAAATGGGTATTTTAATCAAAATAATGCACCATCCCTTTTAAAGTTTTATGGGAGTTGTCATTTGTGCATCCAAAGTGGTTTGAAAATAAGACTTTATAAGTTACTTAAGGTGATACTCAATGCCTATGTATATGAACAAATTACCCCATTATTACCCCCACATGTTAATAAACGTCAGTTAAATTTTCTTTCAACTTTTATTTTTTTAAAAAAACTATTGAATTAGAAGATGTAAAGATTCATTAGATTTTAAATTGTTGAATAATAAATGATCAGTTTTCAATTTAGCCTTTAAAATCTTTAATCTCATTTAATTGTTCCTTAAATTTTCTTCTTCTGTTATTTTCGAAAACAATTAGAAGCTTCACTTTGTCCATTATAATTTATACATTACTCCACATATTAATAATTGTGCTTTAAATTTTCCTTCCACCTTTATTTTTTAAAAAAACTATTGAATTAGAAGTTGTACAGAATTAATTGTAGATTACAGATACATTGGATTTTAAATTGCAAAATCATCAACGGTCAGTTTTCAATTTAGATATCATGTAAAGTCATTAATTTAAAATTAGCTCTGTAGCATTTTTTTTTTTAATTTAATTCTGATACAATGTACTACAGTGAGTTGTAACTCCAATTTTTTTACACCTATAAAGTGTGAATCTTTCAAATGGTTGAACTTATTCCTATATAAAGCAAGAAAAATAAAACTCTCCTCTCTACGTAATGATGTTAGGCAAAGCAAAGTGTTACCCATTAAACGAAAGCTTAAAATTTTGGTGTCAAATTTTTTGAGAGTCTATTGTGTATTATTGATAAAAGTAATTTTAATAAATCAATAATATATATGTATTGTTTAAATATTATTGCTTTCCAGTATTACTACCAAAGATATGGATTTCATATAAAATATTTACTTCAGAAATACATGTATATATACAATTTACAATTTACTATGAATATTTAACTAATAAACCGAGCGGAACACGACTTTTCTACGAATATTTAGTCCAAAAAACACGTGTCGATACATTTCAAGAAAGTTGTCACCTTTATTATGTATTTCATATTTTCTTTGTCTATACGATTTTTAAAATAAAATAAAAATAAGCGTGAGATTATTGGTTTTTAAAAGGAGTATTTTAATCAAAATAATGCACCATCTCTTTTAAAGTTTTATGAGAGTTGTCATTTGTGCATACCAAATTGGTTTGAAAATAAGGCTTTATAAGTTACTTAATGTGATACCCAATACCCATGTATATGAACAAATTACCCAATTATTACCCCCACATGTTAATAATTGTGGGTTAAATTTTCTTTCAACTTTTATTTAAAAAAAAACTATTGAATTAGAAGATATAAAGATTCATTAGATTTTAAATTGCTGAATAATAAATGGTTAGTTTTCAATTTAGCCTTTAAAGTCTTTAATTTCAATTAATTGTTCCTTAAATTTTCTTCTTCCGCTATTTTCGAAAACAATTAGAAGCTTCACTTTGTCCATTATAATTTATACATTACACCACATGTTAATAATTGTGCTATAAATTTTCCTTCCACCTTTATTTTTAAAAAAACTATTGAATTAGAAGTTGTACACAATTAATTGAATATTACAGATACATTGGATTTTAAATTACAAAATCATCAACGGTCAGTTTTCAATTTAGATATCCTGTAAAGTCCTTAATTTAAAATTAACTCTGTAGCATTTTTTTAATTCAATTCTGATACAATGTACTACAGTGAGTTGTAAATCCTATTTTTTACACCTATAAACTATGAATCTTTCAAATGATTGAACTTATTACTATATAAAGCAAGAAAAATAAAACTCTCCTCTCTATGTTGTTTTCATGATGTTAGACAAAGTAAAGTGTTACCCATTAAACGAAATCTTAAGAATTAAACTAAATTATTAATGTAACCGTAAGAATTTTATTAAATTATTCATGTACATATTATTTGAGTAATAAAGTGAACATAAGTAATTACTTTTTTAATTGATTAACTTTTTAAACTTCATTATGTCAATTTATAAGATTTTTACACATGAGTTTCTGTGAGTGCCCCGGTTTTTCATTGATCCCCTCCCCCTGCATGAAAGCGGGTGGTTTCAAAATAAACCATTAAGGCGCGTGAAATACGTCCGGCCTCGTTGTGGACTCAAAATATAAAACTGAGTCGTCATCTTTATTTTAAGGATAAATAAAGAAAACCCAAATGTAACCAAATTTGTAAAGGGTTCAAAGGCTAAGTTACGAGGTAGGAAGGTGTTAGGCACCCAACTCGCCTTTTCGGTCTCAAAAGTGTTTTTGGCTAAAATATGCTTTTATTATATTTATTTAACAGATGAAATAAAGCATTTAAATAAAATATATCCGTATATATATTATTACAACACTTGCTACAGTCTCCTTTCGGGAGTTACAAATACATTTATAAATATTTGGTCATAATAATGACTATTTTTAGTGTTATTTCTTATAGAACCTCGGGCAGTATAACTGCTTATATTGCTTACATTTTGCTACTTAAAATAGCACTTTTTATATAATAAAACTTTTTAAAGGCTTACCTCTTGAAGCATGAGGGTGCGTTCGCTCTGTCCTTTAGGGAGATAGAATCTTTTTTTGCTGCTTTTGATGTTTTACTGCGGAGATTCGGGCAGAGTGACTACTTCCGAAAATTACTTTTCGATCTCAGGATCCGGGCGGAGCAACTGCTTATTTTTTTGCTATTATTTGTTTGCGGTTGGCGAAATTTGGGCAGAGCAACTGCTTGTCTTCGCGGATTTGGCCTCTGGATTCGAGCAGAGCAACTGCTTGCTTTGGGATTTTTGGACCAGAGGAATAGGGTGGAATCCTAGCGGGGTAGCTAGGCTTTACTTTGACTGGTTGGTTTTGAGTTTGGGGGATCGAGATTTGGCGGAGCTTTGAGGCTAGAGGAGGAAAACTCTCAAAGCGTTCTCTCAGAACTCACTGCAGAGGCTTTTTAACTGCGTGATCGCGGTGTGTGTAAACTGTGAACTCTGTGTCCATTCATTGAAGTCAGGGCCTTCTATTTATAGGCTGGGAGAAGGTTTCCTTTGTTGTTAAGTTTTATCATTTTGTGTTTCACCAGCTTGTACCGCGTACTGAAAGAGTTGTACCAAAAGTAAAATGCTAGAGTACATTTGGTACTATTGGGCGCCACCCATGGACGGGGTGGGCGCCGTGCCAGGTGTCCTTGTGGGTGGCGCCAAGGTCCCTTTTTAGCCTCTTTTTTGACACTTTGGCCCCCTGCATTTCATTGTTTACACATCCTGCTTTTTCTTTTGCATTTTTTAACCATGTAACTTGACATTTGTTAGCTTTTAACAAGTCTTAATATCTCATGTCAAGATTACATATCAGAGGTACGAAATTAGGGTGTCTACAAAGCCCCTCAACGATAGAGTTTACGGGTAACCCGAAGCTTACCGAGTAAACGAACATCATTGATAAGAAATAGACTCCCAAATTTCGTGGAAATTAAAATGGGGAGTAATGCAAGAGGTAGCAGTTATAATGCAACATTTTATGATGCAGTTCAAATCTCACATACCCTAGACATATTTAGTCGGTTATAACAGGTTATCGTAGTTTTTAAACGGATATGCAAATTAAATGCTCTGATGGTCGGACCTACCGAAATAGGCTGCCTACATATCCCTTTCTCAAGAATAAGACCAAACGTAGTTCGGCCTCATGCAAACAAACAACAACAGTCATACTGATCATTCCACGTCCCGGGGTCTACACCCCTTGAGGAGATGATCCAACTCAAACTGGGTGGGATACATGATTATTCCACGTCCCGGGGTTTACACCCCTTGAGGAGATAATCCAACTCAAACTTCAGATGGTTTTTGATCATTCCACGTCCCGGGGTTACGCCTCTTGAGGAGATGATCATACAGCTACTCCTAGAAAGCAGGAAATTTTGATTATTCCACATCCCGAGGTTATGCCCCTTGAGGAGATAATCCTACAGCTACTCCTAGAAAACATGAAATTTTGATTATTCCACGTCCCGATGTTATTCCCCTTGAGGATATAATCCTACATCTACTCCTAGAAAGCAATAAATTTTTATTATTTCACGTCTCGAGGTATGCACCCCTTGAGGAGATAATCCAACAACTTAGGATATAATGCATGAAACCGATTATTCCACGTCCCGGGGTTCGCACCCCTTGAGGAGATAATCACACAACAACTCAGGATATACTGCATGAAACTGATTATTTCTCATCTCTGGGTTCACACCCCTTGAGGAGATAATCCCACAACAACTCAGGATAGGATTTGATCATTTCCACGTCCCGAGGTTATGCCCCTTGAGGAAGATGATTTTACAACTACTCCTAGAAAGCAGTAAATTTGATTATTCCACGTCCCGGGGTATGTACCCCTTGAGGAGATAATCCTACAACTACTCATATAAAGTAATAAATTTGATTATTCCACATCCCGGGGTATGTACCCCTTGAGGAGATAATCCAACAACAACTCAGGATAGCATGAAACTGATTATTCCACATCCGGGGTTCGCACCCCTTGAGGAGATAATCCCACAACAACTCAGATATAATGCAAGAAACAAGTAAAATGTAAACACTTTACCTTTTCCTTTACCTTTCTTTGCTTTGCTTTCATTTTTCTTTGCTGCATTTTTTCTTTCCTTTACTGCATTTTTCTTTCTTTGCTGCATTTTTTCTTTCTTTGCTGCATTTTTTCTTTCCTTTGCTACATTTTTCTTTCTTTACTGCATTTTTTTCTTTGCTGTTGCATTCATCTTTCTTTGCTGCATTTTTTCTTTGCTGCTGCATTCATTCTTCTTTCTTTGTTGCATTTTTTTCTTTCCTTTGCTGATGCAGGTATTTTGCTGGGGCTTTGAATGATGTAATTTCTGCTTTTCCTGACCTTCTTGTGGCTGACCCGCTGGGGATATGAGTTTTTCTTTGATCTTTAATGGATGACCATCGCTTTTTGTTAACAAAGCTAACTTTGTTAACTTTTCGTTAAGGTTTCAGGGTCATTTTGCAATTTTAGCAAACTTGAGGTTCTAGGTGCTGAGCTTTGAACTTTGGAGGGAGGGAAGTGAAACTTTTCATTTTCCTTCCTTCATATCTTCGCAGAGAATGAGCAGTAGCTCACTTCACCATTTCATTTTTCTTCCTCGGCATTCATTTGCCATTGTTGCTGCTGACATTCGTTCTTTCTTCATTTCTTCTCCTTTTCTCAATTTTCTTCCGCCAAATCGATTGTTTTGCTTAATAGATGGCTTGTTCCTCAAGATCCAAGAGAGGGAAGGCACCGATGCACCCGGAATCGGACGAGGAACACAGGGAGCTTCCTCCTTTAACCCGGAATTTCATCAAGTATTGGTACTCGAAGGACGACTGGGACAATATCATTCGCGATCAGCACACCCATGTGTCTAATCTTCCCGATTCGGCTGTAAGTTTCTTTCTCTCTCTTTTTTTTTGCAAACCCACTTGGTTGATTTCTCAGATCTGTTGATTTCTTTTTGTTTTGGGCCTTTGGAGTATACTTGTTCTTGATTTCATTGCTTATGCATACAAATTTATATGCTAGAATGATGCAATTTGGCAATTATGATATAGCAAAAATATGAAATTCGTGTCATTTAATTTTGCGATGCATGTTCATGCAATTGGCACTATTTGATTTTGCGATGCATGTTTCATGTAACTGATATATTTTGACTATATGATGCATGATTGGACCAAAAAATATTTTAGATGATGCGTGCTCATGCGATATATTATTCAGACGCATGGTACATTTTTTTTTACTTTAACATTTTTTGGATTTATGCACATGCTGCGAGCATATATTATATCCAAGAATGCAACAAATATGCTTCTAGGATGTATGCAAAATACAACATTTATTTATGCATGCAACATTTATATTTTTCTTTGTCATTTTTTTTTCTCTTTTTTTATATGGATATGTTCATATGCTGTGATATTTTTTAAATATGCAAAATGCAACGAAGATATATATTTCTAAATGTGATATGCGCAAATGTGACTTCTTATTTATGAATACATGTAAAATGTCAACATAAATATGTAAATGGCATTTTTTTTTTTTTTTCTTTTTGTTTTTTTATGCATGCAAAATGCAAGATAGATATTTTATTTTGAATACAACATGATATTATTATTATGCATAATAAGAATGACATAGTATTATGGCATGCACGAGGGCTTTAATAAAAAGGATAAGAGTTTTTACCTTTTCTTTCTTTCTGACTCTGAGATGTTGTGTTGTTTTTTTTTCAGGCACACAGGGCTTTGACTAGGGTTAGGGCTAGCTGCGATAAAGTTGCTACCATTTATAATTTTTTTTTTTTTTAGGAAACATGGACGGAACCCTGCTAGAATTTATTAATAGAAGAAAAAAGTACAAACTTGAGGGGGACAACCAGCCTTGCCCTTATAAATGGGAGGACAGAGGAGCCTTACCTCGAAAGGGAAATACAAATCAAAACAGAGAAAATTAAGAAATTCTAACATAGGGAGTTCTACTAGCATCTAAACAAATGAGACCCTTAATAGATCGAGGAATATCAGCAGGCGAAAGAAACTCGAAGCTGTCTTGAGAATCACAAGCCAAGTTAGCTAGACTATCTGCAACTTTATTAGCTTCACGGAAACAGTGACGAAACGAGTGCTGACCAGATTGTTGGAGCCGAAGAATATCTCGGAAAATATAAACATACTTCCAAGAGATTTTGAAATTTTTAGAGAGACTATCAACAATGACTTTTGAGTCCATTTCAATTAAGACATTATGAAATCCTTGCTCATGAAGCCACAGGAGGCCAGAATGAAGAGCTTTCAGCTCTGCCTTCATGTTGGAACACTCTCCATAGAATTCCGAAAAAGCATAAATACAATCACCTTGAGAGTTCCGAAGAATACCACCGCCACCACTTAAACCGGGGTTACCCCGACTAGCTCCATCGGAGTTAAGTTTGAAGCAACCTGAAGGGGGAAGGTCCCAGAATACAGCCTGAACTTTAATCTGCTTGAAGAGCCCAAAAGAGACAGCTGAATAATCATGGAGATCTGATATGTAGTAATTGGAAGCTTGAAGAATGGCCTTGAGATCAGATTTAATCTTGTCAAGATCAAAGAACGGGTGAGAGATATTTACCATCAAAGATGGCGAATTCTCGAATTTCCAAAGGTGCAAAGAATAAGAGAAGGGACAATGATGAAGGGAAGAGAGACGATAAAGCCACCAAGCAAGATTGATGGCATTTGAAAGGAACATCAAAAAGGGAATGAAAATGTCTCCAAATTTCTGTTGCCAAACTACTAGAGATGAAGACATGATCGAAAGTCTCAATGTGGCCAGAATCACAACATTGACACTTCGATGCAAGCAGAAACCCTTTACCCCAAAGACCCTCATCGATAGGAAGACGACGAAGGAAAATTCTCCAAATAAGAATACTGATTTTCTTCGGCAGGGAGTTGTGCCAGATAAAGTCAGCAGACAACATTCTTGGATGAGCAAAGGAGATCTCGGACATAGCTGAACAAAGAGTAAAATTGTCGTTAGGAGACAAAGTCCAACATGCTCGATCATCTTCATCAGAGAGAGAAATAAACTGGGCCTTGATGTTGTCTTTTACAGAGGAAGAAAGAACAAAATTCTTCTTTGGCGTTTTAATTTGGCGGACAAGCAAGGCGAAAATCTCGAGTAACATTGCGGTCCATAGGCAAGACCACATTAAGATCACGAATCCAGTGATCATGCCAAGGAGAACAGTTTCCACGACCCAGAACCCAGAAAATGCGGGGATCAGCTATGGCACGGGCCTTAAGCATTCTACACCATGAATGAGAGCCTTTGGAATGAACTATGCTGGGATGGTGCCGAGAGCAATATCTAGCCTTCAAATAGGTAGTCCAGAGATTGGAAACAGTGCGAAAGCGCCACCACAACTTCAGGCCATAAGCCTTACATAAATCTGCCATGGAAAATATACCAAGACCTCCTTCAGAAACAGGCTTACAGCAAGTAGACCAAGAAATCCAATGACTTTTGTGTCTCCCTTCCAACTGCCCCCAGAAGAAATTAGAACACATCCTATCAATCATCTTCACAACAAATTTAGGAGGGTCTATAGAGGCGATTTGAAAGCTAGTAATGGAATAGAGAACATGTTTGATGAGGATAATGCGACCAGCCAAGTCAAGAAAAGGTCCCAGCCAATAACTAATACGGTTTTGAAGCTTGAGAAGGAGAGAATCAAAATAAGACTTCTTTTTTCGACCATAGTAAAAAGGGCAGCCAAGGTAAGTAATAGGCAGGGAACCCTTCTGATAATCCAGAACAGATTGAATCAGATTGCAACGAGAAGTCTCTGTGGAAGGGGCAACAAAGAAGGAACTTTTAGATCGGTTGATAAGTTGACCAGAGGCAGCTTCATAGGACTGAATAATGAGTTTAAGCTGAGAAAGAGATGCCTTGCTACCATTACAAAAACTTATAATGTCGTCAGCAAAGGCAAGGTGGGAAATAATAGGACACCCACTAACAGTCGAGAAGATATAGGACAGAAATTGGGATTGAAGCCGATTAATGCTTCGACTAAAAACCTCTGCAGCTATTATAAAAAGACTCGGAGAGAGCGGGTCCCCTTGGCGAAGACCCCGAGACGAAGGAAAGAAACCAACTGGATCTCCATTAATTAAGACCGAAAACCAGTTATCAGAAATAAGGCGCCAAACCAGGTCTATAAAAACCTCATGGAACCCAAACTTTCGAAGGACACTGGTGAGGAAAACCCAAGAGACCCTATCGAAGGCTTTGGCCATATCCAATTTAATAACAACATTGGACCCAATAATCTTTTTCCCCAGGTGGCACATCATTTCCTGCGCAAGAAGGATATTGTCTTGAATAATTCGCCCTTTGGTAAAAGCGCTCTGATTTTCGGAAATAATATGAGGCAAAATTGTAGCAAGCCTTGTAGAAAGAATTTTAGATATGACCTTGGAGCAGAAGTTACACAGGCTTATAGGACGGATATCCTTAAAGGAAGTTGGAACATCAACCTTTGGAATGGTGGCAATGAACGTGCTCGACCATGAGCGGGGGAGAGAAAACCCCGAGAAAAACTCCAAGATAGCTTGATGAAAATCGACTCCAATAATGTCCCAACAAAAGGAATAAAATTGCCCAGTAAATCCATCAGGACCTGCTGCACTATCCCCATTAAGATCAGAAACAGCAGCCTTTACCTCAGACAACAAAGGAGGAGCTATAAGAGATTCATTCCAAGCTGGCGTGATCAAAGAGGGAATCATATCCAGATTATAAGGAGAAGAGCCTTCAGCTTTAAGTTGGGAGCTAAAATAATTAATGGCAACCTGTTTAATTTCCAAGTCTGTAGAGAGGAGATTGCCTTCATCATCATGGATAGAATGGATGTGGAGGCGACGTTGAGTCTGTTTAACTGACGCATGGAATAACTTTGAGTTTCCTTGCCCTTTTGGCAACCATTTGATTTTAGTTTTCTGGCGCCAATATTCTTCCTCCTGTAACAAGAACCGGCGATGAGAGGCCTGAGCTTTCATTAAATTCTCGCGATTGGTAGGAGAATTATTGATCTCATAAAGAAGTTCCATTTCCAGCACCTCATCTTCTGCTGCTTTGAGGTTGTCAAAAATATTACCGAAATCAGATTTATTCCATGTTTTAAGAGCCGCCTTGACATTACGAAGTTTGCTGGAAAATTTAGACATAGGCCTACCCACAACAGGCTGATTCCAAGCTTGCATAACTGTATCCTTAAAAGAAGCATGAGAAGTCCAGATATTGAGGAATCGGAAAGGAACTGAATGACGAGAGACTTGTCGAGCTATAGTTGTGAGCAACGGAGAGTGATCAGAACAGCTCCTGTTAAGATGTTGAGCTGAAGTTAACTGAAATGTGTCCAGCCAAGAAGCATTACCCAACACTCGATCAATTCTCTGGTGGATGGTGGCTGTTCCAGCTCGCTTGTTCCACCAGGTAAAGTTGCTTCCAGAAAAACCCAGATCTATTAATCCCGCAGCAGACAAACAGGCATGAAAGTCCAAGGCCCCAATGCGATCCCAGCCGGAACCCCCACTTTTTTCCTCAGGGTGTAGGGTAATGTTAAAGTCCCCTCCAATTATCCAAGGGGTTTGAGAAAAAGTCGAGCTAGTGCTGATCAGATCATCCCAGAGATCTTGTCGGTCTCGCGAGTCACACCTCGCATAAACACAAGAGAAGAGAACATTAATAGGCCAAGAAAAGTGTTTAATAAGAAGAGTGACATGTTGGGAAGTCTCTTGAACAAGGCTACAAGTGAAGCTGGATTTAATAAAAACCCATATAGAACTGGCAGAATTAGAGAAGGAAAACCGAAAATTTAATCGACGAGTAATGAGAGCAACTTTGGAAGAATCTAACATCGGCTCAAAAATAGCAATAACAGATAATTTATGAAGCTTAACTAGCTGCTTGAGACGGCTTACCGTTGGGTCGTTACCAATACCACGAACGTTCCAAAAGAGAACTTTGCAATCCATTAGGCACTAGTTTTAGGTTCAGTAACTGAGGACTTAACTGTCTTAGATCGAGTTTGTCTGGCTGCGGAAGCAGTTGGAGGCTTGGGCTTTGGAGGGGGCTGTTGATGGCCTTCCAGATTAAGAGCATGCAAAGTAACGTTATCTGGATCATCTTCATTGTCCAGCATATTAAGCACAGCAAATCGGTTTGGGGAGACACAATTCTGACTTTCAGAATTCAAAACATGGTCAACATTCATAGAATCCTGGGCATTATCCCGTAGAGTGGATGAAATCGGAGAACGGGGGTCCTCTTGTATAGTAGAAGACGTGCTATGGGTTGGCTGTTCTTTGTTAGTACCACAAGTCTCCACTTGTAAAGGCGGCAATGAAGCATTATCATCAAGATTAGCTTTAGATGTTTGAGGGTCTCCTGGATTGTTAATCGCATCCATCCTTTGACAAGCATTATTATCAACATTAATCTCTTTGTCCTTGTCTTGTTCCGGAAGCAAGGGAGTAGGGTTTGTGACCTCATTAGTCTCAACTGTTATTGGTATCGAAGTGGTAGTCGGCACTGGATCAGAGGGAAGAGAAGCCTTTTTTGGAGTCCATCTTTGCCGAGGGTTAGGGTTAGGGTTTGTTGCAGTTTGGTTAGGGTTTGAAGCAGTTTGGTTAGGGTTTGTAGTATTTTGGTTAGGGTTTACAGCAGCGTCAGTTGGAGGAACTTGAGGCGGGTTCTTAAGTTTGCAACTTAGTTCATTATGCCCTTGCCGAAGACAATGCATGCAGTACATCGGTAGATTTTCAGCCTCTAGAGGCTGCCAAAAACTTGGGAAAACAGAACCACAATCAATCCAAACCCTATTGGGACAAGGATTTAAAAGATCAACCTCAACACAGATGCGAGCAACGCTAGGGCGTGAAAGATTTGTAGTCGGCTGGTCAAGCATGAGGGGGCGGCCAAATAGCAAAGCGATGGAAAATAAAGCGGATTTATGAAACAGGTGAATCGGGAGACCGGGAAGAGCAAACCACACTGGGACAATTGAACTTTCCACGTCCGGCCTAAAACTAGAGAGTCCACTTAAAAACTCGCATAGGAAACCTTCCCAAAAACCATTGGTCTTTGATCCAAAGACGTTGATAGTCTTCATGATTCCGAACCTGAATAAGAATATGTTTAGGATCCAAATGCCCTATACTGAAATCCGCTTTAAGGCCGATGGTGCTAAAGTACTTTCTGGTAGCTTCCATTGAGGGGCGACCATGTGAGAACTTCCCAACAAGAGCAAGATCAAAAGGTTTAGCTAGAGAAGCAATGATGTCAGGGGAGAGTTTGAGGGAGGGTTCCCCTTTGTATGTTGATGGCGGGATAACAAAAGGAGGAACAGCCGTTGTAACTGTTAAGGCTTCAGCAAAGGAAAGAGGTTTAGGGGGAGGAGGTGGATCAAGTTCAACCAAAGGAGGGTTGGCGGCCATAGCCACCGGCTGAAAAGAAAGAGAAAAACCCTAGACGGCCAACAGAGAGAGCTTTCTAACTTGTTAAGGATTCCTCCGGCTTCGGCGTTTTTATGCGAGCTTTTCGGCCCTTCCGCAGTTATTTGCCTATTTTTGAGGTTCTTCGGGATTACTGGTGGGATACCACCCATACCTTTCATTTTAGTTGGGGCGAAGCTAAGTTAACTTTATGTGATTTTGCCGCAATTACGGGCATCTCTACTGCCATTGGCAAGACCCTGGAACCGGATCATCATGATGTGGTTGAGGATCTTTTGGGCTTTGAGCCAGATTATATGACTGCTGATGAGATCAAGATTGGCAGTGTTTAGAGTTGGCTGGAACAACATGCCGGGCAAGTTGACGATGATGATAGCGAGCCTGTAACTCGCGTTGCCATAGCATTCTTATTTTTCTTTTTAGGGATGTCGTTATTTGCCAACGTGTCCACTACTTTGAGAGTTTCCCTCCTGGGATGTCTTCGGGAGCTGGATCACGTCATTGATTATGACTGGGGGTAGACAGGCTTGGCTGAGCTTTATGCTTCCATGGATCGGGCCAGCTGCAATGATTCTCAATTTCTTAATGGTTTTGCTCCAGCTTGAGAGGTATATCTTTTTTTCTCTTTTGATACTTGTCAATATATTTCTCTTTTTCTTTCCTGATGATCCTTCCTTTTCTCTCTTTTTTGTAGGTCTGGGCCTATTCCGTTTTTCATTTTACCCCGGGCCCACTGCATAGTCGCATCCATGAACCACCATTGCTGGCTGAGTTTGTGAACGCCAACCAAATAAAGGAGGATCGGGATGGTAGATGTTTGAACGAGATAATGATGCGGGAGAGAATCGCAAGCTCGAGCCCAGGCACAGTGCACCTATTTCCCTGGAGGGGTTTGGCAGGGCCTTATCTGATTTCTCTAGAAATGAGCCGCTGCCGAATTTTGATGGTGTCGACCATGGTCGACTCTTTATATATAGGAGAGCGAGTTAACCGTCAGCACTTCCTTTATCCGGTGCCTCCAGTGACACCACTTGCACCACCAGCTTGAATGATCGTACCGGATTTCTTGCCGAACCAGTATCTGTATCTGTCTAGGCATATCATTCCTCGTGAGGATTATCATGTCATGGCCTACGAGGAGTTTTTTAGGACAGTGCTTCATCCAGCTCCTGCAGCGGCTAGGCGTGCATCAGATGTCTCTGACAGACCAAGGCCTTCTCGTTTGGTTCCTGATGTGCAGCCAGATTTTTTCGTGCCTGCCGAGGACTTCTCCACCTTCCAGTATCATCGTGATGGAAGACTTGTGGAGAAGTTTTGCCCGATATCGATGTCCCGGAGCGGTACCAGATTCCAAAGCGGACCCGCGCGGTATATTTCTCTCTTTTTCAGACTTGCATCATTTTTTCTTTTTTTCTTTTTTGAGCTTGACATACATTTTTCTTTTTACACCTTCTTTCCTAGGTTGATGTTTCTTTATACAGGAAGGTGGTGAGGGGCTGTTGATTCTTATGTTAGATTTATATCTGTTCAGTTCATTACCCTAGTTTTATACTTTAGTGGCTAATCGGGCTACGTATCGATTAGCGTGGCAACTGTGTATAGAACTTTGCCAAGTATAGTTTTTAATAGGACTTTACAGGTTCAGCGGAAGACCTCTTCACAAGCTTCATCAGAAGACCTGCTCAAAGCTTACAAACGGCAGACCTTGTGTCCACCTGGTCTCTCATGGCGTGTCCTATCCAGCAATGACTCAATGGATTAATTCAAATTTATCTTCATCATTGCTTGAATTTATCTAAGACATTCCCTGACACATCAAGGCCGCCGAAAGCAACTTTCCGAAAAGCAGGAAGACTTTTCGCAACCGAACAAATGAAAGCGAGGAAGCGGTCACCTACTGCTAACAACTCTCGATCCGACACCTAGATTGCCCAAGTTTTAGAAGATCACGTAAATCATTCCTCGCTCTAGATATCGTGAAGACGAATTTCCTCGATCGACCCCATGCATTTAATGCATTTTACCTTACAGAGCTGTTACAGTCTTCATCTTCTCCAACGGATCTTTTTGAGTGCACATGCTATAAATGCTGCCATTAAAGACTGGAAAAACAACCAAGTATAGAATCAATCGAACACTTGAAGAATTGCTCTGAAACTCTACAACTCCAAGTCTTACTACTCAGTGCATTCAAGAGATCCTCAACAGATCTAGAAGTCCTCGTCAACAACAAGAAGCCGTGCATCAACTTTTATTTCTCTACTTCTTGTTGTTATTCATTCATTAACTATACTTCTGCACGAATTAAATATCTTGTTTATACAGATATTTAATTCCCTAGATCCCAAACACAAGTCAATATTTTGTACATGATCCATTAGGAATATTCTTTGTAATAAATCTAGTGGAAAACATAGTGCACTATTTAAATCTAATGTTGACTGCCTTGGTGGTGGACGTAGCACTCTTTATAGTGTGAACCATCCCAAATTACTTGTGTTATTTCCTTACTGTTTGTCTACTGTTTGAACTATTTATTACTTTAGTTATCTTTAACCTTTACAGCAGAACTTAAGTAACCTGTAAAAGGTCTACCGGTAGTCCTTATCGGCAGACTTGAAACAGCTACTTTGAAAGTCTTTCGCTACTTCAATCTTTTCATAGATTGTAAGTATCTTTCAAAGAACTTAAACAAAAAATTTTAAGTGTACAATAAGCTATTCAACCCCCCCTTCTAGCTTATTATTGTGCCCGTTGGGACCCACAGGGCTTTCTTAGCGTTACCAAATTATATCAGCAGCTGCTGGATGAGTTCACTTGCCGAAGAAATGATGATGTCAACCAAGCTAGGCGTCGGGGTGAGGATGATGATGATGATGCCGGTGGGTCGAGTCGTGCTCAAGCGAGAGGGCGGGAGTATAGGATTGGTGGGATCGACCCTCGAGTTATGGGTGGAGACTTAGGCAGAGCAGATCTTCGCGTGGCCATTAGCTCTTGTATCTGCATTTATTAGCTCTTCTTTTTTCCTCTACCAGACTCGGTGTATATATTTTATAAATGCAATGCAATTTGTATTTATATTATTCTACGATGCATGATATGTATATAAAGACTCGATTTATTCTTAGGAAAACCTAAAATAAAAGAAATCTAAATCATTATCTAAGGTAAAAGGCACACTGCAGTTAAGAAAGAAGGTTTGGAAGAATACACCTTCGAATTTGAAGTGGGGTTATCTGGTGTTTTGTAGGGAAAGAGAGACAGCCGCCTCTTCATGTATCTGATTAGTGAGGGCTATTAGCCTCACTCTTTTCTTCTCTTTCTCGTGAATGAACAGGGCAATTATCGGAGCACACATGATTAAAAACTGGGATACCAGGTTGTTTTATGAGATAGTGGTGGGGCCTCTGGGTGCCGCCCATGGAAGATGTAGGCGCGGCTCCCAAAGTTGCTATGGGTGGCACCAATACTTTCTCATGTGCACTCCTGTTTCGGCCACTATTTATGCATTGTGTTCATTATTTGACCGTTTCTTCAATTTTTAGTATAAAAGGACATCCGGAGCAGCGTTCAATCCTGCACCATTCTTCTTCCTTTCTTCGTTCAGCAAATAGCAGATAGCAGCCTGAGCCTCTTCTTTTTTGTTCTGCTTCTCTTTTGCCAGACAAAAATTTCTGTTCATAAATGGTCGCACCTAGCCATACAGCTTTAGAGATCGAAAAATACGAGAACTCTCTGAACCATTGGATCTTTTTGTTGCAGGAGGACGAGCGAGAATGGTTCGATCATATTTATGGTTTTCGATGGCTCCTCTCATGGCAGGGACTGCGTATAAATTGGATCATGCTGAGGGCAGCATCCCGATTCTGGTCGGTGCAGAATCACCTCTTCAATTTCTTCCTTAATGAAATGTGTCCCATTTTTGAAGAGTTTTTTGCGACGGTGGGGATGCTAAATGCCGAGCCTATTGTTGTGCCCTCGGTGCGGAGACGTCCCTTTATGGCAATAAGGGAACTATACGGCTCCACTCGCAATGCAACGCCAAATTTTTATAATGGTTTTAATTTTAATTTGACTATTCTCCCTGCCACCTATACTGAATACAGGGAGGACCCAGTCTACTCGCGGCGACGACTAGCTGCTCTTTTCCTGTGTGTGATGGGGAGATATCTCCTCGTGGGCCAACCTAGGTTTATCGATGTACGGGTTGTTAATTTGATTTTGTAGGCTCGAGAGCATCGAGTAAGCATCGTCGCAATAATTTTGGCCGAGACTCTGTTTGGCCTGGATGCCTTTTCGACTGGCGACGAAGTTTTTCCTTCTGGCAGCCCCATTTTGATCCATATGTGGCTGGAAAAACACTTTAACTAGGTAATGGGTCCCAAGCCTAGAGGAGTAGTTTATAATCCCGGAAGCTCTCTCGCGACCATTATCACCAAACTCATTCCACGGAGCGTGACTGGATAGAGTATTTCCTGCGTACCGGCTCTATAGAAATAATATGGGTGATTAGCCACTGACGGATTCACCACTTCTTTCTGTTTACCAGAGCTTACGCCCAGGTTATCTTGCATGGTATTGAGCAAACCACTTTTTATCTGGCGTACCGGGTTCTTCGGTAGTTTGGTAGAGAAAAGATCCTTCCGGACATGAGCCGTCCACTGATAGAGGGATTGCGGATGGAGAGAGACGTGGGCGGTCTCATCCGGGATATGTGGGAGCTCGACTATCTCCTGCAGGCCTCAACTTACACTTTTGCTGAGAACATGCTATTATCTCACGAATATCTAGCGTGGATATTGGCTGCTGCTGATGAGCATTCTTGGGTGATAAGGCATGTACTGAGAAGGATCCTTGGTCGGCAAGTGAGCAGCGACATAGATGCTCGTTTGATGGAAATCGGTGAGGATCTGGAAAGCTCAGGGCAGGTGGTTCCCTGGGTTTCGCAGGAGGACTTTCGGCGAGTACATGGCCTGGGAGCTCAGACAGCTCATAATCCTGATAAGGTGGGACCCAATAATGTGCCTCCTAGACTGAGTAACGCGAGTCAAAAGAGTAACCCCTGGCGGGCTGATGAAGCTGGCCCAAGTCAAACAGGCAGACGAAGCAACGCCCAGAGAGATAACGGTGCTGGAACAAGCCGTGCTGGTACACAGGAAAATGGGGATGTTGATGATGAGGAGGAGGATACCTCTGAAGGTTCTCATGCCGACGAGGCTGAGGCCCCCTCTGCTCCTTGCAGAAGTATATGGTCTCGGCTAGGACGTCGTAGACGCTGATGGACCATTCCGAGGTGTAGCTGCATGAAAAGAGGGGATAGTTGGGGGAATAGGGGGCATAGATATTATGTGTATAGGTATATGTACCGGAATAAATGTTAATCTAAATGTCTTAGACACCTATTCCTAAGTTGCACCTTCTGGACTTTTTATATTTTGATGTTTTATTATATGAGCCCTGTTCTGGTTTTCCTCTTGGTCAATCAAGACCATCTTCCCTGAATATGTTGACTTTTACCTGTTGGAGATCAGATGCTAGGGATTGAATGTCGGAGACTGCCTTCCCTCTCTCTTTCTCCTGTTTTTTTTTTCTTTTTGTTCTAACTTTTGCCTAGACTGCGCTTTCGGGTTTTCAATCTAGCGAGCCCTTATTCTCCTTTTGCCTCTTTTTTTCTTCCCTTTTTTGGCTCTAACTTTTGCCTAGACTGCCCTTTCGGGTTTTCAATCTAGCGAGCTAGAGAGGGATGCAATCGACTCATGCATAGTATTTTTTAAGCTTGTCGAGGTTGAATGGCTGAACAAGGTCTTCCCCGTCTTGGTTGATGAGGAGCACCGCACCTCCTGACCGGATCTGATTCACAATGTAAGGTCTCATCCAAGGAGATTCCCATTTTCCCCTACTGTCGACATAACTAGGGGGTTTTTTACGAAGTACCAGATCTCCGACTTGGATATCACGGCCTTTGACCTTCTTGTTGAATGCCCGAGCTATCCGCTTTTGATATGCCCGAGTATGTTCCAGGGCCAGCAGTCGTCGTTCGTCTAAAAGGGCTAATTCTTTGTAGCGCTGTTTGACCCAATCGATTTCAGCTACATCTGATTCCATCATAACTCTTAATGATGCGATTTCTATTTCAATGGGCAACACGACCTCCATGCCTTAAGCTAGAGAATAAGGGGTAGCCCTAGTGGGTGTACGGACTGAATTACGATAGCCCCAGAGGGCTAGTGGCAATTTTTCTTGCCAGTCTCTTCCTATGTCAGCCATTTTTTTATGATGTTTTCTAACGTTTTGTTGGTTGCTTCGACGACACCATTTGCTTGTGGTCGGTATGGGGAAGACTTGTGCCTTTGGATTTTGAATTCATTGAGTAGTCGATTTACTTTCCTTTCGAAGTGTGTGCCATTATCAGAAATGATCTCGAAAGGTACCACGTATCTGTATATGATGTTGTCCTAATGAAGTCATACACCTTTCTGGCATTCGGTATTTTGTAGGAAAAGGCTTCTACCCACTTTGTGAAGTAATCGACGGCTACCAAGACATATTCCGTGGCCGTTGGATCCTTTTGGGTGAATTTGACTGATGACGTTAATTCCCCATGTTGAGAAGGACCAAGGGGCTGTGGAGTTGTATAATATATGCAGGGGAACATGCTGTAGATTTGCAAAGCGTTGACATTTGTCACAGTGACGCACCCACCGAATACAATCGATTTCTAATGTACTCCAATGGTACCCTTATCTGACTATTTTCCTTGACAGCATATGCACGTTCATGTGTGGCCCACAAGTACCACCATAAAGCTAATCCATGACTCGTTCGGCTCTGGCCTGATCGATGCATATTAGGTTTAGACCTTGGTAATGCCTTTTGTATAAACTGCCTCCGCTGATCACAAAATGTGATGCCCACCTTCGTAGGGAAATTCTCCTTTTTCTGTCTAAGCTGGGTGGATAGATCCCTTTCTGAAGCAAATTCATAATATCTATGTACCAGGGCTCATTATCCCTTTTAGGAATGGCATCAATTCTGAAGCAATAGGCAGGGGTGGTCTTTTTCCCGACTATAAATGGTTAGACATTGACTTCTGTGAGTATTTGGACCAATCGAGGCTAGGGTGGCTAGAGTATCGGCGAATTGATTTCTATCTCGCGACAGATAATGGAACGAGATGTTGTCAAATTCGCTTGCTAGGGCTGTCAATCTAGCATGATATAGCTGTAGCCGAGGATCCTGGGTTTTCCATTTCCCTTCGACCTGATTTATGATTAATGCAGAGTCACCGTAGACTTCCAAGTCCTTGGCTCTTTTTCGAAGAGCCTCTTCCAGACCGGCAATGCAGGCCTCATATTCAGCGGTGTTGTTTGAACATTCGAACTCCAATCCTATTGCCAATGGAGTGTGGGAGTCTGATGGGTCGATTATCAGCATTCCTATGCCAAAACCTCTTTTGTTGGCTGCTTCGTCAAAGAACATTTGCCATGTGGTGTCATGATCGATGATTTCCAAGACACCTTCATTTGGGAAACTGGGCTCGGATGCATCTTCTGTTTCTAAAGGCAGATCAGCTAAATGGTCCGAAATCACGCTGCCTTTAATGGATTCGAGCGTGACGTATGTGATGTCATATTCATTGAGTAGAAACGACAACTTGGCTAATCGACTAGAAAGTGATGGCTTGCCGAAGCTGTATTTCATAGGGTCCATCCTGGAGATGAGTTTGATGGATCGAGTTTGCAAGTAAGTTTTGAGCCTTTATGTTGCCTAGACTAAACCAGTGCAGCTTTTCTCTAAGGCTGAGTAGTTCAGCTCGCTTCCTTATAACTTCCTACCTATTAAGTAAATGGTATTTTCGATGTAGGAATTTTCTTTTTCTTGGGCGAGCATAGCCCCTACTGCTGTGTCTGTGACAGTTAAGTATAGGAGGAGAGGTTTATGTGTATGGGAGGAGCTAGCACTGGTGGGTTGGCAAGATATTTTTTGACTTTTTTGAAGGCTAGCTGGCATTTTTCGTCCCAGACTTGGTCAGTGTTTTTCTTTAAGAGCTTGAATAGGGACTCGAACATGGATGTCAGTTGTCTGATAAAACGGCTGATGTACTGCAATCGAGCCAGGAAACCTTTGACTTCTGTTGGAGTCTTTGGCTACGGCATGTTTATAATGGCTTTGACTTTGACAGGCTCTATTTCGATCCCTTGCTCGGTGACTAGAAATCCACGGACCTTGCCCTTGGTAACCCCGAATATGCATTTGGTTGGGTTGAGCTTCATCAGGTGCTTTCTTAACCTTTCGAAGAATTTTTGAAGGTCTCTGATATGGGCACCATCTGTATCGTCAGAATGCACAATCATGTCGTCCACATATACTTCGACTTCTTTGTGTATCATATCGTGGAAGAGGGTGGTGGTGGCTCTTTGATATGTAGCCCCAGCATTTTTCAGCCCAAATGGCATGACAGTGTAGCAGTAGGTTCCCCAGGGGGTGATGAAAGAGGTTTTTTCCTGGTCTTCTACTGCCATTTTGATTTGGTTGTAGCTCAGCATGCCGTCTACAAAGGATCTTATTTTATGAGAGGCCACAGCGTCTACCACAATGTCAATGTTGGGTAGAGGGAAGTCGTCTTTGGGCGATGCCTTGTTGAGGTCACGAAAGTCCACATAGATCTGAACCTTTCCATTGGGATTTGGAACGGTCATTATGTTTGACAGCCAGATCGGGTATTCAACTACCCGAATGAATTTGACGTGCAGCTGTTTCATGATTTCTTTTTTTACTTGCAGTGACCATCCTTGATTGATTCTACAGAGTTTCTATTTTACTGGTCTGGCATCAGAATAAGTGGGAATTCAGTGTTCTACTATTGCTGGATCCAACCCAAGCATGTCTTCGTAGGACCATGCGAAGACATCTACAAATTCTTTGAGGAGGTCTATCAGTGTTGCCCTTTCAGACCCTTGCAGATAGCTGCCGATTTTGATTTCTCTGGTTTCACTGTTCAGCCCCAGATTGATAACTGACAAGTCTTCAGCCCAAGCTGATGATCGGTGCTTTTCTTGGTGCTTGACTCACTTGGCAAGCTCAAGTAAATAATTTCTATCTTTAGGGTCCATTTCGTTAAACGAGTCATTATTAATGTTAATTAATTCATCTTTTAACGAAGGTGCAACTAAGTAATACGCGAAGACATCAAGATTATCATTATTAAAAGCAGACCGTACAGGGTAGGTTACATTATTGAGGCCCTGGGGTTTGAGGTCCTCAATTATAGGGAGCGGATCGGTAGATGACCAATCTGTAAGGCTAAAGGAATGAGAGGGAAGAGTGTATCTGAAACGGTCTACCAGGTCTACGGTCGTCAAGAGAGAGCCGGTCGTGGTATACCAATTCTGCAGAGGGTTATCAGCAATAGACTAGAACTCAGCCGGGAGGTTTTTATAGCTAATGCCTCCGTCAATCATTACCAGGAAACTATCTCCCAGCAGAGCATATCGTATTCAAGCTCTTTTATTTGCAAGGGGAATTTATAGTATTTTTATTCTGGCCGAAAATACACTTCTTGATCTTTAGACTTTCTTTGCTGGGTCGGGCTCCAAAACTTTTTTCTATGTATCTGCCACCGTGATTATTTTATCGTCAATGAGGTCTTGGATGGCATTCTTGAGTGAGTAGCATCTGTCGGTGGAGTGACCACTGCAGCGATGGTATTCACAATACTGGGCGTGATTCCATGAGCTGGGTAATGGGTTTGGTGGTATATAATTCATGATTGGTTTAAGCTTCCCATAAGCCTATAGTGTTTGGAAAATCCTGGATCTTGAAGCGGGCAAGTCATCATAATGCCTTTGAATTTCCCTCCTTCCTTTTGGTTGGGGTGAGGTTTTTGGTTGGGATTTGGTTGAATGACTAGGTTGGGCATCATTGTGGTCTGGGAAATATTGTGCCAGGAACTTATTGTATGTGTTTTTATTTGAGGGAGGTTGTTCTTTTTCATGCGCACAAAGCATTCCAGTTAGGAATACATGGGCCATTTGTTGGGAGTAGGTATTTGAATGATCAATAGAGAGGTAGTTGTTTGGTTATAGTGACAGGCATTTAGGTGAGTGAGCTCAGGGTAGATGTCTAGGGTAGGTGGTGGATTGAGGTTATAGGTACTTGGGATAATATCATTTTGGGAAATGGGGTTGATATTTGGTTGAAGGTTGGTATTTGGTTGGGTTTTGGAAGCTTGGAAGAGGATATCCTCTGTTGGGTTGGAGCAGTTTATTTCTAGAAGGAGAGAATTATTAGGAGAAGGTTTTAGGCTCTTGACTTGTTGAGAGATGGTGACGAGAGTTTCTGCAAAACTTGCTAAAAGATTCACAACTACTTGGTTTGTTACTCTTTCCACATGGTCATCCAATTTCTTCTTCAGCCAACTTTCGAATTTGGGGTGTGGGGCATACCCAGGAGCTTTTATTTATGGTCCCAAAGCATCCTGTCCATTGCTAGTTTTTGTCACAATCTGTTTGTTTTTGGCAGCCATTTCGCCCAAATTTGTACTTCTTTGAATTGATTCTAACTTTTTCTGATCTAACCCCGATACTTTCGGATCTAACCCCTGTGCCTGTATCCCGTATCAAACGACCGGTACTATCCCCGCCTTTCCAAACTTGGGCCAGGTTTATGAGGAAAAGGGGTTGGAAGGTATCAGAAAGGATTAGCTGAAGCCTTTTTGGGTTCTGACTACAATGTGCCTTTATTATTAGTATATTTTTTTTATTATTCATTTTCCCTACAATTAATCGGACAAGCACCCGCTTTGTTTTGACAATCTCAGGACTATTCCTGAAATAGTGGATTCTTTCTCCAGAATATAGGACCCTCGTATTCCACCTGCCTTTCGACTCCCCAAGATTGGACTGATCTCAAGCGAAGGGCATATACTCTTTCTGGGATCCACCATTCAAATGGTCTAGGTAGAATATCATAGAAATTATTGGTCAGCCCCTATGCATTTTTTTCTTTTGTTTTTTTGTTTTTGTTTTTGTTTTTGTTTTTTGTTTTTTGTTGTTTTTTTTTTGAATCTCTTCCTTTTTTTTTGCGACAGGGATTGGTCAATAATTTAGAGATATAAAAACCGATCAGTCAATGAAGTGTCCTGAAAAACTATATGTAATTAACGTTGGCTGATGCAGGGGGTAGGTTGGCCATGGTGTAGGGTAGCAATTCGAATATTTCTACGTGCGTGCGCGTGTGTGCGGTATCTAAAAAACAGTAAAGTCTCTCTTTTTTCAGATATAAAGCAGTAAATAAAAGCAAATATGTCATGTCTTTCTGTTCTTTGTGGATTTTCCCGACTTATTTAGTTTGAGTCCTCGAAGGGACGGCGTGAGCAAACAACCATTCAGATCAAGAAATAGAAAGAAAAGTGGGGAATTTATCTATTCCTATTAATTACAAATTTGTCCTAATCCCCGAAATAAAATGACAGAATGAAAGAATATTTACATATTTTTGCGCAAAATAAATAAATAAAGCAGAGATAAGATATAATGAAGCAAAGCAAAAATAAAGCAATAATAGGCCCCTTGTTTTTTTTTTCTACCCGAAATTCTATTTTATTCTACCTTTTTTTTTTATTTTTTTATTCGCAACGGTACCCAGAACGAAGCTGCTGCAAGTTTATGGTTATTTGCACAGATATACATACAGATATATAAAAATACAATATTTAAAATGTTAAAGAAATATAATAAGCATATTTAGCCAAAAAGAAAAGAAAACTTTTTCTTTTGAAAATGAGTCTAGCCCTCCGTTTTTTTTTCTTTAAAATAAAAACAACGTCCCCAACAGAGTCGCCACTGTGAGTGCCCCAAATTTTCATTGATCCCCTCCCGTTGCGTGAAAGCGGGTGGTTTCAAAATAAACTATTAAGGCGCATGGAATACACCCGGCCTCGTTGTGGACTCAAAATATAAAACAGAGTCACCATCTTTATTTTAAGGAGAAATAAAAAAAACCAAATGTAACCAGATTTGTAAAGGGTTCGGAGGCTAAATTACGACGTGGGAAGGTGTTAGGCACCCAACTCACCCTTTCGGTCTCAAAAGTGTTTTTTGGCTAAAATATGCTTTTATTATATTTATTTAATAGATGAAATGAAGCATTTAAATAAAATATATCAATACATATATTATTACAACACTTGCTACAATCTCCTTTCGGGAGTTACAAATACATTTATAAATATTTGGTCATAACAATGGTTCATTTTAGTGTTATTTCCTATAGAACCTCGGGCAGCATAACTGCTTATATTGCTTACATTTTGCTGCTTAAAATAGCACTTTTTATATAATAAAACTTTTTAAAGGCTTACCTCTTGAAGCGTGAGGGTGCGCTCGCTCTATCCTTCAGGGAGAGGGAGTCTTTTTTGCTACTTTTGTTGTTTTGTTGCGGAGATTCGGGCACAGTGACTGCTTCCGAAAGTTTCTTTTCGACCTCGGGATCCAGGCGGAGCAACTGCTTGCTTTTTTGTTGTTGTTTGTTTGCGGTTGGCAAAATTTGGGCAGAGCAACTGCTTGCCTTTCGCTGATTTGGCCTCTGGATTCGAGTAGAGCAACTGCTTGCTTTGGGATTTTTGGACCGGAGGAATAGGGTGGAATCCTAGCGGGGTAGCTAGCCTTCACTTTGACCGGTTGGTTTTGAGTTTGGGGGAGATTTGGCGGAGTTTCGAGGCTAGAGGAGGAAAACTCTCAAAGCGTTCTCTCAGAACTCACTACGGAGGCTTTTTAACTGCATGATCGTGGTGTGTAAACTGTGAACTTTGTGTCCATTCACTGAAGCCGGGGCCTTCTATTTATAGGATGGGAGAAGGCTTCCTTCGTTGTTAAGTTTTATCATTTTATGCTTCACCAACTTGTACCACGCGCTGAGAGAGTTGTACCAAAAGCAAAATGCTACAGTACATTTGGTACTATTAGGCCCCACCCATGGAGGGGGTGGGCGCCGCGCCAGGTGTCATTGTGGGTGGCGCCAGGGTCCCTTTTTAGCCTCTTTTTTTGACACTTTGGCCCATGTATTTCACTGTTTGCGCATCCTGCTATTTCTTTTGTATTTTTTAACCATGTAACTTGAAATTTGTTAGCTTTTAACAGGTCTTGATATCTCATGTCAAGATTACATATCAGAGGTACGAAATTGGGGTGTCTACAGTTTCATATTAAGTTACGTTAGAAAGAAAATAACGATCCATGCATAGCACGGGTTACACACTAGTAAGTAAGAATATCGAGAACTTTATGTCATGTTCAAATTAGAGTCACATTTTCTCCCTTTTTTTGTTGTTTCTTTATGTAATTGAAAATTGAAATGTAATATATTATAAGTTATGTTATTGAAAGAGATACATGGTTTTTTTTTTCTTGTTTTAATTATATAGTCATATAAAAATTATGATGCAATTTTTTTAATTACATAGCATCAATAAACAATTTAGAAGGTTGATTGTATTTGAGCTCATTCATCGTGTAATTCTGATAGATGCATTAATATTTTTAACGATACATACTCGTAGATATTTAAATTAAATTTCATGTTCTAAAATCTCAATCCGTGAGTTAAATTTGAAGGTTGGAACTCCAATAATGTTGTTTCATAATAGAGACTATTCCCTTGAGTTATGCAATGACACGAGATTAATTGTTATAAAGCTAAGAAACTATGTTTTAGAAGGTTGAGTTCTTTCAAAAGGCAATCATGTATGGTGATACTCTTTTGATTCCAAAAATGTCACTGATACAATTTGATCATAGAATTTCTTTCAAATTCTAGATAAAACAATTTTTGTTGATTGTATTTTACGCAATGTTTATAAATAAAAATCAAGGTAAGTCATTGTCTAATATAAGACTTCATTTGAAAACATGTTTTTGGTCATCATTAGTTGTATATCGTTTTGTCTAGAGTTACTATGTGATATTTACAGTTGCAATAGTTGTGTATGTTCAACGAAAAATGTTGTATATAAAAAAGAATTCCAAAATTTATATTGTTTTTTAATTTATATGATTTTATATCTTTAATTTTACTGTTTATTATTTTTTGTTTATTTTGTTTATAATAAAAAAATTAATTACATATTATTCAGTTTTAATTTAGTATATAATTTTATACTCATATAAAATCCATGCAACGCACGGGTGCATCACTAGTAGGATATTATTTTTAAGGAAGACTGCTTAACAAAGACTGGGAGGCATCTATCTGCTGAAGGTTCAGCTGATAGATTTAGACTTGCTAAAATTTAAGTAAAACAACTAATTCATGATTTAACTGGTTGTTTTAACGTAATTGTTTTAAGTAAATTTAAAGCATGCAGGTTTTTACAATATAAATTACTTCAATCAACTTTAAAGTATTACAATTAATTATTTTGTTGCTTTTTAACATTTAATTTCCTTTTTGGATTATGAGTAGCTGGAAATATTCATCAAGGCAAGGATGTTCTATGCCTTAGCAGGGGTGAATATCTTTGTTTGTTTGTGATGAAATGGTTTTTCATTGCAATGAATTTAATAGTTTAATAATTTTGTATTTAACATTATATTTGTAATTTTTTAGATTATTTGGACATGACCGATCCAATATTCAAATGTAGTTTTTGTGGTGCTTTCTTTTTGGTATAAAGAAATATCATTTCGCTGTTATTATACCAATAATCCCAAGTACAGTTTATGTTGTATTTGAGCCCAGATTTTTCGTATCATTCTAATAGAAACGTTGATATTTTGAATAATATACATATTAATGAATTTTTAAACGAAATTTCAGGTTCTGAAATCTCAAATCATGAGTTGAATTTGAAGGTTGGAACTCCAATAATGTTACTTCGTAATATCGACCATTCTTTGGGTTATGTACTGGCATGAGGTTAATTATTACAAGGCTGGGAAACCATTTTTAAAAAGTTGAGTTCTTTCAAAAGACCATTCTGGTGGTGTTGTTTTGATTCAAAATGTCATTGACACTATCTGATCATAGAATTTCATTCAAATTCCAGAGAAGACAGTTTCCGTTGATGGTGTCTTATGCAATGTCTATATATAAAAGTCATGATCAATCATTGTCTAACATATGACTTCTTTTGAAAAAATATGTTTTTAGTCATGGCCAGTTGTATATTGTTTTGCCTAAAGTTATTAATCATAAGAGCAAGCCCAATGGGGGTTCTTCCTCAAATCTAACACAAATCATCCTTCCCAATTGTGATTCTTAAAAAAATCTAACTCAAGTCAACTGGTAATTTTGGGGAAAAAAATCACCTCATGAACCCAAAAGGCTCCAAATCCAACGTTGCCTTTCCATGTGGCATGATTTGAGCGGTTGAGATTTTATTTTCTCTCATTGCCTTTCTTGATCAATTTTTAGCCAAAAAAAATTATTTTTTCCTTGAATTAAAGTACACATTTTTACGTATAAATAAAGAATTGGTTTGTTTTATTTAGACATTAGAAAAAATTTATATGATTTTTTTTAAAATTTCTCGTCATTATTAATGGAGATAAAGATGGTGTGGTATATAAATGTGTTAGATTTTGTGCCACAATTTGAAAGGTTTCTTTGTTTTGAATCAAATGGATATCTAATTGATTATTTTATTAGTTTTTAATTAGTTGAGTTTGATTTTTGTTTTGATTTTCCAAAACCATTGTTCATGCTCTAAGGGCTTTCGAATTTTGATATGTGATAGTCGTACATATTCAACGAAAAATGTTGTATATAAAGAAGTATTCTAAAATTTATAATAACTTTTTCAATTTTATGTGATTTTATATCTTTAATTTTACTGTTTATTAAAAAAAACTCTTTTGTTCATAGGCAAAAACTTTTTTTCAATATTCATATATATTATATACACACATATATATATTATACACACACACACATATATATATATATATATATATATATATATATATATATATATATATATATATATATATATATATATTGGTTCGGTCCAGTTTCATAACAAAAGTATAAAAGGGTAAAATTCTGACTAGTCCTTTTTTCAAAGTTTGTAATCAAAAGTCCACCGTTCTTTTTTTCAACCACAAAAGACCATTTTTCAAAATATTGTTCCGAAAATGTCATCGTCTCCTTCAACAGCTCCGGTAAACAAATTGGATTCGAAAATCACCATTGTTGCGCAACGAAATGAGGATCGACCTACCCGGTCAGGTCGAGGGGGCAACACCCCTTTGTGGGGGTTCAGGGGCAATACCCCCGAAAGGTAAACAATTTTTTTTATTAATGAAATACAAAATTGTAATGGATCTGTGTTGAATTGAATGATTTCAGTAGGGACAAATGCGGAGGAGGAGGAAGAAGAAGGTTTACGATGGAGGAGATAGAAGAAGAAGGTGGAGGACGTGTTCTAGTTCATTATCATTTTGTATCGCGGTTCAAAATTGGATTAAGTAATTAAGACTTATGTATCGTGGTTCAAAAATCGTTTCATTGCGGTTCAAAAATTGTTTCATCGCGGTGCAAATTTGGATTAGGTAATTAAGACTTATATATCGCGATACAAAAATTATTTCATCACGGTTAAAAAATTGTTTCATTGCGTTGCAAATTTGGATTAGTTGATTAAGATTTATGTATCGCTGTTCAAAAATTGTTTCATCGCGGTGCAAAAAATGATGCAATAAAATTGATGTATCGCGGTGAAAAATTTAACATCCGTAGCGCGTCTTCTGTTCATTAAGGGTATCGTAGTCATTTTTCCTCCAAAAATTACTTTTTCCGGTTGAAAAAAAGGTACCTTAGCCATTAGAAACTTCAAAAAGTGGACCGGCCCGTAATTTTTCCATTATAAAATTCAAAAATGGGACCAGACCAATTATTCGATTCTACAGAAATTCAGGACCAAGACCAAACCATATAATTGGTTTGGTCCAATTTTCATTGGTCCACGAAAAATTGAATCTTGTTATGAAACAATAAATGTGGACAAGCACTGCCACACCTATTGCCCATATTTGTCAAAGCCTACATACACAGTAATAACAATAAGTGTTTCCCTCTACGGCTTGATTATAAATATCAGTCATTGTAAAGGGCTTTTACACATCTATTTAGCTCTGAATAAAAGACTTTTTTTCTCTCTCTAATACACTTTTGTCATAAGTTTGTGTTTATTTTATAACACGTTATCAGCACGAACGCTTTAATCCTAACATTTCCATCGGTAAGAATTTTCGCCGATATATTTTATTTTATGTTACTGGTTTACTTTAATATTTTCGCCGAGCGAAAGCGATCTGGTGGCCGAGCTGAAGTGAGCTCGGCAGGTACACACTAGCTCGCAAATATTGAGCAAGGTGCAATAAGTCGAACAGAGCAGTTGAGAGAGTTACAGCCCCTGACCTCAACCAGTTCGGCCTCGGCAACAGTCAATAATTGACGGCTCTGGCAAGAACCCTTCCACGGGCCGAAAAGACTGACACACACAACCAACCACTCCATGACAATGTACAATCTAATCATTCCTAACATGGCATCAGACCATTTATTATCAGCTACAATATGTTCCCAAATGAAATGACACCACCTCACACGACCGTTCAGGTATAAATATGAGACATTCTCCACTATTTTAGACCAAGTCATTTTCAAATATCCTATTACGCTTATCACACTTACACTATCTGAATCTCAGACAAGAACAGTTACATTTATTACACATTATACAGGAAACCTTACTCTCACGCCAGAGGGTTCTAGTCGGGGCACCCCCGACTCCTTAACGGCGTTTGTTTTGTCTTATTTAGCTTATCAGCCGTAATCCCAGTCAAACGGACAACATCATCAATTTGCTTCTTACTTGGACAAAACGAAAAGGTCACCACGATTTTTGCATGATCAGTAATCATGTGTGGACCGGTAATAATAATATGCAAAGTTACTTTATTTGTGATCAACTTATTACCCCTAATAAGATTTATATTTACACATAATATAAATGCAATTTTATCAAAACAGAATTTTTACATATTTTCTCTCTCCTCCAACGACTAGTTAACGGTCATAAACGGCAATTTTTACTCCATAAATACACCAACATCTCAATTCTTCACTCACATTTTTACTACCTCCTTACAAACTCTCAATACCATATCCACTTCTACAATATATTTAACCTAATGTTGATATTTATTATCATACTAGTTATCGCGTAAATCATACTAGTTTTCAATGTCAATTGCTCTCCAAACGATTTTCATATTTTTGTTTGTTATCTCTATAGTTTGTATTTTCTATTAGCAGTAGCAATAGGTTTTGACATTTACTCCATCATTTAATAATAATTATATTTTAAATAAATTTTCGTATTAGAATTTTATTAATATATATGTTTCTTCTTTTTAGTCCATCAAAATGTCAAATCTTGTCAAACTTGAATTTGAAGCACTAGACATTACTGAAAAAACTATCTGTCATGGATACTAGACGCTGAGATCCACATGACGCTAAAGGTCTCGGTGATGTAATAGATGAATCGAAAGAAACATCAACCCAAGACAAATTAAAGGCTATGATCTTCCTTCGCCACCACCTCCATGAGGATCTAAAATCAGAATACATCACTATCAAAGATCCTGCAGATCTTTGGAAATCACTGAAGGAACGATATGATCATCAGAAAACAGTGATTCTCCCAAAAGTTCGTTATGATTGGCTTACATTCCTCTTTCAAGATTTTAAATCCGTTAGCGAATATAATTCAACCATGTTTCGCATCAGTTCTAACTTCTAAGTTGAAATTATGTGGTGAAAATACCGTTGAGTATGATATGTTGGAAAAGACATTCACCACATTTCATGCCACAAATGTGATCCTACAACAACAATATCGTGAAAGAAGATTCACAAAATATTCTAAACTGATTTCATGTCTTCTTTTGGCTGAACAAAATAACGAGCTGCTAATGAAAAATCATGAAACTTGTCCCACTGGCTCTGCCTCGTACCCAAAAGTAAATGCAACGCCGACTAATCATGACCATGAGTGTAACCATGGATCCATTTCAGGACATAGTCGAGACTATAATCGTGGTCGTGGCCGTGATCGAGGACGCGGTGGAGGAAGAGGAAAAGGTTTCAGATTCAAGATCGATAAGGAGGAAAAACGTGGAAAGAACCACAATGGTATACATAAAGAGAATAATGAAAACATTTGTTACCAATGTGGTATGAAAGGCCATTGGTCGCGTACGTGTCATACAGCGAGACATCTAGTTGAGCTTTATCAGAAATCACGAAAATAGAAAAACAATGAGACAAATTTCATGATAAGTGATTATGAAGATCTTATCTTTGACCTTGATGATATTGCTAATGTGGATGTTGATATGACTGATAGACTCAACTACCAAAAAATAACTCTTCATAAATATTTTTCGTCTGAGCGAATAATAAACTATTTACTTATGTTTTACTATGTGTAATAGTTCGTCAATAATGTCATTCATGACTTATTTATCTTATTTTTATCTCTCTTTTATATTAAAATAGACCATAACTATGTCTCAATCCAATATCCAAGAAGGTGATTTATGTCTTGTGGACAGCACTACTACACATACTATATTTAAGGATAAGAAATATTTTTCTTATCTGAAGATTGACTAGGCAAATGTCAATACTATATCTGGTAGTTCAAAAATAATTGAAGGATTTTGGAAAGCAATTTTTCTAATGCATGGAGGCACGGAATTCATAGTAAGTAATGCATTGTTCTTTCCTAAATCTCAGAGAAACCTTTTAAATTTCAAAGACATTCGTCTGAACGGATATCATATTGAAACCATGAACAAAGAGAATAGTGAATATCTTTACATTACTTCAAACACTTCTGGAAGCAAGTGTATATTGAAAAAGTTGTCTGCCATATCATCAGGATTGTATTGTACAAATATAAGAGTATTTGAATCATATATTACCGTAACTCTGAAGTTTACGGAAACATTTAAAGTTTAGCATGAACGGTTGGGACACCCCGGCTCAATAATGATGCGGAGAATTATTGAGAATTCTAGTGGTCATCCATTGAAAAACCAGAAGATTTTTCAATCTAATGAACTCTCTTGTGATGTTTGTTCTCAAGGAAAGTTGATAGTTAGACCATCACCAACCAAAGTAGGAAATAAATCACCAATATTTTTGGAATAGATCCAGGGTGATATATGTAGACCTATCCATCCACCAAGTGGACCATTCCAATACTTTATGGTATTAATCGATGCTTCTAGCAATTGTTCACATGTATGTCTATTATCAACTCGCAATACGACATTTGCCAAGTTCCTTGCACAAATAACCATATTGAGAGCACAATTATCAAATTACATGATCAAGAAGGTTAGACTTGATAATGGTGGTGAATGTGCATCTCAAACATTCAATAATTATTGTATGGCAATAGGCATTGATGTTAAACATCTAGTAGCACATGTTCATACACAAAACGGCTTCGTTGAATCGTTAATCAAACATCTCCAACTCATAGCCAGACCGTTGATGATGAGGACAAAGCTTCCTACCTATGCATGGGGTCATGCTATTTTACATACCGTTGCACTAATTCACCTTAGACCAAGTGCATATCATAAGTACTCCCAATTTCAGCTTGTATTCGGTCAAGAACCGAATTTATCTCATCTGAGAGTTTTTGGTTGTGCGGTATATGTACTCATTGCTCCACCACAACACACAAAAATGGGACCACAACGAAGATTGAGGATATATGTTGGGTATGAATCCCCTTCGATAATCAAGTATCTTGAACCAAAGACATGTGACATCTTTACGGCACATTTTTGTCGATTGCCATTTTAATGAAGAAAAGTTCCCACCTTTAGGAGAAGAAGAAAAATAAGTGGGAAAAGATATCAAATGGTGAACATCATCGTTGTTGCACCTTGCCCCTCCCAGAATACAACGTGAATTAGAAGTTCAAAAGATCATACACTTACAGAATATGGCAAATCAATTGCCAAATGCATTTATAGACACAAAGAAAGTGACAAAGTCACATATAGCTGTTGTTAATACTCCTGCTCGAATTGAAATTCCAAAAGGGCTACCCAATGAGAATATAGCAAATGAATCTAAGACATGCCTGAAACGTGGACGACCCATTGGTTCAAAGGATAAAAATCCTCGAAAAAAAAGGTGATTGGAAAACCCCAATCAAGTAAAGGAGTTCCAGAAGAATCACATGATCATAGAAATCCAAAAAGCCCTGCAAACAACTATAACCATGAGATTTCCATTAATTTCATGTGTAATATAAAAATATGGAATCGAGATGAAATGGAGGATATCGATGGTTTATTCTATTATTCGGTATCACAAGAAATTAATGACGGGACTGATAATCCCGAACCAACATCAGTATCTGAATGTCAAAAGAGGCATGACTGAATAAAATGGAAAAATGCCATGAAGGCTGAATTAAGTTCGTTTAATAAACGAAATGTATTTGGACCTATCATTGTCACACCTAGAGGTGTGAAACCTGTTGGGTACAAATGAGTTTTTATCCGAAAGCAAAATGAAAAAAATGAGATTGTGAGATACAAAGCTCATCTTGTTGCACAAGGTTTTTCCCAAAGGCCTGGGATTGATTATGAAGAAATGTATTCTCTTGTTATGGATGCTAGTACGTTCAGATATTTAATCAGCTTATCGGTTTTGAGAAACCTAGAAATGTATCTCATGGATGTTGTAACAGTCTATTTATATGGATCATTACGCCAAACCTCGCCGACCTTAATTTATTTTGTAGCTTTGATTTTGTGGCATACGGTGACCGGAGAAAGAAGGGGGCGAACTGGAGAAGAAAGGGGGAGTGGTAATGGTGAGGTAGAGAGGGAGGTAGAAACAAAAGGGGTTTGATTTTGTGGATATTCGGTGGGATGAGAGAGGGGATGGATTAAAGGGTTAGATCTAGGAGGAAAGAGATTGGAGGATGAAAAAATGAGGAGAGTCGGTCTGCCGGAGAGAGAGAGAGAAAAAAAAGGAAGAAAAAAGGGTTGGCGGTCTGCCAGATAGATAGAAGAAAGAAGAAAGAAAAATATGAAGAAGAAATGGGCAGTCTCGAGACTCAGAATTTAGAATGAGAATGGATTAGGGAGGATATATTAGACTGTGGGTTGTAGGGGCAGTAGGTAGGTGGAGTAATATTTTTTTTGTTTTTAGTTCTAAACTTGGTTGTTTTATTGCTTTGGGGTTGTTGAGAATTGGGATTAATGGTAGGTTTGTATATTTTTATTCGTTTTACAAATATAGACAAGTGTTTGATAAAATGACGAACATAAAAAAATTAAATTTGTAGTCAATGTGTTTGATCTTTGATGTAAATTATCAAAAAAATGATAATTATGTCTTAATTCTAGGTCCCGCCTGGGCCCCGATTACGCCCCGACTAGTCCCCTAAGCGCTAGTGTGCCGCCTAGTGGCCACCTAACGATTTTTAGAACCTTGTATATATATATATATATGTGTGTGTGTGTGTGTGTGTGTGTGTGTGTGTGAATATATGAGAATTCCTAATGGAATCAAGGTGCCTGAAACATTGAACTCAAAGCCTAAAGAATTATGTGTAATTAAACTACAACGATCACTGTATGGATTAAAGCAATCTGGTCGCATGTGGTTTAATTGCTTAAGTGAGCATTTGTGAAAGACGGATATGTGAGTGATCAATAATGTCCGTGTGTCTTTATCAAGAAAACGACAGTTGGATTTATAATTATTGTCGTCTATGTAAATGATCTGAATATCATTGGAACTCCCAAGGAAATTCAAGAAGCAGTCATTTACCTAAAGGGAGAATTTGAAATGAAAGATCTTGGATAGACCAAATATTGTCTTAGTTTACAAATAGAGTACTTGCATAGTGGAATATTTATACATCAATCAAATTATACAAAAAGAGTCCTGAAGCGCTTTAAAATAGACAAGGAAAATCCTCTCGCTAGCCTCATGTTTAACATATCACTAAATGTTGAAAAAGATTCATTTCGTCCTTGTGAAGAGAACAAAGAGATAATTGGTCTTAAGGTACCATACTTAAGTGCTATTGGAGCCCTTATGTATCTTGCAAATCGTACTAGACCTGATATATCATTTGCTTCAAATCAATTGGTAAGATATCGCGATTTTGGATTATTTTATCTCAGAAGATCAAATGATGAAATAGTTGGTTTTGCGAATGCAGGTTATTTGCATGATCCTCATAAAGCCAAATCACAAACCGGCTATGTCGTCACAATGGGTGGTACCGCAATTTCCTGGTGTTCTCAGAAGCAAACGCTAGTTGCTACCTCGTCAAATCATGCTGAGATGATCGCACTTCATGAAGCCAGTTGAGAGTGTGTATGACTTCGATCTATAACTCAGCTTATTCAAAATGCTAGTGCACTACCTGTCAACAAAAAGACCCGACAGTATTATTTGAAGACAATGTCTCGCCCAAAATAAATAGGATTACATCAAAAGTGACAGGTCCAAACATATCCCCCAAAACTTTTTTTATACACTCAAGAACTTGAAAAGAAAAAAGAGGCTACCATCTAATATGTTCGATCAAGTGATAATGCTGCAAATTTATTCACGAATGCACTTTCCAACTACAACATTCAGAAAGCAATGTTCACAATATTGGAATGCGGAATCTATGAAATTTACAAAGATGATTTATCTTGACCTTTGTCAGCTCGAGGGGGAGCATATATGGCTATACTCTTTTTCCCTTTTATCATGGTTTTTTGTCACACTGAGTTTTCCATGAAAATGTTTTTAACGTGACAGTCCATGCACATAATTCAGATTTAAGTTATGTACTATTTTCCTCATGTCTGATTTTTTTCCCTATCGGGTTTTTCGACTTAAGGTTTTTAACGAGGAACACACATCCATCTTACAGTGCTACGTCCAAGGGGGAGTGTTATGAAACAATAAATGTGGACAAGCATTGCCACACCTATTGCCCATATTTGTCAAAGTATACATGCACATTAAAAACAATAAGTGTTTCACTCTACGGCTCGGTTATAAATACCAGTCATTGTAAAGTAATTTTACATGTCTCTTCAACTCTGAATAAAAGGCTTTCTCTTTTTCTCTCTCTCTAATACACTTTTATCATAAGTTTGTGTTTATTTTATAACAAATCCAGCATTCTTCTTGGCTCTTGCCACTAGGTATCTTGTAAAAAACGTCATTTTAGTACCCTTTTCTTCTTTTAGAAAAAATAATTTGCATTGTCTAATTACTTTGAAGTTTGACCCCCCCCCCCCATTTGAATACTAAAATAATTTGAAGCCCCTTTCAACGTATTTTTGGCTTCCGTCTCATACTAAGACGATTATTTTTCACTCTGAATTCAAAATTTACTAATCCGTACTTCGTACGGGTACAATGTGAGATATATATATTTTTTGTCATAATAATATAACTTTTGGACATTATAATTAGATTGTTAATCTCTTCCATGGTTATAAAAAAAATTTCTATTGTTACTAATATTAAACGATTTTTTCACCTAAATACTTTTAAATTAATATAAGTTTCTAGCTAACGTGAGATACATATTTTATATTAATAATAATAGGGAAAAAATATCTAAAGACTTTTAAAATCATAATTCATTTTTAAACAATGTGAGATACTTATTTTATATTTTTATTGGTAATGAAAGTTTAAGTCTTTTATCTAAAGACTTTAAAACCAACACCACATTCTAACCATGTGATATACATATTTTCTATTAGCAATAATAGTAGTAGATAAAAGACTTTTTAACCAATATTCATTTCAAAACAATGTGGATACATATTTTCTATTGGTAATATATAACAAAAGATGTCTTTATCTAATGACTTTTATAACCAATATACTCATTTCTAAATAATGTGAGATACATTTCTTTGTAACCAATGTGAGATACATCATCTAAAAACTTTTTAAACCAATATCACTTTTATAACAATGTGAAATACTTCTCGTCTATTGCTAATAATTGTAGACTTTTAAAATCATCATCACTCTCTAACCAATGTGTAACACATATCCTCATTTGATAATAGTAGTAGAAGTCTTTTATTTTAAAAATTTATAACCAACATCTCTTCCTAAATAATGTGGGATACATCTCTTCTATTATATTGATGATAAAAGTAAAAGTCTTTTATCTAAAGACTTTTAAAATCAACATCATTTTTTAACAAATGTAGGATATCTCTTCTATTAGTAATAATAATAAAAGTCTTTTATCTAAAATTAAAATCAACATCACTTTCTAACCAATGTGAGATATACATATTCTATTGATAATAATGGTAGAAGTCTTATATCTAAAGACTTTAAAAACAAACATTACTCTCTACCAAATGTATGATACATCTATTATATTAGTAATAATAGTATTTTTAAAACAAACTGTAAGAAAACAAGTAGCTAGGATTCAAAAACTGTCAATGCAGTTTCCAATTAATGTCGCTTGTGCAGAAGCTACAATAAAAGATACATTGGACAGTAAAAACTAAAACAACGAAAGACTTTAAAATAACAGCAGGAATTTAAGCACATCAATTTACCAAACAATCTACAAGCCTGTGCTTGTAGATCTAGCCTTATGGCCAAAAAGATTTCACTAAACAATATAATTTGTTTTACAAAAAGAATGTGAAATCACCAAACAAAACACTCTCACAAGACAACAAGTATTAGAGAGCAAAAACCCACAGAAAAATAGGTAAAGAAAACGTGGGAAGAAAAGAATCAGCATCCTAGAACAGCTAGGAAGACAAACAGCTTCAGAACTCCAATGTAGTTCCGAATGTTATAGCATTCGGAGCTGCATTCAAATTATGCAACTTTCTGGAATTCTGAATTCTCTTAATATGCTTCTGAATCTACTGTTTTGCTTTTGTGCTCTCAGTTCTCTCTCTGTGTTATGCACGTCTTTAGCTTTAGCCCAAGTCCTCTATTTATATTGTGAAGGTGATCTACACATAAAGAAGGAAACAAACTCCAAAATAGAAAAGGATTAGAATTAGTAATGAAATCAACTTCCTTATTTACTAGATTCTCATACCAAATGGACAAGGACTCCAAATTTAAGAAGAATTTTTGCACAGATTTTGTTTCCAAAAACAACTCCTAAAATTTAGGATCAAGAAACCCAAAATATAATAAAATATTTTGTTTTCAAAAATGACTAATCTTAAGGACCAAGAAAAGAGATACAAAACCAAAATAAGCCATGCCTATTTTACCATTTACAATCTCCCTCTTTGTTAAGCCTTTCTGGTCAAATACTATGACAAGTGTTGCCACATACTCAACACAAACAAGATCCTTCAAGCCTGCATTTGTTAGCAAACAACTCCCCCTGAAACTGGCAATCAGATGAAAGTCTATAAACTAAATATGCAGTAGATTATCAACCAAGCAATATCCCAGATTAATTTTGCAAAAATCCACATAGTAGAAATAATAGAGCAGATTATTACAGACCAAGTGTTATCCAATGCAAACAACAAAACCAACTAAGTCAGAGTATTTTAGATATGGAGGCCAAACACCAGTTACAACCAAGAAATAGAAACACATCTTCAGCTTTCAGGCTCATCTTGAGCAGTGGCAGCTACAGTGGAAACAGGAGCAGTAGCAGCTTCTTCATGAGCAGCACCAACACTTGAATCACCTCCCCTATTTGGACAGAACACATGCACAGCCAGGCAGAACATTGAGCCTCCAAGTTCTGAAGGATAGCAATTTCAGACCTGACTTGGACAAGTTGTGCCTGAATGAATGATAGAGATATAGGAGCAGTTGGCCAAGAGAAATAAGGGCAGGTGCTGATGAAGGACTAGATGTAGCTACATTGGCAGTTACATTGCCCAAAACTGGATCAGAGGGAACAGCAGTAGACTGAGATGCAGATGCAGGGGCAACAGGTGTAGGCATGACTGATGAAGTGCCAACAGCAGAGGGGTATGGAAATACCAAGGGCAAGTTTACCACCCTATCTCCCCTTAATAATTTGACTGAGATGTGAAGGGGGTCAAGGATAGGGGTGAGTCTTTCACCTACAGAGGGAACTAAGCCTTGGGCAACCAAGATTTTGTAGATAAGGGAAGGAAAAATGAGAGCCCTTTTGTCTCCTTTAGACTCTGCTAGAGAGACAATTTTTCTAAAAACAAAATCCCCAAAATCAAAGGGCAGTCCAAGACCAATTTGGCATAAGATCCTAGCATGCTCCTCAGTAATTGCATTAGAATTTGAAGTAGGAGCCCAATTTGCACAACAAATTTTGTGCATGACAGCATACAAGGAGGAGAGTTTAGAAGTGCTAACATTAGCCCCTTTTCCTAGCCATTTACAGACTAATCCTCCTGTTAGCTCCTTGACATAGAGATTTAAATCAGACAACAACCCAACAACTGGAGACCCAAAAATCCTATTGATAATGGTTGGAGAGAAGTCAAACCATTTGTTTCTAACAAACATTTTTTCAAATCCACGGTCAGAAGCTGAGGTAATTCTTTTCTCAAGATTGGCATAGAATTCAAAAATAATGTTTCTAATATATGGAGAGGCAAAAGAAAGTGTGGCTAAGAGACCTCTATCATTAAAAAAAAATTGAACAAGATTTTGTACAAGCAATTCTTCCTCAGGAATCATTCTTTCATCAACAATTTTCCTAGAGGTGTTATACCTTAAGGAAGCAGCAATGAAGATAAACGTTTCAGAAAAAGAGGTACCTAGACCAGCATCAGTAGATGCAGAAGGGAATGTAGCTTTCCCAGTTGTAACATTGGGAGCTACAATGGCAGCTACATTGGACATAGTAGATACTCTTTGTCTGGTGAAACGTAGGAGGACCTCTTCACTTTCTTCACTGGCTTCAGGAGACACCTCTTTTGTTGCAAAGTCCTGGTCAGAACTGTCATCAAATTCTGAGGTGCTTGAAGATTGGACAGGACCTAGAGAATAAGGTGATGCATTCTTCAGATAAACCAAATAATCTGCAAGGGTCCTCTGTTCATCTGAGTAGCTTATTTCTAAGAGGTCCACGTCATGGACAACAGGGGCAGCAGCAGAAGAATCCTCAGTTTGTATAGGAGATGCATGAGGGAATACCACTTTGGGAGAGGGTATAGGATAGTCTTCATCTGCAGTGTCCATGGGAGTGGGAAGAGAAGAGCTTCTATCAAAGCTGTGAGCAGGCAGACTGGGTTCAGCGATAGAGTCACCCCCAACAATAGGATCAACAAAAATTGACATCATCGCTGTCACTGGCAATAGGAACAGCTTCTTTGAATTGGCCTGGAGTGACCTTGAATTTCTTGGCACGTTCAACCTCAACACCACTAGGATTATCAAAATTTCTTGGAATTCCCCTCAAGCGTTTGGATTTTCGGGTGCTAGGGTTTCCTATTTGGGGAAAACCAGACAAGTCGTCGGGATTCTCCACGTCAATAGCATTCCCCTTTTCTCCAGGGATTATGAAGGAGAGAGGTTCAGGAAGGGGTTTAGCTATCACAATGGCAGTACCTGGATGTGTTGGAGAGGCGATTGTGGGTGATGTAGCTTCGGGAGAAGTAGCACTGGAAGCTACATTTCCTGAAGGATTCAGTTTCAGGGAATCTGTTGAGGTAGAAGGAGACGAAGCCATTGAGGATATAGGATTGATTCAGAGAGGAGATGAAGAGAGAGATTGAGATGGTAGCAGGTTTCTGCAGCACTTTTTGGGAATCGATTGAGCAAGAGAATAAAATGGGGATGAACTGTAACCTGGAAAAGCCACTTAAACACCAAGCACTAAATGAGTTAGACGTTAGTAGCTAAAACCAAGGAATGTGAGAGGGATGTTTTGTGATAAATCCCAAACCAGATTTTTGAATTTTGAAAGAAATTAACCAAATCTCATAAAAGAGCATTAAGAAATCTGATTTTGAGAAAAATGTGGTGAGCTATGTATAAGGATAACAATAGATTTCTTTTTCTCATTCTTGGAATTTTGAATTTCAAACATCACCAAGGATTCAAAAAAACACACTAAAGGGTTTACCAAAATTGTATCAACCCAATCATACAACAACAGCCATATCCATTATCCAAAAACTCTTAGAGCAGCACACAGATTAGACAACCACATAAAATATTCAACATGGAATACTTTGGCAATTATTTTGCAATTTTTTGAGATAAGGACAAAATTTCAATAGACTGATATTTTAAGAAGAGAATATGTCCTAAAAATTATGCCTATCAGATGAAAAAATCAGATCAGACAGTTTCTAACAGATGCAGCCACACACATGTGAAAAATGTCTAGATCATCTGAATGTAGTTTTCAATGTAGCTACATTGAAAAATGCATTTGCGAAAATTATGATTTTATGTACAATTTCTCAATTTTTGTTTATTCTAACCATACTCATCTCCCACAAATTCTATAGGTACTTTATTTCCCTAGGAGAATAGCTCTACTTTATTTCAAGCATATTCACAACATGCCACTTGGAACCTTTAACACTATTTGCCAAGGGAAGCCACTTAACTTTTGATCAACCCATGAACTCCAAGGATTCAAAGTCCCAAAAGAAAGTAGCCACAAACCTTGTTCATAGGTAGCTCTTTTCCGTTAGGTAGCTTTCACACTTTTTCTTTCAAGGGTATTCAATTTTCTCAAGATCAATCTATGAGAACCTAAGTTCCATAGTACCAAAATAAATGGCTACAACCATTGATTTTAAAGGTAGCTATTTCCTTTGTGGACTTTAGACTTTCATAAAACAAATAATTTTGGGAGAGAGAGTAGAGAATTAGTACAAGGTAATCACAACATATTTTGAATGCAAATCTCAGGCAACAAAAGGCATAAAATATGAGAGATGAGACTAGTGTGCCCTCCTAAATACTTAATGCAGGATGCCTATTTTTTTATTTTTTAAATAGTAAGTGAAGGGTCACATGGCCACATACCGAGAGATTTCCTAAGATTGATAAATCTCTCAAAATCTAGACTCTTAGTAAAAATATCAGCCAATTGTGTTTTCAATCCCTACATGTTCAATGCAAATAATACCTTGTTCAACCAAGTCTCTAATAAAATGGTGTCTTATATCAATGTGTTTTGTTCTAGAGTGTTGAACTGGATTTTTTGCTATGCTTATGGCACTGGTGTTGTCACAATACATGGTTAACACATTACTGTGTAGGCCATAATCCTTGATCATTTGGTTCATCCATAAAAGTTGTGTGCACCCACTACTAGCAGCAATGTATTCAAATTCGGCTGTGGAGAGGGCAACACAATTTTGCTTTTTACTAAACCAAGAGATTAAGTTGTTACCCCAATAAAAGCATCCACCAGATGTACTTCTCATATCATCAACACTACCTGCCCAATCAGCATCACTAAAACCAACAAGATTGGTATTAGTGTGTTTTGTGTACCACAAGCCCATAGCACAAGTCTCTCCAACATACCTAATTATTCTTTTGACATCTTTCAAATGACATACTTTAGGATTTGCTTGGTATCTAGCACACAAACACACACTATACATGATGTCTGGTCGGGTGGCAGTCAAGTAAAGCAGACTTCCTATCATGCTTCTATACAGAGTATGGTCAACACTTTCAGATTTCTCATCTTTGCAAAGTTTATTGGATGTACCCATAGGGGTTTTCTTTTTCTTTCCATCCTCAAGACTGAATTTCTTCACCAAGTTAAGAGCATACTTGGCTTGAAAGATGAACATCCCTTCATGCAATTGATTTATTTGAATTCCTAGGAAAAATGTTAATTCTCCTACCATGCTCATTTCAAAGGTAGATGTCATGCAATGCACAAATTCCTTTTCCAAGGACTTAGAAATGGACTCAAACACAATGTCATCAACATAAATTTGTGCAATAAAAATGTGTTTGTCTTTTCTTTGAATAAAAAGTGTTTTGTCCACTTCTCCCCTTTTAAAACCACTTTTCAAAAGATGGTCCGTAAGTCTCCCATACCAAGCTCTAGGAGCTTGCTTGAGACCATACAAGGTCCTTCTTTAATTTAAAAACATGATTAGGTTTATGGGGGTCCTCAAATCCCTTTGGTTGTTTAACAAAAACTTCTTCCTCTAAAATACCATTTAAAAAAAGCACTCTTCACATCCATTTGTTGAAGAGTAATATCAAGAAAACAAGCAATGGCAAGGAGAAGACGTATGGACTCAATACGGGCAACAGGAGCAAAGGTTTCATCAAAATCCACCCCCTCAACTTGTGTGTACCCTTGAGCCACAAGTCTTGCTTTATTTCTCATTATCTCTCCCACTTCATTTGATTTGTTTTTGAAAATCCATTTAGTTTCAATAGCATTCACATAAGTGGGTCTAGGCACAAGGAACCAAACATCATTCTTGGCAAATTGATCAAGCTCATCTTGCATGGCATTGATCCAACACTCATCTTTTAGGGCTTCATGCACATTCTTAGGTTCAATGGTAGACACAAAACATGAAGTATGAATCTCTTCACATTCAAGAGAAGACAGACAAGCCAATTTGATGTAGTCTACCTTACCTTTCCTCCTTGTTGACATTCCATCATGTACATTACCTATGAATAGTGAAGTGGGATGCACTTTCTGAATACGGCTGGGAATGTCATGGCTGCGATCAGTCAAACTGGACTGAGTTTTAGACTGTTCAGTATATGTTTCTGTATCTGGTAGGTTTCTGACCAATGTAGCTTCTAATGCAGCTGCATCAGAAACTGTATTCAGAGCTACATTCTAAACTACATCCTAAGTCTCATTCGCTGAATTTCTATAATTTGCAGATACTGTATCTTCTGGGGCAGGTACACTGTTTGCAGGAGCAGGTTCTGAAGATTGTGCATGTGACCCTTGATCTCTAAAGTCTAGAAAACCTAAAACATCATCCTCAACTGTTTTGTGGCCAAGATCCGTTAGGTCATCAAACACAAGATTCATAGACTCCATAATAGTTTTTGTCCTAAGATTAAAGAGTCTATAAGCACGACTATTGGTAGAGTATCCCATGAAAATACACTTATCACTTTTTGAGTCAAATTTTGAAAGATGATCTCTATCATTGCGCAGATAACACACACAACCAAAAACATGAAAATATTTCAATGTAGGCTTTTCCCTAATAAAATTTCATAAGGTGTCATGGTGCTACCTGGTCTCAAGAAGACCATATTTCCTATATGACAAGCAGTGTTTAAGGCTTCTGCCCAAAATCGTTTTGACAAACTTTTGGAACTTAACATGACCCTAACCATTTCTTGAAGTGTCATATTCTTTCTTTCTGCCACTCCATTTTGTTGTGGAGTTTTAGGAGCTGAGAATTCATGGGCTATGCCATTTGAGGCACAATAGCTAGAAAAAGAGGAATTTTCATATTCCGTGCCATGATCTGATCTAATTCTAGTAAGCTTTAGATCATATAAGTTTATAACACGGGTGTACCATATTTTAAAAGCCTCAAAAATTTCATATTTTTCTTTCAAGAATACGACCCAAGTATACCTAGAGAAATCATCAACACAAACAAAGGTATATTTTTTCTTCCCTAGACTCTCTACTTCAATAGGACCCATGAGATCCGTGTGGATCATTTCAAGACATCTAGATGTGGAACACTGAGATGTGAGAGGATGAGAGGCCTTGGTTTGCTTACCTTTTTGACAAGGACCACATACCTTTGTGAAGTTCTTATCCAGACTAGGCAATCCTTTCACTACATCATGCTTCACAAGCTCATGAAGTTTACAAAAACTCATGTGCCCTAATTTTTGATGCCATAGATCTGTGATATCAATACTAACATTGTGACATGTTTGAGCATTATTGAACATATAGCAATTGTCAGACGATCTAGTACTTGTCAAAAGACACTTGTTAGATTGATCAAAAACTTCACAAGAATTCTTATCAAATCTCACATGTAGGTCATCATCACACAGCTAACTGATGCTAATGAGGTTGGGTCTTAAGACCTTCAACATGGTAGACATTGGAAAGTTTAGGAGGTCCATCCACATTCAAAGTTCCTTTGCCAATAATCTTACTTTGGCTCCTCCTCCATAAGTCACAGATCCACCATTGATACTCACATAGTCCTTCAAGTTCTCAATAGAACCTGTCATGTGTCTAGAACACCCACTATCAAAGTACCAGGAACCAACTATGTGCGACTTTAAAGATGTGAAGGTTACATTGCATTGTTCATCATCTGACCACTTTGCACCGGGACATATACCAAAAGGCTCACAGTACTTGGATTTAGCATTCATGAAACTGCCTTTGGGAACCCACATCTTTTTAAAGGTTTTTGGTTGATGTTTCTTAGGATGTAGCTTCTGATGTTGTTGCATTGGATGTTGCATCCGATACTGCATCTGATTACGAACCAAGTAAGCTTGTCTAACTTCTTCCTTATAGACAACCTTTTTAAGAAAACAAAATGGTTGAATATGACCAGACTTGTGACAATAGTGACACACAAAATTTCTCTTTCTTGTTTTGGGTTTTTCAAAGAAGTTTTGATTTTGAAAATTTTGTGTGGGTTGTTTTGGTTCAGAAGAAGTACCTTCACCTTCTTTAACAAACGTCTTTGGCCTGAATCTAATCCCAGACTTACCAAAATTCCTAGAATTCAACATATCATCCATTTTGTGTTGGCTTGAGTTCCATTTTGCCATGGTTTCATTGGCTTTGATGAGTTTTTCTTTCAGATCTTCAATCTCCACATCTTTCTTACTCAGTAAACATTCCAGCCTCGTGATACACTCCTTCTGCTCTTCATTTACCTTTTTTAGCGTATCATTTGTCTTTCCAAGCAATGTAACTTGATGTGCCCTCTTCTGCCAATCCTTGTACAACTTTTTGTATGCTTCTAGTAGGTCTGATTCGGATTCTCCACCATCTTCTGTAACAGAGGAGTTGAAACAGCAAAAATCATCCCAGCTTCTGTTGAATGTAGCTTCTGATGTAGTTTCTGAAGAAGCTACATTCGGAGGTACATTGACCGAAGGACCTGCACAATCAGATTTTGAGTCGTATACAACAGTGAGAATGATGAGATCTCCTGGATCTTCATCATCACTATCACTCAAGGTTGCAGAAAAGTTTAAACCCTTCTTTCTCAAGGTATTTGCATAGTGACCAAATCCTTGACACTCCCTACACTAAATAGAATCAATATTCTTTCCACTGTAAGAAGGTTTTGAAGCAAAAGGATTTGTAAAAGGTTTTTCTGGTGTTTGAAAAGAATTTTCCTTTGAAACAAATTTACCAGAATTAGGCTTAAAAGAGGTTTTGGAGCTTGATGATGGAATTCTGTTTCGACTCTTGGCTTTCAAAATATTTTTAAACTTTGTAGTCAAAAGAGCCATGGAATCATCTCCAAAATCAGACTCATCAATTTCTTTTTGTAAAGCAAGCAAATCAAAAGAGACATCAAGAACAGTAGGCAAAGCAATGTTTTTCACAAGAGGAGTAGAAGATGATGCACCTTTGCCTTTTTGCTTGATTTGTTCATTTAGGTTAAGTTCAAAATTTTGAAGAATACCAGCCAATCTATCAAAACCCATTTTATCAATATCATGTGCTTCCTCAAAAGCACATATTTTTGAATTAAACCTTTCAGACAAAGTTCGCATCATCTTGCTAACAAGACGATCATTTGTGATAGGATCACCCAAAGCAAGAGCAGAGTTGGACATATCAAGAAGCCTACCATAATAAGACTTGATATCCTCAGATTCATTCATTCTTGTGTTTTCAAACTGTGTGGTAAGCAATCTTAATTTAGAAGCACGAACACTGGCAGGTCCTTCACACAGGGTTTGAAGGGCCTCTCATACATCTTTAGCAGACTCATAATTAGCTTTACCCTAAAGGTGTTGGCATCTAAGGCTTTGTATATGGCAGACAAAGCCTTTGAATTGAAAGAGGCAGTTTTCTATCATCATTAGACCAATCTACTTCTTTGATGATCTTAACATCACCATCATTATCAGTTGTTTTTTAAGGACTCCAACCATTTAGAACAGCAAGCCACGCTATTTCATCAATTGATTTGATGAAGATACACATCTTCACTTTCCAAATAGAATAATTTGCATTTGTCAAAGTTGGAGGACAGACAACATTCTCGTATTGATAATCAATCACGGCTACAACCAGAATCAACTCTTAGTGACGTCAAGAGGAGGCTCTAATACCAATTGTAAAAAAACAAGTAGCTATAGCTAGGATTCAAAAATTGTCAATGCAGTTTCCAATGCAGCTTGTGCAGAAGCTACAATGGAAGATACATTGGACAGTAAAAACTAAAACAATGGAAGACTTTAAAATAACAGCAGAATTTAAGCCCAACGGTTTACCAAACAATCTACAAGCCTGTGCTTATAGATCTAGCCGTATGGCTAAAAAGATTTCACTAAACAATATGATTTGTTTTACAAAAAGAATGTGAAATCACCAAACAAAACACTCTCACAAGACAACAAGTATTGGAGAGCAAAAACCCACAGAAAAACAGGTAAAGAAAACGTGGGATGAAAAGAATCAGCTTCCTAGAACAGCTAGGAAGACAAACAGCTTCAGAACTCCAATGTAGTTCCGAATGTTATAACATTCGAGTTGCATTCAAATTCTGCAACTTTATGAAATTCTGAATTCTCTGAATATGCTTCTAAATCTGTTGTTTTGCTTATGTGCTCTCAGTTCTCTCTTTGTGTTTTACACACACGTCTTCAGCTTTAGCCCAAGTCCTTTATTTATATTGTGAAGGAGACCTACACATAAAGAAGGAAACAAATTCCAAAATAGAAAAGGATTAGAATTAGTAATGAAATCAACTTCCTTATTTACTAGATTCTTTTACCAAATGGACAAGGACTCCAAGACACGGCATTTAAGAAGAATTTTTGCACAGATTTTGTTTCCTAAAACAACTCCTAAGATTTAGGACCAAGAAACCCAAAATATAATAAAATATTTTGTTTCCAAAAATGACTAATCTTAAGGACCAAGAAAGGAGATACAAAACCAAAATAGGTTATGCCTATTTTACCCTTTACACAAACATTAATTTATAACCAATGTGTGATACATCTTTTCTATTGATAATAATAGTAGAATACTTTGTAAGCATGTGAGATACATGCATCTATTCTATTTGTAACAAAAAATCTTTAATCTAAAAAAATTTTTAAACCAACATTTATTTTTAAACAATGTGAGATACATATATTTTATTGGTAATAAGGGTAAAAGTATTTACTATAAGACTTTTAAAACTAACATTTTTTTCTAAACAATGTAAGATACACATTTTTCATATTCTAACAATGTGAAATATTTCTTTTCTATTTCTATTTCTATTGGTAATAAAAGTTTAAGACTTTTAAAACAAATATTTATTTCTAACCATGTGGCCTATACATCTTTTCTATTGGTAATAATAATATTTTTAAAACAAATATTTATTTCTAACCATGTGGCCTATACATCTTTTCTATTGGTAATAATAATATTTTTAAAACCAATATTAATTTCTAATAAATGTAAGATACATTCTTCTATAGTAATAATAATAGTCTTTTATATAAAAACTTTTGAAATCAACATAATGCTTCTCACCAAATCTAAAGACGATGAGGTAACACAATCATAATCTTCCTCACCAACTTTAATGGGGCTAGAAACATAGGTCGGTCGGGGTCGGGGTCCAACTTGGCTTGTTTGTTCAAAGGTTGAGTTTTTCCATGAGTGTTCAAGTTCAAACCCTTAAAATATGCTTAATTGCGTGCGTGCTGTGCTCCATGTTGTTTCAAAAGCGCTTTAAACGACGTTAGGACCTGCTTCTTCTGTGCCGTTATATACGGCGGGAAATAAATAGGAGAAACTAACAATCTTCTGCAATCCACCTACATACGTAGTCGTACTCTCCTAGGCCCTAACGCGGCGTACTCTTATTGGTTGTCTACGAGATAGTGTGTGGCATCTGATTACTCCGGTTTTTCCTAATTCTTTCCCACCCAATTTGCCGTTTAAATTCCTGTTTAATCGGTTATTCTGTTTCTTCCGATTGGACTTCCAATGCCCTTTCTCTCTCTTCTTTCTCACTCTTTCTCTCTTTCCCCTTGCAACACCAACATCCATCGCAGTGGGCTTCAACAACCATATGGTTAGTTTTCAAGTTTCCCTTTTTTGGGTTTCTTTTTTCTTTTATCTGTTTCACAGTTAACAGTTTCATGGCACATATATTGTTTTGTTGTGTAATCGTAGCTGGGTTTCTTTCCCCATTTTTTTATTTTGGGGTTGTAATTTGTGAAACAATGATGTTGATATATATATATACATATATTTCCATCTCGATTTTGATAGGTTTGCGGGGAGTTTAGAGAGAAGAAGAAATGGCATATAAGGTGGATCACGAGTATGATTACTTATTCAAGATCGTTTTGATCGGGGACTCGGGTGTTGGAAAATCCAACATTCTTTCTAGGTTTACCCGTAACGAGTTTTGTTTGGAGTCCAAATCCACCATTGGTGTTGAATTTGCCACCAGGACCCTTCAGGTTGGCCTCTTTTTTTTCCCACTCTTATCTCGTTTACCCACTTGATTTCTATGTAAAAGTAAAACATTCTCCAAAAGTACATCTATTATGATATATAAGAATACTCCTAAATCTGGATGGACAAATAAAAGACCTTGTTTACATTGATGTTTGTATGATATTGGATCAAATGATTTGACTATTTGTCCTAAATCTTGGCCTCATTTCCCTTTAATGGGTGATTATGGTTTGTATTCAGAAAAGAGGAAAAAGATACTTGTGAAAAAAGGAATGGAGAAAGGACTAGATTGATAATCCGTCGTGCCTGAAAGACCCAATGAGGGCGCAAGTGGAGAACCTTCCAGAATATTTTATACTGGTTAATGCCTTAATGGAGATAGTGCTAACTCCAAAAGAAACTGGTGATTCCGGTCTCACAATATTATGTGGAGCATCATACACTTGGCAATTTCAGCTGTATACTGCAGTAGTGGCTTCCAAGTATAGGACTCTTGACTTTATGTTAGTGAAACTTTGATTTGGATTGGATCATGGTGCTTGCAAAAACTATGTGTTTAAAGGATTGCACGAGGAACGTGTAGATGTAAATTTTAAATCTTGACTTCATTTTTTTCTTAATGGCTTCCAGCTTCCTTAGGAATGCAGTTTCGTTTTACTTCGTTTTTAGGATGACAGATCTTTTGCAGTTCTATGGACCTCACTCATTAACTTATAATACAACTATATAAGGAATAGATTCGAGCATTGTGCATGCCTAGTGGGATAGTGGGAGAGAGGGTCCATGTGGTGTTTCTATCATGAGGACTCTCCCTATGACAGACCACATATTCAAGCTGCAATCTTTGGAGGGCCTGACTTTGGTTTTCCATTCTAACTTCTATTGGCTAAAATTGCTTAGAGATTTAGTGGGAAGTCACGTTTTATCATCTTCAATCACATGGATCGAGATTGACTAGCTCAAAACAGAAGTGGAGTCACATATTATGTGGAGTTGGAGAAAATATTAATGGCACGGTAGTGTTCCTCGTTCATTTTGATTGTCCATAAAAATTTGTCTACAGCAAGTAGGGTTGACATCCAGAATGGAGCAAACATGTCATCTCATCGAAATCTGAGTAATGATTTTGGTTATCCAGGAAGGCAACTTGTTGATGATAATCCCCATTCAAACACGTTAAGATGATGATGATGACTTCCACTTGTTTAGGGGCCTAGGGCCAACAGCTTTCTAATCTAAGAAAGTATCATTTTCAAGTTAGTTAGTGCAGTAGGTTTTATCCTTACAACTGTAAGGAGATAGTTAAAATATTACGAAAACAGTCATTTTTATATTAATGTTGTGAAGTGGTCATGGTGTGAAAAGAAGCTGATTGTAATTCGAGTTGCAATACTGATCATGTAATTATTAACTTGGTTAATCAACAAAGTATATACTGAGCTTGAGTAATATGGTTCAGGTAGAGGGAAAGACAGTGAAGGCACAAATATGGGACACAGCTGGTCAAGAGAGGTACCGAGCCATCACAAGTGCTTATTACAGAGGAGCAGTGGGCGCACTCTTGGTCTATGACATAACAAAGAGACAAACGTTTGAAAATGTGCAGAGGTGGCTTCGTGAGCTGAGGGACCACGCTGACTCCAACATTGTCATCATGTTGGCTGGAAATAAGTCGGACCTGAACCATCTTAGAGCTGTCCAGGAACAAGATGCTCAATTCTTGGCTGAGAAAGAAGGGCTTTCATTTCTCGAGACCTCAGCACTGGAAGCACTTAATGTCGAGAAGGCATTCCAGACAATATTGTTGGATATCTATCAGATAATAAGCAGGAAAACTTTGGCTGCTCAAGAAGCTGCAGCCATTCCTGGTCAAGGCACGACCATTAAGGTTGGGGAGTATCAGAATAATTTCAACCGGAGAAATTGTTGCTCTAATTAACAAATTAATTAATCTGCGCTGCAGGTAAAAGCAATATTCTTGTAAACATATATATATACTATACAAGCTACGTACCTTTGTAGCACACACAAGGTTCCAGGCTGAGGGTATGGTTGAAGAAGACATATAGTTCTAAGATCGATTGTATGTCAACATTACGATTTTTTGTTTAGATAACTTGGAAATCTGGTGTTTGTCAATTGTCATCATCAGAGAATAGATTGAAAGAGTTGTTATGAGTAGCTTTACTGCAACATCATTCTCATGGTGTTGCGATTTTTCAATTTTTATGTGTTATAATCTTATTACCTTGTAATATTTTTTATTTCGCTTGCGAGTGTTTGTAAGTAGTTCAGTTTGTGGTCCGACATCAATATTGATATTTTTAAGAACTTTATGTGAGGGTAATTTGATCATAAATGTCTTCGTCATGTGGTCTCACCTTCACACTCGATCTCAATCCCTCGTCCAAGTCCAAATAAACCACTAACGGTTGTGCTTACCTCGGTAAGTACTTGATCATGAAAAAGCTCTTCTGCATCTTCTTCGATCTCTTTTGACTTTCACATCCAAAGGTGAAAGCAAATAAAAACTTTTAATGTTATGTAACTAGTCAGCTGGTGCGAGTAACACATGTTCTTTGTTAGCAAAAATGGCCTAAAATAAAAAGAGACAGAATGGTCTCTGTCTCTTTGCTGACTGCTTCAGCCATTGGTGTCTATATATAATATATATACCCGCTTGTGATGTCCTTGCTATCAGCAATGATAGACGGGCCAAAGCCAAATGCTCTACCCAAAACTGTTTCCTTTATCAATTTGATTGGTCAAGTTAGTGGATCCTCCAAGTACGTGACAAATCAAAATGTCTGGAAGAAATATTATCTAGAATAATTTTGAAATGGATCCTTCTTTTTGTCTCTGTACTTGAACCCATTTTTGCTTATTCTTCATTTCTATTTCAAGTTTCAACCCACCCTCCATGTAAAAAAGTCATTAACATAAAAAATAAAAAATTTAAAAATTAAAAGTAGTAATAAAAACTTATAATTATGTGATTCTTCCTTTTTCACCATCACAAAAAGGATGTTATAAAATATTAAGGGGAATAATGGTGTTTGAAACCTCGAATCCTCTTGAAATCTGGACCATTCTTTCACACGGCCATTGATTCGTTAAGAGTTTAGACTTTTAGCACACTGAGAAGTGAGAAGTGAGAAGTGAGAAGCATACTCAAATTGTAGGTTGAATGAGGAGTAAAATTAAGTTGCACATTGCTTTATAGATACAAATCACTTTTGAGATGAATCGTTTGAGCTCTTTACCCTTACTCTTGGCCTAATGCTATTTATAAACTGATCTAGCCAGAATATATTCTCTGAATCACCGATGTGAAGCATAATTGGAGAAAGGACTTATCAGTTTATTCCTCTATCCTCGTTTCGAGCCAACCACCTATTGTTCATACCATAAAGAAGATACTTAGCCTATATATATATAATGTAAAGAAGTTGATTTTAAGATGCCTGCTACCTATTTTTATTCCCCATTAGTAAGTGATAACTTGCGGTAATGAATTTTATTATAGATACTTAATTACCACTAAACTAATCAAACATAATGTAAACAAGTTGAGTCGGGCAACTCCTTCTCTTTCTTTCTTTTTTTCTCTTGGGCGAAATTCACTATTGGTCCCTGTACTTTGGGTTTGTCCACCGTTAGTCCCTGAACTTCAAAACGTCTCACCATTGACCAAAGTTTGCGTTTTTTGTCCACCGTTGATCCCTTGCTCAAACGCCGTTAACTGTTTCACCGTTAAATGGACATGTGCGATACTTGTGACCAAAATGAAGGACCAAACTGTCTTTTCTCATACCCAATGGGCAGCCCACTTAGGATACAAGCCCAGCAACCCAAAAAAACTCATACCCATCTCCTTTCCCCTCATTGCCGGTAGTTTTAACACCCATCTCTCCGACTGAGTCTCGATGACGTGATTATGGAGAGCACAATCTTGGAACCTTTTGACGAATCGCCACCGGGAGATGACATGCGGTGGGGAAATTACGCAGAGCCGTCACCGAGAAGGAACCAATCAGAGGACCGATTCAACCGCAGAGATTTTCTGTTGAAACGATCGTACTCTTTTGGATTTGAACGGAATTTAGAATCGGAGAGACTAGTGATCGAGCCAAAGGTACTGCAGGTTTTGGAGTTCTCCGAGGCTCGCAGGGATAGCGCCGGAGAAGCGATTATAAGAGAGGTTGACTAACCGAAGCTAAGGTAGGTTTGAGAGATTTGTCGGCACTTGGCCGGAGAGTGAGTTTGATGAGAGATCGAGGTAGCGGAGAGTTCGAGGGAGGCTGGACGGGATTTCACCGGTAAGCTGGTTTCCGGCAAGGTTGAGAACCAATAGGTCAGTGAGGTTTGAGATTACAGGCGATAGGTTTCCGGCGAAGGAGTTGTATTGGAGGAAGACGGAATGTAGGAGTGTGCATTTGAAGAGAGAAGAGGGAATGGTGCCATTGAAGGCATTGGAACGGAGGCTTAGCTTGCGCATGTTGCGCAAGCTTGATATTTTGGAGGTGAGTGGGCCGCTGAGCTGGAGTCGGGGGAGACGGAGCTCACTGACTCGACTGTTGAAGCAGCCGATGCCGCGCCAGTCACAGAGAGCCGAGGGAGTGGAGGGGTCCTAGCCGGAGAGTACGCCGAGTGGATCATGGAGACTGAGCTCGAAGGAAGTTAGGGCGTCGATCTTGGCTAGGGTTTCGGAAGTGCGATCTGCGCAGGTGAGCAGGGGAGTGGAGAAAAGCAAGAGGAAAAGAAGAAGAGATTTAGCCATAAACGGTGGAGGTGGCGGAAGATTTAGCCATAAATAGTTATCTCTCTGTTTGTTTACTCGAATCCTAACTGGGCTGCCCATTGGGTATGAGAAAAGACATTTTGGTCCTTCGTTTTGGTCACAAGTATCGCACATGTCCATTTAACGGTGAAACATTTAACGGCGTTTGAGCAAGGGACCAACGGTGGACAAAAAACGCAAACTTTGGTCAATGGTGAGACGTTTTGAAGTTCAGGGACTAACGGTGGACAAACCCAAAGTACAGGGACCAATAGTGAATTTCGCCCTTTTCTCTTCTTTTGTTTTGCTGCAACAATTTGTCTTTCTGATAAATGAAAAAACTTGAATGAAAGGGTCAGCCCGTGGGAGTAAGCATGAAGCAGGAAAAGATAAAGGCGGCCTATAAGCAATCGTGTCTGTTTTCTGCATATATAAATCGGTGTTCATTTTTCATTCTACTTTTCTATCACATAATTATGTACTGTACTAGAGTAAGCATGAGTGTCTCGTACCATTTGTATATGCCAAATTTACATCTAATCTCCATCTGCATATCTGTTAGCAATTCATCGATAACACCTAAATTAAAATTATCCTCCCACTAATACACTTTGTAGATTTCATACTATTTAGATGTACTGTACAAATTTATATCTAATCCCTATCTGCATATCTATAGGCAATTCATTGATAACACCTAAATTTATTCTTATCCTCACACTAGTACACTTTTACCCTATTATCCCTTTAATAGGGAGTAGCGGGAACTTGCCTTTTCAGACAAAGCTATAATTTTAACAATATAAAAGCACTAGCACACCACAACCCCTACTCACCCAGAGGAAACATTCTTTCAACAACTCTTTCACTAATAGTAAAGATGGAAGACCAAGAGAGATGGGTGTATGATTCATCTGTAGATCACAAAGGAAGGGTTCCTCTTCGAGCCTCAACGGGCGTTTGGAAGGCAGCCCTCTTCATTATCAGTAACGACCCAACTCAAACTTGTATTACATATTACACCAACTACACTTCACCTCATTGTCATCAACTAACCTCTTTCCCGTTTTGCTCTAATGTAGCGGTTGAATTTAGCGAGAGGCTGAGTTTTTTTGGGCTATCAGCAAATCTCATCACATACCTCACTAAAGTACTTCAGCAGGACCTCAAAACAGCAGCAAAAAATGTGAACTACTGGTCAGGAGTTACAGCAATGATGCCCTTACTCGGAGGGTTTATAGCCGATGCCTACACTGGCCAATTTTCCATGATTTTAGTTTCATCTGCCATCTACCTTCTGGTAATATATTTGCCCACATAATACCTTGTTTCAAAATTAGTGTCCCTTTTAATTCAAGAAAATTCAAACATTAAAAACAAAGAATCACAAAAAAAAAAAAAAAAATCATAGGTTTTAGCAGAAATGACGCTCATTTTGGGAACAATTTTTTTTCCTTAAATCAAGATTTTAATAAATATATTATTATTTCTCAGGGTTTGGGGATCTTGACCATGTCTAGATTCATTCCAAGCCTAAAACCTTGCCATACAACAACAGCAAAGTGCAGCCAACCGAGCAAAGTTCATGAAATTATCTTTTTCCTTGCAATGTACTTCATCTCTATAGCTACTGGAGGTTACAGGCCATCCTTGGAGAGCTTTGGAGCTGATCAGTTCGACGAAAATCACCCGGAGGAAAGGAAGAAAAAGATGTCTTATTTTAACTGGTGGAACTTTGCACTCTGTTGTGGACTAGTGCTCGGGGTAACATTTGTAGTGTACATGCAAGACTACATTAGCTGGGGTGTTACTGATCTCGTCCTCACAGTAACTTTAACTGTTAACATCATAATCTTCTATATTGGAAGGCCATTTTACAGATTTAGGACCCCACAGGGTAGCCCCTTAGTTCCAATGTTGCAGGTTATCGTTGCAGCCATTGCCAAGAGAAAACTACCGCACCCTCCCAGTACCCCAGCTTTACTATATGAAATGCCTGCAGCATTAAAGAAGTCACAATCAAGCCTCCTTGGTCACACTAGCAAGCTCAGGTAAGAGTGGGAAATCTCTTGAGTTGCAAGTTGTTTTGATGGGATTTGCTGATTCTTACAAGCTACAACTGATCTTACGCATTTTTATCTCCATGTAGATTTCTTGACAGAGCTGCAATAGTTGAAATCAACAAGAAGCAAAGTCCATGGAGACTTGCAACAGTGACACAAGTCGAGGAATTAAAGCTTATACTAAACATGATTCCCATATGGCTAACTTGCTTGACATTCGGAACATGTGTAGCACAAACTCCAACTTTCTTCATCAAACAAAGCAGCACTCTCAACCGAAAAATCAGTCACAATTTCGAGATCCCACCAGCCACCATTTATGCACTCACAGCAGTCGGAATGATCATTGCTGTCGCAGTATACGATAAACTCCTAGTCCCCATACTAAGAAGGATGACAGGCAATGAAAGGGGAATCAGTATCCTCCAAAGAATCGGCTTTGGAATGATATTTTCAGTTCTGTCAATGTCCATTGCAGCTCTAGTGGAAAGAAGAAGACTTGAAATCGTGCATAAACATGGAGGAAAAGTGGAGAATATTCTCCCTATGAGTGTGCTTTGGCTCGCACCTCAGTTCATGATTATTGGTGTGGGAGATGCGTTTACGCTGGTTGGCTTGCAAGAGTATTTCTATGACCAAGTCCCAGATTCAATGAGAAGCTTAGGAATAGCTTTCTACCTAAGTGTGTTGGGTGTTGGAAACTTTATCAGTAGTTTGTTGATAAGTGTTGTGAATCATATTGTTGAGAAGTTGGGTGGGGAGAGTTGGTTTGGAAAGGACTTGAACAGTAGCCGTATAGATAATTTCTACTGGTTATTGGCAATCATGAGTGGGCTGAATCTGTGTGTTTTTGTGATTGTTGCAAGGAGGTATTCGTACAAGAAGGTGCAGATGGATGCGGTTGTGGTTGATTCCAGCCTCGTTAACTGCTGCAATGAATCCATGGCTTGATTTTCGATAGAATATATATATATATTAAAAGTATTAATTTGCAATCTTGGAAAAAATCATTGGATTGAAGAAGTGTGTAAAATGCATGAGAAGTGATAAGGTTGAATTAATCCTTTTGTATTCTTGTAATCTAGAATCATCCAAGACACGCTATAAATATGTGTCGTTTGTAGTGTCAAGGGTGTGTAGCCAACAAAATCAAACAGAGTTAGCTGCAGCTACTCTTGATTTCTCTCAAAAATATTATCAATAAAATCCAAGTTCTTCCCAATTATTGCTTTCGCACCCAACAAATTTGGTATCAAGCCAAACTATTGTCAAAGCATCTCAACTTGTATCCACCGGATAACTCACTGTTGTTGCTGAAGGTTTATATATCTATATACCAATCAAGTTTGTTATCTAACAGTAATCATGAGTTACCTCGTGCGAACTTGAACCTTGAGCGAAGCGGAAGACTTTCTGATTGAGCTACGACATTCGTATGTCACGATCAACAATCTGCAAGTCTCTCTCGTTGGATTGATATCACGTAGTACGAATATCAATCTCTGGTTCATACCGCAAATCCAAGCCTCTTGATGGTTAGGCTAGAGGGAGTATTTGGTGAGATAGTATTAGGAGAGAGAGGAAGGGGGCAGCCAAGAAGAAGAGCTTTCTTCCTTTAGGCGCGTTCTCTGTTAGGGTTTTACCCTTTAGTTTCCCTATTTATATTATTACCAAGAAACCATATTTCTTGTAGGTTAAGTTAAGTCAATCCTCGAATCCCTTCGGATTAGGAAACTAATTAACCTTTAATAATATAAATACATTCCATGTGAGCGGGAGTAAATAATCGGGCCACAAGCTCAATTGCTAACATCTCCCGCTCGCACACATGGACTTACCTCTCTTACCACATCGTATCATCAAAACTCATTAAACACTGCCTCTTCATACTGGAAGTGAAGCGTGCGACATGACGAGAAAGATAAAGGGTGGAGTGCTATACCATATCACCATCTAACCAACATAGAACATCCTCGTTAGAAAACAAAACTCGTCTATACCCCATACCGTATATATACATCAATTTAAGCATCATCAATCCCTCAAGAGCGGTGCTTAAACCTCAACATGTTTGTGTATCAAGATCAATCTCTTGAACCGTATGTTCAATATGATCGCCATGGCATTGAAACACAAAAATAGAGATGTATATCATACTATCTTCCTTAGACACTTATATCAATTACTCTTGATTAATTGTTTTCCCAGCAATACTCCGTAGGGCTGTATGTACATAGCCCGTTGGTCGGCATGCCAAAGTAGCATCATCAACATCCAAGTTCATGATATAGTTCTAAGTCACATAGGGTATAATCGTGACCTGGATTTGATCACTAGAACTCACATAGTGATGAAGCAGGGATCATTCAATCACTTTCTTAAGTCGCATATAGTATGATGTGTATGCTAAGGCGGAACTCCCACACAAAGTAGGCATGTCATGCTCAAATACCATACAAACCTTAGTCTAGCCGCCCTTCTGGCGTCTAACCTGAGTACTTAAAAGTAGTCACTCTTCTAGTGTTTCTTTTAAGATCTCACATTCGGGCTTTTTCTTGGGATATAAAGTCGACCTTTATAAAAGGTCTCATCTTGGCCGTATGTCAAGGCGATAAATGTAATGTCATTTGCGTACCCCTCTTCGTAAGTGCCAAAGACTTTTACTATCTCAACTTGCTCGCCCACCTAGCGACAAGGTGAATTACCCGTGTGAGAAGGTCAATTCAATATCCACGACATCTTTTTAATCAAAATATATATGCGACGCAATTTCATATTAAAACATCCAATTAACATATAAAAGGAATAGAATGAAAATGTAATTTATTCAAACGATAATGAAAATAATAATAAAATGTCAACTAAAGTGTTCTCAAAATAAATATCAGATCCTACGAAGCCCTAGACCCAACATATGATCCTGAAAGATCTCTCTAGCTAAAGGTTTAGTCATAGGGTCAGCCAACATGCTTCTAGTAGGAATATATTCTAGAACAACTTTCTTTTCTGCAACCATGTCTCTAGTGAAATGATACTTGATATTAATGTGTTTCGTCTTCCCATGATACTTGGGATCTTTAGTATAACCTAAAGCAGCCATGCTATCACAAGCAATGACTACAGGACTATCCACATGCGGCGTAACATCAAGATGTTGAAGAAAACTCCTCAACCATACAGCTTCTTGAACCGCAATTGAGCAAGCCATGTACTCTAACTCCATCGTAGATAAAGCGGTACTAGTTTGTCGCTTGCTACTCCAAGAGATAGCTCCACTACTAAGGAGGAAAGTGTAGCCCGAAATAGATTTATAACCATCTACATCTCCATCCCAATCCACATCAGTGAAACCTTTCAAGCTCAAATCCCCACCTTGGTAACATAGGGTTAAATTTGTGGTTCCCACCAAGTAACGCATGACCCTTTTCACTACCGTCCAGTGTTAAGGTCCAGGATTACTTTGGAATCGACTCAACATCCCAACTGCAAAGCATAGGTCAGGCCGAGTACACACCATAGCATACATCAGGCTTCCTACCGCATTCGCATATGGAGTCGTAGACATCCACTTCTTCTCTTTTTCATTCTTAGGACATTGGTTTGTACTAAGGACGCATCCTTTTTTCCATTGGAGTGACAACATGTTTTGAGTTAGTCATGCCAAATCATTCGATGACTTTCTTAATGTAAATCTCTTAAGACAAACCGAGAAATATTTTCGAACGATCCCTAATGACTTTTACTTCAAGCACATAGATTGCTTCACCCAAGTCTGTCATATCGAAAAGCGCAGACAGCGCACTCTTTAGTGGCATTTATCATCTCCATATCATTCCCAGCTAGTAGGATGTCATCAACATATAATGACAAAATCAAGATCTTTTTCTTGGATCGTTTAACATACACATAGTGGTCTTCCTCAATCATCACAAAGCCAATTGAGGTTATCACTTGATGAAAGCGAATGTACCACTGTCTAGATGATTGCTTGAGACCATAGATGGAACGTTTGAGTCAGCAAATCCAATTGAGGTTATCACTTGATGAAAGCGAATGTACCACTGTCTAGATATGATTGCTTGAGACCATAGATGGAACGTTTGAGTCAGCACACTTTGCGCTCTTGTCCCTTGACTTCAAAACCATCTGGTTGAGTCATATAGATCTCTTCATCTAGTTATCCATTGAGAAAAGCAGTTTTAACATCCATCTGATAAAGTTCTAGATCCATGTGCGCTACTATCGCTAGGATTAGACGAACAGAGGAAAATCTCACCACAGGGGAGAATGTCTCTTCATAGTCTAAACCCTCTCTTTGGGTAAAGCCTTTCGCCACAAGACGTGTCTTATATTTGTCGATTGATCCATCTGCCTTTCGCTTGACTTTGAAAACCCATTTGTTTCCAATAGTCTTGCAACCTTACGGTAGATCAACTAACTCCCAAACCTGATTCTTTTTCATATAGAGGAAATTTCATCTTCCATTGCAATCATCCATTCCTTGTTTGTAGGTAAAGAAAGAGCTTCTTTAAACGATGTAGGCTCACTAGAATTGTAAGAAGTAGTTAGGAAAGATTCCTCTTCGATCGCGAATTGACGACAAGGTATATTTCCATGTTTACTTCTTTGCTCTAGTATCGGACTCCCACTAGGATCCGTACTCCCACTCGGATGAAGATCACCTTGACTCTCATTGGCGATTTCCATAGGCTCAACCTCATGTTGTACCGTAGGATTAGGTTGAGGCAATTCCCCACCTTCGCCAAAAGATGTCATATGTTCTTCTTCCATCTCAAAAAGTTCAAAATCTTTCATAACTTCACCTATCTGTGGGAAATCATTCTCAATGAAATCAACGTTGCGCAACTCCGTTTCAGTCATTCCTACATCAGGTTTTCCACCGTACATAACATAACCCTTTGAGGTATCTGAATACCTTATGAAAACACACTTGTTTCCTCTAGGGCCTAGTTTTCCAAACTTATTGGAGGTACTATGGACATAACCTTCACAACCCCAAGGATGAAGATGCCTCAATTTAGGCTTCTCACCTTTCCAAAGTTCATAAGGGGTTGTGGGAACTGACTTAGAAGGCATTCGGTTAAGTATGTAGGCGCCAGTCATTAGCGCATCCCCCCAAAACGAAATTGGGAGGTTGGCATGTGCCATCATCGACCTAACCATTTCCAACAATGTTCGATTCCTTCGTTCTGCAACACCATTTTGCTGCGGAGTTCTAGGAATCGTCAACTGTCGGCGTATTCCCTTTTTCTCACACAATTCTTTAAATTGATCAGATAAATATTCACGGCCCCGGTTAGTTCTAAAAGTTTTTAAGCTTTTATCCTTTTGATTCTCAACCTCTGCGAGAAATCGCTCAAAACACTTAAGAGCTTTCATCGCAGTGAGAAATAAGGTAAACATAACCATAGCGTGTGTAGTCATCGATAAAAGTGAGAAAGTAAGAAGCTCCATGACGTGCCTTAACATTCATTGGTCCGCAAAGAAGAAGAATTAACAGAAGAATTATGGAAATCCAACAAATCTAATTTAAAGAAATTATCTGACAAAAAACCATGTCCCAAAATCTCATCACCAAAACAAATATCCAAGTGATCATCACTAAAATTAAAAGAATATCCATGTCCTAGCAATTGTACTACTGATAATAGATTATGTCGAATTCCAGATGCATAAAGAACTTCATGAAGAGTCAATGTGCATCCATTCCGCAATTGAAGTTGGTATGAGCCAACTCCTTTGACTTCAACAGACGAATTGTTTCCCATGAAAATTCTTCTTGTACCCGCGGGAACTTTTCGATAATCTACAAATCCTTCTCAATCCCTCGTCACATGTTTGGTTGAGCCTGAGTCTACAATCCACACAGGGAGAGAGTCAATTAATAAAACATGAGAGCAAACATAACTTTGCAAGGAGATATGATTAAGGGATACCTTCTTGGGCTCAGGACAAGTCCAAGCAAAATGACCCAAGGCACCACAGTTGTAGCACTTCTACTTAGCAATATTCTTTTTGCTTCTTCGACGTTTAGCAATCTTGTCACTTTTGGGGCCCAAATTCTGAGTCTTCTTGCCTTTAGTTTGTTTCTTGCGTTGCCCATATGGCTTGCGTGGACCCTCAAGGAAAACAAGAGCAAGATCACGAGTCGCAACACTTATCGCGCGATTCGCTTCATGACACTCAACCTCAAGCTCAACATGGCAAGATACATCTGCAAAAGTCTGAATGGAGTCTGTATGAGTCAAAATACGCCTTAAACTACTCCAAGAGTCAGGCGGTGAATGAATCACTACTTAAACTTGCTGTTCATCGGATAAGATAGAACCAGCAGCCTTAAGCTCACGAATCATTCCGGACATCTCACGTAGTTGTTCAAGAATGATATGTTTCTGGTCAATCTTATAGCTTTCAAACTTGTAAGTCAAAGTCCTCAACTTTGTATAGAAGTATTCCCATAAATAAGCTTAATGTCGTCCCACATTTGTTTCGCAGTCAGGTAATCCTCAAACTCGTCAATCAGATCATTGTGCATGCTACTCAACATAGTAAAGCGTGCACATCGATCTTTCTTTTTCCACTTAAGGAATTCCTGCATGTTCTGGCGATGCTGGGTGATGAACAAATTACCCATCTCTGGTTCTACCATCACAGTATCTAGGTTGTCAAGAACCTCTTGCTCATTTAGCAAATACGTGATTTTTCCTTTGCCAAACACTATAGTTTGTGCCATCTAATTTCTCACCCTTGTTAAAGTCGGTGATTACATTCTTCGAAGTCATTTCACTACAATATATTGCAAGAAAAATAAGACATAAGCATATATATATTTTGATTCACTTTTGTTCTAAAAAATCAATTACTAAACATAATTACATCATACACGTAAGAAGGAAAAATCCGCGAGGCTCGTAATCACAACCAAAGTATACATAACGTAATAATATTCATAAATTGATAATTTAAACAAAATAAATAAGATAGAACAAATCCATCAAGCACATATAATGTACATAAATATTTTCACTACTGAAAATAATATTATTGGGTCTCGTATAGTCTCAATCGCAATTTTAGAGCTCAAAACGACAATTAATTATGTCAAAAATGACTTAAATATAGTTTAAAATTCACAAAAAAATTTAAAAATTACCTAACAGTCCTAAACAGTCCCAGAAGGTCAAAGAATGACAAAACAGCCCCTGTAAGTTATTTTGGAATTTTTAATAAATCAAAAAACACATATTTATGCTATGAAAAAACAAAAACACATACTTTCAAGATGAATTGATCAAAACAGAGGCCACAATTTGACTCAGAAGGCCCAAAAATTAGTCTAGACTTTCCGGAGGTGACAAAAAATGGCGGCCGTAGCACCCCTCACATGCTCCACGCGTCACTATCGAGAGTGGGCGTCATTTTTGTGACACGCAGGCGCTGACTTGATGCTTAGTCAGCCCTAGGGCTGACATGGCATATGACTGGACTGATGACATGGCAAATGACATCATATTCATCAAATGACATCATATTCATCGATGACATCATCAATAATGATCATCAAGAAAAATGGGATAATGTTGACATCGGTCAACAGTTGACCGGTCAACAGTTGACTGGTTGACTATTTTCTGTCTCACTCATCCAGCCGGAGATAATACTCCACTCGCCGCCTTCCCGAACTCCGATGAGGTGGCGGACGGTGGCATTAGATTAGTATCGTCGAGCACTTGCCAGTCATATACACTTTACACCGAAAGGGGTGTCATAAGAGTGCATACATCGAGGCCGAGAGTGGAGAAGTTGGGACGCCATTTTTATAACCCAGAAAATCGATTCGTGAATATGATCCGCGAGCTAACTTCTCGAGGCCATAAAACGTTCATTTTAAGTCCAAATTAAGCATATAATATGTCGTTGGAAAGCCCTCGCGGAGTACTACAAGTACAGACAATAAAACAACTGTTTTAATGAATAAAAACAGGTCAAAACAGCATGTAAAGTTTCGGAAAAATCAATTTTCAACAAAACTTGGGTTTGCGATATTTTGTAAAATACCCAACGGATTTCAACGAGAATTTAGTATGTTGTTCGCCTCGTCATAGGGAACTCAGACATATAAAATTTTCTCGAAAATAAAATTGTTTTACACATGAAATAATAAAACTCATTTGGTTCGTTATCGAGTAAAACTTTTAAACAAACCCAAAAATAAAAAGCATGCAATTCATGGCATAATGAAACGAGCAATCAGGCATATAGGCTCTGATACCAATGAAGGTTTATATATCTATATACCAATCAAGTTCGTCATCTAAGAGTAATCATGAGTTACCTCGTGTGAACTTGAACTTTGAGCAAAGCGGAAGACTTTCTGCTTGAACAACGACCTTCGTATGTCACGATCAACAATCTGCAAGTCTCTCTCGTCGGATTGATATCACGTAGTACGAATATCAATCTTTGGTTCACACCGCAAATCCAAGCCTCTTCATGGTTAGCCTAGATGGAGTATTTGGTGAGATAGTATTAAGAGTGATAGGAAGGGGCGGCCAAGAGGAAGACGCTTTCTTCCTTTAGGCGCGTTCTCTGTTAGGGTTTTACCCCTTTAGTTGCCCTATTTATATTATTACCAAAAAGCCATATTTCTTGTAGGTTAAGTTAAGTCAATCCTGAACCCTTTCGGATTAGGAAACTAATTAACCTTTAATAATATAAATACATTACATGTGAGTGGGAGTAAATAATCGGGCCACAAGCCCAATTGCTAACAGTTGCCTTGATTTTTTGGTGAGTCCAAGGAAGAATCATCACTGCTACTTCTTTCTTTTGGAGCCGCCGCCGTTGTCTTCAAATTTTTTTAAAAAGGAGTTACTGACCACGACATTTTTTTTTGATAGGTAAATGTGACCCTTTGATATATAGTATGGGGATTGGAACTAAGGACCTCAAGGTCTTTGCCTAAGTGTTCTTGTCATCTTACAATGGCATCAAATTCTTCTTCCCTCTATTTACATATTCACCGAGCCAAGTTCCAATCTTCGAAGGAGAACATTTCGAATATTGGAGTAGTCAAATGGTTACATTTTTTTAGTCCATGGAATTGGTGGACTTGATCGACGGCGAGTTACGAGAACCGGACGACAAAGATGAAGAATATGAAAAATTGTAAAGAGAGTTCAAAACGAAGAATGCGAAGGCGCTGCAATACATTCAGCAAAGTGTTGGAAAAACAATTTTCCATGCATAAAAGGGTCATAGATGGTTGGGAAATTTTGAAACAAGAATTTCAAGGAACCGAAAAGACTATTGCTTTGAAGCTTCAATCATTATGGAAAGATTTCAATAATCTCAAAATGGAGGATCAAGAATCGGTAGGTGATTTCTCTTCACGAGTCTCGGAGATCGTGAATCAAATCAAAGGTTGTGGAGATACAATTGAAAAAAAAGAGTCATGCAAAAAGTCCTCCGAAATTCGATTATGCAGCTGCAGCTATTGAGGAATCAAAAGATCTGTCCAAGATGAATATGTACGAGCTAACCGAATCTCTTCACGTACATGAACAAAAGAATCAATCGTTTAACAAATCCATCAACCAAGCAAGCATTCTAGTCCAAGCTAGTATCAAAACAAAATTTCATCAATCAAGGAGAATTCAAAGGAGGTCCAAGTCAGAACAAATGGAGATCAAATGGGAAGAAAAGTAATTGGAAAGCCACAAGCCATCACAAAGTTCTAGTAACAATTCTAGCTGCCTTATTTGTAAGAAGTCTAATCATGAATCTAAAGATTGTTTTTTTCAAATGCAAAAGATGCAAAATCCCTAATCATTCTCAAAAGGATTGTTGGTTTCAAAGCAAAAATAAAAATGAAAGAAAAGAAGAAGAAAAATTCTCAAAAGAATTGGATGAAGAAATCTTGTTCTATTCCAACGATTATCAAGACTCCAAAAGCCTTTAATACTTGGATAGTGGTTATAGTAATCACATGACATGTGATCAACATCTCTTTGTATATCTTGATCCAAACATCAGTACTCAAATCATTCTTGGTGATGGCTCATGAAGAAGTGCAAGAGGAAAAGGAACCATTGTTGTCCAAAATAAAGAAGGTGATCGAAAACTTATTACCGATGTTCTTTATGTGCCTAACCTCACACACAACCTTCTTAGTGTTGGTCAGCTCATTCAAAAGAATTTTTCTATTCATTTTGAAGATGGGAAGTGCTCAATTCTTGACAAGAAGGAAAATGTTCTCATCGCAAATATTGAGATGAGAAACAAGACATTTCCTCTCATGTTTTCATCACATGTTGATCACGCACGCAAGGTTGAGAGTACAGATTCATCTTATATGTGGCATCTACGCTATGGTCATTTGCATAGCAAAGGTCTTCAACTGATCAAGCAAAAAAATATGGTGATCGGACTTCCCTCAATACAGAAGAATAATCATGTGTGGCGAAGGTTATATGTATGGAAAAATGCACAAGCTTCTATTTCCAAAAACATCGTGGCGAGCAAGAGAACCACTGGAGTTAGTTCATTCGGATCTCTGTGGTCTCGTTCACACTCTTTCTCCAGGAAAAAAGAGATACTTCATGCTATTTTTTGATGACTACACAAGAATGATGTGGATTTATCTCCTACATCAAAAGTCTAAGACATTCTCAGCATTCTTACATTTTAAAGCACTTATTGAACGTGAAAGTGGTTGTTTGATAAAGACTTTAAGGACCGATCGTGGAGGTGAATATATGATGTAGCGGAAGGTAAATAAGAGTAACGATAACTATCAAAGCTGTTGAGATCGCGCACGACTACCAGCGTTGATCTTCCAAACCTTGTTGAGGTTCACAAACCTACCACGATCTGGGCATCAATTCGCGTTGATTCAATGAATACCAGAATTGGGAAAAGTGTATTATTCATAAAACGGCAAAAACTGCCTCTCAAACAACCCTAAAAGTGTTTAAATATGCTCAAAACCCTAAAAGCGATAAATTGTCGAAATTACAAAAAAAAAACCCGAAACTAATAAAAACACTTCAATGGCACGTAACCCTATTTAAATGACGTTTTTTGGCCTTAAAAATAGCTCGTAACCGAGTTCCACTCTGTTAATTTTGTCCGTCTTTCCGAGAGCTTCGATTTGATATGTGGCGGGCCCCGTAACTCCACCCAAGTCAAAAGTTATGCCCTTTTCCGCGCACCCGGTCCAAACGGTCGAGATAATCAAGTGCGAGACTGCCTGCATCAGTTTGGCATAGGTGTTGGCTAGAATTTCCCACATCTCTTGACAGGTTTGAGATTGAGTGATTAGAGGAACGATGGGTGGAGAAAGGGTTCCAATGAGGGCTCCAAAGATTAGTTTATCTTGGCGAACCCACGTTGTGTGTTCAGGGTTGGACTCCTCTTGATTATTTTTGGTGACTTTTTCGGTGGAATAGGATGGGAGCCAGTGACAAATTTATGCAACTCATACTCGATCAAAATGGCTTGGATCTAGGTTTTCCAAGAGATGTAATTAATGGTTGTGAGCTTAATAGTGTTGTGAAAAGATACCATGATAAGTGGCTTGGTGGGTTCTTGAGAGTTAGGAATGATAGTTTGGTTCTCAGAGGTTGTCATTGCAGTGAAGTGCTGGAGGAAGAAAGGAGGAAATTCGTGAGCTAGGATGGTTAGACCAAAGGCTCTGATACCATAAAGAATGAACGAAGATGAATTGTATTATTTTCACACAAATGATTCATGATCCTGTTGCAAGTATATAAAGAGATTTGCAAGGTCTTTAAGTACAGTAAGATACATATTACTTATTTAGTTCTGTCAATTACACAAAATTAGGAGATCATGTTTGTCCACCAAGATTATGAGTTGATTGTACTTGATTGGTGGGTGTATCTCTATCATTCCCCACGTTTAATTGATTTGAGGTTCTTACTGTATAGGCTCTTTGTTATTTTGTTGATATAGGTTCTGGTGTTTTTGTCTGTCTGTTTTGGAAATGTTTCTAATGGTGGTTGTGTTTATGGTGGTTTTGAACGAAATTGAGTTGGGAATTTGCTTTATGCTTTCATGTTTGATCATTTGGTGGAGTGGCATTCTTTCTTTTGGCTTGTAGTCGTTGAATAGAGTGTGATGTGTGATTACTGATATCATCAAAGGTTAGCTTCTGATTTTGAGCTATAATTATAGGGTGTAATGGTGTATAGTTTATCTCGGACAGCTGCTGGTTAGTTCATTATAGTTTTTAAATATTTTTAGAGCTTTTTTTCCCTAGTATCCATGTTGACACCACACTACCATGGGTGTGGCCATTTTACTTTTTGTGCAAATCTTAAAATTTTGGCATATCCATATGGACCGAGTGTCTGTACTAACATAGCTTTTAGGGGGTTTTTTTTTTTTACATAGCTTGTAGGTTTAGTATCAGCTTATAGCCTATATATAGCTTGTAATCCTTTCAATTAAATTGCAAACACGTGACCTGTTGGTGACATTGTAGCTAAAACTTCCCATGTCCAACAACATTAGCAAATACCATCCCAATCCCAAGGACATATAAAAGCACAAGATTCCACAACCAGAGATCCTTTCAACCCACAGTCCAACTGTTAGCTTGAAACATTAATGTAGTAAAAACCATCACATATATAAATACATATCACCAAAATCCCACAATGAACAAGCCCTTTGTCATGCTAATCAACCCTCTTTAATCAGATGTGCTCTTCCACCACTGTCCCAACTAAATATGAGTGGATAGGTGTTTGTTAAACTTTGGTTGAGTTTGTTATAATGCATTGGATGATGCTATTGGGTTTGGGGTTTTGTAGATGATGGATTAGAATCAATATGGGAATTCAATTACTCATGTTGATGGCATTTATGTTTCCTTTGCGAGATTCTTAGATATTAGACCCGGGTATTTATTGACTGATTTTACTTAGTTGAAATAGCAAACATTGTTTGTTGTTCTTAGTTTTGTAGTAGGATTCATTATTGACATCTTTGGTCAATGACATTTGAAAAATTAGGAAATTTTATCTTAGTGTTATAACTTAGGTGAAGATTATTAATGTTGACGAAGATTGTTAATGACTGAGCTGTAACTAGAAAGAAAATTTTGAAAGAAAATAAGTGATGAATGTTCACTTTTCAGTTGTTGAGCCCTTAAAAATTGCAATTTCAACTGAATTGAATCAGGAGGAAACTTGGTTTACTCCATCATTATTCAAGTGATTTCTAATCTAATCATCCTTTTCGAAATTTTCGTTCGAAAGTTGGTCTTCATTTTCTTTCTAGTTATTTCTTACTTTTGTTAATCTATTTTGCAGGAAAGGAATTGCTTGGTTGGGGATGGAGAATTGGAGATCGGGGAGGTTCCGATTTACAATCCTTCGGTGCTCTCAATAAATTGTTTTGTACTCTTTTCTTATTTTACATTTCTAGTATCAACACTCAACACTTATTAAGCTCAGACTTTTTAGTTATTTTTTCTCTATTTCGTTTGTACACTTATGTTATTTTGTTTCCACCGATTTGTTATGTTTATGAGTCTATGATTTCGACATTTTTAATTGTGGAATGTAATTTTATGGAAGGTTTTTTAATCTATTTTTGAAGTTTAAATCTTTTAGATTTTATTATGTATTTGTATTAAACAGGTAAAAATAAATAACCATTGTATTGGTTCGGTCCTGGTTCTCGTACGTCTTAAATTGGTTCTGGACCGAACCAATGTATTGGTTCTCAAACATATTGGGTTGGTCGTGGTTCTATATTTTTTTAGAACCGAACTATTGGTCTGGTCCTGGTTTTCTCTTTTTTTCCAAAAAAAGTGGACCGAATCGGACCAAACTCACCCCTAGTGTAAAGAGCAAGTATTATCAGCTACCAACAACCATGCGATAATGAGAGGGATCATCCATAGGTGTGCCAGCAGTGATAGTGAGTCCGGATAGATCAATAGGTAAAGGAGTAGCAGTAGATTTGTCGTTTTGCATATTAAGCTTAGCCAAGAGTTCCATAGAGCATCGTCGCTGGGAGAGTAGACAACCATCAGCATTTGGAAGAACTTCTATACCCAAAAAATATGAAAGAGGACCAAGGTCTTTAAGAGCAAAGCATGCTCCTAGCAGACGTATAAAAGTCTTCAAGGGAGGAGGCTTGAGAACCAGTAATAATCAAATCGTCTACATAGACAATAGCACGACTAGTGTGATAAATAAGTAGAGAAGTATCAACCTGAGAATTTCTAAACCCAAGAGAGAGAAGAAATCCCTTAAGGTCCTCATACCATGCCTGGGGGGCTTGCTTGAGGCCATAAATAGCCTTGCGAAGCTTGCAGACATGTGTAGGCAGATCAAAATAAACAAAATCAAGAGGTTGTGCTAAGTACACATCTTCGTGAAAATTCCCCTGTAAAAATGCATTATTAATGTCCAACTGACGAAGGTTCCACCCCTGCGAGAGAGCCAGACTAAGTACAACACGAACAGTGGTGGGTTTCACCACAGGGCTGAATGACTCATAATAATCAATACCAAGACGCTGGGTGAAGCCTTTAGCAACTAATCAGGCCTTGTACCTATCAACAGAACCATTAGGTTTATATTAAAGTCAAAAAATCCATTTGAAGCCAATTATGTTGTAAGACGGATCAAAAGGGACCAAATTCCAAGTATCATTGCACCGTAAAGCGTCATGCTCTTATTGCATTGCATTTATCCATTTATGATGTTTAAAGGCTTAAGTGATAGTAGTAGGCTCAGTATCGGGAGTGTGAGAAAGATGAGCATGGAGATTGATTTTTTGAATGGGTTTATGTATATTGTTTTGGGCACGAGTGCGCATGGAATGTGTGGGAGCCATAGGGAGAGAGGAATCAGACAAATGAGTCGGAGAAGGGATAGAGGACGTGGGTGAAGGAGGGAGAGGCGTGGATTAAGATGGGAAAGGATCTGAAATGATCACAGGAAGAGGAGTAGGAATCCAATCCGAGATTGGAAGAGTGGGGGATGGTTGGGGGGATGGGAGAGTACACGGTAGGGAAAAATTGATTCAACGAATTTTACATGGCAAAAGACATAAAGATGAGAGGCAGAAGGGTCAAAGCAGTAGTAAGCACGTTGATTGAGAGCATATCCTAGAAAGACACAAGGTTTAGACCGAGGTTGAAGTTTGTGTGTAGTATAAAGATGTAACCAGGGGTAACAAAGGCAACCAAATACCCGAAGATGATGGTAGGAGGGAAAAGTAAGGAAGAGACTTTCATATGGAGATTTCATCTCCAAAGTACGGGTGGGCATACGATTTATGAGGTAAACCAATGTGGCAAAAGCATATGGCCAGAAGGATGATGGAAGAGCCACATGAGAAAGAAGAACCAGACATGTTTCAACAATATGAAGATGTCGACGTTCAGAAAGGCCATTGTGTTCCAAGATATGAGATGGTGTAGTGAGGAAAGAGATGCCATTTGAGGATAGGAAGTCATATAAAGCAATAAACTCACCACCATTATCAGAATAAAAAATTTAATTGTGTTGTCAACGAATTTTTCCACAATAGATTTAAAACACATAAAGGTGGAGGCGACATCAGATTTTCAAGCAATAGGATACATCCACATATACCGAGTGAAGTGATCAACAAAAAGAACATAATATTTCAAGTCATCATTAGATAAAACCGTAGACGTCCAAACATCAGAATAAATAAATTCAAGAGGACGGGAGGAATATAAAGTAGATGTGCCAATAGAAAGTTTATGATGACTTTTATGCTCATAACAAGCTGAACAATGTAACTTCGACATGGAACAAGAATCTAAAGCATAACGAGAAATAATATTTTGCAAAATAGGAGCAGCAGGGTGGCCAAGACGATGGTGCCATGTATCAGTGGATGCTTTATTGGAAGCAAAAGCTAGAAAATGCTGGGAGGGCCACTCATAGAGGCCATCCTTGACTGGACCACGGAGGAGGAGATTGTGTGTTTGAAGGTCCTTCACACGAAATTTAGAGGGTAAGAATCTATATTATAATTTCGCTCAGTAGTTAACTACTGGCTAGGATTCATTTTTACCAAACATAACTATTGGTCAGGATTAAATCTCAAAAAAGTTAACTACTGGTCAGGATTCATTTTTACCAAACATAACTATTGGCTAGGATTAAATCTCAATTTCCGCACGCTTATGTACAACAGTTATTAAGATTTTACGGCGGTAATTAAAGCATGTGCCCTAACTAAGATTTACTATTTTACAGTTTTACTAGACATTTATTGTTTTACTGAGATCATATTTTACGGTTTTACTGATCATCTCCATACTGATACCGTGCCATAGGCACGGGCACGAAATCTAGTTCAACAGATATATTGTTAGTCTGACATAACTGATAAATAGAAAGTAAATTTCTAGACATATGAGGGACACACAATACATCACGTAATTGAACAGATTTAGATAAGAAGAGGGGAAGAGAAGTAGAACAAGTGTGAGTGACAGTAAAAGGAGTGCCATCACCAACTAAAATATCAACTGTGTCGGGATATGGGGAAAGAAGAGACAGGTTCTCAAGATTAGTAGTGACATGATGCGTAGCTCCACTGTCCAAAAGCCAAGGTGATAAGGGAACATGTGAGGGCTGTTGTGAGATCATTGCCACGTGGGCTTGGGGTTGGGTGTGATTTTGGGTGGGATAAGAACGAGAATTATTTTGAGTGGAATTAAGGCTATTGACCTGAAAAGAAGTACAGAATTTGGCTGAGTGACCTAGTTGAGAACATAGCTGACACTACCCGAGATATGGCAAACGGGGTCGGGTGGCTGAAGAACGGAAGGAAGGTTGCGACTGGTGATTGTAATAAGGTTATACAGTGGGCTAAGGTGAACGCCATGGCTGAGCAGATGGACGATGGAGCAACCCTTGAGTCGAACGAATTGTCAGATGCGTCGTGGCCTGAGTAAAAGGTACCGGTGATGGAGGGGCATGCCGGACTTGAAAATTGAGTAGTTTGTCATGAAGTTCTTCAAACGAAATAGAGGTCTCTCACATTTGAATAGCATGGGCCAGATCGGAATAGTCAGGTCCAAGATTATCAAGGATTATGTCCAGAAGATCTTCATGATCCATTGGAGACCCAAGGAGGGCCAATTCTTCAGCTTTGGTTTTAATGGCATTTAAGTAGTCTGTGATGGATTGGTGTCCATGTTTAATCGATTTGAGTGCTTGTTTCACTTGTTTAGTGTGGCCCCTGCTTGGTGTAACAAAAGAATCTTATAAAATGACCCAGGCTAAGTGGGATGTTGTGGCTTTGGAAATAAAGGTGGTGACAGATGGGGATAAAGAGGAGATAAGCAGATTGAGAATCAATTTATCTTGACGTTTCCATAAAGGTAAGGCAGGATTAGGTTTGGTCTCGCCGGATTCAATAATGTATTTTGGCAGGATAGTGGTTGTCCCATTGATGAAGCCAATTAAATCATACCCTTCAAGCAATGATTCAATCTGGATTTTCCATACATAGTAATTGGATGAAGTGAGTTTGAGAGGTGTTTGAGATGAGGAGTTGAATGCTATGATAGAAGAGGAGATGGTTTTTCCGTCTGTTATGGTGGTGGTGTCTTTGTTAGAAGTGGTGTTTTCAGTAGTCATGGCAGAAGAGAAGGTGGTGTCGGTGATAGGAGAGGAGACAGAGAAAAAGAAAATGCAAAAGAAGAAAGAAAATTATGCGAGAGTAATTCGCTCTGATACCATAATATGATTGATTGTAAATAATTGTTGTATTGATTTCAAAGAATGTGTACATTAGTATATGTATATATAGTACAAAGACAATCAATTATGATCTCTAACTATGGTAACTACTAATGATAGCATCAATTAGAATATTCTATTCTAATACTCTATATTCTATTCTATTAGGAAAAAGGTAATGAATGAAGAAATGTCTACCATCAAGAAAGATGAAACTTGGGAACTTATCAATTTGCCTAAGGGAAAAAAGAAAATTGGTCTGAAATGGGTATTCAAGACTAAATTTGATGAAAATGAAGAAATTCAAAAGTACATAGCTCGACTTGTCGCAAAAGGTTACTCTCAGCAACCTAGAATCGACTTCATAGAAACTTTTGCTCTAATTACAAGAATTGAAACAATTCACAATGTTCTTGCCTTAGCAGCTCAATTAGAGTTAAGTGTTTATCAGCTTGATGTGAAATCAATTTTCCTAAATGGTGAAATCGAAGAAGAAGTCTATGTGGAGCAGCTAGAACGATTTAAAATCAAAGGCCAAGAAGAAAAGGTGTATCGCTTGAGAAAATCTTTGTACAGTATGAATCAAGCACCTCGAGCATGGAATAGCAAAATCAATAGTTGTTTCATCGAAAGTGGTTTTCACCGAAGTTCAAGTGAATCTTCCCTTTATGTGAAAAATATTGGGAATGATCTTTTAGTAACGTGTCTTTATGTAGATGATCTTATCTACTTTGGCACAAGCATGGTGGAAGATTTCAAGAAGAAAATGATGGAGAAATTTGAAATGACCAACTTGGGTCTCATGCGATACTTTCTCGAAATCCAAGTCAAGCAAAGTCCTCGAAGAATTATCTTACATCAAGAGAAGTACATTGATGATCTTTTGAAGAAATTCAACATGAGTCAATGCAAGCATGTTTCAACTCCATTTGTGGTAAATGAGAAGTTCCAGATTAATGACAATACGGAGAAAGTCGACGCCACCACTTACAGGAAATTAATTGGATCGTTGATCTATCTCAACACAAGGCCTGACATCACTCATTTTGTAATGAACCAAGCAAAATTCATTTTGCAGTAGCAAAACGAATTTTAAGGTATTTGAAAGGGACAAAGAATCAAGACATTGAGTTCAAGAAGGAGAAAATTTTCAAACTTGTTGGCTATACAGACAGTGATTGGGTTGGATCACTTAATGATAGTAAAAGCACATCCGGTTACATTTTTTGTCTTGGAACAAACATAATTTCATGGAGCTCAAGAAAACAAAAAATGGTTGCTTTATCATCTTCCGAAGCAGAGCACATTGCAGCTACAGAAGCCGCTTGCAAAGTAGTTTGGCTGAGAAGAATTTTGAATGATTTGAAGTTTGAGCAAGCCAAAGCAACTACAATTCATTGTGATAATATGTCTGCAATTAGCATGACGAAAAATCGTGTCTTTCATGCACGATCCAAGCATATCAAGCTCCGACATCATTTCATTAGAGAATTAGTGAATCAATGAGATATTAACATGTTCATCAATACAAATGACAACCCAACTGATGTTTTGACAAAAGCAGTTCACTCCAACAAATTTGAAGATTTCAAGAAGCAAGTTAAGATAACAAATTAAGGAGTGGTGTTAAAAGTATTAATTTGCAATCTTGGAAAGACTCATTAGATTGAAGAAATGTCTAGAATGCATAGAAAGTGATAAGGTTGAATCCTTTTGTATTCTTGTAATCTAGAATCATCCAAGACACACTATAAATATGTGTCTTTTGTAGTGTTGAGGGTGTGTAGCCAACAAAATCAAACAGAGTGAGTTGTATGATTGCACCTACTCTTGATTTCTCTCAAAAATATTATCAATAAAATCCAAGTTCTTCCCAATCATTATTTCCGCACCCAACAATATATATAGCTAGTACATACTAGCTAATTGGTATGTATGAATGATCATGTATGCTTCGACCCAAATGCAAAACTTGTTGGTTTTGATAGCTAGGCCTAAGAATTTTTCTTCAGACATGTCGATGGGATGGAAATTAAGTTTAAAGAAATTAAAGGAAGGATCTGCCGTATATATTTCTCAAAAAGCCTCCATTAGAGCTATCAAACTGGTCAGGCCGGGCTGGCCCAAACTCATCGGGCCTCGCTTAACGACGGGTCGGAATGGTGTCGGGCCTCATTGAACTCAAGCCCAATCCATGCACACTTTGGGCCTATGGGCCAAAAAAATAACTACTTTTTTATTTTTTAAAAAACTCACAAATTAGCTAATACGAATAAAAGTGATATAATGCATCAAAAGTTCAAAACACATATACTTATTAGTCTAACTTATACAAATACAAAGCAAAAGTGCAACCAAAGCAAATATAAACAAATGTAGTAACTTCAACAATTAAACGAAACATAAACTAGAAAAACTATAATGTTACATACCAAAGAAAAATACATGTGCTACTTGAAGGGTATTTTTTTCAAAAAAGTTATAACAAAATTGAAGTTCATCATACTGTCTCCAATTTTTTAATATGTATTTTCTGATGATAGACAAAGTTTTTCGGGTTCTAGTTTGCAAAACCTAACTAGCAAATGTTCATTTTTTGATTCACCCGACACAATCTAGCATTTAAATTTTATTTTTTATCAAGATTATACTATTGAGGCTTTTTATTAGCTAATATCAGATAGAAATACTCAATTAAATAAATCAGTTCGATAAAATTACTAACCACAACCATACTAAACTAGATTGGAACTTGGAAGATCAACTTCATTTCTCTTTGTAAGTGTCATTTCCATCAATTTAGAATATAAGTTTTAACCAAAAAGAGAACAATGATTTGGAAATAAATCATGCTGTGTCATAAATTTATCTAACCAAAAGAAAAATAAGTAGTCTAAATGAATGTCTGATAGTTTTTTCTTTTTAGATTTATGTTTTAGTTTTTAATTTTGTAATTAAGTTTAAGTGTTTAACTTTATGATCGGGTCGGGCTTTTCTGGCTTTTTAAGACTGGGCCCAACACAACCCACGAGCCTAGCGAGCCGGGCCAAAGAGACCCGATTTTTCGGACCTTCTAAATTAAGGCACATGTCCTTAAAAAGCCGGGTGAACTGGACCTCGAGCCTATAGACCGTGCTCAATTTTGACAACTCTAGCCTCCATGTGAAATTATGGTCATCTTTTTTTGCATCAGTTGGAAACTACTTTCCAGTTTTCCTTTCCTCATTTGCTCCGTTCATGGTTTAGTTTTCCCGATTCTTAGACCGGATAAATCTCATCTCTCAAGTTTGTTGAAAATGGTGATTTGATTATTCCACTCTTACACTAACTAGTCACTTGTTTCTTTTTATTGATCAATAATTTCTTTAAAAAATATAAATGCAAGAGATCTAATTAAACCTGATAATTACAACTCATTGCTCATTAACCCACACAACTCAATCCGTTAATATTTTCAAGTCAAAACGGGTAACCAATTTCGATTCAAAAATATTAACGAGTCGACCGGGTTAAAACAGGTCGAACCCATTGCCCATTTCGTCCCATGAATTTTTATACTATGAATTCACGTTTTGGGGGGAAGTGAGTTAAGACGGCTGTTACTCGTTTCAACCTGACTCACTCCAACCCAATCCATTTGATATTTGAATTCTAACGGATTTCGACTCGTTTCAACCCGTTACTCATTTCAACTCAATTAACCCAATTGTCAAACCTTGATCCAATGCATATGTGAACTTTGTTTTTGGTTAAATACCAATTTCCTGATCACGTTAATCTTTTAAAAATAGCATTAAAAATGTTCACTTTTTTGTTTTAAGCACTCTATTTGTTCATAAATAATCGTTCTGTTTGACGGTGCACACTGATTAAGAAAGAAAATTTTAACCCTTGGACTTATGGTCATAAGTCATAACGAAAGTGATAAGAAAAATAAGGGTAAAATGGTAAAAACATTTTCTTATAAAAAAATAAAAAAGGACAATTTTTTGAAACAAATAAAAAAATGAAAGCAAGACAATTACACAATCCATTCCACTCAAATAGTTCATATTTTAAAAATCTAATAATTAAATGATAGTATAAAACTAACATTAGAGTTACTCATAATTACAATAATGATTAAACATAATCAATATGTTAATATCAAATGTTAAGGCCTTAAGAGAAATGTTGAAATATTATGAAAATTGTAAACATAATTTTTGAAAAAGTCTCTTAAAGAAACAGTAAAATGATCTCTTTGCATGATGGTGGTTCACACTCCATCTAGACTAATCTACTTGTGGGATTGGTCAAATATGGTCATTTGACCCGGTTGATGAACATTTATAGCTTTTGACTAGCCAAAGAAGATAAACCACTTGTGGTCGACCGGTCGACCACACTTGCCGACAAAGTGGTTTATACTAATTTATCAATAAACCAGTGTAAACCACTTGGTCGATCAGTGATTTCGAATATTGAGGGTGCATTTTTACTCGTTTACCGATAAACAAGTGATGGTTTATCGGTGGTTTATCAATAAACCAAGCCATAAATGAGTTTTTTTTTTTTTTTTGAGGCTATAAATAGTCAAGTCAAAGATGATCAAATCATCTTTGACTTGGGCATTTATGTAAATCCCCCAATCTACTTCGTGGGTCCAACTTATATGTTGAGCCTAGGCATAACTGCATAAGTATATGACTCAAACAAGAGACCTTATAATTATCTTCAAACCCCTTATCCAGTTAAAAGGGGAAATTTGAGGTCGATCTGTAACCGCTACAGTCCATAATGTTTTTTTAATCCCGAAAAAAAAAAGCACTTTTGGGATGAAATGACTACGATGGTCTTAACAAACTGAAGACGCGCTTCGGATCACTTAGTCAATGCATCACATTGCATTAATTTGTGCATCACGATGCATAAAATTCAATTGCGATGCATGATTTTGATGAATGCTTATGTGTACCCCGATGCACAAATTGATGAAACGATGCACACAAGTCATGAATCAAAATCATAACGATTCATCGAAACTCCAAATTGATGCTTCGGAGATCCAAATCGATGCATCACAATTGAATTTCGGTGCATCATGATACAAATTGATTTCGAATGCATCTCTTCCTCATTTTTTTATCCTTCTCCTTAGTCGTAAGCCTTCTTCTTCATTCTCCTCCGTCTTCGTCTCTACTGAAAAATCTTTCAACTCAGCTTAGGTCTATTCCAATATCGTACTTAATGAATCGAAAAAATTGTTTACTTTTCGAAGGTGTTGTCCCCGAACCCTAACGAGAGGGCGCTGCCCCTTTGACTTCTGCGACCTGACTGAGCAGATCGGTTCTCGTTTCGTTGGCACAACAAATGTTGGTCGGAGCTATAGAAGGAGCCAATCTGGCCATTTAAGAACAATATTTCAAAAATAAACTTTAGCTGGTGAACATAAAAAGACAGAATGTGGCGATTATAAACTCAGTAAAATAGACTGACCCGCAAATTAAACTATTTTTTTTTGTTAAATCCTTACTATTTTCTTTGGAACAATGCAATCTCTTTCAATACTTCTTATGGAGTAGTTTCTGAGAAAAAGAAATTCCTTCAAATAAAAGTAAATTCAAATTGGACTATAGAAATTCATGAAAAAAAAATTTGAGTCAAGAAAAGGGGAAGAAAACCATTCATTAAGGAATATTCCTAAGCCACATGATAAGATATTCGGTGCTCCGAAAAAGAAATTCAATTATTTGTCGTCGCTTTTGTGCTTCTCCATTTTGTGGAAACAAGTTTCAGTATATCATTAACTCCTTCACAATCGCAACACTTAATCAATAACCGACCGCGCATCAATCCGAAGTTCAATCGAACGGCTCAATCGAATCAAAACGCAATGGGAGATTGGGAGCCGCTTTGATTGTGTAGTCTGTATTTCAAGTTTGGTGAGGCGGCAAGCACGTGAAAAATCTCAGCAACTCCTTTACTAGTCTAGACTCGACTCGATGAAACAACTGGTTTTTGTCGAGGGACGCTTTTCCGACGTCGTTTTAGCGCCTTCGTCCAAAACACGCAAAGGACCCAAAACAGGGAACTGAAAAAACAACTGCGAAGGAGAGGTTTCAAAGCTCCGCTCACTAGCTACCCAACGGCCTCGGGACTTGTGATCATTTTTCATTCTCATCTTCTGGGGTTTCAAGTTTGAGATTTTTCTAGTCAATATACCTTCGCATTGTTAGCAAAAACGATTGGAATTATGCAGACCGAGGCGAGAGTCGGCGTGGTGGTAGAAGGCGGTGGTGCGGCGACGCATAAGTTGGTGGCGCATCAACCGAGGAGGTCGTTTCAGCAATCACAGATCGGTACGATTTCTCAGCTATTAGCCGGTGGTGTTGCTGGCGCTGTTAGCAAGACCTGCACGGCTCCCCTTGCTCGTCTCACCATACTATTCCAGGTTCGTCTTTCACGATTTCTTTTCCTTCTTAATTCTGAACTTAAGTTTAGGGGAAATTATGAGATTGTACGCGTGAAAGGATATGGAAATATATAGGGGAATGAAAGAAAGTGCAAATACATGATTAGAAAAATTGCACTATTGGATATGCTTCTTCATGTATATTATGTTCTAATGAATTTGGGTTTGACAGAGAAGTGTGTTGATTGGATGAATTATCTTACGTGTAAAGAGCCTTGATCACAGGTTTAGTAGAGAAATTCGAATTTAGGAGAATTGGACTGCTTGAATGTAGAGCAGTGATTGTAGTCGGGGAGAATTGTTAAGTCTGGGCTGTTCATCAAAATGTTGACCAAGTTAATTCATGGTTGAAGTAGCAGCGCAATGTAGGTAGGCATTGAACTTTATCTTCTGAATAGTGCTGCTTTTGCATGCCTAGAGTCTTTACTGAGTAAAGAGCACACCGTGGTAAGTTTTGTTTTCAAAGGTTTTATTAGTCTTTTAGGAGTAAAACCCACCTTCTTGGAGGATTATGAAGAGACTGGAACATACTGTCTCCTTATGCGGCAGTGGTGGGATATGTAACTTTCTCCAAACACAAGTACTCTTAAACTGATAGTTGACCAAATACAACTGCATAATGCAATGATATTTAATTGTTATGGAATGTATCTTGGGCTTTGGATAGTTGAATTACTAAAGAATAAAGATTTTTGCTGACTTTTGGTATGCAGCTGTCTCTTGTGTTTAGAGGAGAACTTCATTTCAGATTCTTATTTGTAATCACTCCAAAATCCTTGCCCAAGATAAAAAGACATCTTGGAATAAATCAGAACCAGTTATGAATGTTGTAACTTGCCACTCAAAAGCTCATAAATAACAATGATGGACAATGGTTCCGCCTTCAGAAATGAGGAAATTTGATCCGGGAAGTTTACCCTTTTGTTTTCCCATAATAGTAGGTTTTATTTTATTTTTTTCAAAGGGAACTCAACTTTTTCTTCAAGTCTTCTTCCTATTATTCCTTTTCAGAGAAGTACGGCTAATGCATGAGGCTCCTACCACTGGTAGGTGCATCAGGGGTTTAATTACAGGGGCCTATTGAGAAGGCAAATAGGCTGTTTTAGTAGTTTGAAAGTGTTCACAATGTCAAGATAGAGCAACCTTAATCCAGTCAATAAGACCGCCCTTTATCTTCTTCTTTTTTTGATAGATAAGTTTGGCCCCTTGGTATAGGGATTGGAACGAAGGACTCAAGATCTTTGCCTGATTGACCTCGCCATTTCTCCCACGCCCTTTGTCTTTCCCTTCAGTGAGCTACTTTATTTTAGCCTACTACTCGTTCTGGGTAGTCCTCACACACCAATGGATGAGAATGTGTAAAAGTTGGAACAGTCACACCTATTTTCTTTTTTGGTAGGAAAGTATGTTTATTGGCCTATCCATATAGATATACAGTCTGCAATGGCAAAAGAGAAGCAGCCTACAATTCACGGAAGTGAGAGCCTAAACGTGGTCAGGTTCTCCTGTGCTCCATGCAATTCCTTGGAAGAAGACTCGTTTGCTTTCCTCTTTGACCTTTCTAATATAGTGACACTGAGGTAGTTCTTTAATGCTGTTCGAAAAGTAATTGGTCTGTTTGCATACGTCATTTTTCACTTTTATTTGTCATTTTTCAAATTTCCTCTTTGAGATATTTCATTTTTAAGTTATTATTTGACCAATGACTTACGAAATTTGAATTTCTGGACCAATGATGTGACTCTAACCTCTTCTCTCTCTCTCTCTCTCTCATCTGGGCCTTTTCTTTTGGTCAAAGAAGATGACCCTCTTGGCCCCTTTTACCTTTCAGTTGGGCCAAATGACATTCTAATGAAACCTTGTATTCTCAATGGCATATCTAAACTGGCCCATTGTTTGTATTGGTGCAATTACCCTCAACACATTTCATTTTTTTACCCTGCCTTGGCTACCCATGTCAACATGCATCATTATGTCTGCAGGTGCAAGGTATGCACTCCGATGCTGCTACACTGAGAAAGGCGTGCATATGGCGTGAGGCTTCTCGTGTTGTAAGAGAAGAAGGATTCAGGGCTCTCTGGAAGGGGAACTTGGTTACAATTGCTCACCGGCTTCCTTACTCTTCTATCAGCTTTTACGCGTTTGAACGCTACAAGAATGTTGGTACAAACGTTCTGTAAAGAAATTCCTTTAGTTCTTCGGAAATTTTCACTGGTTGAGTACCCTTGTTACTGGATAAGTGCTTAATTTGTTGAATTTTCTTGTCACAGTTACTACAGTTGATTTTGGGAGTGGAAAATCATGGAGCAAATATTAGTGCAGACCTTTTTGTACGACTTGTAGGTGGCGGGTTGGCTGGTATAACTGCTGCATCTGTTACATATCCATTGGATCTGGTGAGAACACGCCTTTCAGCTCAGGTGAGAATCATATCATGCTGTTTCTATGTTATAACCTGTGTGCAAGTTCCTGTTTCTTTCATCCTCCTTTCTCAAGTTATCAAGAATGGTTTGTAGGTAGTGTAATCTTTATTGGGTGATGAGATAGGCGAATACTTACTACATAGGAGTTGTATATGTTTTGTATCTGTATAATATAGAGACCACCGGATACTTTTTTCTTATAATTCCTGGATTAATGGAGAAACATGATTGATTTGATTTGATGTTTCTTAGATTCTTGTGTTTACCTTTATGACATGCCAATATACTTGACAAGCCATATTTTCTGTAGAAGTAAAGCTTGTGACTAAATCAATGATGTGTGAAATAAAGTGCTACACCGTGGGAGATGCGTTCTGAGCCACGAGTTTAATCCTACATAGCCCGGGACTATGATCTTGATGACTACTAACCTTGATAGCTACGAGTCACCACTTGAATCCCACATTGCATGGTGCGACGATCTTGGTGGATGTTCAATCTTGACTAGGATGTCAAGGATGTGGAAAGGAATGTAAAGTTATAAGTGGCGGCCTACTACCGTTAAGCACCAACAATTATCCATGGACCTTCTGATGGAGACCAACGACCAAACGTTGGATCGAGTCAAGGATTGAGGCCTAATACTAGTGATCCATTGAAGATTGACGGAGGTCCAATTGCTCGAGGTAAATCCAAGAAAGTTTGTGATCCCCTAATGACAATTGTAACAGAGATTCAATCCAAGTCAATGCTCATTGTCGACATTGAGGCCCAAGAGACTAAGCTCCTGTGCATTTTAGAGGCTTATGGGTCCGAACGGATGATTAACGGACTTGGATGGACAGCTAATGGCGTTACAGACACGTCAGGGGGTCCAAGTGACAACTTTTCAAACCCTGCGCTACAGCAGTCTGCCCCGCACAAACTTCTCAGAAGTTTAGACACGGCAGTTTAGATTTGGCACAAAAGAGAACCGAGAATATTGTGCTACAGCCCGCCCTAGCACATGTAGCAGCAGTTTTAGAAACTTTCCTAATTTCGCGAATTTCAAACTTTAATTAATTCCTTTTCCCTTTTGGATTCTTGCATTTTCGAATTAGGGTAATTTTCAGCCTTTGGGAACTATATAAAGGCTTCCATAACATTGTTTTAGGGTTACACATTATTGATATTGATTGAATCGAAATTTTTCATAAACTTTGTGAGTTCTTGAAAATTTCTTGCTTGAAAAATTGTTGTCCTTCGAACTTATCAAGCTTGTTGAGTTGTAAGTTTGTGGCTTTCCGTAGCTTTGGTTCCTAGTTAATTGCGACTAGCGGGTCAAGGTATCCGCCCTAGGGTGGAGGGAAGTTCCCTATCAATTTCTTCAATTCGTTGATATACATCGTTACCGCAACTTCAAGATTCAAAGGTTGGTTAGAATTTTTTATAACCGTTCTTTGGTTCCCATCACTTTTGGGTGGTCCTATGGTGAGCCTAGTTAACTCTAGTGTTGTTTGGGCCAGTAGGCTGGTATACGTCATGAGGAGAGGGGGAGAGACAGAGACAGAGATCAGATTTTTAATGGAATGTTGGAAGATACTATTTTGACATTCAGTCCAACTTCGAGGTGATGTTCCGTTTATTCCTTCTTTTCTTGGCTTTGGTTGTTGGAGAGAAAGATGAAAAAAGAGAGATGATGAGAGTGAACAGGAGATGAAAGAAAGAGTCCCGATGAGAGTGAAAGAGAGAGGCATTGAGGAGAGTGAGAGAGAAATGGAGGGACAAGGAGGAAGAGAGAGAAAGTGGGGCGTAGGAATAGTAATTAGGTTTTCTTTGTATGTGTGTGTTTGTGTATGCATTTCATGCTTGATCTACTATAAAATGGACGGCCAGTTTACGATTGGCATGTTAAACCACAAACTGGAACAAACCGCCCGGCTCACTATTTTTACAAATTTAGTCGAACCGTTTGAGATTGACTGATTGAATCAAAGCACTTGATTTACCAGTTACATTAGTCTCCACTCTCCACGGATTTTCTCTCCCTCAATCACTCCTACTACCATTCCACTTCCCTCTCCCTTTGCCATCTCTTAAATGTGAAAAAGGCTCCTTCACCGGCGCCGGCGAATGTGGATTGGCCCTTTTGTGAGGGGGAAAATTGTATTTTATAAAATAGGATTTTTAGCACTTTTAATTTAATTTACTTAGATATATGTGAGATTTTGATAGGAATTTCTTGCACTCGTGTGAAGAGAGATATATCTTAGTCAGGGTTAGGATGTTGGGGGGAGGAAGGGGGAAACGTCAGGGAGTAGAAGTTGTAAACAAATGTATTTGACTATTTGAGTAATTTGAGTAAGATATTAAAAGGGTAATATGGGCATGTGAAGAAAATTTTGATCATGTTCCAATTAAATCTTTTAGGTTGATTTCATATTTAATTTATTTAATTAAAACTGGCTAAAAAGCTATAATCCCATCTTTAATTTAAAAAAAGATAAAATGAAAAAAAAGAATTATTTATCAAAAAAAAAAGAAACTTGAATATAATATAGGGGTTTTGTTCAGTTTACATGTTAAAGAGGGGGGAGAGAGAGAGAAACTTGCATAGATGGTCAACCCACATTCCTATCGTCGGAGAAGGAGCCTTTTTCAGATTTAAGAGATGCAAGAGGGAAGAAGTATGGTGGCATGGATGATTGAGGGGGGAGAGAATCACTGGAGGCTTATGGTTGATTTTGTCTTTGAAGGCAATCAACCAAAGTTTGGATTGGTTCAAACGTTGAACTATTGATCCACAGTTCATAATCAGGTAATTTTATTTGAGTTTGTCCGCTTCATTTTACTTTTTTCGAGTCAAGTCGACCAAGTTGCAGAAAACTCGTTGAGTCGGGGGGGTCATATGCAATTCTATTGACTTATTTTACAGATTGGGGACCCCATAGTTGTGTAGTCCCCATAATTTCAGTTATTCGGCCAAACTATGAAGGCTGGCTGAGAGCGTCAATGAAGCTGCTAGGATTATACCCTTGTTCATTACCTGTATATTCTCTCACAAGCTGGTTTCTTTACAGTTGACAACAGGCTTAGGTCCTATGATATAATCTGCCTATATTTCTAGTTTAAGAAAAGATTGATCTGACTGATGTGTTTCCGTTCTAGTATGCAATGTTCTTGAATTAGTATTCTTATAGCTGAACCCGTTTAAATTTTGCAGACAAATGTAATGTATTATAGAGGTATCTCGCACGCTTTACGGACCATCAGCAAAGAAGAGGGCTTGTTAGGCCTCTACAAAGGACTTGGGGCAACTCTATTGGTATTGTTTTATTGGCATTCAAATTCCTTTGTGCCGCATTATCCATTTTCTATTTTGGGGCCTGCAGAAGAGGCCAAGAAGGATTCATGTAACCCACGTCCAAGTAATTTGGACAAAGGCAAAACTGATTTAGTTGATTATCTATCTTCCTCCATAGCTCATAATTAATCATTGCTCTTATGCTAATACAGGGTGTTGGTCCAAACCTAGCAATCAGCTTTTCAGTTTATGACACCGTGAGATCTTACTGGCAATTACAGAGGTAATTCTCCAGAAATTGATTTACATTTCGGCATAATCACAATTATGTGTGTATCATGCTGATTGACATTTCCGCCCTTGTTTCCTTTTAAGTTCTCCTCCATGCTTCTATTTTGGGGGAGAGGTTTAGAAGTAGGCATTCATTTATTCTAACATCAGATTACTTAAGTACTCTTTGTTGGCAACAGACCAGAAGACTCCACTGTCCTGGTTGCCCTTGCTTGTGGTAGTCTTTCAGGCATTGCATCATCAACAGGTTAGTGATCTGAAGCCATTTAATACAAAAATGACTAACAGAATTGAAAGGCAGCTTTAGTTTTAATTACAGAAGTTCCTTAGTCTTGAACTGGAAGGCACCCGAAGCTAAATTTTTCTGCATGCTCCTTCTAAACACTATATAGAAGATTGTTACCGAAGTTTTCTACTGGTTCATTTAGTTATGCTTTTATGCCTGCACTTTCACATTCAAGAAATGCCATCTTGTCAGGTGGTCACATTCCTTGGAATGAATTGTGCAAGTAGAACTGAATATGCTGAACTCGTATGTCTTTCTGCTTATCCTTACAATTTGACATTCAGTATCTATGTGCAAATTATTAACCTCAGTTTCATTATCACATTTCATGCAATGTATATGGTAATGCTTTTTCGTTGTTGCTAATATTTGTGCAATTTGTGTGATAAGTTGGCAGCTTGGGACACGTGACGCTAAAAACTACAGACAAACACAATATATTGATGGGGGTCGTGGGAAATTTTTGTGTCTCATTTACTGCATGTGCCAATTGATTGATTCTTCTTGGTTAACCATTTTTGTCTTAAATTGGCAGGACTAACTAATTATTTGCTAAAGAATATCTGGTTGAAAAATCAATTAGAAAATGTTACTGGTATATACGGAAGAAGTTAATGCCTGTAGCTGTCTCAATGCTTTTGATGCAGAGAAGCAGGTTGAGATGCAGGCTTTTCTCTAAACATCTAACCAGATTGACCCCTAGAATCAGAGCGCCAGATAAGTTGTTCTGGCATATGACGATTTTAGTAAGGAAGTCAACAGAATACATGTTTGCTTTTTGTCAGTGGTAAACTAAATTCGTTCGTTTCAGTTTAAGAACTTATTTCAATGACTATCTTCGTAATTTGCTGGATTAACTTGGCTCTCCAGACTGCAGTTGGTTCCTTGTAGGGGTCTCTAGTGGTGAGCCAACTTTGTTTTTGGACTCGAACAAAATGTGAGGAGCTTCCTCTTTGATTGAGGTATTCTTCTCAGTTGGATTACCTATGCCAATTTCTGACAGCCCCCTTAAACTTAAATGGGTTCGCTTATAACTGATAAAGAACAAAATGGAGAGAAAAGAGATCTACTTTCTTCGGTCTCTTTCGACCAAATGTGAGCAATTCCACTGTTATTCTTTTAGTATAACACTTCGTTCCAATGCCAGTTGGGAATGACAGGAATAAAAAAAGCCAAAGATTTCTTAATGAAGGACGCTATATTCTATTGAAAGTTCTACAGCAGTTGCTGTTAATTCTTGAAAATATGACTTTAAAGCTCATTAACGTTGTCAAGGGAAGCCTTGCTGGAACTTAAGTTCTTGGATATAAACCAAGAGACATGGAGCTCTATCTGCTTATGACAGTTACACAATTACACTGCATCAAAGTTTAATATTCGCTGTCTTAAAATGAGTGTCCCTTTCTGAAACAAATTGAGTGTCCCTTTTTCTATGAAGTTACTAAATTCACCTTTCACATGTGTCACGTGAGTGTGCACTCATTACTATTCTATGGACACTAATGGCATTCATGTATATGTGCTATTGAAATGGCCTGAAAGCGAACCTTCCTTAATCTTTCCAAAAATCTGAAAAAGGATGTTGATTTTGGGAAGGAGGGAGTAAAATGTTTTCTTGTCCCGATAGCTTTCCTCAGACTTTCTTTCGGAATCTTATCTAAACTCTGGTGTTGACTCTTTTGAGTGAAAGATTTTCCCTGGTATGTTTGTCTGGATAATCAGAGGTTTGGGAAGACTCTTATACAGGAAATAAAGAATTGTGCCTGCATCACAATGCAGTTACCGAGTATCAGTGCCTTGTCATAGATCCCTCATAGTTTCTAACTGTCTGATAGCCCAGTTATCAACAAGATGCTTTTATGATGTTCATCTGAAGTACTGCAATCGCAACTTGCTCTTGCTTTTTTTATTCTTTACTAAGATTCCTGAAAATTCTGTTAGCTGGTGATGTACAGATTATTTTTTCGGCAGAGCTTTTGGGCCATCGGGACAATTAAACACAATTACCTTCACTGCTATTTGAATCAATTAGTTACCTAGTATGGAGCATACATTCAACTAACTGGGAGCTAATGGTGATATCCAAGTTCTACTCTGTTGGAGTCAATCTAGTTGCTAATCCTTGTTAATGCAGTCAATTGTAATTGTTGATAGCTAAGTATAATCTCTTATTTACTTTATACTTTGAGCTTCTTTCTGCGCTAGTCTATACGAAATGCGAGAAGCCTATGCCTTTTGAATGCATTATTCAAGTGGATGTGACTAGTATGTGAAACATGCGTTAAGACAAGAGGTGCAATATTATATACTTGTATTGACTACTCATTGCAAGATTCTTATTCTGCTAAGTCTACTAATGGTTTTAGGGTCTAACTGATTGAGCAGCATATAACAAAATAGTACCTGATACTTTTTTCTGTATACTTTTGCAGTTACATTCCCACTGGATCTTGTGAGGCGACGGATGCAGTTGGAAGGAGCAGGTGGCCGAGCCCGTGTTTATAGCACAGGTATATTTGGTACATTTGGTCAAATAGTTCGAGTTGAAGGCCTGCGTGGTTTGTACAGAGGGATTTTGCCTGAATACTACAAGGTGGTGCCAAGTGTGGGTATTGTCTTCATGACCTATGAGAAACTAAAGCAAGTTTTATCAGATGTGCCTGCCTGCTGACAAGTCGAACACTATTTCACTGTGGACCAGGCTGGAGTTAAATGGATAGGAAATAAACCTTGGTAAAAAAAAAAGGGATTTCTATCTGGTGTTTTAACAGTTGGTGTCACAGTGGTAAAATTTTGATATCTGTTGTAAAAACATTAGTTTCGTTGTATAGATAACAAGGGAAACATCCAGTTAACAACCATATCAAATGCACTCCTAAACTAGTAATGCTTTATTGATTACAGAATACAAATGTTTTCATTTAGGAAGTTTTTCTGTTTGCTTCTCCTGGCATAGTTTCAAACTTTCAATAGACTTTTTGAGCATCAATGTGTTCAAAATGTTTGCCAGCTTCAGTATGTTCAATCAAGGAAGTGACAAGCTTCTCTGCTTCAAAAACCATGGCAAAGGACCAATTTTAAATTTAAAAAAAGATAGCTCTCGTGTGTATTTTGCTTTCCTAAGTAGAGATTGAATTTGCACTAGTTGATATGAAGGTTGCTTCCAAAAAGTTAATTGGCCGGTGCTGAAATTGGAATGGCAAAATGTATAAACACAGCAGATGAGAAATGTAATCTTTTGCACAACCTTGGAATTTAGAGCACTCATTCTCAGTTCGAACTCATCAAGATAATTGGGTTTGTTTTCCAGATAGGTGAAGTCTGTCATTGTCTCATCAGCCATAGTGCACGACTGGTTATAGTAATGAGTTATAAAACCTTGTGTAAGCGCCAATGGAGCAAGGGTTTACGACCAGGCAATGAAGATGGACACTTTCAGAAACGGAGGCCATGGAGAAATACCATCAGTAGTCTTCTGGACTGAGTACAAAATTAAGAGCATCAGAAAGGAATCTATAGTTTCAAATACTTCTTCATAAATATATATAAAGCGAAATCCTAACCCTCGATTTTAGATGGAGAACTCGGAGTGTTGATCCTCCAACTCATAGAGACCGTCTTGTCATGGTGCAAATGAAATCCAAAAGTTAATCCCCTGGTTCTTGCGGACACAAAGTAGAATTTGCTTATGGGATGGATACTTGAATCGGAGCTTTGGATGGGCAGGAGCCTCTTGAATGATGACAGATTTTGTTTGTTATGTGATGCAGAACAGGTTGCGGACACGTTCTTGACAAAGTTTGAGAGTTCTAAAAACTTTGAAAATAAATAGAAGTTTAAGGGGGCTAGTTGCCAGTTTTGAAACTGAGGTACCAGTAGAAATCAAAAGGTTGAGAACTCTTCCGTCAATAGGGCATAACTTTTGATCCCGGATGAACCACGGGACCCGTCACATATCAAACCGAAGCTCTCGACGAAATCTACAAGACACATTGGGTTTACCCCATGAAGAGTTCGTTTAAAGGCCAAAATACACCATTTAAGTACTGTTATGGACCTCGGAAGTTTTTGGATTGTTCGTAATTTTTGTCTTAATTTTCCTTTTATGGTTTGAATTGTTTTAGGGCATATAAATACCCTCTTAAATGTTTTATTAGACAGTTTTGATAATTAATACACAGTTTCCTCCTTCATACGTATTGTGTGAAACCTTAAGCCGTCTTAGGCTTATTTAGAAGGAAGAATTCATGTTGTTATTTCCGCTGCATCATTATGATACAAAGGTGGTGCAGATTATAAGTAAGTTTGCAACAAGGGCGAATGACATAAGATAGTGAATATTATGGAATTTAGAACTTAATAAGCTTAGGTTGTGTCAAGTTTGATTTTATTTTCTTTTCTATTTCTAAAGGTAGTAGAGACATTTTTGAACATGCTCTTAGAGGGTAAATGTGGCCCGTCAGGGATGTTTAATCGTAATAACTTGGTTTTAGCTATGCATTCAATGCATCATTTCCTGTTTGTCAACCCCAAAAAATAAAAATAAAAATTGAGAACCCCAAAAAAAAACCTCAGCCTGAAAATGATATGAAGAGCTTCAACATGACTTGAAGAACAATAGAAAGAGGTAGAGCGAATATTTTCATGAGTACGAAATGGCATAAATAGAGCCTACCATGCACCTTGGTGAATTTAAGATAACAGATTTACTTGATTTTGGATTAACAATCTTTATATGACAGAAAATGAAAGGGCACAGGCACATAACCAAGATGTAAGCTGGACCTCATCTGCAACAAATATTGTGATATATACAATTCCGAAAGTTCAATGTTTATTGCGCTAGCACTTTTTTATTACTAATAAACTGCCATCAAGCCAAGTACAGAAAGAATTTCTTCAAGTTGAAGGGATATATTTTATAAAGGTATGCTTATTTTAAGAAATGACAATGCTGTCACTTCTCCATATGTATCCTCAAAAGGACCCCACAAAAACTAGGGGGAGCTAATCGAGCTTCTATGATCAACTCAATCCTCAGGAGCTATTCACCGATCTCCATTAGGCACAAGTCAGAGGAATCTCCAAAGAAGATGCCATACAGATCATAAGAAAATCACAAGGGGAAGTTTCCAGTCATGCGAATGTGATCTAGTGTGCGACGTAAACCATATTTATTGACGGCTGCATTAGCAGATCTAAATCCCCCTCCATAGGCTGGAGAAGCATCATGGGCAATCTGATGCAAGAAGAACTCGCCCAGTTTATTCTCGACCCCAGACTTTCCACCTTTCTTTGATACTGAATAGGATGATGATGACGACGATGATGCTGCCGAGGTTGAAGCCATATTTCTAGATCCAGGCATGACCTCTGACTCAAGCCACATATACGAAAGAACTTGACAGATGCCTTCCTCTACTTCAGGGTTGAGGTTACGATAACCTGCCAAATTTCATGACATTAGGTAGGCAAAAAGTAATATTCCTAATCCTGCTTTGTTGATTTCTTTGGAAGTCTGCATATTAGTTGTCTTAAATAACAAACTGTAATTGTTAATCCCCTTGTTTCAAAATATAAAGCTAATGTAGATACCTTTAAGACGTAACCAGCCATGCATTAACTCGTGAGCAAGAATGGCACCAGTTAGTAATCTGCATTAAAGGCAAGGGCAATGAACTTGTCATCTTCAGAATTTTTTGCAAGGTTCACGTGACATTTTCTCATATAGAAACATATATACATTAACAATAAACAGAACATATAAACAAATGTAAGAGACAAAAAGCAATTGTGGAGCCCCTTATATTTGAGTTTCAGAAAGGTAATGCCCCCCACGGTACGGACTTTGGAGTTTACACATCGGAGCGGTTGCAGCTGGTGGTGAAGCGACCGCATCATGAGAAGCGGTCGCATGGTCTTGGACAAGGCGAGCACATCTAGAGGAGCCCTAGTACTTGAAGCAGTCGCATCAAGCGTCAAGCGACTGCATCACTTTGGGTTGGAGATCCAGAAGTTGAAGCAGTCGTGTCAGATGGAGGGAAACGACCGTGTCGAAGCTAAGCAGTCGCGTCACATGGAGTAAAGCGAACGCGTCAATGCAGCAAGTCACTTTTTCAGGTTTCCTTTTTTGATGTATTTTGGGTTAGGTATTGTATCCTATATATAAATGTAACCCTATAACGTGTATAAGGTTGGCTCTAATAAAATTTCAATAGTCCACCTCTCTCTCTTCTACTTTGATTGATCTTGCTCTATTGATTGTTATTGTTCAATTGCTTCCGTTGTGCACAACACAGCGAAGCACTTTGACCCATCATTCCATGCTCAATCATCCAGCTAGTGTGACTCCTATATTTCAACTTCCAGATGTAGTGTGCTACATGCTGCCTCTAGAAATCACTAATTAATTGATAGCTCATGCCTTAAAGCTTTTATTATGTGTATTATGAACTGGTTATAGTCATCGAGGAGCCATTCAGAAAAGGAAAACCCAGTGCCCAAGGCTCGGGAAAGGTTCTAATTTTGCATCCTTTCTTTTGCAAGCAGGGAGAGACTGTACATGCCCTTGGAGGTCAACTATGAAAATCATTCACTTGTTGAACAGACTAATGGAGTTATAGCCTATAGGGAGAACGAAAGAAGGTTCTGCATGTGGTTTTGATAGACTTTCAGAGATAGCTTGTGGGTTCCGGACTCTGTAAGAATGCATTAAGAATCTACTTTAAGCCCTTATGTTTTGGTAAATATAGCACCAAACCCTACCTTGGGAGGCCATACAGAACAAGAATGGCTGTAACTTCGCATCTTCGAGTTAGCTTCTGGGGTTGGGTTCTCATTCCCACTAAACGGTGGCCCCCAATTCTTGGCCTCTTTAGTATCTGAAGATTCAAGAGAAAACAGAGAAAATTATCTCAATAATACATATGAAATGTTTTGGGGTGAGGATATAATTATCAGTTTAGCATATAACATAACACAAGATGGTATCCAATATCATACACTTGCAACAGTCTGCTCTTCTGACAGGCATAAACCCCTTGTCTCAGGCATGTGATGGAAGCCCTGGAGAGAACCAAATTTTAAATTAGAAGAGTTTCATAAGTAAAAGCAAATGTATGGCGGAGGAGACAGTTTCAATTACGTTTTTCTCTCCTACAATAGCTTCATTGAGGGCTTGTCTTTCAACAAGAAGCATGGGAATCTGCTGATCGAGTTTCATGTTCATCCCTTCATAATAATCTCTAATAGCATGGTAAAGCGGTTGGCAGTCACCAGTATCCATAATAGCAGATTCCATGCACTCCAAGCATAAACTCCGCCCATCTCCCAAAGATATGTATCTTGCATTCCAAGACTTCAGGAAGGAGGAAGGATTGAACAAACAGCATAAACAACAAACAGCATAAACAATGATCTGACATGTATTGAGAGTTTCAAACATGTTTGATAGTAATGCTGGCCGAAAAAGAAAGAAATGAAGCATTGCTGTAGAATTCACACCTCCAATCGTTCGCAACTACAGCATCGGGCTGTGTTATCATGCTCGTGTGAAGGACAATATTTCTGGGACCAAAATGGATGGCATCTATACTCAATCAACCCAGCTCCATTTGTTGGAATCTGAAAGCCATAATCACATTCAAATGCAACTCACAATTAACAGCAAAACAAGTACCAAAAATACTTTTTATTTAAATGACATTAGCATATTTGATATTGATCTTCATATGATGATCTTTTTGATGTCTAGTGTTCAAAATTTTCTGTGAGACAGAAAGATTAATGCATCAAGGCATGGTTTCCTTACAAATTGGTGGCAAACTTCACATTTGGGATGGGTCAACTCTTTGAAGCAGGACTTATGGTATGCATCCCTCCCTGATAAAGAAAACTTGAATCAACAGAGAAAAAACTAATAAGAGCTAGAGATAAGAAGAATTCAACATAATCATTAGACCTAGCGTAATTTAAGGGGGAAACAAAAAGAAGAAAACATGCAGCAACTAGAAAACTCTTCATTTTCCTTTTGGGTGAATGATTGGGAGTGCTAGTCAGAATCGAACAAGTGCGAGCAAAAAGTGTGTGTATTGCTCAAAAAAGAACAACCTACCTCATGTTCAGTGATTGGAAGACCACAAGCACGACAACAAAAGCATTGTGGATGAAAAAAGGTTCCCATGCATCCCAAATAATTGCCATAGCCAATGTCCTGGTTGCAGCCACCACACACTCTGCAAATCATAGGAATATGATAGGAGACAAATCAGATTCAAATGCTGGAATCTCATGACTATTAGGCTAGCAACATGACGTGATTCTTTTGGGGTTACAGTGAAATAATGATTAGGGAACTGAATTTAACTTATCGATACCCTTGCACCTTGAGAGATTGTTTGCTACTTAAGAAACATGCGCCAAGAATGACCCCCAACTATTTTACAAACATGACTTAGGAAAGAAGAGAAAAGAAAATCAATTACCTATATCCAACGGGACGATATTCTCTTGGTGCATAGGGAGGGTATGCCGGCAAAATGCCATCTTGGAGCGACCTAGCAAGATCCTCATTGTTGCCCGATCGCCATCCATATCCTAAATGAAACATATGCAATTTGGGGGAATTAAAATCCTTCTCAGTCCTAAATGCTAGAGAGACAAAAACAGGAAATAGAGACCAAAATGAAATTGGATAAGTGTCACTGAAGAGTAAATTTACTTTTCAAATAACTATTAACCTACCATTTGGTCTCTTCAAACCTTCAGCCAAAGAAAGTGCGATAGCACGATCTAATTCTTCTTTCTCTTTATCAGTCCGAGACCGATTGTCCTGATGAAACAAGGCAACTGTTTGAGAACTTGTTCTTTTACTCATTAACAAATACACCAATCACCAAAAAAAAAAAAAAGAGGATGTAAGATGGAAAATAAAAATTACAAAATACCATCAATATGGTGATAATACAAGGGCATGTGGGGAGAGAATAAACAGCATAGACATTGAAAAGCAAATTAGTTTGGAACCGCACACCTAGTCATAGAAAATGTGAAATATTCCAAAAATAAAAAACAAGTTGCATGCTTTTTAACGCTAATAATACTACAAACTAAAGCTTTTTCCTTTTTCCTTTTTCCTACGATATCAGAGTTATCATTTTGTAACAACCAAATCCAAACATAAATCATGCAAAACTCATAAGTGTACTCATGATAAACCAATAATCAAAATAAGACAATTAGACAAGCTACAAGTAACTTATTACCAAGGATCTAACTGGAGCTCGCAAAACCATGTTTTCGTCCCCAAGAAACTGAGGCTGTTGTCCACCTGGTAATCCTCCTGCTCCTCGATGATTGGACCCACTTTTAAATACTTTACTCAGCCATTTCATAAACCGTGACTTCCTCTCTGCGCAAGAACCAATCTGCCCTGCTTAAACCCAATCCCCAAAATCCATTTCATGTCAACTCTATTCATACATATATACATACATAATATTCACACCATTACAAATAACAATAATAATTATGAATTGATATAACAATATCAGCTAGGTAATTTATCAAACAGTTAGACAAAAGTAGTTAGTAAACCAATAAAGAAGGGTAAGGGTTGGGGGGAATTATTATTACATACCGTAGATACAAGGCTGAGAGAGGTCAGTGACGGTTCTGGAGGGAGAAGACATGGGGGTGGGAGAGTATGTATAGATTTGCCGGGATGTTGAGGAAGTGAAAAAGGGAGAGGAAAACGAAAAGGACCAAGAGAGGGGGAGGGAGGTAAAAGGAAGGGAACATGGAAATGGGCAGAAGAACATTTAAGGGCATCATTGATAAAGGTGGGTTTTTGAGAAAAAGAGAGGAATCTTTGAGAGAGAAAGGAAATGGGTATGGGAGAAGGGGAGGGAAAGAGATTCTTGGCTTGGGGAAAGCAATGAACGGAAAGTGGGAGTGATCGGAAGGGGGAAAAGATTGAGATAGACAGATTGTAGATTCTGCTGAGGCGGGGAAAGTTAACGGCTTTGGACGGCTGAGAAAAAAGAATTTGAATTGTGTTCTATGTCTGGGTGTGTGTGAGAGAGAAGCTCTGTGCAACGGCAAAGCATTTTGGGGGATATCTCATATGATATCTGTGCTGGTTTTTTAAAAAATACGAGTATTTGAAAGGAATTTTGCCGGTAAAAGTAAGTGCAAATGGAAGTGCCATTGATGTTCCAATAAGTTACATATTTGCCATTATGGTATGGAACCGTAAATGTTTCTTTCTTATTCCTTCAACGTCATATTAGCATTGATTCGAACTTCTAATGTCAACGGTTCACACAAAAAATAAAAAATCAGGCTCTATCCAAATATTTGCCTACTTGAAACTTTTTATAATTTTAATTTTACTTATTTATACTTTTTATAAATTTTTATCATCTTATTTGACTTTTTTTGTACCAACCCAAATACTTTTTAAATGCAAACTAGATTTTGTGTTCATGCCTATGGCACAACGTCAGTATGGGACGGCGTTAGTATGTGATGGTGTCAGTATTCAAAATAATCAATTTAAAATGAACGTCTATCGGTAATCAATTAAAACAATATGATCATCTAATAGTAGAAAAAAAATTAAAGTTAGTTTTGTAATTTTTGTTTAGGGAAACAGGAGTAGTACCATGCTAGATTTTAACAAACTTGAGGGAGACAACCAATCTTACCCTTTAGAGAAACATTATATAATGAAGAGAGAAAGGATACAGAGACTATAAGGAAAAGGATGTAGAGAAGGAAAATGATATAGAGTATAGGAAGGCAAGCGTAATAATTAAGTTAGATATCTCCTACATTATTGTCGGGATTTACGAAATCTAATAATATCTTGGCTAATAGTTAACTTTTTAGAAAGACTTAATCCTGACCAGTAGTTATGTTTTGTAAAAATAAATCCTGACCAGTAATTAACTTTTCAGAAAGACTGAGTTTAATTATAATATAGATTTATCATTACTTATTTTTTAGATACATAGAGAAAGGGCTCCAAATCTTCTATCATAACATTTGTCACATTTCATATCTCATTAATCATTAAAATCTTAACCTTACATGTATTTTTATACAAAGAAGACCGAGTCAAATAACTAGGACATGTGTAGAATTAAGATTCAATGGAATAAAAAAGGTAATAGTAGGTGGTGGGATAGAAGATGGAAAAAGGGCTCCTTTAGCTATAAAATTTGGAAAAATTTAAGCAGCTTGTTTCTAAAGCGGGAACTTTATAATTACATCGGAGATATTAATAATTTAGGCAAATTGCATCATTAGTCCCTGTATTTTTTGAAAGTTCATTGACAGTCCATGTACAATGCAAAAGCTCACCACTAACCAAAGTAATTGAATTTTGCATATCAGTAGTCCATGGATGTGATGTTGTTAACTCAAGCACTGTTAAGTGGACATGTGTTGCTCACGTGATTTTTAGTAAGGGCAAACATGTTTTTTCACTTTTCCTCCTTTAGCCTTCTTCAATCTCCTTCCATTTTATCCTCAACCTTTGTACAAGAAAGCTACAGTTTTGGGTATGATTGGGGAATTAAAACAATATGCATACAACCCTACTGGAAATTAGATTGTTCTTCAAGAAGAGAAGAAAACAAGTTTCAGTCAGTAAATAATTAAAGATCAATTCTCAGTAAATCTTAATTTATGAACAAATCATAAGTCTAAATACAATCAAATACACGAACTGTCCACTTCCGTTAGCGGATGCATGTGATCACATACCAATACGAAATTGAATCGGATTTTTACAATCAGATCTAAGTTAAATCAAGATTGAAAGCCATTTCAATAGCTGTAGCTCACCATTTTTAGAGGTTAAGATTGATAAGTTGGGGATAGATGATTACTGCAGAACCCTAGAAATTGGGGGTACAAATCGAAATCAACCAAATTGGGGAACTGGAGTGTGTCAGGTACGGAGAGGAGAAAGAAAGTGAGATTGAGAGATATGTAATGTTGGATCCGATAGCGAAATCACCTCCTTTTTCCATACCAGCGCTACGAAAGAGGAGGTTCATGACACCAAATTGGAGTATGAAGCTTTTGGCAGTTCGGACACTCGTGCTGCTTTTTATTCTGCAGGAGCAAACCGCAAAAGATCCAAATACGATCGAAGGCGGAAGAATCTAGCTTGCTTGAGAGCTTTTATATCATGGCTGGCAGCGGAGGGGGATGGGGGCTGTCATCGGAGAAGGTTCAGGATGTCATCCATGGCTTGGATGCTTCTTATTTGTTGTGTTTTGTGAGTGTTTGTGCGTGTGTGAGAGAGAGGGGGCGAGGAAGAGAGAGAGAGAGAACCAAATTTACCTTGTCTTCATTTAGGATGAAGCAAACACTTTTTCAATTTGCATCTAAGTTCCAAAGTGAAAATCGCGCACAAGAGCATCTGTTTTGAGATTCAATGGTGGGTGTGTGGGGGGGGGGGCGTGAGGTTGAAGAAGACGAAGGAGTTGGTGGAAAAGACATGTTTGTCCTTAAAAAATGATCATGTACCGAGCATATGATCATTTAACGTAGTAGTCTTTAACGGTATCCAACGGAGGGACTATCGATTTGCAAAATTTGCCTACTTTGGTCAGTGGCGTACATTTGCATTATAAAGGGACTGTAAGTGGACTTTCGCAAAGTTTAGGGACTGATGGTGTAATTTTCCCTAATAATTTTAATTATCAGAATTTAAAAATACACTTTGCTGAAAGTTAAAGCTCAACATAAGTGTCAGTTTTTTTGTTGTAATGCTTAAGAATTATTGTGTTCCAACTATGAACGTAGATTAGCACGTGAACACAGTTTTACTTGTACCATTATTAATTTTGTACCAGTGTAGCAATTTATTAGAGTATTTGATTAACTTTAAATTAGTGGTATAATTATTTTCTAAGGAAATGAATGGGACAACAAATGAGTATTAACGTGGGGTACTGAGGCAATTAAGGTTGAGAATATTGCATCTCTTTGTCTTGTAACGAAAAAGTTACAATTTTTTAGAAGGGTAAGTTTCATGTAAGAATGTTTTATATACCTTAATTCCTAAGACGAAATATTACTCTCATAACTCAATTCATTAATACATAGTGGGTTAGATAAAGAGAATTCGTCTTATGAAAAATATTCGTAAGACCGTCTTACCTAAGTTTTTGTCTTCTTGACTAAGTCTCATGTAAGACGTTCTTACGGATTTTAATTCGTAAGATGAAGATTCACTCTCTCATAGACACAGCTCAATTCATCAACACGTGAAGGTCGGGTAAGAAGGATTTTTCTTACAAAAAATGATCGTAAAACCATCTTATCTAAGCTTTTACCCTTTAATAAGTATTCACTTGTCCCCAAATTATTATCATGCTTTCTTTTTTTCGTCCGTTTCAAAATAATTGTCTTGTTTGAAACTTTTCTTTTTAGGACAACACTTTTACTATTTTACCTTATATTTTAATCATATTTTAATTATGAGTCATATACACATGTATTTTAAAATAAATTACATATTAAACTAATATTAATAATTTAGTTAAATATATTTTTTTTAAATCATACGTAAAATCTATCGAGATGATAATTTAAGGATGGATGGACGGAGCATTTTAAAACACTTGTATACATAAATTTATAAATCTATCAAAAGATATTATACCTTGCCTAAACCAACGGCTCAAAATTGGGGAGCGGACATTTCATAGGCATCCATCTATTTGAGAATGTGTTAATCAAAAAGAAAAAACAAAAAGTGGCACAAACAACTAGGTGTTGACACTTAGATCAGTTGTGCTTTTTCTGCTTTTCCTAAAATATAAATTTATATTAGTATTATTTTTTTTGTAAGGAAAATAAAAAAGTATCTCCAGCGATTTTATGCTCCCAAAAAGCTAAGGAGATGATGATCTAGTTGGGCTTGGGTTTGGGTATTGGGAATAAATACTTTTTTTCTTTTGGGTTGTCATCCACTATTATTTTAACACTGCATTTGGTTGATCCAATGCAAACCCATTGGTTTTCATAAAATTTTTAAGTATTCGGTTGATGTAACAGTAGGTAAGCTTTACCTCTGTCTGACTTTGAATAAAGTAGTCCAGTAATTTAAGATTTGGGTTGATTTGATGGTCAATTAAAGTTGGTTTTTGTCAGGGCACAAGCATGCATGCAGTTAGTACAATTATTTACTTTACTTGATCAAGTCCACAATAATAAAAGCTTTAAAAAAAAAGCTTCTATCGTGGGTGCACAATGCTCTTGCGGTTCTAATACCGTTCACGCTAGAGCATGATGTATAACTTCTTAATATAATTTTTTAATTAGATTTTTCTGTTAATTACGTATTTTTATTTTTTTACCCACTTAAGAATATATCTTTTCATTATATAATCTTTTTACATAATTTTTTATACAAAAAAATATTAAATTTAACAACATATTATATAATAAATATAAAACTCTCCCCACACACACACACAAAATAAAAGTTGCAGGTGGTCAGGCCCTCCCCTCCCCCCCCACCACAAGCCAAATGAGGCGGCCCTTAAAAAATTTTTAGGCCCCAAAATCCCAAAAAACCCTACCTATGATTAAATTATTATTATTTTATTTCACAATTTCACATTTGTTTCTTGATTTCTTCCATTTGACCTAACTTATAGTTAATAGTTATAGCTTATAGCTTATTAATTAATTATTAATTAGTATTCGGTTATCAGTGAATCATTTGCGGTTTACCCCAATTTTTATGATTTTTTCGTTTTTGACTTGTTGGTATTTTGATTATCTAATTGAAATTTGTAATCATTTAAGTGTGTGAATGAGTGACTTGTTGATAATTGGTGGTATTCTAATTGAAATTTGATTATTTGAACATATACTATAATTTTAAAATAGATAAATTGAGATTAATAATTAATTTATGTTAATGGAAAATTATACATCTACTATAATTATATACTAAAAAGGAGAAATTGTACATGAAAAATTGTTTGTTTGTTTTTTGAGTGAAATGGAGTGTTTTTTTATTGTTTTTATGTTTGTTTGATTGTTTCTTTAGTTATTCAAAAAACATATTTAAAAAATTGTTACAAAGGAAGGGCCCGTTCGAGATGATCGGCCTTAGGCCCCCGATTTCACAGGACCGGCCCTGCCCCCCCCCCCCTCACTCAGCCGCCCACCCTCCCCTCACAACACATTTCCCAAAACCAACTTCCTAAATAGGAAGTAAAATGCATTTCTCTTTTATAATTGACTCTTAGGTGGCCACTAACCCAATTCTCAATGCATAAGAAGTTGGCTAAAAACTACAATGGAGATGCTCTTGTAAATCTTTAAAATTTTATTCTTCTCGTCACATTATGTCATATTATCAACTTATAATTTTTTTTTTATAAATTTATTATTTATTATATATAAACTCATAAAAGCTTTGTATGATGAACCAAAAACTAAATATTTTATTATTTTTCAATAGACATATATTTTCAAAAATAAATATATCGTTTTAAAACATAAATATTTATAGAACAAATATAATATGTCCAAAAATTAATTTATATATTTTTTTAATTTTATCTTTGAAAGAAACAATTTATTTCATAAATATTTATTAGTAATTCAAAATACTAATGCAACAGTACAGACTTTATTGAACTAAATAAATATAAAATCATATGAATTATAATTAAAGTTAGATAATACAATGGGAAAACAAAGTAATTAAATACTAATAAGAAATATCCAATCATTACAACTTAATTTTCATTGTTGTTGTCTCCAAAGCGTTCTCAAATATGTTCGATCAAATCAGATCAAAGTTTTTGATGCACTTCCCGATCACGTAGTTCCATATGTCTTTGAAGGTATTGTTGAAATTCTTGAATAAATCCTTGGGATGCGGATACCGGTGGATCTACTTCTTCTTCGCTCCAGTTACTTATTGCATTACCTACATTCTCCACAATCATAATGTACAATATGATGCACACGTATATTATATCTTTCAAAGCCTCCTTGTGCCAAAATCGGGTCGCACCTCGTACTATTGTCCTACGAGATTAAAGGACTCTGAACATTCGCTCAACGTCCTTTCTTGCAACCTCTTGCATTTGTTTGAACTTTATTCTTTTAGGATCTTCTGGATATGTAAAGCTTTTGACAAATGAAGCTCACTCCAGGTAGATATCATCTGCTAAATAATATCCTTTCATAAATTGTGTGTCATTTATCGTAAACTGAATTTGAGGAAAGTGTATTTGCAATACATTATTGAATAATGAAGATTGGTTGAGTACATTAATGTCGTTGTTAGAAACTACAACACCGAAAAATGCATGTCATATCAAAAGTCTTGAGAAACGATTGTTTCTAACATTATTGCTGGAACCCCTTGATCTCCTCGGGCAAATTGACATTTTCATGCAACTGGACAATTTTTTCATGACCAATGCATGCAGTCAATGTTTCCTAATATACCGGAAAACCATGGACCTCAGAATGTAGTTGAAATAAGTGTTGGACGTCGTGAGCATTGTATCTTCTCAAGCATACGCTTCTAAATACATCAATCACAGATCGACAAAATTTCATTAGACAATTGATTGCAGTGGTTTTACCAATTCGTACATACTCGTCATAATGACCGGCAAGCGTGCCATATGCCAACTGACGAATAGCAGTATTGCATTTTTACAAGGGAAAAGTCTCTTTCTACCGATTGCGTCAACCCTCATCTGAAAATATGATGTATGATTTGAAAGAGCTTCTACAATTCAAAGGAATAACTCCTTACTCATTCGATACCTTCTTCTGAAAATTTGATATGTGTAAACTGACTAATTTGAGAAATAGTCGTTAAAAAGTCTTTCATGTCTAGCTTAACGTTCTCGATTTATGTACTTTCGACTACGTTTACGACGTGGGAGGCTTCTGGTTCTTTTTCCTTCATTTTCATTTCCATAATTATCATCATTTTTTCACTTGAATTGTCAATCAATTCATCGTGCACGAATTGCAGAAGTGTATTTTTGTATGAGTGATTGGGGTCTTGAGACATTTTGTAGTGTGAAGATTAGTGTATTTGTAGGTATATATGTAAGAGATTGTGGTTGGAAAAAATATAGAGTCTCAAGTCTCTTATATATAAATCTCTTATAACGGCTAGTTTTGTAACAGTTAGTTTTTGTAACGACTAGTTTTTGCAACGACTAATTTTTGTAATAACTAGTTTCCTTCACACAATTAAAAATTATATAACTTAAAATATTACACATGGGTTACATGAATAAAAAAATACATTTATTAAAATATTACATGAACTTATAATCCAACAATTAGAAACTTCATAAATTAAAATTACAAAACATATACTAGGGAATATTATATTTGACTTTGATCGAGTCACAAACGTGTTGATGCATTTGGAACACTTGAAATACCTTAAAATTTTGGATAATGAAAATTTGGCTAAACTTGAAAATTTTGTGGAGCTTTAAAATTTGTTAGAACTTGAAAATTTGATGGAGCTTGGAAATTTGTCAGAGATTGAGCATTTGGTGGAGCTTGGAAATGCGGCGAAACTGGAAAATTTGGCGATGCTTGAAAATTCGGCAGAGTTGAAAAATTTGTCAGACCTTGAAAATTTGGAGTAGTTTTGACATTCGCAAATCTTCGACATTAGAAGAGTTCAATAAATTTGTAAAAAAATTGTTATCCATAACAAAAGAAGTTATAAAAAAATGTGTAGTTTAATGAGAATGAGATAGTATAAAAGTTATGTAAGTTTGAAAGAATGTAATGGTTTTTTTTTACAAATCTATTTATAGGAGAATTTATAGAATAAATTTGAAAAAAAAATAAAAAAACAAAAAACGGTCATAAAAAATGGTAAAAAAAACGGCTCAACTGTTCAAATAAAAAAATTAGAAGTCTTCATTTAGCAACAAGCATGACATCATCGCGAGGTCACTTGGACCAGTTGATAGCCATCAACCTTTTAAAGAAATTCTCAGCTGATGTGACTCCTTAAATAGAATCAATCTTTTGCGAAGAGATTGATAAGAAATATCAATATTTCCCCGTTGGAGATGCTCTAATGTTGGCCAAAAGATTATCTACAGACTTTAAGAGTTAATTTATCTACCCATTAAGAGTTAATTTATCTACCCATGGTTTAGGGAATAAGATGGATGTTACAAGGAGTTCAATGTTGCATCCATCTCCACATTCAGGTTTTTATTTTTAAATTTGTATATTTATGATTTTATATATATATTTTTGATTTTTTGACTTGAAATTACAAAAAAAATGGGATAACTATTTCATTCCCTAAAAGATATTTTTCCCCAAAAGAAGTATCCCTCCGGAACTCCGGCCGGACAAAGAATTGAAGTCATGAGTCATTGATAAAAATGACACCCACTAAAGAGTTGAGGTCATTTAACAAATCATAACACCTAAACGTAACACCTAAAACCCTAAACGCAACACCATTTAAATAATAAAATAACCTAACTACCCCTACAATTAACACCCCTAATTTAATTCCCTAAACCAACACCCACCCCCACCTAAACCAACACCCACCCCACCCCTCCCCCCACACTCGTCTCCCTCTCTCTCTCTCTCTCTGCGCCTAGATTTGAACAAGGAGCCGCCGCCGTCTCCTTCAACCCTTCTGCAAATCGTCTCCCTCTCTCTCTCTCTGCCCCCAGATTCGAACAAGGAGCCGTCGCCGTCTCGCCGCCGACTCCCTCAACCCTTCGCAAATCGCCTCCTCCATCTCTCACGGCAAATCCCTCCCTCCCCCATATGCAAGGCAAAGAACCTCTCTCTCTCTCGAAATCGAACAGATCCCTCCCTCCCCCAATACGCTCGGTGGATCCCTCCCCCCCAATACGCAGCAAGGCACCGGGATTTTGGCAAAAGGTTCGCTACTTTGTAGCGGATGTATTATAATACATCCGCTTGTTTGTGACGGATGTTTTATAATACATCCGTTTGTTTGTAGCGGATGTATTACAAGACATCCGCCGCTGTGTAGCGGATGTATTACAAGACATTCGCCGCTGTGTAGCGGATGTTCTGATTTTTTTTTTTATAAAATTATGTTTTTTAATTTAAATATTGTGTAGATATATAGAATGTTTTATATATAATTTGTCTGAATCTTTTGATAAATTGCCTGAATCTTTGAATTTTTCTTGTGCACAACCTGTTCGAAGAAATTTCTTGCGCACAACCTGTTCGAAGAAATTTCTTGCGCACAACCTGTTCGAAGAAATCCCTGTAAGAAGGATCACACTGGAAGTTGAGTTGAGCAGTTTTGGCAAGAAATTAAAAGCCCCGGTTGTTTGCGTCTGATTGGTTGGTTGAAAGAGCAAATGAAGTGGATTAAATTGTAACATTTCTTATTAATTATCTATAAGGGTATTTACGTCATTTTATTCTTTAAATGGTGTTGCGTTTAGTGAATTAGGTGTTGCATTTAGGGTCGCTCTTAACAAATTCCAATCAATATTTCACCATCCAAAAGCATATATCCATCCTAAACGGTGTCGAATATATAGGTTCAATTCTAATAAACAAAGAATTTGATTAACATGTATAGTTGTATCTTTTCTTCGATTTGAGCAAAGAGTTTCCGTTGGAAAGTTAAACTTTTGAAGAAAATGACACTTTTAGTTACCCATTAGTAATAAAATAACACTTTTATGTCTTAATTTTTGAAAGTAGACTCTTTAAGTGAAATATCTCAAACTTGAATAATAAATTTTTTATCCGAAACGGAGGGAGTACTAATAATATGCTAATTATCGAAAAAAATAATTATATGATTTTTTTTCGCTGATCAACCTTTTCCTTTGTAGAGGCCGGACCGACAATCTAGTTTATCAAAGCTACAGATTTGATATTTTGTCGTCGTCGAACAAGGCAATCGAGAGAGAGGTTGGTGTCGGACATTTCAACGTATAGTCGACCTATTTCATTATTCCTCCATTTTGTCCACCTTAATAACTACTCCCTCTATTCTACGGTTCCAAGCGAAGAGTTAAGTACCGTACTATTATTTTAAGATGTTTCACTTTAAGAGTCTATTTATATAAAAAAAAAACTATGTTAATCGTATTCATAACATTTCAATTTTACCATCTATATTTGATATTAATAGATTATGATCAAGTGTTGGTATAATTATGACTAACTTTAATACTAGTTATATACTAGTTTTGTTAACCCGTGCGTTAAACGCACGATCATTCTTCTTTTTCAACTAAATCGTACATAAACAAAATAAAGAGGATAAAAAATCTTAAAATGATAAAATAAGAAGAATCAGTTTATTAACAAATACACATCAGTATATCAATAATCATTATAAATTATAAAAAAATTTCTTATGCACAACATTTGTTGTTTTATTAGTTGGTTTTTCATCTTCACCGCATATCAATATCTTCAAATCAAAATAATTTGTTACTCTAGAAGTTACGACATATAATTGCCCATGACTAAATATTGGTTTCTTCAAGAAGAAACCTACATGCAATTATTAACTTTGGCACTTGTTAATTGTCATTGCATATGAAACCAACAATAGAAATTGTCTTCTTTGGAACTTGAAAGTCAGCCTTACATTAGATGGAGTTTTTTTAAAAGTTTTTTTTTTTTTTGTTTTTTTTTTTTTGGTAGACCTTTTCCCTAAGGGGGTATGGGAAGTGATTGAACTTGAAACCTCACATTTTATAAATTAACTATACTACTTGACCACCCCTTAGGGTCTACATCGCATGGAGTTAATGACAATATTGGGATAAAAAACATTTTCTCCAACATTCCTTCATTTCAAAAAAATTATTTCAACAATGTGATCCCAAAGATTTATGATGATTAGTCTTGTTCCATTGCACAATGCAGCATGGTCAATGTTTCTCCATAGCATTACTGGAACACCAATTTTAAGTCTCAATCCATGGCCTGGCAACCCCGAACACTTTATATTATTCAAAAACTCTCTAGAATGAATGTTTTCGAACAAATGTGAATTTTTTCCGCCATACAAATAAAATCTGAACTCAAATAAGTTCTTTATTTTGAATGATTACTTTTATTAAATTATATTTGTATTTTATGAATAAATGAATTTTTGATGAGAAAATAAGCTAAAATCAAACTAACGAAATTATTTTTACCGTTAACTATCATTTTTGTTCCATAAATTATTTTGATTTTACTAACTTCCATTATATTTTTTGTTTTATTGACTTCGTAACTATTATTTTTGTTTTATTTTTGAAAATAGTTTTACGAAATACTTTTGTTCTGTAAATTATTTTTATTATTTTAATAACTCCAGTTTAAATTGTTTTTTTTTATTGACTTTGTAACTATTATTTTTGTTCCATCAAATATTTTTATTTTACTAACATATTTTTGTTTTACATAACTATTTTTAAGAATTTGTTTTAAACTTTTGTACCGTAAATTATTTTTATAATTTTACTAACCTCAGTTTAAATTATTTTTGTTTTATTGACCCCGTAACTATTATTTTTGTTCCATCAAATAATTTTATTTTACTAATATATGTTTGTTTTACATAACTATTTTTAAGAATTTATTTTAAACTTTTATTCTGTAAATTATTTTTATTATTTTAGTAACCTCAATTTAATTTTTTTTATTGACTATGTAACTATTATTTTTGTTCCATCAAACATTTTTATTTTACTAATGTATTTTTGTTTTGCATATATATTTTTAAGAATTTGTTTTAAACTTTTGTTCCGTAAATTATTTTATTTTACTAACCTCCGCATTAAATTATTTTTGTTTTATTGATTCTATAACTTTTATTTTAATAGTGACGCGTTCTATAACTTATTTTTTATTTTACTAACCTCTCATATTTTTATTTTCTTGACTCTAGAACTATTATTTTTATTTTAGTTACTATTTTTTTTATGTTTGAAGGGAGAAAAAATGTTTAAACATAATTAAAAGAGAGGAAATGGTGGTGATGAAAGAGAAAATATGGAAGAGACGAGAGAGATAAATAGAAAGAGAGAAAATAGGGAGAGGATAGGAGAGAGAAATAGTGAAACGATAAATCAAAAGTGAGATTTTGGAGGAAAAAATGTACCCTTGCCATTATATATATATTTGTTTTGTTAATTCTGTAACTTTTATTTTAATAGTGACGTGTTCCATAAATTATTTTTTATTTTACTAACCTCTTATATTTTTACTTTCTTGACTCCGAAACTATTATTTTTGTTTTAGTTACTATTTTTTATGTTTAAAGGGAGAAAAATGTTTAAACATAATTAAAATAGAGGAAATGGTGGTGATGAGAGAAAATATGGAGGAGACGGGAGAGAGAAAGAGAAAGAGAGAAAATAGAGAGAGGATAGGAGTGAGAAAAAGTGAAATAATAACTCAAAAATCAATAATTTAAAAGTGAGATTTTGGAGGGAAAAGTGTACCCTTACCATTATATATATGTAGATTTCTACATGAACTCTTTGGGTGGAATGAAGGGGAGTTATTAAGATTTGGCGCTTATAAGTGGTTAGAACTTAGAAGGAGTAGATTCACATGCGTTTGAGTTTGACAATCTACAATACAATAGAGGTCAGTATAGCATGCATACAATTGACAAAAGATAAAGACCGGCTAAGATTTACTGTTTTACCAAGATTCTACAGTTATGATTAAAACTTTACATCGATTACAAAACGGTTTACTAAGTTTATTGTTTTACCAAGTTTACAAGAGAGTTTACAATTATTATTTTACATTTTTGAAAATTAGTTACTCGTTTACTGAGATATTATGGTTTTATAGTTAATATTTTACAGTTTTATGGTTGCAAAAATTTGTATTTGTATTTTTTATTTTTAATTGTCATCGTAATTAACTTAATCAATTTAATTTTTTTCCGACCCATAATTTCGTATACAAATTTTAAATTTTTTTACAAAAATCGTAAGTTTTGTAATTTGAAATATTTGTTTTTTTTCTTTTTAACTGTTATCGTAATTAATTTAATCAATTTAATTTTTGTCCGGCCCGTTTTTCTCGGCCCGCAATGTCGTATACAAATTATTAATTACTCCCCCAGTCCCTATAAAATCGTCCTAGTTGACCCGGCGCAAAGATTAAGAAAAAACAATTGACTTGATTATTTATATTGGTTTAATATGTAGTTTCCTTTAAAACAAATGTGTATGTGGCCCATAATTAAAGTAGGGTGAAAAAGTAAGGGTAAAATGGTAAAAGTGATGTTCTAAAAAGGTAAGTTTCAAAGTAGATAATTATTTTAGGACGAACAAAAAAGGAAAGAAGGACGATAATTTAGGGACGGATGGAGTAATTCCTGGGCAAAAGGCCCCATTTGAAAATCAATTTTTTTTAAGAAAACATTATTTTTAGTAGTTCATTTCCACAGTATCTGCTTCATTTATTGATAAATTTTTAAACTGACACCGTGCCATCGACACGAGTAAAAGTAATAGTGGAATTCTAAAGGTAGTCGGAGTATATGGTGATCAGCTGATTGTAAGTTATTCCTTGTGCATGTTGAAGATAAAGAGTGCTCTTCTAATTCAGTATGTGTGTCAAGTGTTCATACTTGTTAATTATTTATAAAAAATATTATATCACTTTGAATTTCTCCATATAACTCTTTATTTTAGAATAAAAAGTAATTAACCTTTTAGAAATAGAGTTTTAGTGCATGGCATATAGGTGAAGGGGTTTCATATCAAGTAATAAGACATGACTTTGTTCGACAATGACATAAATCACTAGTGCCTAGTGGCCTGGCTGGGTGCAATTTGATTTGGGGCACTATTCACACCTCAAAAACTAATCAATATATTCACCTAAATTTAATTACAAATATGTCATTCAAAGAAAAAGTATATAGCCCTGAGAAAATACACCGACCAAGTATTAATTAAGTGTTTGACCAATGTGTGAAAAACATTGTTGAAATGTTCAGCAAGCATCAGTATCAGGGTGATGATCGGGAATCAAGTGTTTAACTAGAGTGTGAGAAACATTTATGAAGTGTTCGACAAACATTACCCGAATATATTATAGAGGTGTTTAGAAAACATATCCAAACATCAATAATTGATGTATTCGATCAACTAGAGTCGAACACGACACAATGACTGATGTGCATGAAATGATTAATTTTGTGTGTGCATATGTATATAAAGGGTATAATAAGAAATATAAGGTATGTGTACTTAGTAGTTGTCTAGATTTAAAATTAAGGAGGTGGGTGTACGAAATATATTTGGGGCACCCCTTTGATTTGATCTTCTAATACTTGAAATAGCTTGATTAAAGCCCCTAAGGGGGTGGCCCAGTGGTAGACATGAGGCTTCACAATGTGTGAATCACTACCAACCATTAGAATATACTAGGGTTTTTTCCCAACCAAAAACAGGGTCAAAATTAATAATTTAATATGGTAAATGAGCAAAGTTAAACTTTTTTTTTTTTACTATTTGTATTTCCATTATTTTGTGCGAATTTAATTTTAATTGTGTGAATTATCTATTGTTAATTAATATCCGCATGAAATCAAAGATTCAATAACGGATACGGAGGAGGAGGAGCCTATAAATTGGTTTGGTCTATAAATCGGGACATCGGAGATCGGACATTTTTCGAAAAGATAACGGAGGGGCCTATACATTTAGATTATGATAAACCCCTGTAATTAAGCGCTAATTGAGTATTCTGTAGGGGCTTTAAGAGACTCGGCCCCGCTCCGTCGTCACAATGGACTATTGGAGGTTACAGCCGTCGCTTTGAAAATTGAAATCCACTCTCTTTTTACTGTACTCCTAAGTCCTACCCTTCTGACCAATCTCCGAACCCTTTGATTCACTAAAGGGCGGAAGGCAGTGGCAGGGGCGATAGGATGGACCCTGCAGCCGTCGATAAGATCATTGAACGGTTAGTCGAAGTCCGATCGTCTAAGCCCGGGAAACTGGTTCAGCTATCTGAGGCTGAAATCAAGCAGCTTTGTGTTACTTCTCGTGATATTTTCATCAAACAACCTAATCTTCTCGAGCTCGAAGCACCCATCAAGATTTGTGGTAACCTCTCTTTCCCCTTCTCTCTCTGTCTATCTGTTGTATAAAATGTCCTCTTTTTTTTTTTTTTTTTTGTATTTACTATTGTTTTTGTGTTGTTTGGTGCTCTCGATTTTTTGTTTTGTGAGATTAGTTGTTATGGTTGACTAATTTTGGGCTGAATTTGTCGACTTAAGACAGACTTATGGATTTTGTTCAAGATTTGTATTGAATGTCCATGGAGTTTTTAATATATATTTGTGCTAACTGATTTGTGTTTCCATTGAATTTGTGGTAACGGCAAAAGATTCACGGGAATTTATTAGGTATTTCTTAAGGATTTGGTTTAGAGATTAAGAATCACTTGTAACTGTTTAACAAACATTTTCCCACTGATTTTAGAGTTGTTGGGTTCTCATGTTAGGTTGGATATTGTGAAAGGAATGTAGTTGTAGCATTCACACAAATATCTTCTGCTTGATTTGAACACTGATGCTATTGTTAATGTGAAAAAATTGGCTGTTGGTTAGTGCAATTTTTTGATGTCTCATTCCCGTTGCCTCATTGGTTCATTGCATAAATCACAACAATGAGGTTTCTTCATTCGCCAATGGAAACAAGTGCCACGAAATGGTGGTGAAAGGGCACCACCTCCTGCATTTGAGATAGCTTTAAGGAAACTAGTCATAGTATATCCTATGGTTGAGTAAGGACATATGATGAAATTTGAGGTTACTTGTTAATTTCTGATAATGTATAAGCCAAAAAAAAAAAACTTCTTATTTTTAACTTTTAAGGAGAATGCTGTTTGCCACTCGTTCCTTTTGAAACAACTATACAGAATGATACTTGATTTACATTGCAATCACTTTTGGTTATCTATCCAGGTTTCCCTGGTTTAAATCCTCTTCCAGTTTGCCCATCATCATTTTGTGTTTATAGAATCTGTTCTCCACATGAATATAGATTGATATTATCGTGTGGACTTTATTGCTGAGTATTTTGAGGCCCACCTCCTGCATTTGAGATAGCTTTAAGGAAACTAGTCATAGTATATCCTATGGTTGAGTAAGGACATATGATGAAATTTGAGGTTACTTGAGAATGCTGTTTGCCGCTCGTTTCTTTTGAAACAACTATACAGAATGATACTTGATTTACATTGCAATCACTTTTGGTTATCTATCCAGGTTTCCCTGGTTTAAATCCTCTTCCAGTTTGCCCATCATCATTATGTGTTTATAGAATCTGTTCTCCACATGAATATAGATCGATATTATCGTGTGGACTTTATTGCTGAGTATTTTGAGGCCCAGTTGATATCAGTGTTTCATTACTCTTAGAAAGCAGTTGACTTACTTTTTTTTAGGTAAATAGATCATGTATTGTTTAGAGCCTTACAATAAATGCTAGTTGAACGCTGATTGTTTTTTATTTTGTAATTATCCCAGGTGACATTCACGGGCAGTACAGCGACTTACTAAGGCTTTTTGAGTATGGGGGTTTCCCTCCTCAGGCCAATTATCTTTTCTTAGGGGACTATGTTGATCGCGGCAAGCAGAGTTTGGAAACTATATGTCTCTTGCTTGCTTATAAAATCAAATATCCTGAAAACTTTTTTCTTCTCCGAGGAAATCATGAATGCGCTTCAATAAATAGGATATATGGTTTTTATGATGAATGTAAGCGCCGGTTTAATGTGAAGCTATGGAAATCTTTTACCGACTGTTTTAATTGTCTTCCCGTGGCGGCTCTTGTCGACGACAAGATATTGTGCATGCATGGGGGTCTATCCCCCGATCTAGCCGACTTGGATCAAATACGAAACTTACCACGTCCAACTGCTATCCCTGATACGGGTTTGCTTTGTGATTTGCTCTGGTCGGATCCTAGTAAGGAAGTCAAGGGATGGGGAATGAATGATCGAGGGGTTTCATTCACCTTTGGCCCTGATAAGGTGTCGGAATTCCTAACAAAGCATAATCTTGACCTCGTCTGTCGGGCTCATCAGGTCATTGTCTCTTGCTTCTTTCTTTTGTTCAGCTGATCCTTTTCTGGTTGCTGAAATGCTATTTGTTGTGCAGGTTGTGGAGGATGGTTATGAATTCTTCGCTGACAGGCAGCTTGTTACTATCTTCTCAGCACCGAATTACTGTGGTGAATTTGATAATGCTGGTGCAATGATGAGTGTCGATGAGAACTTGATGTGCTCCTTCCAAATTCTTAAGCCAGCTGAGAAAAAAATTAAGTTCATGATGTCGACAAAAATGTGATTGGTGCATTGTTACAGTTCTCCTGTTTCTCAAGGTCAGGGTCCTTTACTTGGTTCAGTTAGCAGGCGCTTTGTATTCTTTTTGTTGTGTTGATATCTTCATCTGTGTTCCTTTGTTTACTATTTATGTTGTTTAGGGTTGTACAGTGGAGCTCAACTCAAGTTGTTTATGTATAAATTTGATTGAGTTCCAGTACTGGCAGTCATTGATATCCTGTGGTTTAAATTAGCCAAAATTTATGTCTGCCTTTATAAAAACTGTTGGGCGTTCAGGTACATCAATGTGTGTGTGTGTGTACACAATACAAATATTCCTTGTCTTGCTGATTTCAGCATATTATATCCTCGCATTACAAAAATATTACTCCTATCAAAGAGTAAGTCTGTATTTCCTTGCGTCCGGTTCAGGTTGTTTGGCTGTGATGATGAGTTTCGTCCCTTCTGTTTTAGTAAATAGTCCCTCCTTGAAGGGGAAGAAAAAAAGAGAGGTCAACTTTGACTTTCTTTTGGATCAACTTGATTAAACTTTGACCAAAGATTTATAAATTATTACTTGTTCTTAGGAAATTCTTAAGTTCGCCCATTGATAGCATTCTTAATATTGTTTTTGTGATTGAAATTTTATCAACTAAAACATAATAAATGTATGATAATAGCAATGTGATATTGTTCTAACTTGTATGTTTTAGTGATTTGATACCGTCCTAGGTTGATTTTCTAATATAGAAAGTGGACTATTATTGTTTGGGATGGAGGAGTAAATAATTTGAAGAAAAACTTGATCCGGTTCCAAGTAATTTTAGGAATGTATTTTGGCCGACTAGTTTCAGTTGCAATTCCTCTTTTTCACGGGAAACTTTTGCGCACTGTCCTTATATATATTTGGTTAAGGAGGTGAAAGTTTGGCCGTTCATACAATCTGGCTACCAAGCATTGCTTAAATTCAAATAGAGATATTACTGGCTAAATATTAGTATCATACTGGTCTCGGTTGTCTCCACTAATTTCCAGGTAGAGACACAGTTGTTCCCTACTTTTTCTCTTTAGCTATGGCGGGCTTATACACGAAAGAAAGTGTTTCATATACCGTGGCTGTTGTTCCTGGGTAGACATGCCACTGAATTTATGCCTGCGACTTGAATTGGCGCGAGGAACTTGCTTTATATGCCTGTTTGTCATAAATCGAGAGTATGGTACCAGACACTCTTATTGTAGATTTGGTAGGTTGAGTTCTGGATGGTAAAATGGCACTGCAGTCATTGTGATTTCTTAAAGGTGTGAGTGCAAAAGTTGTCAAGCCTTCTTGGAGGCAGATTTTCTTTAATATCATCGTGCAATCAGTACTCTGTCATGGATCAGCTTTTTGACATACTTATATGCATTATATATATATATATATATATATATATATGCGTTGTGTGTGTGCGATCTGACTTATCTTACCCATGATGACTGCTTCATTCTTACTCGGTTTCTTATAGATCTGTTTATTACACTTGTTACTTCAACTAATACCCATGTCTTCCTTTCTCTGGTGCAGACAACTATTCCTGGTTAGAAGGAAAAATAGTGATTGCTAGCCTCTGAATATCGCTCTAACTTGTGAGATATGAGCACATGGCTTGTCATGTTGTCCCATGCATCCTCTATTTTGAAAGATCATCTGTACGAGCTTCAGTATTGCAGAAATTGAGGCAGAAGCTGCTTTGAGGCTGCATAAGACTAGTTTCTTTTTTTCTTTTTCCTTTTTGACATGTACATAGAATTTAGCTCGACGTCTAGTTCCTGTGCTTTTAGACCATGGCATGATCACTACAAGTTCCTATCTGCTCGGCATTTGCCTTTGCAGGGTTGGAAATTGGCTGATCAGTGGGATTTTCCATTAACTGAGTTGCGTGTATTGTTCACTCAAGGTAGAGATATATAATATAGTATGTCTGGGATGTTCTTCATTTGGTCATTTGGTCATTTGCAGTTCAACTCCTGCTCCAGTCCCTCCTAGCCTCGCAATCTGGTTTGTGCTCCTAGCCTACCCATTTGCAAATCTATACATATATAGAAAGATAGCTGCCATTTTTAGAAAGTTCCCGCCAAAAAAATGCCAACATTATTATTTTATTTAGTTGCATTTTTTTGTTTTGGGAATTAAAACATTTTTTTTATGGAAAACTAATATTAAACAAATGCATTGAACATGTTACTTTTTTTATAATATGAAGGGTTGTTAAGATTGACTTTAAAATGAATCTATTGAATATGAAAACACATTAAGTATATTTTGTGATCATGCATATATTTTATAATTTGGTAATTAAAACACAATGGGTGCATAATTTTGAACACTCAACGGTAAATAAAATAATATTTACATTTTTTAATAGAATTGAAATAACATAATTTGAATAGATTTTGTGAATTTACATGTTTTTGAAATAAATGTCTAGAGTAATATATACATATATAAAATGAGAGGAGTAAGTTCTGGAAAGTTCCCGCCAAAAGTGACTTTCTAAATTTAGAAACACTTCTAATTTGTATATAAGCTATTTTTTGTATTGGAAATTGAAAATAGAAAATGTCATTATTATGGTTGATTGAATAAATAATTCAAAAACCTCTTTGCCTTCTTATTTAGTATATTAAGAAAAATATGCATAATAGAAACATGAGAGATAACAAAACCAATTTTTTTTTGTCAATTTCTTTACATCAATATCCAGGCTGGGAAAAATAAAGATGGAATAAAACAACGATTTTAAAACTAAATCATATACACACACTCTGCAATAAAACTAATTCACATACAATCAATTAATAATATTACCAAGATCTGATAATTTTTTCTCTATTTCATCATAACCAAAGTTATTATTGAAAAAAAATCTATAAATCGAGATAAGATCAATTTTTTGAGACATCTAGCTACATCTTAAAAAAATAAAAATAAAAAAAAAAAACCTGATAATTTCTGATTTTTTTAGTTACTTATACATGTTAAAAAATTCAGACATAAAAAAAAGTATTGATGATGAAATTAATCAACATTCAGATCAAATGTGTTTGTTAATTGAACTAAATCATAAATTAAAATTAATAAACAAGTTTTGAAGTTAAACATAGTTTTTGAAATATTTTTGGAAACATGAACATACCAACAAGTTTCCGGTAAGTCGGTGGTCATAAATGTCGGACTTTCTTTAGGTGGTAACCTTGGGGTTGGCCATCGCTACAAATAATGTGTAAAAAAAATTACAATGTGTGCTGAAACTAGGGTAAAAATGTTTTTTTATATATATATACATAAACTAAAACAACGTGGTATTATGAGTATTTACCGGACCGCTGTCCAAAAGTTATCTATAGCACGGTTTAAACCAAATTTTATGTTGTCTATCCATCGATCATTTGAATTTTTGGTTCATAATCCTTGACCCATCTCCTACATTTTATTTTCCTTGGTATACATAAACTAAAACAACATCTATGTTTAAACCAAATTTTATGTTGTCTATCCATCGATCATTTGAATTTTTGGTTCATAATCCTTGACCCATCTCCTACATTTTATTTTCCTTGGTTATATACTATTTTAATTATTTTTTCTTTATGTCTGATTTTTAAATTGAACCATAATACTTGAATTATTTTTTAAAAATTACCAATTTTGAAGTTTTTAAGCTTTTATGACAAAACATGTTAGTATATCACAAAAAAATTTCCCTTTGTGTATGATATTATATGCTCTATCAATTTTTTTAATATTAATGTAATTTTTATATATATATATTTATTTGTATATATTTTAATATCATTTTTTAATACGGGAAAAACATCAGTGAATTTAAATTTTGTTGAGACTCATGAATAGAGAATGAGAGAAAGTGAACATCAATTCCATTGTTTACAATTGGAATTGTAGGCTTCAATGTAAATTTTATTGATTATATCCAAAAAAAATATTAGAATTGGAATTAAACTGAAATTCTTAATATTTTTATTTTATAAATTGATTTTTTTTTCTCCAAAGGTAAAACATTTTTAAACCTAAAGACTTGATTTTCATTAATTTTTTTATTTCTATTAATTTGCTTATACGTTTAGATTTTTAATTGAACTCTACATGAGAGTCAAACAAAATAATCTTAATTTTAATGTTGTAAAATTATGATATTCAATTCTACACATCGAACTTATAATCTTTATGTTGCAATCATTTGTGTATTTTATTAGCACTAAAGTTTTAACTATTGTATTGATATGAATATAGGCTTCGTGCATCGCACGAGTGCTTTGATTATAATTTTCTATGATTAACTTCAATTTTTACTGTATAAAGTAAATTGTTTTGATTAAAGACATGTTACTTCGATATCAATTTAAAGATATGTTATAAAAGTTATTGTTTTTATTAACATAATTTTCTATAATTTGTTTTATATGCATATTGAACTCGTGATTTTTCATATAATTATTCGGTTATATGATTATTATTAAAGTTTTATATTGTTTTATTTATATCAATATTGAACCGTGCATTACACGGTTGTGTTGTAGTATATATAAAAACATAAGTGCATAATTTTTAGAAATTTTCCACCAAAACTCAATTTTCAAAAATGGAATCACTTATGTTCTGTTTATGTCAAAAAAAAATTAAAATTGAATTTGAGAAATGTCATTTAATGATGTTGACAGAAACTATTCCAATTGAGTTTACTTTTTTTATTTGGAGAATTAAATTCGAAAATGACATATAACTATTTAAATACTAAAGCCATATAAATATTAAATATCACACAAAAATAAAGTAGAAATCAAATTTCTAGGCAAGCTATTCATAAGTCAGACAAAGTCTATGTGCATATAACTAATTAAAAACAAAATCAATATATAAAAATAATTCGTAAAAATGGTATTTATTCAAAAATATTGAATAGCTTACTATTATTATAAATAAAAAATAAGTAAATAAAAATACTTACGATTGTTTTTAATAGATCTTGAAATACAGTTCTATAATATTTTAAACAAAAAACAAATAAAAAATACTCATGGGCCTGACTTTGTTTGTTTTTTTAGTTTGAGTCCGTCTTAGTTTAAATTATCACTAGATTTTGTGTCCGTACTTATGGCACGGTGTCAGTATGGAACTTATTCAATGTATGAAGCGGACAGTATGCAAATGAATTGATATATGCTTGAGATTTTGTAAATATCAGATGAATGCACACTACACAACTGAAAAGAAAACAAAACTTAATAAACTAAACAAAAAAAAATACATTTTATGATGGTCCATTACAAATAAGTAAGAATGTCGAGAACTTTATGTCATGTTCAAATTAGAGTGACATTTTCTTTTTCTTTTTTTTGTTAATTCTTTATGTAATTGAAAATTGAAATGTAATATATAAGTTATGTTGTTGAAAGAAATACATGTTTTTTTTATGGTTTCAATTAAATAGTCATATAAAAATTAAGATGCAATTTTTTTTAATTACATCACATCAATGAACAATACATATTTTAAAATCTCAAACCATCAGTTAAATTTGAACGATACATACTCGTGACTATTTCAATTGAATTACATATTCTAAAATCTCAAACTGTGAGTTAAATTTGAAGGTTGGAACTCAAATAATGTTGTTTCGTAATATAGTCTATTCACTTGAGTTATGCAATGACACGAGATTAATTGTTATAAGACTGAGAAACCATAATTTAGAAGGCTGAGTTCTTTCAAAGGACAATTCTGGTGGTACTCTTTTGATTTCAAGAATGTCACTGATACTATTTGATCATAGAATTTCTTTCAAATTCCAGATAAAACATTTTTTGTTGATTATGTCTTACGCAATGTCTATGAATAAAAACCATGATAAGTCATTGTCTAATATAAGACTCAATTTGAAAACATGTTTTTTGGTTATCATCAGTTATATGTAGTTTTGTCTAGAGTTACTATGTGATATTTATAGTTACAATAGTCGTACATGTTGAATGAAAATTATTATATATAAAAAGTATTCTAAAATTTATATTATTTTTCAAATTTATAGGATTTTCTATATTTAATTTTACTGTTTATTATTTTTTGTTTATTTTGTTCATATTAAAAAAATTAATTACATATTATTCAACTTTAATTTAGTATATAATTTTATACATATGTACAATCCGTACAACGCATGGATGCATCACTATTAAATCTATAGAAGACCTGTAAGAACACAAACACAAGGGAGGAGATAACACTAAGAGAAGATAAGAGAAGACAGAGACGAGAAGAACATTGAGAGAGAGAGATGAGAGAACACTTATACTATTTATTTCTTTCTTCTCTTCCTCTGATTACAAATGAAAACTTAAGGCCCTTTATATAGGGCTCAGGATACAAACTATTACAAACTAATAATTGATCACTGACGTAAGCGATGACGTCAAAAGACCAATAATACATCCTAATAATGCGTCTTGACGTAAGTGATGACGTCATAAAGCAATAATTCTACCTAATAATGCAATATGACGTAAGCGATGACGTCATAGAGCAATAATACACACAATAATGCCAATGACGTAAGCGATTACGTCAAAGAGCAATAATACACACAAAGCAATAATACAAACCAATAATTATACAAATGACAAAAACGGTGACGTCTACCAACGGGAATCCGGATGAGATGGATCATCTTCGTATGGATCTGGGTAAGATCCGTCACTGTTATTATCAGAACTCGGGCTCTCACTTTTCGCTGATTCGGATGTTTCAACAATCGGTATAACGTGAGACATGACCCATTGATCGAGCGCGTCAATCCATTTGGATGATACGGGATGGTCATCCGTCCAAGACTGCGCGCCTAACATGATATGAGAGGGAATGGTCTGAGGATTGATCATGTTGGCTCGAGCCAGAGCTCTCCTTGTGTTCATGAATAGCTCAAAGTTTCGCATTACGCAAGTGGTCCCTGCTGGATTAATATTAGACCAATCAAAGGTGAATGCCATGGGAGCATGATAGACAAATGATTGATATTGATTTCTGATGGTTGAAGCAGGGAGGTATGAGCATGGTCTTCTGAATAGTATGGTGACATACGATTTTCGGCAAGAAGAGAGTTGCTATGTCCATTGGTGAGCTGGAAGGAACCATTGGAATAGCTTGGACAGGTTACGGGAATGAGGTGGGATATTGTCAAGCTGGCACTTAAGCCCTTTCATGAAGAGTCCGTGACGGTGAAGAAGGATGGTGAGGAAATTTTGATAATTCGGGGTGGCCCGTTGCTAGAGGGTTGTATCGGCAATGGCTTCTGCTATCTCACCAGGGAGAGAAAGAACAGGGATCGGATCTGGTGGTTCAGGGTTGGAGGAGGAAGAAGGGGCTTCACTGATGGGGAACACCATTGGAATGATGCTGGGGTCAAGGCTGGGTTTTATGGAAATCGTTCATACCTTTTTATAGGCGTCTGGCCTTGAGAGAACATCTGCAAGGACATTTGCCGATCCTTTGAAATGTTTGACAGTAGATTTCCACTGAGGGAACCCTTTTGCCCATCTTGAAAATCGTGCCCGAGAAGAGCCTTTCGCTTATATTGGAGCATGCGGGGAAAGAAGACATGTCCATCCCATCTTGAAAGTTGTGCCTGATTAGATGGAATTGGAATCTTTTGTCTTTGCTTTGGACAAGAAAGACCACTGCCCAATAACCATTACTTGCGTCTGGCTGAAGGATTCCTTTTTCTGATGATGCAGAATCTTTAAAGGGGGCAACGTGTTTGCCAGCTGCTTGATTGATTTGACGGCTCCAGTTTGTCTTGTAGTCCAAGGGGGAGAACCATTTTTCAGTATGGGGAACAGCCAAACTGTATGAGCGGATATTTTTGGTAAAAAAGTCTGCCATATAATTGACTAGTCCAAGGAACTGCTGAATTTCCTTTTGTGAAGATAGAACATCTGGGAATCAGTGCAGTTCCTGAGCGATGTGGGGCTGAGGCTAGTATGAACCGTTAGATATCTTCATCCCCAGAAAATCAATGGATGACACTTCGACTTCCATTTTCTTTTCTGAGAGCATGATACCGTACCGTGTCACTAGGGAATGGAACTGAGAGAGAAGGGCTTCATGGGAATCTTCACCAGGGGAGAAGAGCAGTATGTCATCAATAGAGACCAGGGTATTAGATAGGATTGGTTCAAAAATTGTTACCATTGCCTTTTGAAAGGTGGATGGGGCATTTTTTAAACCAAAGGGCATGATTTTCCATTGGTAATGATGATCAGGGATGCAGAACGCTGTCTTTAGTCTGTCTTCAGGCACAATTCCTAGTTGCCAAAAACCCGACTTGAGATCGAACTCTGAGAGAACCTTGCATTTGATAGGGATTGGAACAAGGATTTCTTCTATGGAAGAGGGAACTTGTCATCTGCCAAGAAGTGGTTGAGAGGCTGGTAATTGATGACCAATCGCAGCTTTCCTCGGACTTGCTCGCTTCTTTTGTTGACATAAAATGCCTCACATGCCCATGGAGAGGATGTGGGTTCTATAATGTTTTGGTCAACAAGCTGGGTGCATTCTGTGAGAGCACGCTGATAGTGATCGGGATTCATCCCTAGATGGCTGGCTCTGGTAGGATTGACATCTTCATTCTGCTTAAAAGGTAACAGGACATAGAATGCAGAATTTAACCATAAAGGAGAGGAGTGTTTTTCCAAGAACTCTGTATGGGACGAGGCGCAAGAGTCTTGGATAACCGATGCTTGATGGTTTCTATGGTCGAAGCAGATGCCATGTAAAGCCGTGGGATTGGGCTCCATGGATTGAAGAAATTTTTATAGCAGAGACCGCCCTGTGTCCATCGTAAGTTGGGTAACTTATGAAGGATATCAAAGCCGATGAGGAGGTCTTTTCCATGTGAGCTTGAGCCTAGCAGTCTATGCGTAATGACGCACTTGGGAAATAATTTGATGTGGATCGGACTGCTAATTTTGTCAATGACAAAATTATCACCATTGGCAGCAAGGAAATACTGATGGTGTGGCTTCCAAAAGCTGGCCGGGAGTATCTTTGGATTTAAGATGGATACTGCATATCCTGTATCGAAGAAGGCTATGACTTGGATGGGTTTAGCATATGTAGAGGTGAGAAGGTGGATTTTGGCTAGGGGCATAGGTTGACTTTTTTGAACAAGTAGAATGTGAGGAAGAGGATTTAGCATAAAGACCTTAGGTATGAGATCATCTTCTGACGAGTCAGAATCTGTTGAATCACCTGGATGGGCAATAGAACAGATTGTTGAATCTCCTGGTTCATCTTCAAGAGAGTAGATGGACTCAAGGTCAGAGAGATCTATTGGCTCAATTTGACTGAGCGCTTGGATCAGTGCTTAAGACTTCCTTGTATCTGAACAGTCTTTTGAGAAGTGTCCCTGTTTGTGGCAAATGAAGCACCGATCAGAGGTGCGACCGCGATGGAGCTTCCTTTTTATGAATCTCCATTTTTTCCGGAAGGGATGCCGCGAGAAGCTTTTCCTTTGAGAAGAATCAAAGGATTTGAAGTGGGACTTCTTCTTCGTGTGAGTGCAGTCGCAGAACGACTTATCCTTGCACTTGATCTGGAAATGCCTTTCATCACACGTAGATCCTAGTCTTGTACAAGTTTTTTCAAATTCTTTAAAGAATCTTCTCTGGTTGCAGAGTTTTTCTTGAGCATTTAGGACCAACTGGTAAAGGCCACCAAGAGAGGTCTGAGCAACCGTCATGTTTCTGGATTCCAGAGATCTGTAGGTTTCGTTGCTGAGAGACTTTGGGAAGGAGTTGAGGAACACATGTTTTAGGTTGACATCATCAACACCGTGGAGACAATAGAAACGCTCGGACATCCGATTGTAATGCGTCTTTAGGTCCTTCTTTAGGAAAAAACAACACTTCATTTTTAGGAATTCTTCTCTGGCATGAATAGTGTGTTCTATGGGGCTGCCTATGAATTCAGAATAGATTATATTCATGAATTCCTCTGGAGACGGGGCTTGCTGAATCTGCAACTGTCGGTATTCTCCAAGGCTGAGATACCAGTCTCTATGGCGCCCTTGGATCCGGGCAAGGAACCTTTTGATGACCATTTCAATGGTGTAGAACTGCAGCTCTGCTGTACACCAAGTTAACATTTCCACGCTTCGTTCTCGCCATTTGGAAGGCAGAATATCATCGAAGGTGAACTTTTGTCGGGTATCGGCTTGGTTAGCAGGTAGCGGAGTTTTCTGGTTCTCTTGCGGAGAGGTCTGGGATGCAGATTCCTCTGGATCATTCTGGACCGTTGGCTCCGGGTCTGTCATGAACAGATGTTCAAAGGCTTCTGTGGGATCAAACTCTTCTTCCTTTTTTGAAGAGGATGGATCGACCACGGGTCCGGCAAAGGTGGACGGAGAAGGGTTGGCAAGGTGAGAAAGAGCCTGTAGAAATTGGGAAACTAGGTTTGTTTCCGCAATTGGGAAGATACCAGGGACTACAGAGGAAGCTACGGTAATAGGATCAAGATGTTCTGGCTGGAAGGCTTGTTGGACAGAGTTGTTGGATGTGGAAGCTATGGTTGGCTTGTTGGATGTGGAAGCTATGGTTGGCAGGGAGGCTGGAACAACTGGTGTATGTTGTTGGATAGGTTGACTGGTGGACAGAGGTTTTGAGGAGGCCCAAAGAAAAAGTGAAGGGGATGCCTCGTTGTAGGTGGACTGAAGGATTGGTTGAGGGTCAAAGGCTGTTTTGACGTAAGGAGTTGAAGGTAGTCTCCAAAGATCATCCTCGAGTGCGGCCATTCTTTTCTGTTTATGTTGTCGCTCTAGATCTGTGAGCTGGGCTTTGAGAAACCTCATCTTTGCTTCCTTTCTTAACAAAGAAGAGGAAACTTGGGGAGATGGTGGAGAATGGACAAGCTGGAGTGATTGCTGGTGAAGGACTTGGATCTTGAGACGGATTTCAGCTGTCATGCTTTCAAGAGACTGTACCTTTGAAGAGAGATTGTCTTGGATCTGAACAATCTGGCTTTGTTAAGATATGATCTGCTTAAGCGCGTTGTTCTGGGCAACATCGTTTTCGCTTTGCCAGTTGAGGGTAGCTTCTGCTGCACTGACAGGGGATGAGTTGATGGTTGTAGGGTTCTTGACTTTCCAAGCATGCATGGTTCTTTGATCTGGAAGTTTAAACGATCCTAGGGAAAGAAAGTTTGCTTGGTATTCTTTTTCTATTTCTGAGGCTGAAGCAAGCATATGACAAGTCAAAGGGGGTGTCAAAGGAGATGAATGGACAGATGGATGGAGCACTGGGCTTTTGTGGATGATGGATATGGCTTTTTGGTAGTAAGGAGAAAGATTGGAAGGTGGGAGATTGAACGGTAGGGAAGGCTTGCAAAGTTGAAGGGGTGCTTTTGGCTTGGGTGATTTATCTGAGTAAAGGACATAAAAGTCAAATTTACCCGATGGTTCACCGAGGGTTCCTACGGCTGGGTCACCTTCTTCATATCTCTTCTGTAAACTCTTTTGAGAAGAGTTTTTCTTCGTTGGAAGATCATCATCCATCATGACCTTGGAGGCATCATCTAAGCAATCTGGACAGTCACATACATCATACGGACAGTGTACAATTGGCTTGACCATATTGATCTCTGTTGGGAAAACATTGCACAAGGGGTTAGTCTGCTGTGAAGATGAGAACTTTACCTCGACTAGGCCATCTTCATGACGCACAAACTCTGGGGATGCACTGCTTTGTACATGAGCCTGAGGGGCTTGGTGAGTTTGTTCGTAACTGGTTACCCATCGTTCATGTAGAAGCTTAAGTAGATCTGCTCGCGATAGCTGTCTTGGGACATAGGTACACGTTGGTGTAGCACTAGAATCGATGTCTAGGAAAAGGGCATCTCCTGAGTTGTCACGTCCAGGGACCATAAGGTCTAGAGAGTGATTATGTACTCTGTACGCCATCTGATAATGAAACGTTGCTTGGAACGTGTTCACCTGGGAAGTACCACCAATCTGGATCTGGGCTTTTAAGGCTGTGAGCAGTGAAGGGTCGTTGGGAGGCATGTTGAAGTTGGGGTAGAAGGTAACAAAAACTGTTCCGGCGTTTAATGTTGTTTGGATCGTGCCGATACAGGCATGTTGGTATTCAACAAACCGTGTATCTACCAGAGCAATTCTTGAAAAGGCTGGGAGTCCTTTTCGACCATGGAAGGTAAGGGCTAGTCTGACTGCTCCAAAGTGGATATGGGTATATCCTTGGGAGAAACAGTGTATGGGTAGGTCAGAAGGAAGGGATAAGACAACTAGATGTTCGGATGTAGTTGCCGGTAATTGGTATGAATCAAACCGGGAGGCTTGAACATACTCTTTTACCTGTTGGTTGGAGGAAGAACTTATGATCTTCTTTACTTTTTTGGAGAAAGAAATAGTGGGTTTAAAAAACACATGGTAAGGGTTAACTATGGGTAGTTGGGAGATAGGGATTTTAGAATCATCATCAGGAACATATGATATTTCATATAACTGATCTATCTTAGAAGCTGAAGATTGTCGGAAGATAGATGAAGGAGATAGAAGGGAACTTGAAGACATGATTGAGAACTGAGAACTGGAGGAACTACTAATTTCTTCTTTTTCAATAACTTTCTGAGGTAACACCGCGACTCTCTTCGTCGTCTTACCAAAACCTCAAGGACTCGTATTGACAAAAGACACAAATTAGGCTAATCCAGGAAAGCTCAAGTTCTGGCTTCTGTCTTGGTTTTCTGATGTGAGAGATCAGCAACTAAGGCTGCAGTCACAGAGCATACTAATCCGAAGACTTCTTCCAAAACTACAAGATTGGGGGGAGTTAAGGCAGATCTATAGAAGACCTGTAGGAACACAAACACAAGGGGGAGAGAGAGAACACTAAGAGAAGATACGAGAAGACGGAGGGAGAAGAACACTGAGAGAGAGAGAGAGAGAGAGAGAGAGATGAGAGAACGCTTATACTATTTATTTCTTGAAGACTTCTTCCAAAACTATAAGTTTGGTTTTCAGTTTGTGAGAGATCAGGAGCTAAGCCTGCAGGTACCCCTACGTTGATCTCCTTCTCACCCCCAACCCCCAACCCTACCTCGAAAAATAATTATGAAAAAGGTAGGAGCATTAAAATGGTATATTTTGCAATCCTTCTCCTACAGTTTTTTTGGTTCTGATCTTATTAGGGAGATTTTTTTTTTGGGTTAAAAGGGATGATTTTTTATGAACCAAAAAAAGAATGAAATATAAACATAAAAACAAGAAGGAAAAAATATATTGTCTAAATATAAAAATAAGAGAAAATATTTAAATTAAGTACCCTATACATTTTGTGTTAACTAGTGATGCACCCGTGCGTTGCACGATTTGTACTTAAGTGTAAAATCATATACTCAATCAAAGTTGAATAATATACAATTAAAAAGTTTAATATAAACAAAATAAATAAAAAATTGATAAACAGTAAAATCAAAGAAAATCACATAATTTTTTAAAAAAGTTATTATAAATTTTAAAATACTTCCTTATATACAACATTTTTCGTTGAAGATATACTATTATTACAACTATTACTATCACATAAAAAATTCAAAAACCCTTAAAATTAGTAACTTTAGACAAAACGATATACTGATCATGACTAAAAATATGATTTTTCAAAAGTAATCTGATGCTAGACACTTTTATTTATAGACATTTCGTAAGACACTATCAGCGTAAACTGTCTTCTTTGAAATTTGGATAGAATTTTATGATCAGATGGTGTCAGTGATATTTTTTTAAATAAAATAGTACCACCAGAATGATCATTTAAAAGAACTCGACCTTCTTAAACATGATTTTTTTAACCTTATAATAATTAATCGTGTGCTAATATATAAGCCAAGGAAATGGCTAATGTTACGAAGCAACCTTAATGAAAAATTTAACCTTCAAATTCAACTCATGATATAGGATTCCAGAACTTGAAATTTCATTTAAAACTTTTGGAATATATATATCGTTTAAAAGATTAACGTTTTTATCAAAATGACACGGAAAATCTGAGCTAAAAAATAATATATCATCCTTTTGAATTGTTCTTCAATACCATGTAATCATTTATTGAATTAACCACATCAAAATTTTGATATATAATAACTCTCTTTTACAAAAACGATAAATCATCGGGATTGCTTCCAAATGAAGGATATGTGTTTTGTACAATTGGAGCGATTGGATCGTTGAATTCCTTAAGCAGTAGTTGATTGAGAATATCAACACAAGCACAATTATCATTTGTTTCACTAATTTTACCATCGCCAATCTTCGCAATCCAATCAACCAAAAGTTTTAATTATTCGGAACTCTCGTGGACTCATACTTTGTATATATCTCATATTCGTTGTCAACCTCAATGCATGTGAATCTATCAACGAATACAATGAATTAATAGTGAGATGAGTTATGTCTTGTGTACTTCCTTTTGGAATCACATGCAATATCTGTCAAAAATCTCTACCAAACACAATTGTCTTACCTCCAAATGAAATATTAGAATATCATATATTTAAATAAAACTGAACATATCAATAGAATATCATATACTTTAATAAAACTTAATATATTAATAAAATATCATATACTTAAATAAAACTGAATATATCGATAAAATATCATATACTTAAATAAAATTGAATATAATATGTAATTAAGAACTTTAATGTGAACAAAAAAACATTAAAATTAAAGTTGAACTGCCTGGTCCAATAGGCCCAACATACAAGTCACGTGCCTGACACATCTCCACCAGTCATGGGTTGAGCACGTGCATTTTAATCTTCAAGTCACATTGAGGAACAGACAGCGATCAAAGATATATCTTGCGATGGGGCTTAGCCTGGCAGTAAGGTTACAAAGAAGTCGGGGCTAACTCACAAGATGTACCGAGCTGGACTTATCATGCTCGTTTATGAAGGAAAAGTTTGTTTTGAATACGGACAATTATTTCTGAGAAATTCGCCACCATCACCATGATGAGGCTGTTATGAGTGATGGGACAGTTAATGAAGCAATTAACATGGCAGTTAGTGTGTCCGCCAGTTATGCCACCACGTTTAATGGGCAGTTGCCCTTCGGCACCAGCTATAAAAACCCCTCGAAATAATGGAGGGAGGTATGTGATTCTGATTTACTAGCTTAAACTCTGCCAAATTGTTTACTCAACCGAGTGTTGTGCTAATTCTTACACCTGAGGGCTTTTGCAGGGAGTGCTCCTGCCTAGTTCATCGTTTGTGCTTGTTTGCAAAGTTGGGTCGTGAAGATTAAGGATAAGTTGAAAGCCAGATATCCATTTTGAAAGAAGCCCAGTGTGCCCAAGATTATTTTGAACGCATCAAAAGCTAAAAAATCACATATATTTGAAAAAATTATTATAAATTTTGGAATACTGCTTTATATATATAATATTTATCATTGAAAACGTACGATTATTACTTTTAATTCTAGAAGGTGTGATTTTAAAGCATGCAGTTGTATTTATCCTTGTATACGACATAAACTGTACTTTGAATTGCTAATATTCAAACAGCGAGACAATATTTCTTGCTACCAAATAAAAGCTTCCCAAAAAATTACATTTAAATGTTGGATTGGTAATTTTCGAATAACCTTAAAAAACACAAATGTTTGTGTTATATATATAAATAAATATTAAATAGTCAAATATCAAACTGTTTGTTATATCTAATAAAAAAAAGGAATTTAAGTCGAAATAACAGACTCTAAACAGAACCTCAAACACTAAAATGTTAGGAATATGCAGCATAATTTTTCATACAACTATTCAATAACAAAAGTTATTGAGTCTAGATTCTTAGTGAGCCTTGGAAAAAGTCCTATAACAGATACTCCCTCCGTCCCTAAATTATCGTCCTCCTTTCATTTTTCGTCCGTCCTAAAATAATTGTCCAGTTTAAAACTTACATTTTTAGAACATCACTTTTACCACTTTACCTTTACTTTTTCACATTGCTTTAATTATGGGTCATATACGCACGGGCTTTAAAAGAAACTACACATTAAACCAATATAAATAATCAAGTCAATTATTTTTTCTTAAACTGTGCGCCGGGTCAACTAGGACGATTATTTAGAGACGGAGGGAGTAGTTGATATTTCGCTAGGTTCCCCCTTCCTTTTTTCGGAATATGTAACCACCATATACCCCAATAAACCCTAACATTGAACACCTTCAAACCATTTCATAGTTAGGTTTCTTAGATTTCATTTTTATTTTTTTTAAATAAAATTTTGAGAGAAATTTGTATGATAAAAATTTGAATTTCGATTATTATTAAAAAAATTAAGAGTTTAATTTAACTAAGTATGAAAAATATACGGATCTTATAGTTAATTAATTATATCCAAGTACATATCAATATGCATCTTTACTTTAAAAAACAGTTTATAAAAATAGAAACTTAAATCTATCATATATAAGAAAAAATGTAAGCATATGAATTTTTTTTCCAATTTGTTTTTCAAAATGGATAAAAAAAATTATGATCCAAACTTTTTATGTTGAACATTTGTTTTATAAATTTAATTTTGACAAAAATTGAAAAATAAACATCAGTTATGCACTTTTTGACTTCAGATTTGATGAAAATGAAGAAAAACATCTTATATCTGTATATTTTGGTAAATATTTGTAAAAGTAAAGTTCAAATTAACCTTGGCCTATTACCGATTAAATTGAATAAATATATATCTTTTGTAAACTAACTTTAATAGGTTAAAGTTTTTTGTAAATATTAGACCTGAATTTTTAAATATGTAGGCTGAACAAATATACTAAGATTTTTATTTGTTAATTTATGTTAATTTATTTTAGCATATATTAGACCTAGATTTTCAAACATGCAAGCTAAACAAATAAATTAAGAATTTTATTTTTTAGCTTCATATTTGATTAAAATTGAGTATAAAAAATCTCATATATATATATATATATATATATATATATATATATATATGTTTATTTATTTATCTATTTTTTATAGGTAAGTATGACCCCTAGTCTTGCCATCTCTCCCACCCCTTGGGTCAAATATATATTTATTTTCTTATAAATTTGTCAATTATTTGTTCACTCTAACCTTAGCCTATGTCTGATTTATAGATTTCACATATAAAATTGTTTGAATTTTTATAAGTATTAGACAATTAAATACAAAATATTTGAATGACAATAGAAGTAGTGCATATGTTAATACTTTATACAATAATTATTTTTCTGGACTATTACCATTATCAGTGACATGTAAATGTTAAAAGTAAATTTATTATAGATACTTGGTTACTAATTTATCTTTTCTATTTACTAATTTATATGAAATTGTATGTAGATTTCATAATATGTCATAATTATGTATGTTTATATTACCGTTGTATGGAGTAAATTATTTAAAATCTGACTATTATATAATTTATTGATATTATTGATATATAAAATTGTTATAAAATATAGAAAACATTTTTTTAGAATAATGAAAATACATAACCACATTGAACAACAAACTGGTTTTAAAAATCTTTAAATTTTAGAACTATAAGAATATAAAATTTATAAGAATGAAGAAGAATTAAACTTTTAATAAAGCTACTCATATTACTCCTAAATTAAGCTTCAAAACATCTAAACAAAATGATTTGTTTCAAAATATTTATTACATTTAGTTTATACACTTCATACAGCTGCAAATAATTATGGTTGACAATCATTTTATATATCTTTTGGAGAAACATTAATTTAATGCATGTGTTCTTTTACTAAGTTCTCTTTGTATATTAACTGATGCGTCCATAATCTTCTAGATGCACTGGATCAGTCCAATCAGGATACCTGGCTTTCAACGTATCCAATAATCCTTGTAGCCCAACTCTACAAATCACCAACAAGCTGTGAACTAAGCAGGGGCACTCCCTGCAAAAGCCCTCCGGCGTGTGATTCAGTACAAGAATGTCAGAGAGTATGTATTTTGGCAGAGTTTTAGCTCAAGAGTAAAAATCACGTACCTCTCCCCTTCATTTTCAGGGGATTTTATAGCTGCCGGAGAGTATAACCGTCCATAACTGCCCACTAATGATCATGGCATTGATGGCGGGCATTTAACTGCCCCATTAACTCCCCCATTAATCACAATATATGGTTTAAATGGAGAATTTCCCGAACATAACCGTCCTCAACTGACAACGACTCTTGAATTTGCGAGCATAACAACTCATGCTCGCGACATACTTCTGCTCGCTGGTTAAGCCCCCAGCTCGTTGACATCTTGCTCGGTAAAAGTCGGGATCCTGCTCGCAATGTACAAGAACCCTCTAACCTTCTTTCCATAGCTTTGACTTTAGGATACTCGCTTGACTAAGTTATGATCATGTGCCTGGCATGTGACTTATGGCTTGGGCCTATTGGGCCGGGCAGCTCAGTAGCCCCATACTCCTTGTCCATCGAGTATTCAAGCTCAGGGCGAGGAGATGGACTCAGAATTCAAAAATATCTTTCAAAGAGTAATTGAATCTTTTCAGTGTGTGAATCAAACCATCTTCGAGCAAAAAATTTTAAACAAACGGTTGCCCAAAAGATCTTTAGGGAAACGTACTCAGAAAGCCAAGTCGTCAGCCACCGCTTTTTTGAAGAAACATGCCCGTTTTTCAACAGGGCATTAAATGCTACCTCGAGAATTGAGCCTCGTGACACGAGCCCTAATGATGAGTGACCACCAACCGCCGGCTTCACCGGGTATAAAAGACTAGAACTTCCTTCATTTCAAACTTTATCACTTTCGAAAACTTCTAGAGCTTTGAGAAAAACTGATTTTTGCATCTGCAACTTCCAATCAAGACCAGCGCCAGGATTCAATCTTCAACAACTCTCCAAGATCCGAGACCGGCATTTCTCGACAAAGAACAGGTACTCTCTTCAACTTTCCTTTCTAATCGTTCATCGCATTTTCATCATTTTTATCCCAAATTAGGGCTTGTGTCATCCGACCCCTTAAACCCGTAATGTGAACTGTCTGAACACGAAGATTTATCAGCTTCAACTCTTTCAATTCGTCTTACCTTCCTTTCTATCACCCAATTACCCCAAACCAAGCCGTGGGAATCGAGGAATTCATGATCGGTGCCCTGTTCACCGATCTCATAACCGGCTCTTACCATGAATTTTAATTTCATTTATGCTTACATGACCGCCCTGAACATAGTTTAATATGCGTTCCTCGATTCCTTTTTCCTGTAGGATGTCTAGCGAGGGTACCGTGTCATAAATTGAAGGTCGAAGCTACGACCACGGTGCACCAGAAGAAAATCCCCCACCCTCTAGTTCAAGCTCCGAAGGAAGCGAGCAAGAAGAGATCTCTTTAATTCCCCGCAGACGAAAACCCCAACAAACAACCGCACAGGACGCGAGCAGCACCTATCAAGTCCCTTCTGAAAATGACCGAGTAGGAAGCTTTCCTAGCACGAGCAGACACCAACCAGGGCAAAACCCAAGTTCTTCTACCCACATCGTTCCACATATCCCACCCTCAATCAAATGGGACGACCTGACTTCTGAGGATGAATTCAGTGCTTGGTTCTATTATCTAGGAATGGATCCCAAACACTACCGAGTCCGCGCCTTCGACCTTGACATCGATAAGAAAGGTCACAACTTCCAGGGAGATAACATGGTTTTCTATTTTGATTTCTTCTTGGTTGGACTTTGCCTTCCTCTTGACCCCTTCGTTGTAGAGTTCTTAAACGAATCCAACACCCTTCCATGCGCCCTAACCCTAACGACGATACGATTCCTGATGGCATTCATAGTAGCTTGTAGGTTACTCGGATTTGAACCTGACATGACCCTATTCAGAAAATTCTTTCTTTTTTCTTTGGACAAGAAGTTTGGGTGCATCACCGACCGATCCAACCCGAACTATTTCAAACTTCTTAACGAGGGCCCGAACAAGGTAGATGGATGGGATTCAAAAGCTCTACTCGTCGAGTCAAGCGTCAGCTGGCCTTTCGCCCCTTATCTTTCCGATTATGGGCTTCCCGAATACGATAAGAACGCTTACCGAGCTGGCGAACCTAGGATAGCGAGGGCCTTCAGAACTTTGCTCGGAGTGAAAGAAGGACGAGATGGCCGGGCCGGTCAGGATTTCGTACTCGACTAGCGAGCTCTCACCTCAGATTTAACTCTTCTCCGGCGGGCTGGAATCCTCAACTGGCACCTGGAAGGAGTCGAACCCCGAGTTACTATTGATCCTAAAGTTCCACATCCATATTGGGGTCCATGTCACGGCAAAAAATTCCCCAATGAATGCGATGAGTGTGCGCGAACTGGAACTCATTGCAGACCTTCCTTCTCTCTCACTGGTCTATACTTTTAACTATACTTCTTCATATCGAACTTGCAAATTTTGCTTTCTTCATACTTTCATGCTCGTTTTCATTTTTGCAGACATGAGGCAGTTGACAGATGTTAACAAGTTCATCCAAGCTTCCAAGAAGGGATCAAGTAAACGGAGCAAGCACCTCTCAACCCAACCTGCTACTAGTCTTCCAACTGGCCCCGTGGAACTAAACGTAACCAACAGAACTCCAATCATCTCCGGCCGTCACGAACTAAACGTAACCAACATGAACCCAATCACTGCTACGCCATCAACCAACCCCCACAAAGGGTCGTCATCAACATCATTGATCCGAGCGAGAGTCCCAAGAGAAGTAAACGCCGAGCAGATAAGGTCGTGCTCGAGGAAGCCACCCCTTCTATACCATCGTGGCAAAAGGAAAATTTCCTCATGCCTGATGATCGGGACAAGGCTGTAACCCTCATTGCTACTCCCCGACGTGCCCGACCTTGACAACATCAATATCTCAAAACGAAGTGGGTTCCAAGCCACCGCGGGCCTTGGAATAATGAAAAGGCTTCATCATGGTGGGGTTCGAAAGAAAAGCAACGACCAAGCGAGCTCGGTTTTGATAGGAGAAGTCGGAATGTGCCTAACCGAGGTAAAATCTTTCCTTGCAGTCCAACGTTCCTTAACATTCTGCAACTACTAATCATGTCTTTTCTTGTAGATTGCAAATAAATCGGTTCTGATGTACGAACGATTGGTAGACAATCTCAACTCCAACGCCGCCCGGCTAAAAGAGAAGAACCAGCTGGAAGAAATTGTCAACTCCGTTCGGGCCGAGCTCAAATCAACTGAGGAAAGCCTTACAAGCAAAGTAACCGAGCTTTCCAAGATCGAAGCGGAGAAGAAAACTTTAGAATATCATCTGGCCTTTTCCAAAAAATCTGAAGAAGTTGCCTTAAACAACATCGCTGGGGTCCGAAAAGATCTCCGAACCAACCAGGCCGAACTAGAAGAAGCCAGAACTACCATCGCCGTCCTGGAAGGAAAACTGGGAGAATCAGAATCTCTAACAAGCGAGGAGCAAAACAGAATATCATTGAAGACTACAAGAATTCTGAAAACTTTGCTGTCTGCGTAGAAAATGAAGCTTATCCTTTCTTCCTCCAGGGAGTGAATCATATATTAAGGCAAATTTCTTGCAGCGGCTTGGAGATCCGATCTGAACAGCCCGTCGAATGGGGCACCAATCTGCCATTCTACTCTTCTGCTCGCCCTGGGCATGCCATTATACCATACACCGAAGACGAGCTAGAATCTTTGGCCGAGGCAGATGCAGAGAAAGGCCTATCTCCATGGAACCCTCCCCCTATTGCCGAAGCCAATGTCAGTGAAATGATGACCCAGATTTGGAGTGCCCAAACGAAGCCCCAAGAAGACGCAAGCACTTCTAACCAGGTCGATGACAATGAAGTTGTTATCCTTGAAGATGCCCCTGAAGGAAACAACGAACCTGACCCACAAACCCTCAACAACACTGCTCCAAGTGCATGAAGTCACTGTTTTGGCCTGTGTGCCTTGATTCCTCAAACAATTTATATTTGTGTTTCTGTAATATTCGCTACTTGCTTCATTTGCTTGCTTGCTAAATGCTTTTTATTTCGTTATGCCCACTCGCCTTTCAACTAGGAATTACTTTAACTTGGATGCTCTTTTCTCGAGCAAAAGCAACCTTTGCTCGTGAGAAAATATCCAAACAAACAATCCCACTCGAACACCAACTTTTTTTATGAGCATAAACCACTTTATGCTCATAAAAGAGAATAATCGAGAGAAAACAATTGACTTGAACACCAACCTTTGCGCGAGCACAAATAACTCATGCTCGCGAAAGAGAATAATCGAGAGAAAACAATTTGACTCGAACACCAACCCTTTGCGCGAGCACAAATAACTCATGCTCGCGAAAGAGAATAATTGAGAGAAAACAATTTGACTCGAACACCAACCCTTTGCGCGAGCACAAATAACTTATGCTCGCGAAAGAGAATAATCGAGACAAATAACGAAAACAACTAACTCAAACAACAACTTTCAAACTAAAATTGAAAGCATAATTAAGCTTTGCCATTATCATTTGCCATAAAAAGAAAAGGCCAATGAATTACATACTGCCAATGCCAATCACCAATAATATTTCTTCAAGTGATTCGCATGCCATGGATGTCTCACTGCCTCCATCCTCTGCTCGTAACATATAGGTGTGCCCTCTTTAATAATTCTAACAATCGAAAAGACCCTTCCCAATTTGGTGAAAGCTTCCCCACTCACCGATGACCCGTTGCTTCAATCTTACTTGAGAACCCACGCCCACAAAGAAATGACCGACCACGAACCCTTTTATCGTGATGGGCCTTTGCTCACTGCTTGTAATTGGCCATCCTCATCTTAGCCTCCAACCGTTTCTCCTCTAACAAATCTAAATCAACTGACCGAGCTTCCTTATTGGATTCAGCGTCATAATGCAAAATCCTGTGATTGGGCAAATACATTTCCACTGGAGCTATAGCCTCAGACCCATAAGCCATAGAAAAAGTTGTTTCTCCAATAGGGCCTCTGATTGTTGTTCTAACCACCCACAGAGCCGAAGGGGAAACTCATCTACCCACCTTTCTGCCTTATTCTCGAGGTTTCTCTTAAGTACGTACAAGATTTGTTTATTAGCGGCCTCAGCCTGCCCATTGCCTTGCGGATATGCCACTGACGATTGCCAATGCTTCACCCGCATCTGCTCGCATGCTTTCGTAAAATTTTCAGAAAATTGAGTCCCATGATCGAACATAATTGCTCGCGGAACTCCAAATCGACACCATATATGCTTTTGAACAAAATCAATCACGTTAACTTCACTAATGGTCGCTAAAGGTTTAGCCTCCACCCACTTAGTAAAGTAATCCACAGCAACCACTGCGTACTTAAACTTTGACCGAGCTACTGGAAATGGACCAATGAGATCTATACCCCACATATCAAACGGCCATGATGCAACCACCGGAGTCTGCTCGGTTGAAGGTAAGCGAGGTATGTCTGCATAGCGTTGACACTTGTCACATCGCCGAACATATATTTCTGCATCCCGCCTCAAAGTAATCCAATAAAAACCAGCTGCCAGGACCTTTTCTGCTAATGACCTTTGGCCAGGATGACCGCCACATTTGCCTTCATGTATTTCTCCCAAAATACCCTCAGTCATTTCTGGTCGCATACATCTCAACAATGGTCGGGTGTAAGACCGCCTATAAAGTATGTTATCCAAAATAACATATCGGCATGATCACTTCTGAATGGTTCTGGCTTCCGTCTTGTCCTCGAGCAAGGTCCCCTGCTTGATATAAGCCTTCAAATCATCTATCCAACATTTTGAAGCCGGCTCGATGTCCATGACCACCTCCTTTTCTATAACAGGAACCTCCAAATGCTCGATCATGACTCCCGGTGCAAAGACCTAATTTCATCTTCAGCCATCTTGGATAAGTAATCACCAAGATGTTATCCTCTCACGAGCAATTCCGCACCAATTCCCAAGAATCGAAGTCCTTTAAAATTTCTTTCACCATTTGCTAAAGAACGAACCAAAACCGGATGATGAACCGCATAATCGCCTCCGACTTGGTTTACCACCAACCGAGAATCACAATATAATCACTGCATTCAACATCCTCACAAGGAAGCTCGAGCCCCGCGATCAATGCTTCATACTCTACCGGGTTGTTAGAAGTCGGAAACTTAAAGCGCAATGTTTTTTAAACTCTACATCGTGCTCGGGTGGGACCAACACCAGCCCGACTCCACTCCCAAACCTGCTGGCCGAACCGTCGACATGTAACTCCCAACAAGACTGCCTGTCTTTGAATTGGCTGCATTCTGTCGATGTCGCTTTTGATGATACCTCCTCCTCGCAGGAATCCTTAAAGCTTGTCTCCGCCACAAAGTCTGCCAAAGCATGTGCTTTAATTGTTCGCCGAGGCTGATAATCGATATCAAACTCGCTTAATCTGACGACAAGTGAGTAGATCGAATCGTATATATGGCTTGTGCAAGATCTTTCTAAGAGGCATATCGTTGTATAATAACACCGAATGCAAAAAGCAAGCTCAAGTTTTCCCGAAGCAAAGAACGCATACAAATAATAAGCCAACTTTTTCGCATTAAAATACCGTCCTCAACAAAGCAGTGAGGCTTTTGACACATAGTAAACAGTGATTTTCAAGCGTGATTACATTCTTCCCTAATCAACACAACTGCCACATACCGCTCCAGGCCGCTAGATACACAAACAATTTTTCACCAAGGACCGGGCTGCTCAGCAAAGGAGGACTCCCCAGGTACTTCACTAGCTCTTCAAAGGCCTTCTGACACTCAGGTGTCCACTCAAACCCTTTGTTCCCACGAAGAACCTTGAAAAATGGCAGGCACCTTTCCGCCGACCTCGAAATGAAGCGACCAAGGGCTATCGCCCTACCATTAAGTTGTTGCACATCTTTAATGCATCTGGGAAGCTTCATTGTAACCAATGCCTTGATCTTTTCAGGATTAGCCTCAATGCCCCTCTCACTCACCACCATGAACCCCAGAACTTGCATGCCTTCACCCCGAACACACACTTGCTCTGGATTCATTTCATGTTATTTTTCTTGAGGTTAGCAAAGGTTGTTTCAAGTCCATCTATAGATGCTCGTGTCTCTATAGTCTTGACATCATCATG
>CM028379.1:129406148-129505547 GCA_013146195.2 Codonopsis lanceolata | reverse complement strand
TGGTTCACTTTGCTTGTCGATGGTAGACTTAAGGCAAACCTAAATTTGGCCACCCAACTTTTCAAATTGCAAGTGTGGCCACCGAAGTTTAAAACTTGCAATGAGGCCAATCGAACTAAATTTATGTCATAAAGTCGTGTCCATATTTTGGATGTCCGTTAGTTCCATTGTTAAATATGAGTGAAATTCATATTTTGCCCCTTTAAATAACAATTACTCTCTTTATGTGATATTAGAAACCCAAAGGTCTAATGAAAAAAAATCAAATATAAACCTTCTTCATCTCCCATTTTTCTCTCTCTCTCTCCGATCTCCAAAAATCGCATCTCGTGGACGGAATCTTCTGGCTTGTTTGGGAATTGGGTTCTCAAGGTGTCTCGAATGGCTGGGAGATGAAGGGATCTACTGATTTGGAAGGACGTCATGCTATGGCTAACGGGGAGTGGGCCGCCGAATGGCAAGGAGGATCTTGGGACGTTAAAGACAGAGAATTCGGTAAGTTGATTGGATGAACGGAGATGGAAGTGCTAGAAATTAATCGAAGGGTTATCTAGCTTGGACTCAGGAGCTGGATAAGGAGATGTCGGCAGATGAAGTGGTTCGCTAGGTTTGGAGCTCGTCTGAGACATGGCGGGTGGCGACTGGGAGGAAGCCCGAGCGAGGTAGATGGAGATTAAATGGAGGGGGTCGCTCGGTGATGGATGAAGGGGAGGTAGGCCGAGATCGAGGTTACAAAAGTGGTGGCGCTGATTGACAAGGGAGGCGAGGCTTGGGTGTGAACGATTAGTAGAGAGTAGAGAGAGAGAGAGAGAGAGGAGGAGATGGCGTCGCATTTGCCGGTTCACCGAGAGAAGAAGGAGTTCTTTGGGTTTATATGAAGGGGACCAAACATGTATCGCTCGATGCCTCAATGAGCCTGTCTGCCGCTAAACTCGTGAGTTGTCCAGTGACCAACTCTTGCTTTATCGGTGCTCACTTGTGCTTGGTATATATCGCCGACCTCCTTCATCTTCTCCTAATCTCCATCGCCGACGTCAGATCCGCCTCTCCCATCACCCACATCCGCCAAAGAAACCTCCCACTCTGCATCATCGCCTGCATCCATTCCGCATCCGCGAGACTCCATTGTTGGGGTAACAGCAACCTTTTTCTTTCTAGAAATCGGCAAAGCAAGCTCACCTCTCTTTGTTCCGATCAAACCCAGAATTTGTTTCGAAAATGAAAAAAACATATTTATAAAAAAATTCGCTAGACCCCTTTGGGTTTCTAATATCACATAAAAGAGTAATTGTTATTTAAAGGGGGCAAAATAGAATTTCATTCATATTTAACGATGGAACTAACGGACATCCAAAATATGGGCACGCTTGCAACATAAATTTAGTTCAAGGGCCTCATTGCAAGTTTTAAACTTTCTGTGGCCGCCTTGCAATTTTTGAAAAGTTGGTCAGTGGCCAAATGTAGGGTTTTGCCTAGACTTAATTGGTTTCTTTTTGAATCTTCTTATGTAAGTTATCACAGACTTAGCTTTTAGCATGTCTCTGTTGATTACCACCTTTTTAGGAGGATTAGGAAGAATACCTTTAAGTTTACTTTCAACAGTATAGAGCTTGCCTGTCGTTTTATGACAAACTTGATAGTTACCGGTAGAGGTTTAGTAGGTCTACCACCTGCAGACTTTGCCTTAGCAAAAGTTGTTGCCAAGACTTCACTTTCTACCGTTACCTTTTCAGTTTCTCATTTGAATCAGTCATCTTGGCTTTTCCTTTCTGAACTTTTGGGTAAACATAGGGAACACTTGAATAGCCAGGCCTTGTTTCCCTTTATTTCTGAATGTCTGTTTTGAGAAAGATATATCATTAGCGATCTCGGAGGATTCACCTTTCTCCATGACCGATGGGAATGTCATATCTTGGGCTCATCCGAATATCCTATGCCGCATTTTATCATTACTAGATTTTTGGCTTGAAAGGATTTCATCGAAGCATCCTTGGAGCTGCCTGTTCAGGAGTCAATTGTCTTTTGCAAGGCAATTTTCTCTAGGTCAAGTCCTTTGATGTGCTCGAGATAGACATTCAATTTTGTCACAAAGGAATTTGTTTTTCCTTCAACTTGATACTTTCTTGTTCGACGACTATTGATCGAGTTTGAATCTCACCGCCATCATAGATTTCTCAGCAGTAAGTTTCTCACAGTTCTTTGCAAGTTTAACATAGGCTACTCTAAAGGAATTAAATTCTTCAAGCATATCTTGATTATTGGGCTGAGAAGTTCTTCCATGTAAAGTTGTCATGTTGGTTTCACTTTTATCCAAGGGACTAGGTGAAACTTCGACTTCATTTTCGAGTCATGGTAGACCTGAATCATGAGCTATTACATATGTTAGCTTGCTCACAATCATCCTCCTCCTCTCCGAATCGGTCTCAAACCATGTAGCAACATTTGTCTTCTTGTCTTGACCAACATACCCTTTTTGTTTTGAAATTTTCTATAAGTAGGTTTTCGGTATGCTTCAAATTTTGGCTTTGGACATTTGGAGGCAAAATGACCAGGTTTTCTACAATTGTAACACACAAGCTCTTCTTTAGATGAGCTTTCACCAGTCTTTCTAAAAGGTTGTTGGTGTGTGTTCTTCCTTCCATATTTTGCAAATTTTTGAAAGCGTTTTACAAACATAGCAAATTGTTCATCTGATAGAAATCATTTTCACAGGAGGAAGTGGAAGGTTTGTTTTCAACAGTGGTTTCTTCTTGGACCATGGTGCAAGGACACAATTGTCTTGCTCTAAAGCTTGATTTACTTCAAGCTCATAAACCTTCAAACTTGCGTAGAGACTACGGAGAGTCATCTCGTTTAAGTTTTTGGATTCTTTCATAGCTGTGGTCTTAACATGCCATAAGCTACCTAGAGAGCCTAGAAACCTCATGTTCATTTCCTTTTTGTCATAAGTTTTACCAAGAGAAAAGCTATTTATTACCTCCTTGAAGCGATCGTATGCTTGTCTCAAGGTTTCCTTTGGATCCTTTTGAAAGAATCAAGCTGCTTTATGTATGTATACTGTACTTTCTGTTATCTCTTGGTCTCCTTCCAAAGTATTCCACAAGAGCTTCCATGCGGTTGTACATCGAATCACTTCTTTGGTATGTGCTTGTGTCTAGAGAGCTGGTGATTATATTAATTGCTTTACTGTCAAGCTCTACCAGTTTTCTGTCGTCCTCTGTCCATTCTGATTCTTCTTTGGGAACTTCTGCAGGATTCCCAGCGATGGAGGCTAGAAGGTTGGCCTTCATTGGTACATGTTGACCTGCAGTAACGCACTTCCATAATCTGTTGTCAATAGAGTTCATAAATCGCATTACCTTATCCTTCCATACATCAAAATGACCTTCGTCCAATATTGGGACGTGGTTAGCATTAGATGTAGGCAGCATGTAGTGTGTTTGTGCCATTTGATCGTATCTCTCAAGAGTTTAATCTCGGAAAAACTTGTTTTCAAAGAGTAAGGCTACGATACCAATTGTGGGTCCCAGGCACAATAATAAGCTAGAAGGGGGGTTGAATAGCTTATTGTACACTTAAAAACTTTTGTTTAAGTTCTTTGAAAGATACTTACAATCTATGGAAAAGATTGAAGTAGCGGAAGACTTTCAAAGTAGTTGTTTCAAGTCTGCCGATAAGGACTACCGGTAGACCTTTGACAAGTTACTTAAGTTCTGCTGTATAAAGGATAAAGATAACTAAAGTAATAAACAGTTCAAACAGTAGACAAACAGTAAAGAAATAACACAAGTAATTTGGGATGGTTCACACTATAAAGAGTGCTACGTCCACCACCAAGGCAGTCAACCTTGGATTTAAATAGTGCACTATGTTTTCCACTAGATCTATTACAAAGAATATTTCTAATGGATCGTGTACAAAATATTGACTTGTGTTTGGGGTCTAGGGAATTAAATATCTGTATAAACAAGATATTTAATTCATGAAAATATAGTTAATGAATGAATAACAACAAAGAAGTATAGAAATAAATGTTGATGCACGGCTTCTTGTTGTTGACAGAGAATCTCTTGTAGAAAGACTTGGAGTTGTAGAGTTTCAGAGCAATTCTTCAAGTGTTCGATGTTGTATCTTCAGTCTTCAATGGCAGCATTTATAGCAGGTGCACTCAAAAAGATCCGTTGGAGAAGATGAAGATTGTAACTCTGGTAAGGTAAATGCATTAAATGCATGGGGTTGTCGGTCAAGAATTTCGTCTTCACAGATATCTAGAGCAGGGGAATGATTTAAGATCTTTCTAAAACTTGGGCAATCTAGGTGTCGAATCGAGAGTTGTTCTGAACGATGAGTGACGATGCTTTCCTGCTTTCACTGTTCGGTTGCGAAAAGTCTTCTGCTTTTCGGAGGCGCTTCGGCGGGATTGATGTGTGGGGAATGTCTCAGTTTAAATTCAAACAGAGATGAGATAAATTTAAACTGATCCATTTAATCATTCTTTGGATAGGACACGTCATGAATGACGGTGGACACAAAGTGCGCCGTTTGTAAGCTTTGAGCGGTCTTCAGGTGAAGCTTGTGAAGAGGTCTTCCAGTGAACCTGTAAAGTCCTATTAAATATACTTGGCAAAGTTCTATACACAGTTGCCACACTGATCGATACGCAGCCCGATTAGCTACTGAAGTATAAAACTAGGGTAATGGACTGAACAAATATAAATCTAACATAAGAATCAACACTTCTGCCTCTATAAACCTGCCCACTAAAGCCGCTGCCAACACTGCCCCTCCCTTACCTTGGCAACCTCCTAACCCTAAACCACCAACCTTCCGCCTCATTATACCTTCCTCCCACCAAAGCCGCTTGCCAACCCAGATCTAACCACCAAACCCAAGTTCAAATTCGGCAAATCTCCACAGCCAACCCGATTTCCCCCTTTGAGCAACTAAAGGACACCTCGGCTAACCAAGCTCTGACCAACTCGTCGATGTCCTTCCTCACCGTTGTCTACCAACCTTCCACTACCCTAATCCTTCTTCCACCACATCAACCTAAAAACTCCTTGGCAAACACAACTATGATCAGCTCGCGTCGCCTTCCCTAACCCAGCATGCTCCTTGAGCAAATCTAGATTTCTTGGCAAACCTAGCTCGCCCTCATCAGAAGGCAAGCTCGCCAAAGCCCTTCCTCCACAGCTCGCCGAGGCCCCTCTTTTACCATACGCCCTCCCTTAACCCGTTCGCTCTTCGAGCAACCCCGGATCGACAAACCCATCTTTAACCAGCTCGCCAAGGCCCTCCTTCGATCAACTCGATTAATTCTCGAGCAACTCCGAACTCCTGGGCAAACCCGACTCTCACCAATTCGCCGACGTCCTCCCTCCACTACTTGCCTCTCGTGCATCCCAAGGATTCCTCGGCAAACCCAGCTCTAACCAGCTCGTGGAGGCCCTCCCTCAACAGCTCGCTCCTCGAGTACTTCATGGACTCCTCGACGAACCCGATTTTAACAACCTCGCTGAAGTCCTCACTCAACTGCTCGCTCCTCGAGCACCACAAGGACTAGGACTCCGGACTCCTCGGCTAAACCCAGCTCTTTCCAACTCGCCGAAGACTCCTACCTCAACTGCTCACTCCTTGAGCACCACAAGGACTAGGACTCCTCGGCCACACCCAGCTCGCCGAAGACTCATCCCTCAACTGCTCGCTCCTCGAGCATCACAAGGACTCCTCTGTTACACCCAGCTCTTACTAGCTTGCTGAAGACCGCTTGTTCACCAGCTCACTCATCGATCAAACCATGTCTCCTCGGCACACCAGGCTCTCCCCAGCTCGCAGAAGATCCCTTGTTTACTAGCTCGCTCCTTGAGCAAACCTTGTCCTTGGCAAACCAGGGTCTCACCAGCTCGCCAAAGACCTCTGGTTCACCAGCTCGCTGACCACTCCCTCACATTGTCAACTCGCACGTTCTCAGCATCTTCTTCTCAAGATTGGTCTCTCCTAACGGTGATCCGTCTTGCGAGTGCATATAAGAGAATATAATATATATTTATAATATATTATATTTATAGTTAGTTTATACTTTCCTAATTCTTTTGTATTTATGTTTCCTAATCCCTTTTGTATTTAGATTCTCTAGGTTAAACTTGTGTAACAAATATTGTATTCCTATATATATGTTCAGCATATCAATGGAAAGACTATGTCATTATTCATAAACTTTATTAGTTTCTACAACTTTCAGTTTATTTATTTGTACTTTTTCTCAATTATTGCAAATAAAATATCCAACTCCCCAAAATCAAATAAACAAATCACATAATCAATACATAGTCTTTATTTAAATACACACCTCTCCGCCGCCCCCCGGCGAAAGATCATAATGTCCATCAACTATTTAAAATTACCGATTATGTAAATAACTTTAAGAAATAGAAAAAAACGTTTTTTTTTTTCAAAATTGTTTTTAAAAGAAAGAATGATTTTTTGTTTATAGGGGGACACTGTTTAAATAGTATTTTTGGGCGATAGTAATTAAATAACGTCACCTATTTTGTTCGACAACATTTATTTATTTTTGTTAAAGTTGTCTCAGTGAAGAGCATAGTCATCTTTCACTAAAATGCATTTGACCTTCACTAATGCTTAGTTGTAACAATAACAAATCACCAATGCTTATGATTTTTTGTTGTTTCTATTTTTTAAAAAACTTTTTTCCCAAAAATATTTAAACAAAATTGTTTAAATAGTGTCACCCATTTTGGACACACTTATTTTTAAATACTCTAAACAATTCAATTTAAAGAATTTTGACCAAAAAACTAAAAAAAATTAGATTGTGTATCAACTAGTTGTATAAATTATAAATAAGGTATATACTTAATTTATGAGCTTGATTAAATTTTGTACAAATTAGTATTATTTGATATTTGAAAGGTATTTGGTCAACCATTTCCATATATTTTTTGAAACAATCAACTAATCAAGTTTTAAATAATTTTGATAAAAAAGTTTTTTTAACAACTATAAATTCTGATAATTTTAAATAGCTGAGGAATATTTTGGTCCTTTCGGGAGGGGCTATATTTTCTTAAGATGCGGTTGTATTAAGCAATAATGTATTTCATTTTGACGAGAAAGCCTACTTTTTAAAGCATATGTTTAAATTACAATCTGGTCACTTTACTTCGATGAAGTATTTGTTAAGCTCACTCTATTTTTTTATATATCAATTTAATTACTTTACTTTGACATAATTAACATGTTCGTCACTTCATCCATATATTTGGATGAAAATGTTAAATCTTTTAGGAAAATCTAAAAATACCCTTATTCCATTTGGGGTTTTGGGGTGTCTGTTGCTCCTCTCAAACATCATTTTTTTGTGAAGTTAACTCTCTTCTTCTTCTCTCAATGGGCGTGGTGGGAAGAGAGAAACTCGGAAAAAAATGCACAAAGATCAGATGTGTCACTTGCCTAGCAATCACCCTATATCGTTTTTTGGGTACAAAATGAGAGAGAGCGTAATTGGCATTAGGGTTTGTATAGGGGTTTGGAAATTAATTGGGATTAATGGTTGAATTAGGGTTAGGGTTAGATATGTAACTATAATTGGGGTTAGGTATGAACAGGGAAGAAGGATGGTGGAGAATGGTGTGCATATTAGGAAGGATTTGTTATTGATTTTGATTGGATGGATTCATTGTTACTTTGTGGGATGATTGATCGATTCTATTGGAGTGAACGAGATTGTGGTGTTTGGCTGTTGAGACTTGAGACCATTAGGAAAATGGAGGTTAGTCAACAAAACAAATACTTCTGCGAGTTTTGTGGAAAGTACACATTGAAGATAAAAGTAGTGCATATTTAGTGCTGTAAGGATTGTGGCAAACTCAAAGCAGATGGTGCATAGGTAACAACCATGAGTAACATTCGAAGGCCGAGGGAGCAAATAGAGAGTTAAGCAAAGAAACCGTTTTACATTGATTTTGATACGCTTTCGTATGACGAAGATTCTTGGTTTTGTCTATTATTTTTGTTTTAGAGAAGTTGTTCTCTTATTGAGTAAATCAATATGGTTCGAACCAAATAATGTTGTTTCCTTTTTTTTTTGGCAAAAAAAGAAAAAAAAAAGAGCATGACTTGTGTGACTTGAATTTGTTGAGTGCATGACATGTTTTTAAAGGTAAGAGCACCACCAATGTGGGATTCTTAATGGATTCTTCCATTAAGAATCCATTAATTGTTCCCATTGTACAATTCTTGGCCAATTCCCCGGAAGAGAGAGAAAATACATTTCTTTGGTAAGAATTTTTTTTTTCAGTTGAAGAATCACAGTCGTAGAGAGGAGAGTGCAGTGCACCTTCTCTTCAAAAGAAAGCGTCTGAGAACACGCTCAGCAGCGCGTCAAGGCTGCAAGAGCGGTGGGTCTGCGGCGCTCCACTCAATTAAAAAAGCGATTTTTAATTTTTTTAAAAAACCAAGATTATAACCGATTTTTCTTTAAAAATTCAATTTTTTAAAATTCAAATTGTAACCGTTGTTGGGGTTGGGGTGGGGGTCCGACTACAACGGAAATATTTTTAAAAAATGTTTTTTTTAATTTTAATTATCTTCTTTCTTCCCTATAAATACACTACCTCAACCTTCTTCATTTTCTCCAAACCTTCTTCATTCACTCTTTTATTTCTCCATATTCTCTTCTTTAAAATCACTTTCTCTACATACTTCTATTCTTCTACCAATAGCTACAAACGTTCAGCATATAAACCATTGTCATTGTCCTACATTTTGTCACTAAAGATGTCTTCTACTTCTTCTTCTTCTACCAATAGCTCTAATACAGACAGTCATACCCCGAATCCTACAAGTCGAATCAACGAAGAATCCAACATGTCGAAGGTGAAAAAATTGTTTTGCAGATGATTGAATTACAACAACGGATGATTGAAATGGAGAGAGCCAACATCAAGAGGCGTCGCCAAAGGAAAAGAGGAGCTACATAAAGCGAAATCGTGTAGCGAGGAAATACTCAACTTGTTAATGACTACTTCTCTCACCCATTGTATCCCGATCATATATTTCGCGACGCTTAATGCATAGAAATTTATTCATTCAGATAGTTAATGCATTGGAGAATCATTCAAATTATTTTCAACAAAGGCCTGATGCATACGGAAAAGTAGGTCTATCACCACGTCAAAAATACACAGCAGCTATCCGTCAATTGACTTATAGAGTTCCTGCCGATCATCTCGACGAGTACCTCAGATTAGGAGAAACAACGCTATCGATCGTGCATGTTTAACTTCGTCGATGTATTATCGAAGTTGTTTGGAGGTCAATACTTGAGAAGGCCAAATGCTAATAATACACAACGTCGCTTCAAATGCACGAGCAAAGACACGTATTTCTAGGTATGTTAGGAAGTCTTGATTGTATGACCGAATAGAAAAATTGTCCGCCGCTTGGCAAGGTCAATATGCAAGAGGTCATGGGAAACCAACAATTGTACTCAAGCGGCCAAGGCCTCAGCAGATTTATGGATATGGCACGCATTTTTGGGGTCGCGGTCTCGTAATGATCTTAATGTGTTATATGAATCACCTTTGTTCAATAACGCATCAAGGAAATGCACCGCCGCGTAATTTCAAGTTGAATGACACAAGATACAAAAGGATACTACCTAACGATGGAATTTATCCGGATTGGGCTACTTTTGTAAAAGTTTTTCTTGTCCGTCGGATGCTAAGCGAAAGAAATTCAAAGAGATGCAAGAGGTCGCAAGAAAAGATGTCGAACGAACATTTGGAGTGCTCCAATCAAGATGAGCAATTATCAAAGGTCCTAGCGGGTTTTGGTATAGAGATAACTTGAAAGAAATAATGCTCACATGCATTATTCTACACAACATGATCAGGAGGTCGAGGGTGATCACGCTATTCTAACCGGGCCGATGATGTCGCGTTTATGACTCTCCACAAGTGAACCATGGGTCAACTCAAGCATTTCAAGAATATATGCAACGAAATTCGGAGAGGTCTGAGACACCCCAATTTCGTACCCACGATATGTGACATGACATAAAATATCAAGACTCTGTTAAAACATTAACAAATGTCAAGTTACTGGTCAAAATTGCAAAAGGACAAAGCAGATGCGCAAAAGGACAAATGCAGGACTAAAGTGTCAAAAAGAGGCTAACTTTGAGGTTTAGGCATGGCTCCCAAGTGGTTTGGGCATGGCTCCCAAACCTCTATAGGTTGGAGCCCAAACTTCATTCCAACCACTGTTCATGCTACGATCTGCCGCAAAATGCAAATTTTCAAACGTAGTGTACAACTGATTGAAGCACAGAAGAAGGTTTAGGCGTGGCTACCTAAAGGTTTGGGCATGGCGCCCAAACCCTATCTCCCAAAGACTTGTTCATTCAAGTTTTTACCGTAAAATGCAACTGGTTCAGCGCGGCGTACACCCGATTGATGCGGTTGATAAAATTTCAAAATTCCATCGATGTCCCAGCCTCACCTATAAATAGAGGTGCCGGCTCTTCATTCAAAGACTCTTCTTCGCGTAAAGGTTCTCGCGTTAACGTTATTTGGAGAATTAGAAGCGTGTGAGATAGTGAGAGATCACCTCCAAAGCCTCGAAACCCCGCCAAACCTCGCTAAACACAAATTCAACCGGTAGAAGTATACCTTAGCCCCGGTAGGTATCCATCCCTTTGGCCCAAAAATCGTGGATAGCAGTTGTTTCTGCCTCGATTTAAAAGGCCGAAATAGCCAAGAAGCATTACTCCGCCCAAATTTAGCCTTTTCCGATCAAATAAACAACCGTAAACAAACAAGCATTCTCTACCCGATCCCGAGGCCGAAAAGTAACTTTCAGAGCAGCTTACGCCCAAATTCACACAACACACAACTTCAACCGCACTGCACTGCACTGAGAAAAAAGACTCTCTCTCCCCGAGGGGAGCGAGCACACCCTACGCCGTTTGTAAGCTTTTATTGTTAAAATCTTTTATTTCTATGTAATAGTATTATTTCCATCCGCCCAATGTAGATATATAAGCAATTGTCTTTGCCCGAATTTTATTAGGAAATAGTACTAAATATAGTGTTATTATGACAAAATGTTTTTAGATAAGTTTGTATTTATTTATTTCATCTATTCAATAAAGTCTTTATTTGTAAATGTATTATTTCCGGTCCGGTTCAATATCAATATATAGCGATTATCTTTGCCCGGATTTTATTAGGAAATAATATTAAATAGAGTCGTTATAATGGCCAAATATTTTTAAATGTGTCCGTAATTATTGGAAGAGAGGCAGTGAGTCCAGTAAATAATGTGGCCACGAATGTATTTGTTTAAATTTCCCTTGTCATTATAATACCTTATTTATTTGCTAAGTAAATGTGACAATAAGCATACTTGACCAAAAACCATTTTCGAGATCGAAGGGCGAGTTGGGTGCCTAACACCTTCCCGACTCGTAACTTAGCCTCCGAACCCGCTTTTTAAAATCTCGGTTTCTTTTCGGTTTTTCTTTATTTTTGCCTTAAAATAAAGATGGCGACTCTAAAACTTTCGGATCCAGTGGGGCCTCGCAACATTCCCTCTTTGCACTTTCCGTTCTCCCTAAAAAAGGAGAAATGAGAATGGAGGAGTGATGCATTCCATATCTGGCATCCCCTAAACAAGGGATAACTTGACGCGGAAACCCATAGCTCCATAGTGATCCGAATAGACCATAAGGCTATTTTCAATAAATCCATAGTGGGCGTCGCAATATTCTTTCTTGCACTTCTCTATTTTCCCGAAAGATAAAGGGAGAATGAGAATGGAAGAGTAATGCATTCCATATCTTGTTATCCCGAAATAAGGGATAACTTGACATGAGGAAACCATTAGTTCCCATATTGGATACAAAATCCACTCGTGGCAACCGAGGCACATTCCAACGTGCTACTATAGACAAAGACCTCCTCTCGCCTTTGGATTTCGTCTTCCCCAAACAAGGGAGGGTGGAAGCGAGCGGTGGTGTCCCGATCCGCACGCCGCACCCTATCCAAGGGCACGCGGGCGCGGGTCGCACTCCGGGAACCTCACAGGTACGTGATAGAAGCACCCATCATGCTCTTCGATCGAACTTGGTTGAGCATATATGGCGTCGTTACGGTGACAACTAGTGATAGAGTTTAATTATTGACGTTTTCATGTACTTTTAATTATTGAATTATTTTGACGTAATTTTTAAGTGTACTATGTTTTATGTAATTTTATCATTTTATGTATTTAACGTTTTTATGTAATTTTCTATTTATGTTATTGTACGAGTTATGTATAATATGTGTTTTATAGATAATTTATTAAATAAATTATAAATTATAAAATTTAAAAATAATAATGTAATTTATTATTTTTAAATTAATTTTTGTCTTAATTTATAAATTAATTATTTATACGAAATATTTAAATATGAAATATATAAAATAACGTGAAATAAATTTATTTGTTGAGAAGTATAAAAATAAGAATGAAATGTAAAGTTAATGAGATGGCAGTGAGACCTAGTTAAGAATATATTAAGAATCGTATACAATGGGAAGATGAATTCTTAAGTAGAGAAAAAGAGAAAAATGTATAGGTGGCAGTGGGATCCAGTTAAGAATTTGTGGGAAGAATTCCCACATTGCAAATATTTTCATCATAATTCGACTGAACTTATTGATTTTCCAAACCAAATAGTGATTAAATTGAAGAAAAAGAAATTATAGTGAGCAACGAATTATTTGTCAAAAAGGGCTATCAAATTACTCTCTCCACCTCTAAAATATTGTGTAGTTTTCTTTAAAGTTCATGTGTATATGATCCATAATTAAAGTTGGGTGAAAAAGTAAGGATAACTTGGTAAAAATAATATTTTAAAAAGATAAATTTAAGCCTAAATACCCCACTCTTCTCTCTCTTTCTCTCCCACTCTCCCTCCTTCCCTCCCCGGTAGGGTTTCAATTTCAAACATCAAAAAACCAGAAATGATTACCTCCTCTTCCCAATTATTATTCTCTATAATATTTACCCCTCCAAAATATCACGATTCAATGTACATTCCCGATTTGATTACCTCGTGTTCAAATTTCTCAAACTGAATTCCTCACTCTCTCACTCCATAAACCCACAGTCCCTCCAAATCACTAGACAGAGGTTCGGCAGTGATGAACTTCACCGATCCAGCAATGTCACTATTGGCCGCCAGCGGCGGCGACACCGTCAAACTCTTTGACGTTTCCGACGAGCCCGGCGATCCTTGTACTCTCAGCTACACTCCTTCTCCCGGTTCCCAAGTCAACTCCGTTCGCTGGAACCATACCAGTTGAGTACCTTTTCAATTCACTCTTTTTTCTTTTACATTAGTATTTTTATTTTTTAATTTGAATTTCATGTGTTGTACTTCATCTAACGAAAATTGCAGCCTAATTGGGATTTTGATTTTGTTAGATTTGGTGGTGGCGAGTGCTGGAGATGATAAGAAGATATCTCTGTGGCGGAAAAATGGTCAAAGCATGGGGACCATTCCCGTGGCTGGCACCGATAGTGGCGACAATATTGAGGTTATATTCCAGTTCTGTATACCTTTAGTCGAATTTATCCTTGTATATAGTTTTTCGTGTTCTGAATGCTTCATTTGCTATGTGAAACTTCATAAAAATGTTGAAAAATGATAAGAATTGTGACATGAAAATTAGTTGTGATATTGCAGCTGTATTTGAATCTTTCTAGCTTCGTCTGTCTAACAGCAAAAAAATCAAGTAATTGTATATTGTTAGTTTGTTCCTGGTTGAAGCTAGCATCGAGGAGTCTTATACAAAGTTTTAACTGGGGATTATGCTTGGGAAATATGTGTGTATTGTGAGTTTGTTTCTGGTTGAAGCTAGCAATGAGGAGGCTTATACAAAGTTTTAACGGGAAATTATGCTTGGGAAATATCTTTTCTGATACTTGATCTTTTCTTTCAAAGTCTTCTGCAGTTATGTGGATATACCTGACCTGAGGCTTTGACTTGCCTGTTCTGAAATATTATTTTGACTTGGTAGTGATCATAGCATTTGGGATGAAAATTTTAATTGTTTACCTAGTGTTCAGTGGAGTTTATAAGTGGAAGGATGAAGGGGTGGAAGGCTGGAAGCTAAGGTCCTACTTCTGACGTCATTACACATTTTTGGAGTTGCTATACACATATTATTGGTAATGTGTCATGTTTATAGTGGTTTAGACAGTGATTTCCCCCGCCTTCCATTGCATCACCAAGATATCAAACAAGGTATTGTACGTTCCTCTTCCATTCCTTGTAGCTATCTAAACATATCAGTGGTAATGAGGTTTCCTTCCGCTGGGATCCTTCTGCCCACATCCTAGTCCACTCAAAGAGTTCTTATTTGGAAAGTTAAATACATAAGAGTTATTTAAGTAGCTCCCCTAAGAAGTAACCGTAAAAACAAAAGTAGTTTTACACTTTTACATGAGTGGTAAGTTGGAACTCAAGGAACTGCAAGCTTAATATTGAACTGGGACTCATTGAGTGGAACAATCTGAAAAGGAAAGTGGGACACTTTGAGTAGAATGAATGGAGTACATTGGAAAATCTTAGCCTTTTGATACTTATCTTGGTGGTGAAGTCTGCGGTTATCAACGTACTTCGTACAGTCCTTGAAATGCTTATGTAGAAATATAGTTTTGATTCTGTGTGAGCGTAGCATGTGGTACAAAATTTCCACTTTTTTAGTTTGTTATGGTGGACATGTGAAGTGGAAGGATGGAGAGGTCCTAACTAAGGTGCTTCACTTGTTTTGCGATGGAGGTGACAAACGAGGGAAGTGGGGAAGTAAACCGCTTGGTCCCTGCAATCCTTTCCCTCTCAAAATTGGGTGAAGACCTACCTTTGCATCTCATGTATCTAATTCAAGCAAAGTCCGTGGGGTCCTTGGTTCCAATCCTCATACCAAAAAGTATCACACTACCTATCAAAAAAATATATTATACATTTTGTGAGTCTATAAATATTTTTTTTGTAATATGTCATAATTTTAGTGGTTTATACTTTATACGGTGCTTTCCTTTCCTTTCCTTTCCATACCATTACCAAACTAGCAAACAAGGTAATTTGCCTTCCTCGTGTTCCTCCCTTTGAGATGTTTCTGCCCCCACCCTAGTGGCCTAGTCCTCTAGTCCACACATGATAGGGAGATGAGTCTACTGCATGCTACTTCACAAACGTGAACCTGTAAATTTCTATATTAAATTGTTTTGTAACACAATTGAGGAGACATCAGTCAAGTTGACCATGTGATAAACTATTTTCAGGAGTCGATTTTGACTATCAACTTTAGTAACAGAACATCCAGATACATCTGTTCTGGTGGAAGTGGTCAAGTTGTAAGAATATGGGATTTACAGAGGAAACGGTGTATAAAATGGTTGAAAGGTCACTCTGATACAATAACAGGCGCAATGTACAATTGCAAAGATGAGCACTTGGCTTCCATCAGTCTTAATGGTGATGTTATTATTCACAACCTGGCTTCAGTTGCAAGGGCTACTGAACTTAAGGATCCAAATGGACAGGTGCATATTTTGTAATTTTATAGCTTTTTTTACACTTTGACAAAGAGTTATAATTCTTTCTAATGTTGTAATTTATTTATTTTTGCTCTCTGATATCCTAGATGTTTGTCTGATGGTTTGAGACCAGGTCTTGAGAGTGCTTGATTATTCTCGGATTAGCAGGCATCTTTTGGTGACGGCTGGCGATGATGGGTCTGTTCATATGTGGGATACTACTGGTCGTAGCCCAAAGGTACGTGATATGAAATTTGAATGTAACTAGATGAGGAAACTTGACCCTAGTATATATCTTATTGCACCATGTGATCTCTTGATGAGTCATCCAGTCGAAGAACTTAAGAATAAAGGTTAAGGGTAAGAGTTTTGATTTATTGTTGACAGGTTCTTTATTATCTTGATCTCTAATGAGATATCATCTTCACTGTACAATTCATTTTATGTAGCAGCATTTTACGTCTGCATATTGGTTAAAATTGACTATAGTTCTGACTAATTTTTGTTGGAGTTACAAGTTTGTTATTTCGTTTTGTAGTTAATTTCATAGTGCTTTAGGCAACGAAGCATGTATTAAAATTCATTTACTGGTTTAATATCCACATGCAGATTTCTTGGTTGAACAAGCACAGTGCACCAACTGCTGGTGTTAGTTTCTCACCATCAAGCGATAAGGTCTCTTCTTTATTATATCAATATTATCTGTCTAAATTACAAGTAATTGAAAAAACTTCCTGTAAAGAGAACTAACATATCTCAAGATCATCTATTTAGAGTAAGTGAAGATGTTTAGTTTAGTTGACATATGCATAGTTACGAAAGGCGAGCGCCTCTTCGCCTGAGGCGAGAGGCGAGGGGGTTACGCCCCTTGCATGTAAAGGCAAGGCGAGGATACAAAAGCAAGGCTGGGCGATCGCCTTTCTTGCCTTTTAACGAGGCGAGAGGCGAGAAAAGGCGAGCTAAGGCGTACATTCTAGAAAAACCCTTAAAATATGACGTACTTTTTACCTTTTTAGGGTTTTAACTTTTAACATGAGCCTATTAACCCCGGCCGTGATGTAGTGGATGATGATGGGTTTGATTTGGGTCTTAAGTGAGGATGTTTAACGTGTTGCTAGTTGCTACTTGTTTCGTGACTTTATTAGAAGTTTTACTTAATTTGTAATTTCATCTTTTGCTATTAAATTGTAGGTTCGGATGTTGAGCAAGTTTTTTTGGATGTTGCCTTGTTGTTATTATATGTGAATTTTAACTTAATTTCATATATTATTTTCATTTATAAATGCTTTGGATTATGTTACAATAAAATTAATATATATATATATATATATACTATTTTTTCTTAATTTCTCGCCTTGTTCGCCTTTCGGTCGCCCGCCTCTCGCCTTGCCTTTCCCCTCGAAAATGGACCTCTCGCCCGCCCCTCGCCTTCCGCCTTTAATAACTATGGACATATGGGTGACATTCTGCTCGCTTGACAGGTTATTGCTAGCGTTGGACTGGACAAAAAGTTATACACTTTTGATTCAGGGAAGAAGGGACATTCGTATTGCATTCCTTATGAAGCACCTTTTTCTTCAGTGGCATTCAGAGATGATGGATACACTCTAGCTGCTGGAACAAGCAGTGGGCGGGTAGTCTTCTATGATGTCCGTGCGAAGCCGCTACCAATCACTGTTCTTCGTGCTTATGGAAATTCCGAGGTGCGTGTGTTTCTCTCATTCGTATTACTTTTCTATTAGTTTCTCAATTGGCACATTTGTGATGGTGCGGTTACAGAAAAGATCAAAGTGACTATTTTCTACTTACTGCATTTTATAGACAAACTAGATGACACAATAAAGGACTCATCTGATCTTGTTACACATGAACAGTCTTACCTTTCTACTATATGCTCCTGAAGTTTAAATACTCATAACTCATTGTACAGACATGTTAGATTATTGTGTTGATTTGTTGGTTTGCAATGCTTCATTTTACCCTAGTATGACAAGCCATATAAATGCACAGGCTTACGAAGAGCTTTCTCTTTGGGTGCGTGTGCTGCTTGAATGATATTAAAGTTTGTGTTTTTTGACATACCAAGTTAGAAGCATCGATTTGAGGCCTGCACACGCAATAGAATGAATTCTAAATACCTATCTACAAATTCTAGAATGAGAAATTGTTCCGGGAAAAGATTGAATGCTTCTTGGGATTAAGGATGCTTTTTATCATTTTTAGTCTGCATTATTTTTGTTTTTGTTTATGTCCTGTGTACAAGGACGCGCCACCTGATTTGGCGCCGTAATTAATACAAATATTACTTTAAAAAAATCATTTGTAGTCTGCATGTAGTGCCTTCTTCTGCCTATTTGGTCCACAGGTTAGATTGCTGTAACAGATTGTCGTTTAATCGGACAGAAGACTATTTGAATTGTGGAAAAGAGAGAATATCTGGGATTCTTCTCGTAAGATTTTTTTTATATATATTTATTTATTTTTGGGATAGGAAAAGAAGAAAAAGATAGAGAAAAAAGGAGTCGATAAGATATCCACCAATACCAAAGACCAAAACTGAAAACAAAAAACAAAATGTTAACTTGATTAACAAACCAAGAGTTGCCTGCCAATCCTTTGTCAGGTTGGTCAAAAGAAAAGCAGACCCTTGAATATCGATGAATATCGCCTGGGACTTAGCCCAAAGAGAATCTAGAAAAGTTCCATGCTCTCAAAGCAGAATTAAAGATAACCAGACTCCCTTCCAATTTTGGCTCCGTTTGTTTCACGGAAGATGATTTCCGAAACATAACTTTTGGAAAATGAAAAGATTTCATTTTCAGGTGTTTGTTAAATCTTTTGAAAATATGTCAAAAAACATCTTCGGGTGTTTGGCAAATGCACGGAAAATGTTACGGAAAACAATTTATGAATACATACAAAAAGTATATTCTAAATTTCTAATATTAATGCCCGATTTTTAAGATAATGTTAAACTTTAAGTAATTTTCCTTTATAACTGCACAATTTATCATTAGTGGTGTCAAATCAATAAGACTCATCTTTTTTCAATCTCACAAATACGAATAACGAAATTGATAATTGATATGAAAAAAACGTTTTAAAAAAGAAAATGGATAAGGTTTGAGATGTTCCTAAATAATATAATGGACACTAATTTTAGGATGCAATGAGTATTTATCAAAATTATAATTTATAAATAGTGTGCACAAATGTTTTTCAGCTAGAAATAGGGTTTATGTCAATCGGTGCTACACATGTAAAGAAGATGAGGAGACGACTAATCACCTTTTGATGTACTGCCTGTAGCAAGAGAGGTATAGAGTTGTGTCTTCCTCTTCTTGGGTTATGCCAAGATCAGTAGTCGAGCTCCTCCATGGTTGGTCGCTGTATAAGAGGAGAAGGAGGAACGTGGTTTGGGATACGGCTCCGTTGGCGATTTGGTGGAGCATTTGGAAGGAGATGAATTATAGAGCTTTTGATAACGTGGAAATTGGGCTAGATAAGCTAAAGAATAATGTTTTTCAGCTCCTTCGCTTTTGGTGCTCGGAGACATCTTCAAATGAATGAAACCTTTTGTGGATATGGAGGATAGTTCATTCCAATTGTAATTTTTCTTTAGTATACTCCACGTGTACAGGGTTGTGCCTCCCTTTTTGGCGTCATAATTAATACAATCTTTACTTATTAAAAAAATAAAAAATTAGTGTGCACAAATATAATAAAAAACTCAATTTATATTTCTAAAAAAATTATTTGTTGAGTTTAATATTGTGTGTATGCAAATATGTGTAACTGTGGAAGGGGGAGAGGGCTGCTCAAACATTTGGGAAATGACACGGAAAATGAATTCGTAAGACATTTTCTTGAAAAGAAGGCTTCATGTTCCGTTGACTCGGAAAAACTTTTACGTTGATTACATTTTCCAACGGTTACCAAACACTGGAAATGAGGAAAATGGCCTAAAAAATGGAGCCTTAGTGAAAAATGGAAGTTGCCATTGCCCATTGGTCTTGCACCTCGCCTCTAATTTCCCAAATCCTTTTTCACCATAACTCATTTAGACTTAACCTTCTTTGAGCCAGTGCCAAGAGTTGATTATGACAATAAAAATATTCTATTAAGTTTGTGGACTGTTTCATACTTCAATTTTTGTATTGGAGACAACGGATGTTCTCAATCACACTTCAGTCACTCCTAGCATTAATATCTATGAAAGTGAGGAAAGATTAGGGGGGAAAGTGAGAGAAGAAAATTATTTTATATTTCTTCTGTCCCAAATTGAGTGTCCCTTTTTAGTTTCTTACAAAAAATAAGGAAGATTACTTTTTGGCCATTTTAGTTATACATATACATGGATGCCCTTAGAGTCCTCCTCACTATAGTTTTGCAGCTCCATAGTGACACATTATAGATAGAAAATATGAATTTATTAACTTCATAGAAAAAGGGACACTCATGTTGGGACAAATAATTGTCAAAAGTTGACTCTCAATTTGGGATGGAAGGTTTAATTAGTGTTTGTTCAGCATTTCATAATCTGTGGTCATGCCTACCAGGCCTTGCCATGTTGCCACTATTAACACCTACATTTTTCTTTCGAGTCCTCTACTATCATCATCGGCTCATGACCATAAATATTAAAGGTGCACTTTAGTTAGTTGTATCCAGGTTCCAGGCTCAATCATGGCCTAGGTGTCTTACTTTATTTGAATCTATGTACTACTACTTATACTGTTATTATTGTTTGTTGTGTGGAGGGGGGGGGTTTGTGTTGGTCATGCCCGAAGATGGAACCTTCATATTGATGTGGGGCCAGGTAACTTTGATAAATGCTAAACCTGAATAAATGTAAAACTGACTTGACAAGTATTGTAACCAAAAGGTTTATTTCATGGATTGTTAATATCGTTCTGCCTATCATTGGTCCATTGCAAAGCTTCCCTTTTACAAGTGATCTATATTTTGCTGATATTTCCCTGATGATTCACGTACTTTTCAACGTTATCTGACTTGTCTTCGCTATCATTGGTCCATTGCAAAGCTTCCCTTTACAAGTGATCTATATTTTGCTGATATTTCCCTGATGATTCACGTACTTTTCAACGTTATCTGACTTGTCTTCGCCGTAGTGATAATAATCTGTATGATAATCAACCAGGCCGTCACAAGTCTATGCTGGCAACGGTCAAAACCTGTACTGGTTAACGAAAAAAACTGCACAGATGATACTGCTCTTCTTGGAAATGCTGTGGAGGATTCAATCCTCATGCCTGACCCGCTTCCTTCTTATGACATCATCTAACCTTGCATACTCAGCAATGATAGCTGGTTCTCGAAATGCTGGTCGTGCAGGACCCTCTCCAGAGTCATTACCCTTCTCAGCCGCCAGCAGTGTATCTATGTCAAGCACTCGTGATATATCTGCAGCAGAGGATACACCGCTTCGAAGCACACTATGGACCGGTGGGTCTTTGACTAGATTACATCCTCCTCGCAGTTTCACTTACAAGGATGATATGGAGGTGTTCTCTCCACTTGTAGAAGTTCAACCAATTACACCCTCGTTTGATAAGTTGTGGGATCAGCATGATGGAACAAAGAAAGATCACGATAAGAAGCCTTCTTTTCTGTTTCCTTCATCTAGGAGATTTCCTCTTCCAGAGGAAGGGGGCAATGATCCTCATCCTATTTTTGACTGGAAATCCAGCTCAACCTCAAAACAGGTTTGCTACTATTGCAACTCTACTTACCATCATTCACGGTTCATGAGGATGACATGCCTTGTATGTTTTTTACTTGATAACCTAGCTTTGGCGAATTTCAATCTTTCATCCTTAATTTTGGTCATATATTAATCAATGTTGAGCTCATGCAGTGCCTGTAGTATCACCTTCAGGTAGCAAATAATTGAGTATTTCCGTATGTATTGATAGGAATTCCAATGCAATTCTTCCTACATGCAGATTCTTAACAGAAGTCTAGGGGGCACTCGTTAGCATGACCCATGTAATTACTACCTATCATAACTGAAGAATAATAAAGTACTTTTTTTGATAAGTAAAATGTATTAATGTATAGTAGACAAGAAGCAGTAAAATGTATTAATGTATAAACTACTACAGCCAAACTTGGCCCTTTTCATTATTCATTCATGTTCAATGTAAGATTTTCTGTTAATTCACAACTCAAGCATATCCTTCTAATTAGCACTATGCATGTTTATTTTGGTCTTCCCTAACCTCTAGCTTTGCCATTGATAGCGATATTATCTTCTCGTGCACTTACTCTTTCAGGTTAATGTTCACGCCATCTTAAGCAATTTTTTTTGTCATTTTGTCTTCTATTGGGATACTTCTATTTTCTCGCAGACTTGTTCATTTTGGATTTTTATCTTTTTCTAGTCCTACCTCATATCCATCTTAACATCTGCAAATTGAGACTTCTGGAGTTCGAACACAATTTCTCTCTTTCAAATAAACTTGTAACTGTCAATCATTAAGACAATGTGCTTGCAAATAGTTGACAAGGGGCATAAAGAGTTGATTCTCCAGACACAAGGGTTTGTGGATAGGATTGCTATCAGAAATATGATTTATGGTTGATAATTCAGATCTCCTAGCCTTGGTCTTTTCTTGAAAGTGTCCATCAGTTGTTTCATTTGAGAATTTATATTTTCTCAGTCCCATAATAATTGTCCCCTTTGAAAAGCTTATTGTTTTAGGAAGTTCATTAACCATATTGACCTGATTGCTTTATGCCATAGTTGCTTCAATCACTTTTGACTATTTATAGGGCTGATGAGTGATGACTCATCGTTAGTGTAAATCTTTTGTATGGCATGAAAAAAATGGAAATCAGGGGAAGACATTTGGGACATCCCCAAAAGGAAATGAGGGCCTATGAGGCACATTTTTATTCGATTGATGTAGTAAAAACTTTGTGGTTTTGTACAATTTTTATCTTTGACTGACCATTTGGAGCAAGGTTTTATTATCCCCATCCTTCAAATAACATTGTCAATATGTTTACTCCTTATGCAGGATGACATCAGTTCTTCATTCTCACAGTTAGTGTCGACTCCTGCGTCATCCACGACTGAAGACTCTTCCTCCATCACTCCTCCAGAAGCTTGGGGCGGTGAGAGATTGTCCAATAAACTCACTCAACCTCGTCATTCGGCCACTTTGCCTTCTCGTTTTGCAACATTGACATCTCCAAGTATATCTTCAGGATCCATTTTTTCTGGACTACAAGATCTTAGTTTATCTGCAGGCCAGACTAGTACAAGTTCCATTACCAGTTTGAGCATGGGCTTGGCAAATTTACATTCCAGAGACAGTTCTTCTAATCAAGACACCTCGTTTGGAAATTTTGATCATATCCCATTTAGTTCGACTTCTCTTGCTCTTGGTGCAAAAGGCATTGCAGGGCAGGCTAGCATGGATTCTTTAGGACCATTGACACTCCCAAGAAGATTTTCCAGTTATGCTGAGAGAATAAGCACTACTCCATCCTTCAGTGATGGAACATCCCTTTCAGTGGGTTCGCCCAAAACTAAGAAAACAGGAGCTGAAACAAGGGAAGAGCTTTTGAATAGCTTGTTATCCAGGCCAGAGGTATCGACTGCCACAGAAACCGGGATTCTTCCATCTATGAATGTAAGATGGATATCTGTGTGTGTGGGTGCTGATGTGGTCATGTTTGTGATGATTCATTATCTTGAACGCTTCTTACTCTTTCGCTTTTTCAAAAAGTTAAAGAAGCTCGTGCGTTTGTCCCACTCAATGGGCTCAGTGTCGATTTTTCTAATTACAAATGCAAGAGAGCATTGGTGTTCTTGATGATGGATCAATGTAAGTGATTAGTAGTCACCCATATTACTATTTTATCATTGACCTGCTCTACACATGACAGGGTGGAAATACACAACCCCAAAAAACCCCTTTGCAGCCTGATTCAGAGCGGGGAACTTCTTTTACACTTCAACTTTTTCAAGGAACTCTTGAAGAAACTCTTGCTTCTTTCCAGAAATCCATTCATGAAGTCATAAGGAATCTTCATATAGAAGTTTTACGACAATTTCATATGCAGGAGGTATTTATATGTTTTGTATTTGAGTACAATTTTATTTTATTTTTTAAATCTGTTCTGTATATAGATTTTGTCATCTTTTTGGCAGATGCAAATATCAAACGCGATGGGCTCCATCTCAGAGCTCCAAGCGGAGCTTATGAAGGAAATTCAATCTCTACGCAAAGAGAACCAACAGCTTCGTCAACTACTATAAGCATCAGTTAAGATTTTAATCATGTCCTCTTTTCTTTTATATCTTATAATAAGTTTTTGTTTCTAAAATTTTAGCTTATTCGAAGTATTGTTTAATACGAAAAGAAGGCTTTTTTTTGGTTGTGCTGTACTCGAGTTCTGTTTGGGGGCATGCTAATGTTAGTTATGTGAGTGAAAGAGAGAGATGCTGGAAGAGAGAAGTCAGATTGACTGTGGTAGAACATGTATATGTCTGATTGATTGGGTTTAACTGAACATTTATTTATGGAAAAATTATGTATATATTTCCTGAAATTGTGCAAACTGGCCCTAGTTCAATTCTGCAAACACCTTTTTCAAAGCTATCTTAATACTCATTTGTTAATGGTTCAATCATCCTGTAGCTTCTTCTTCCTTCACCTTTTTTTCTCAAGTTGTACGGTTAATTAACTTGTGGTTGTGAAATGACAATTTACCCTTGTATACTCCCTCCGTTCAAGGTAAATAGTCTACTATTCTATCTTATCATCTTCTACTTCAAGAGTCCGCTTTTAGAAAAAATCATGTTGCAAACCTCTTGTTTATTCTCAAATATTTTTGTAATTATGACCAACTCTAATAGTATTTGTATATCTCTAAATGTAGGCTCTTTATGCTTGATTACTCGGCAGTTTGGTCAACTCTTTTATGACCTCATGAAAATGTCTGAGATTGGATTGGATTGGATTTGGAAAAACTAATATTTTGACCATTAAATATGGAGAATATTAATTTGGTCATGGTACTTTTAGATTTGTAAATTGCGTTTAAAATCAAACCTAGATGGTTAATTTTTGTTAAAAACTTAACATTGGGTCTCTAAACATGCAAATGTGGACTTTCTTAGACCCGTACTGGTCCAACAAAGTCTAAATCAACATGTTAAAAAAGAGTCACCTATGTTTAACGGAAGTTAACTATCTTTGTTAAATTTTAAGTGCAATTATAAGTACGATGGTTAAAAAAAGCAAAAAATAAAAATTGGAAAGAAGTATAATCTAATTCATTAGTACAAAAAAAAAGTATAATCTAATTTCAATTTGTGTAATTATTCTTGCATTTTCCACTCATATATTAGAATATTGTGACATAGCTAATGTAGTAGAAAAAGGAGTAAATATGTCTTTATTGGTCTCATACGTGGATGACAACTTTGTAATAAACTAATAATCTATAATATAATATAGCTCATAATCGCACACATGTGTAATTGACTAAAGTTATTTAGGGGCTGAGATTGATTCATTTATTGAGATCCTACAATCATTATCATAGTTTATGTAGAACTCACTATTCACGGTTGGTGGTCGCTAATCCTTCCTCCTCCAAACCCACGTGATATTTTAATTAATTAACAATTTTATGCTGAAATATTTGTTTTTCTTTTTAAGTATCGTAATTAATTTAAAAGAATCCTAATTTAATTTATGTCTAAATTTTGAATATTTATATTTTAATTTTTTTTAATTGTTATCGTAATTAACTTAATTAATTTAATTTTTTACCGACCCGCAATTTCGTATACAAATAATTTTAAAAAAATATCGTAAGTTTTGTAATTTGATATATTTGTTTTTTTTTTCTTTTTAATTGTTATCATAATTAACTTAGACAAATTATAAGTAAATATTAATTCATTTCCACATTAACATTTATTGATAAAATAAGTTTCAAATAAAATAGATCAAGCTTTGGCCATTGGGGTAGTAAAAGATAAACCTTTCATGTTAGTTTTTCGCATACGAATTTACGATACTCAACCAACATCAGGGTTTATGGAAAGTAATGACAATTTAGAAAGATGGAAGTAAGACTCCATTGTATAGCTTTTGACTTCACATGTTAAGGGTAACAACTAACAAAGAAAGAGTGGATCCGTCTTTAACAATACAAAATAATACCTTGTCTAGTGTTATGTCTTGAAGATTTACAAGGCACAAATAATAAAGAACTAAAAGAGTCTCATTCAACAAACTTGAACTTCATTGGAAGGGAAGGATCCTCATATTCAACAGTATTGCTCCATATGATCGCCAAATACAAGTATTATTTTTTTGGTACGTGCAAAACTTAGTGCCAATCTTTGCCTCCTTTAGCTCTCTGCTCGTGAAAAATCCATTGCTCCTGGCCTGATCCATTTTTAAAACCATCAGTTGCTAAAGGGTGTTGATGAGCTGCAACCCCACTGGAATCATCTGCAGGCTGTGTGGACTATCAATCAATGATATCCTTTGACATGGCAATGCAGTTTTCTCCACAATTTAACTCAGAAAGTTTGAGAAACTCGAGCTTAGGGAACCCTGGCCCTGGGCCAACCAAACCTTGTGAGCCCCAGTGTAGGACAGCATACCATTAGTTAAGGATCTTTAGACCTGGCAGCTTCTCCAGCTCCGGCATTGGATCCAAATCTAGCTTGGTGAGCTTCAGCATTAGCTTGCTTAAGGTTCTGCCATAGAAACCCTAAAGGATAACTTGAGTTCTGATATTCGAGTATGACCCCAAGTAACTGGAGTTTAACAAGGCTGTGACTGCAAGAAAGTGGTGTTCGTTGTTAGACTCTGACATGGTGTACCACGAGGCACGAGCAATGTGGAATTGCATTTTCAAGGACAAAAGGCTCGCTAACATCAAACCCGGTGATGTAAGAACCTCCTCCACATCTCTTAGAGCTCTGATGATATTCTCAAATGTACAAGATTTGTCAACTTCAACCACCAATTGTTGCTTATTATACTCTGAGCTGATACCCACTTCACCCTTAGGAGGTTTGCTAATGTATCAAGTCGGACACCCATGGTAAAATACTAAAATCTGGATGATCAACCAAAAGATGTCTCAATAGTTTGATTTTCCATATTACATTGGGTAGCTACAGAGACATCACCTCGTCTTGACCCACAGATCTTAGGTGTATAGACTTTGTAGGTTGCCCATGGATTCTGGTATCAACTCATTATCTCTCAAGTATTGGAATCTCAAGTGAAGTAAGGTGCCAATTTCTCCACTTAAAGTATGCTCCTCAAATTTAGAACCCTGAGATCTGGTACTCTTGAGCTATCCAAAATTCTTGCATTTTCCAATAAGGTCATAATTGCTTTGGTCTGGTGGAGGAGAGAACAAAAAAGAGCATCCCTCTTGGTTTTGTATTATCAAATCCACACGCCTATTATGATGAAAAGCAATTCTGCACGAATTTGTAGTTGCTAACAGCTTCACTTCATCCACGGAAGGGGGCAAGGAGCCCCCTGCTTGCGGCTCCAAACAGGCGGCTGACACGAAACTTTGGTGGTGTTGGGGGGGGAAGCCCTTAGCTGGTGGCTCCCTTTGGATGGCTTGAACGCGTAATTCCTACTGTTTGCTTGAGATTGAATTATCCCTAGGAAATTTTCCTCCCTTGCCTTTAACACACTCAGGTCTTGCATAAGATTATGCATTCGACACATTTTGGCACCACTCGTTTGCTGAGCCACTTCACCACGCCTAAACCAGGCACCTGCTCAATGTATCTTTCAGCTATATCTTCCATTGTTTTTTCTTTTAGCCCAGTCAACTCTGGATCGGCATTTGGGTCCATAGTCAAGTCGGTTTACCTTTGCCAATCACCTAATCCTCAGGAAAATTGCCTTGATGCAGGAAGCAAGCGTTGAAGTCGTATGGCAGGTCATAGTAGCTCAAAGGAAATTCCCAAATACACCCCATACTGGTGATTTTGATCAAACTTTCGCAGCTGTGAACTCGTGTCCTGTGGCACAGCCTCCCATTCACGTAACAACTTCTTTGTTGCTAACAAGCCAGCCCCCTACATCTTCTCACCATCTCTTGTCCCGACTGCTTAAATTCAGGTTGGCAATCAGCAGCGCTGCTAACATTCTCTGTTGGGAAAGCTTTCCTGCAACTTTCCTCTTATTTTAACTGTGGTGGCTCAATAGGGGAACTCCGTGGATCAGCATGTATAGCAACCTCTTGGTTTCGAGTGGTAAACTAAAATTTGCTTACCATCCTTCCCTCTGGAAAGGCATTTTTTAGGTCCTCCCCTGCCTCAACTCATCGTATATCATCAAGAACAACCAAATATCGCTGCTTTTTCAAGAACTCATGAAGAGTCACCAGATATTCCTCAGATTTGCTTTCAAACTGCTCTTAGAGACCATTCCCGAAGTCTTCCTCTGTGTTGTTTGAAGGTACCTTTCGGTAATTAACGTCTGTTAGAATACCAAGCAAGACGTCTCGTTGGATATTGCTGATATATGAAAGCCCGTGGACAACAATGGCGTTTCACCTCACTGTGACGGTAAACTCTCTTGGCAAGAGTGGTTTTACCTAACCCTTCCATGCCCACAACACGTTGGCTTCTCTCCACTGCCATCCATTGAGCAATCACATTTTTTCTGCTGTCTTTGAAACATACTCCTCAGCGTCTGTTTTGGCGCTGCATTTTCACTCCTTGAACTAGTCCCCTCTCCTTCATGGACAATCTTGGTATCACATGCTTGTAGAGATGTCTACAAGCTTCACCCAACAAATGGACGGAACTTCTACCCCAATTTCAATTTTGTGAAGATGAAGCGGTTCCCAAAAATTTGACCAACTTCTTGAGGAAGCCATAGCTTTTCTTTTTCTTTTTTTTTTTTTTGAAAAAATTGTGCAAATTCAAGGATAAATGTATCGATAACATCCACGAAAAGGTACGTAACATCTCTGATTTCCACAACTGAATTGCGAATGCGCTGATCTTGTTCTTGACATCGATGCAAGAAATTAGCTTCGTGAATCAGCAGGTTGCTAATTCTTTTTCTTTCAATAGCTAATGAAACAACAGTTTCAGCCATCTCTCTTGCACAAAGAAAACTAAAAAGATAGAATTGACTGGACAGAGTTTCTTTGAATACAATTGTTATGTTAACCAACGTACCTTTGCTCGTCTTCTCTTCCTTCTGTCATGGAATGGCATCTCACTTAACAAATCACAAGTGAGGACAGAAGGAAAGAACAATAGCGCATCCAATTCCTTGCTTTACTTCCTCGTTTGCCTCTCTCTCTCCCAAGCATCCTCAAAGCTGCTCAAAATAAACAACTCTCAAGAGAAAAGAGAAAGGATCTTGAAACCCTCTAATCCATAGGTAGCTGTCTCGAACATAATTAAGATTTTACAAGAATATCAGTTAGTTTCCCCGATGCTACTGATGTCAGTTTTTCCCAGCCCCAGGGTAGAATGTCCACTTAATCACGACATTTGTGCACCAAATTCACGTTTATATACAGTACTAGTGTACTATTGTACTAGTTATAGATCCCGTGCACGGGTTCTTTTGATAATAATACTACTATAATTTTTAAATGCGATATACATTTCTTCTTTTAGTAATAGTAGTAATTTAATTTTTAAATTTTTAGGCATTATGATTAAAATGTTGGAATATAAAACCAGTATCATTTTCTAATAATTGTGGAATATATATATTTTATTGATAATAATAATGGCAGTCTTCTAACCAATGTGAGATATATTTATTCTAATAATAATAATAATAGTAAGTCTTTAATTTTAACATTTTTGAAAGATACATCTATTATATTAATAATAATAGTAGAAGTCTTTTATCTCAAAACTTTTGAAACCAATATCATTCTCTAACGAATATGAGATACATCTATTCTATTAATAATAATAGTAGAAGTCTTTTATCTTAAAACTTTTGAAACCAACATTATTCTCTATCTAATGAGTGATACATTTCTTCTATTGTTAGTAAAAAAAAAATTATCTAAAAACTTTTAAACTAAAATAATTCTTTGTTAACCAACATCAATTTTCAACCAATGTTTGTTACATTACTTTTATTAGTAATTATAGTAGAGAATCTTACATTAGGTATAAATTGATGTTGATTTTAGAAATCATTAAAATACTCACCTAATACTTGTTGAAAAATTAGTGTTTTTTAGTGAAAGAAATTGTGCAATTTGAAACACGAATTTCTTTAGCGTGTCATTTGTTTGTTGACAAAGGTAATTGTGCAAATATGTTTTACTCGATGAAAGTATAAAATGATATATTTATTTGTTCAAATCAAATTTTAGATGAATAAGATATAAGACTTAAAATATGGTGCTAGAATTAGAAATAAATCATTAGAGTAAAGTATTTACCAAACACCAATATAATAATATTATCTCATATTGGTTAAGAAATTATGACAATAGAAAAAATTAATAGTAAATAATTAATATCACAATATCATATTAACTATTATTAATTATTATTTTTAACTAATTGATAGAAAATGAAAAATCTCAAAAGTTGGATAATGTTTTGATGTGTCCCTATCAGAGTCGTACTCACCAAATTTAGTAGACTATAGTATAGATTTCCATTTTTATATACATCTTTAACCAACAAAGATAATAAATTGAGTGTCCACTTTTTCTTAAACAAACGGAGCACAGCAAAAGAAATATTGACAAAACATTGAAACATCATTTGGAATCACTTTTTCCTTTTGTTAACAACGTAGTGGGAGAAGGATATATAATTATATATGTTCCCCATCAATTGTGCTCATTTAAAGTGACAATTTTTTTCTTCCAAAAATACCCTTTGTTTCACTTTCCAAGTCTTAAATGCAAGTCACTTTTAACTATGTGAGCCAACATAATGCGTACATGACTTCTCTTCAGCCTCTCTCAAAGTACATTACACTAGAAATCTCTTCCCACACACTTTATGCAAGTGTGAGCCGCTGTAAATTACAAGTGATCCAAACTCCGTCGACACCTTTGAGTCATGAATCCTGATACCTGCTAGAGATGGAAACGCTTCCGCAACTACAAGGGTGCAGACTTGATCTCTTAACTCACTTCTTCACTAACCTCATAACATCACCCACAAGATGTAAAGAACCAGTTACAAGGACCTGATGTAGGAACCAGATTGAAACAATAAAGTAAAAGAGTGAATGGCACGTACAAGAATGAGCAGACAAAGTAGCTTTTAGATTAGGAAAAAACATTGGGTTACCTGAAAACGAACTGACTTATCCTGTCGGACAGTGTCCCTAAGCCATTTAATAGCTAATGGAAGTGATGGAAACACGACACTATTCTCACAACTCTTTGCACGCACTTCTGCATCATCTGTATCATCACCAGAAACAAAGTCCAGGCTTCTGGCATTCTCTGCAATTCATTCAGCAGAACATCAGGTTTGCAATTACACACAAAAAAGAAAGCTGTAAAGTACACATTTAAGTAATCTACACAATTTCTTCTATTCACTTCCTCAAATTCTCTCTTATGTTATGGAAAACTAGGTACAAAAGTTCTAGTTTTATGACAGAACTATCTGTTAACCGCAATAAAGAGAACTTTGTACGAAGAATTGACTTTAAATCAAGAAAGAGACTTTCCGGTAACTGGCGGTGTAAATTAATTTAGTAGTAATCATTCTTACATCAAGTAGCTCATGTAACTTAGGAATGCCTTCTTGATGAGACAATAATGCTCATGTGATTCAATACTTTGGATCTGAAACTAAATGATTTTACCTCTTTCCCCCATTGGGAAGGAATAAGAGCTTACCTTAGCAAGGTATCTAAACTTTTAGGAACTAATGTCGTACTTACGCTGAGCTTAAAGAAAACATAAAAGCTGAGGCAAGAATAAGAGTAAAAATTAGTACCAACCATACTCTAACTAGATAACCATGTCTTGTTTTGGTTACTCTTACTGCATCGTAAGTTAGCGATGGTGGCCATAAGCCATATCAATCTTGAGCCTAATTATCTAAACTGTATTTTCATTCGAACTGCATTCATCGGTTTCATTTTGTATTATTCAAGTTGTATATGATGTAGTAACGGAAGCCCATAAAAGACTGGATAAATGCAATTAGTTGCTTGCTCTGTTCTGTTTAGAGTTTGGAAGTTTTCTAAAATTTAAGCCTTTCTACTGTCCTCATTAAATGTTGTTCAAGTTTCTTGGAGTTTCTTCATAGAGCGAGGTTCAGTGAAATTGTCTAGGGATGCATTATGCAAGCTGCCACATAGAATTGTGAATCTTATCATAGGTTCAGGGACTCCCTATTCATTGGCACCTATATATAAGCTTTGTACTCACTAAATCAGCAGTGGGAGTAGGAATATACTGAGTTATTGTCTTCATCTGTGATACACCCTACTCCCAGATTGATGCCTATGGACGCTAGGTGTGAAGCTTAGACTACCTCCTAGGTCTTCTCCTTCTTCCTTGCTTATTTGGTTATTTTCCTGCACCTTCATCCTGCAAATAAGACCTGATATAGTACTTTCAACTCAACTCGGCCTTAGTCCAAATCACTTGGGGTAAACTATATGAATACTATTTCGCCATTCATATCTTTCTTTATTTTATTTTATTTATTTATTTTGATAGGTAAGTGTGACCCCTTGTTGATGTGGGGATTGGAACCAAGGACCTCAAGGTCTGTGTGATTGCCCTTGCCATCTCTCCCACCTTTATTACGGATCTCCATGCTAGTTGTCTCCCCAGTCCCCCTTCTCCAACTTCTAGTTTGGTTGATGTTGGTACTCTATCACTTCCAAATGATGCATTAAGCAGTTTGCATTGTATTTGTCAAAAGCATCTTAAGCGATTTTCTATCATTCTATCTGCTATTTATCTGAAATTGGGGCAACGTTTACTGTCTGGAGAATTTGTTCATCACGAATTCTATTTCCTAGTTTTGCAACATAAAGATCTTAATATTCACATTTCTGATGCACTCATCTTGCTAATGTTCTTTTCAACCGTAATAAGATCAGACTGCTATCAGTTCGCAAATCTTTGTATTTGGAGGAGGAAGGGTGGAGGCCAGGGATGGATGGTATGTCTTTTAAATCCCTTAGTCTTGAGGATAACATCTTTTTAGATGGGGCCTTTACAGAGGAGGACATCTGGGCAATGGTGTGAAATTTGTAAGGAGATAAAGCTCCCAGTCCTGATGGATTCACATTGGCTTTCTTCGAGAAGAAGTGCTGGGATGTGGTTAAGAAGGATATTATGGAGGTGTTTCACTCTTTTCATTACAGTGAGGGCTTTGAGAAAAGTTTAAATGCTACCTTTATCTCTCTTATTCCGAAAAGGGACAAATTAAAAGATTTCAGACCGATTAGTTTGATTGGAGGCATGTATAAGATTGTCTCGAAAGTCTTAGCCATTCGGTTGAGGAAGGTAGTGGGTAAAGTGGTGTCAGAATCCCAGCACGCATTTGTGGCAGGTCGGCAAATCTTGGATGCGGCATTGATAGCCAATGAGATAGTTGATGGATGAGAGGGAAAGAAGCGGGATCAAAGGTATACTCTGCAAATTAGATATTGAGAAGGCCTATGATCATGTAAACTGGGAGTTGAGTTCTTGATCTATCCGTTAGAGAGGATGGGTTTTGGGGAAAAGTGGAGGCGTTGGATTGGATTCTGCATTTCAGTTTTGGTCAATGGGGAGCCTACTAGTTTCTTCGCCACTTCGAGAGGTTTGAGGCAGGGGGACCCTCTTTCTCCTTTGCTATTTATAGTGGTTATGGAGGCGATGAGTCGAAGTTGCAGGGGGGGGGTTCATTTGATGTTTCAAGATGAGATCAGACAATGTTTCAACTATGGAGGTGTCTCATTTGCTGTTTGCGAGGCGAATAAGGAACAGCTTGGGTATCTTCGTTAAACTCTCCTGTTCTTTCAGGCAGTTTCAGGTTTGAGGATCAACATTTCGAAATGTGAAATTATCCTGGTGGGTTAGGTGGACGACATAGAGTTGCTAGCTTCCTTCTTTGGCTGTAAATCTGGAAGTCTTCCAACTAAGTATTTGGGATTACCTCTTGGTGTGCAGTTTAAAAATGCAGCTGTTTGGAATTCAATCATCGAAAGATTTGAAAGACGTTTGGCGGGATGGAGGAGACAACTTCTTTCTAAAGGTGGTAGACTTACTCACTTTGTCCGGTCTTCCGACATACTTCATGTCTATCTTTACGATTCCTTCCTCGGTTGCTAAAAGGCTAGAAAAGCTGGAACGAGATTTTTTTGTGGGAAGGGAGTGGGGGGGACAGGAAGTATCACTTAGTGAATTGGGACATGGTCTGTTTTTGTGTAAAAGAGGGGGGATTGGGGATCAAGAGATTAAAAAATTTCAATGAGGCGCCGATGGGGAAATGGTTATGGAAATTCATGGTAGAGCCCGAAGCTTTATGGAGAAGAATTGTGATGGATAGATGGCGAAGGAGAGCATCATTGGTTTCATAGGATAGTTTCGAGCCCATACAGGACTAGTGCGTGGAAGGGGATTAGCAAAGGGTGGAGGAACTTACGAAAATTCATTTCTTTTGAGGTTGGTAAAGGATATTCGATTAGGTTCTGGAAAGATAAGTGGTGTCAGGGTAGGGAATTGAGTCAAAAATTTCCGAACCTGTTTTCCTTTGCCGAGGATGTGGATGGGCTGGTTAGTTCGATGGTCCAAGTTTCAGGAGATAAAATCAGCTGGAACTCTTTATTCAGGAGGCATGTGCATGACTGGGAGCTTGGAGAAATAGAGCAGCTTTTCGAAATTCTCTATGGTATACATGTTGATCTTGACAAGGAGGATAGGATCTTGTGGGAGAGAACAGTATGCAGAAAATTCACAGTGAAATCCTACTATGAAGCCTTATCGAAGAGAGATATCTGTGATTTTCTGTGGGAGATCATTTGGAAGTCAAAGGCGCCTAGGAGGGTGGCGTTTTTTGTGTGGGAGGCAGCATTAGAAGCTCTTTTGACGGGAGATAATTTGAGAAAAAGAAAGAAGGTTTATGTAAATTGGTGCTATATGTGAAAGAAAGATGAAGAAACAGTGAATCATTTGCTGTTACACTACTCTGTGGCTAGATCTTGTGGTCTTACATCTTCAGACTGTTCAACATAGCCTGGCCAGGACAGTGAAAGAAATGTTCAGCGAATGGTCCTTTTATAAGAAAAAGAAAAGGAAGAAAAATGTTTGGGAAGTTGCTCCTTTAGCGGTTTGCTGGGGCATATGGACTGAATGCAATCGCAGGCTTTTGAAAACAGTGAATCGAATGTAGACAGATGGAAGGAAAGCATGGTAGAAACAATCAGGTTCTGGTGTACAGATGGAGCTCAAAGAGTGGACAGTTCTTTTGTTGAGTTCATAGATAGATTCACTATTGTATAGCTTTTGTGTAGGTGATCTTTGTTTGTATATATAGGCTGTGCCACTGTTTTGGGGCCTATTTATTTTATAATTACTCTTACTTATCAAAAAAAAAAAAAAGATCAGACCATACAGACCTTTGTGTCCTAACTTTAGAAATTCAAAACGTATACCTCATTCCTGTCCACAGTATCAGAAAGCCCAAGCCTTTTCCAGTATCAGTATGTTTCAAAAAAGAGAAAAAGAAACACATTTTTGTATCAGTTGATACCCATTGATCTAGTCGAAATACTTGAACATTGATTTGCAGATGATAGCCCATGAGACCGATGGAAGTCGATATGGCTTTTATCCACTGACCCAGGGTACTTTGGGCCAGAAACGAAGGTCGGTGCAACTGGAGGCAGTGGTCGTGGTCTCATGGGTGCTGAGATAGTGTGGCTTTTGGGGGTTCTGAGCATCAATAATGTTGTCGTTGAGGAAAGTGAGTAACTGAGAAGTGTATCATGTAGTTATGAGAGGCTTTGACCATTCCTTCAGCTAAAATTTACAACTTGCAAGTGTGATAGTAGTACCTTTTTCAGCACATATGACGTTTTCCCATACTCTCTGAAGTGTCAGCTGCCAAGACAGATCAACTTGAGGATCAACTGGAGGCAAGGTAGTGGAACCAACTTTGTAGTACACTGATGTGTTTGGTACAAATAATGCCTTCTTGAAGTGCACACCTGAAAGATCAAATCAATGTTATAGGCTCCCTTATTTCAAATACAACACTTTACTACCTGGATGGGTATGTTGCACTGTATTTAACCTAAAAGGAATACATGAATGAACAGATAAATTGTTGGCTCCATTTCAATTTCAATAAAAATGAGCTTAGCAGTTGCAGGGGAGTTTCTTATACAACACCTACTGCACATGCAATCCATCCCCAACATGGTATAATTGGGTATTCCAAATCATGCTTCCAACTGAAATACTTACCGTGACTAGCACAAGTTTTCATCAGCTGTGGAAGGAGCAACTGTGGATCCCTCACTGACATACAATTGAACAACAATATCTGCAATTTCGGCATTAAGTCAATATTCTAAAAGAAATCACATATAAGTTGAAGAACTGCCAAAATATTATACTCAACTCAACTCAACTTAGCCTTTTCACACAATAAAACGATATTATGCTTCCAAAAGGTCGAGTCTATACGAGCAGAACTCATTCTAAGGATACATATCCCAAAAGGTCTCCATGCAGAAGAATAACGACTACAAAAACAAATTTCTTTTAGATTTTTTTTTTTTTGATAAGTAAAGAGTATAATTGTATTATAGACAAAAGGCAGCAAAACAGGTGTTGCGTCCTTTGTACACCGGGAGTATACACAATAAATTACGGAATACTAAAGCTATCCATAAACTATACAAAAGAGTAGACAAAAGGCAGCAAAACAGGTGCTGCGCTCTTTTAGATTATTAAAGCTTTGAATCACCGACTCTGGTCAAACCACCAGTCACACAACTGGCATTTTCTCAGAAAAAATAATGAATCCCACCAATGTTTTAGTGTATATGTAATCACTTTCATCATTTGTTTTGAGCAATGATGCTATAATGAATCAGATCTGGTAGCAAATGGTACAAAGATAGGCAGTCTTGGATTTAATTGCATATTAATAATTTATTCTGCTGGCGATACTCCTAGATCTGTTTGGCATTCTTAGAGTTTGAGTGTGAGTGTGTGTGTGTGGGAAGGGGGGCATAAGTACCAAGCTAATTGAGTAAAATTATAAAATAGTCCTTCCCTTCTCTCTTTGACCTAATTTTAACTCCATACTTTACTAAACACCATATATTGTACATACTGAGCATCTCATACATAACCGAGCATGGCATACAAATGAGATAAAAAAAATTAAAGATAATATTATTTTGTTACGAAGAACAGAAGGTACAAGGCTAGGTCAAAAAATCCTAGTAAAACACAACTCGATTCAGCCTTTCTTCCAACAACTTGTGATCAAGATTTCAAGTACATGAATCCTTTTCAACTATTGAGTTCTATCATAGGAAGCACCCAACTCATCTAAAATCCTAACCAGTTTTTTTTTTACATCTTAAAATACAGGCCCTCTCTAAGATTTAGGCTTTTAGATGAGTTGGGTACTCTTTGGTTTGGCATGGTCTTGGGTTCAAGTCATCCAGCTTCCATTTGTTTTCCACATTATGATTTGTGCACATGTTGGCACTCTATTTGGTTTGTAATGTCCCTAACGAGGCAGCTCACACGTGATGGGGAGTGTTAAGCTTGATATACATTATTAAGCCGCTGTCTAACAGATTAATCTTTAGATGAGTTGGGTACTCAACACAACTCTAATGCACAAATGTGTCAAAGAAAAATATTGATCAAATTGGGTCCTCACCTGTGCAGATTCCTTCCTGGATGCTTCACGATGATAACCATGTCTAAATTCATGTGAAGCTCCAGAATTTTTATGTTCCTGGCTAGTTAAGGAGTGCTGTTGCTTGTGATCTTCTCTGATAGCAAGAGAAAACCATTTTCCGCACACTTCCATGCTTTCAGGACTATGGGCTCCATCCATGTAAAACACCAGATCTCCTGGGCTTTCAGTATCAAGTAACATATCAGGGATTATCTGTGCTCGTCCTTGTAAAGTTGCTGTTGTTAGCCCCTTAATGAATTGCTCTGGCAGAGAACTCTATTTCCAAACAGAATACAACAAATTTTCCTCAAGAAATAAAACAATGTATGAAAAGGAAAACTCCCACTTGAGAAGAACTTACCGTCTGTTCCAGATAATTAAATTCAATATGGCCTGTCTTTTGAAGCCAAGTAGAGCATAATGTGATGGCAAGACCTGCATTTAGATACTGGTGATCACCTTCGAGCCCTAAATGTAATCCATTTAGCAAATTACTGTCCAGTGGAGTTGCTACTTTAAGTGGTACCTGCAACAGCATAGTTTGCACTCCTATTGGATAAATACAGCACACTTTTGTGATAGTTTCAGCAGCGGACAGCACAATTAATTTAATGAAATTACCATAACATAATCTGATTTGTCTAAAATGCATTTGCTAAGTTAGCCAAAATTGCATAAGAATCTGTATGGTATAAAATTTGGGTGAATTTATGAAGGCCACCTCTAAGAATTGCGAAAAGAAAGAGATTAATGGGATTATCATTTCCAACTAGGCCTCTGAGTATCATTACCAAATTACTCATACATCCTTAATGTGAAATCACACAAGTGAAAATATGATTTCTTATGTCCATCGGCTCAACTAATTTCTTTCTATTTGATTCAGTATTATTTTCTTTTTTGAGATGATACAACAACAATTGGATTAAAACCAGTACCTTATAAAATTATTTAATTATCAGAAACTATATAATCCAAACTTCACAACAAATAAATAAATAAATCCAAAATGCTTCAAACTTTAACAAAATACAACCTTTAACCCGCAACTCCAACTTTTATGAGCTAGCCATGAATAATCCATAGGATAATGATTAATGGACTGACTTCGTAAGGTTCAAGGAACAGTTTCTTACATTCGCACAGGGGCGGACGGAAGGCTATCACTTAGGGGGTAAGGGACCCCGCTCAACTATTTTTTTTTTCCTTTTTTACCTTACAAAACGCTTCCTTTTCATGGAGGGAGTCGAGGGACCACAACCCTTTCAGAATAAGCTTGTCCTTACAGCGATGAGTAAGAAAAAAATCATGCCTACACAAACTTTATTTCTAAGAATAATAGAGCTTCTTTTTAAGCCTTATGAATCATACAGCAAAATCATTCCTACACAAACTTCATTTGTAAGAATGATAGGGTTCTTTTATTTTCACTTTATGAATAATATAGCTTGACTAGGAGTTAATACCAATTATGTACATGGTGAAAGTGGAAAAAGAGATCATTTTTCATCAAGTTTATATGATTGATTTGAGGGATAGGCTAAGAGGCAAGTTGGGAATACGTGTTGGTGATTAACCAATAACTAACTTTAACCGATCAATTCCATATGTATTTTCGTCCTGGCCTTTTTGCAATTACTACGTCTCCCACTGAGTAAAAATCAATAATCCCTAGATGAATGTTCAGGATCAGTAGTTTTTAATTATAAAGGTCTGCAATTGACTGTTCTTTAGCCTTTTTTCTTTTTTTTTTGATAAGACTGTTCTTTAGCCATTGTGCCATGAAGACAAGAATCATGAATATTTATTAAAATTTTCACCAGCTTGGTACAACAGACTTTGCCATTGATAAGTAAGCACCTATATGGCTATATGTTTAATTGTGAGGGCTCAGAGATGGGTTTACGGTTCCATAAATGAGTTTGCATTCAAAATTGGATTGACAGATCAAATTAAATAACTGGCTGATCTTTGAAATACCGATACCGAGCTATACCATGAACTAGACTAAACTAATCGAACTGTACAACTTACATCCCAGCTGAGAAGCCTTCTCTTCAAGGGTATGCATAGCTTCATCAGGCTGGGGCACAGTAAAGGCCGGAACTCCTTTCTGTATTGAAGGATGGGAGGAAGAAAGGTACAAATAAAGAATAACAAAAATGAGAAGGCTAACAAAACACAAGTTCAAAAGAAACTTGAATCTCTGTTAATTTATGTACAATGCATTTCTAAACAGATACAATCTATGCTAACTATAATGTGATTTTGAGAACACCTTGAAGATACCAGCCTTCTCCCCAGCAATAGCTCCAAGAGTATGTCCTGTACAGAAGTACAATAACAAACATATGCATAAAAACGCAACTCCTTTAAAATTAGTGAAAAACTCAAACTTGAGTACATCCTGTACGTTGTAGAAACATAGACTTCCATCAACTAAAACTTTGAGTTGGCTTTTGTCAAAGAAACAGAATCACTAACTAACATTTCCAATTAGCCTTAATCATGGAAACCATATGAAGTAGATTTCTCCAAAGAATGTTTTAGAAAAGAGCAGCAGTAGCTCTCTCGTAAAACAATCGTGGAAAATTTTCACTTTGAAACTCCAAACATCTTTATAAATGATTTTGTTTCTGGGTTGCAGAAACCTTTTCTTAGTTCTGTGATTCCATTTATAAATCTGGGAGGTTTGGTTGAGTAAATAGTTCATGAGTGCTGTACAGAATTTTTTCGTCAGTTCAGAACAAACAAAAATCAATGTCAAAGACTCAAAATGAGTTCCTAAACAAACATCCTGAAATATTTATAAAATTCTAGTTAGTATAGAGTAGATCATGGGAGGCTCTAGTTAAAATTCAAAAGTGAAGGGGCCATATTTAGTGTTTTAGGGGCTCATTTGCGTAAGTAGCAATTGTCACAGGATTTTTTGAATATTTTGTGGCCCTTATTTACCCCCATAGATGACCAGCGGAGAGGCCAGGATTTTGCTGGAAGGCAAAGATTATGTTAAGGGTGGAAAATTATATGGAACTATCTGAATTTGGCTCAAATGGGGATCAAACTTATAACATAATTACAAAAAGAAAATTAAAATCTTGACGAAACTACTGTTTTTAGTACTAAGTAGTCATTTTTTTTAATATTTGGAGGCTGTAAAATGCCAATTTTCTCATAACTAAAGTGGGTCAAGTGACCCCCTATGGCAGTGTGTGGCTTCATCACTGTACAAGACCGGTCTTGATGATAATTGGAGTATGCAAAATTTACTCACTCTAATACCAACTCAATATTTAAAACAAGTAGGCAGGTAGTCATAAAATTTAGAAACCAACCAAGAATCTCTACGTGGTCATAACCCAGTGATGATATGCCACATACAATTGGTGCCTGGACCTGAAAGTGATGGCATCATAGTTAGATTTCTTGAATTGATGATCGTGTACTATCGTGAGATGACCACAGGTCTAAGTTCAGACTTTTCTATTATGCAACAAGAATGGTCAACTACTTTTGCAGCAGATTGTATAAGGCTAGATTAAGCATACCACATTTGTTGCATCAAACTTTCCACCTAAGCCAACCTCCAAGATAGCTACATCTACCTGCATCCAAATGTTTTTATGATTTTAGGGTAAAAATAGAAAAAGGACAGGCTTTGGGGTAGGGTGGAGGTTGCGAAGGATGCCCACGTACTTGCTCAGCTGCAAATATTTTGAAAGCAAGTAAAGCAAGAAAGCGAAAATAAGTTGGCATTGGTATATCATCGCTGGTTCTTTCCTGCATAAAAACAACAGAAACTACCAAATATCAACCAATCAAGAAGATGAAAACAAAAGGTTGACAGGGATGATTATGAAATTTAAGGATAAATGCGAACAAAAAATGGATAGCGCTGTTGAATGGTCTAGTGATTTCATGATCTTCTCTCATGCCATCTAATAGCCACCAAGGAGATTATGCTACATATGCCAACTCAATCCTCCAATCCTTAAAAATGGCAGCTAATTATGGATCAACTAATGACATTCATTTTGCTAATTTAAGTACCTCAATGATTGATGTTCAAAAAAATTAATAATAGATTTAATTATTATTTAAGAGAAAAAAAGAAGATAGGCCTGATGCTACGCCAAGGAATTCATCCATCAAGCCAACCTTATCATGTTGTTATATAAGGAACGGGCAATTATATTTTCAGTTTGCCACCTCTATCTAAGATTCTTAATCAAGACCAATGTTATACACATAAGACCATAAAGGGTGTGTTTGGCTTTGTGATTAAGTTGCTTGGGTTTGAGGTTTTAGGTCTTTTTCTGTAAGGATTGAAGAACTGAGAGAGAGAGAGAGGGATGGTGGGACCAAAGAGAGAGAGAGAGTCCAAAACCACAAACCAAGTCACTAAAACGCGAAGGGTAGCTGACCCAAAAAAATTGATATAGACAATTTTGTACAGCAGCATAAGCCCAAACAGCCACTTTAACAACAATCAATGCAGCTTGTGTAATTAGCCAATATCTCCAAAATTGAGATGAAAATGGGTATGACATTGCTCATGTACCTTAAAAAATAAGTTCGGTACAGTTCTGGGACGCACACCGCTGTCAGACAGACACAAAGTCGTAGAAGACTATGATCAAGGAGATGACATATCCAACAAACATTTCCTTATTTAAGGCTTATTTATATTCAACTTACATTCAACTTCTTAGGCTCATACATAATTTTTTCTTGTCACACAACTAATGTTAAATGCCAACTGCCTCTCGCATATTGTATATTTTAATTTTTTGATAGATAAGTGTGACCCCTTGGTATGTGGATTAAAACCAAGGACCTCAAGGTCTTGGCCTTTAGCCTGAGTGCACTTGCCATCTCTCCCACCCCTTGGGATTCACAAATTGTATATTTTGCATGTTCCTTCTTAAACTATTTTTATTTATCTTTTTCAAAAATAAAAAAAGGCAGGCTTAAGGGGCATATGTGGTTACTACGAAGTCCAACATTACCAATTTGAAACCCTATCCAACGCGGTGACTGCAGGGTGCATTCGTACAGAAAGGAAAGGTGTGGATGAATTCAGAGAGCGTCTGGCAGAAACATCTGGTTGACTTCTTCCTTGCTCGGCTAATTGCAGATCCACCCACTCCACTCAAAATAAAAAAGAGAAAGAAAAGGCAAGAATCATTTGTGAAAATATTGCAAAAAGTGTGGTCCTCTGTTTGATTAAAGTTATACTTGCTACAACATCAGATGCTGTCTTGGTTACTCACTTACTCCCAAGTTCTGTTCATCATACAGTCTTATTTAGGAGGAGCTAGATTTTCTGACATGTGATTACTTCATTCCGCTACAAGAATGACAACATATTAATCCAACATTCTCATTAGCTATGCTCCAATCTCCTTTTTTTGTAATGAATTGAGTGAAAAAGCTCTTCTGAAGCCAAAGAAATGCAGAGCCCCAACACAAAGTTCGAGAATACGAATTAACTTGTAGCATTATATCTTGGCACCATCTATGTATTGGATTCAACATTCAAAAACTATGTGCCACCCCACCCCACTTCCTAGGAAAGAAACATATCATATAGATGGTATCTAATGTATTCCGCTGGGCAATAGGTACTGAAGTGAAAGCTTCACAGTTACTTTCACAATCTTTTAGGGACATTTGCACATTTACTTTGAAAAATAAGTAACTTTAGTCACACTTATCGGGGTTCTCATAATGACACCAAGATCAAAATGCAGGTGCAGTGAGTCCTGAACTTGGTCTCCATAGAAAACTTTGAAAATGGCTAGTGTATCTCCAAAAGCTACAACTTTTTCTCGTCTTAAGAATTTTATTTTAAAGAAAAAAAAAATAAGTAATTGATACAACTATTGAATTTTTAACTCATGAGGCAAGTCTTCAAAGTTCAAGCGTATTCATAAGTAAATAAATCAGAAATAGATATAAATGAGCATGCCTTTAGTCTATCCCAGCACCACCAGAAGTATGCCAAAAACTTCTCTTCACATATGTCCACGCTGAAACAAACGACCAAAATGGATAAGCTTTTCTTTTTTTATCAAAAAAGAAAGAAAGTACAAGCGGATGGATGAGAAATCCATCTAAAAAAAGAACAAAAGAGAAAATCACAAAAGTAATAACAAAGTCAAAATAAGAGCGCTCCAATCCCACTGACCACTGTAAATTAAACTGGATAGTTAAGCAGTGCATTTGCAAACAGAACTTAAAAATTTTGATGTGAGGTTTCCAATGATTCTATTTCTGCATTTATGGGCTCACAATGAACTGAAGAAAACAAACTCAAGTCTGATAAACAACTCTCTGGCTATCCTTTAAGATATATTCAAAACAGAAATTTTCAAGTATCACTCTGGTAAGGCCCGCAATTACAATTTGAAAATTCATACCTACAGGTAAATACGTCCAACCAGTTTTACACAAATTCATGCATTTTGCTAAAAAAAATACTCCCTCTGTCCCATTTGAGGAGTCCCATTACAAAAACTCAAAACACTTAACAGTCGAATCATTTCCATTAAAAGGATATTATCGAGAAGGATTCGCTTCTGAGATAGAGAAACACGGAATAAATGAAAAGGTTGTTAAATAAAATGAAACTACTCCAGTTATTAGCCTAGTGTTAAATCATGCAATCTTTACTGGTAGGGAGACAACTGAAATAATAGAGAAAGGTTATCTAGTGTCTGTATAACCTTCAACGAGCCATCAGGATCTCAAACAAAAAAGATGGTAGACAGTTACGCTGATAGTCTTAGTTTCAACCGAGAAACTCACCCATCTAATCGAAATCTTTCTCGGACATCAATGAGGTGAGGAGATGTGAAGAGACCAGTGTGAAAGCCACAGTTACGCAATATAGCTTCTGTAAACGTGCAAGTTGATCCCTATATAAATTTCAATCATAGCAGTAAATCAAAGTAGTACCAAGAATATGCATACGAAGGTCTTTTCTTGTATCACTTTATCAATCATTTACTTGATGCGACTATGGTAACAGAAAAAAATTATTCTAGAAACCCGAATCAGAAAATAAGGATATACACGTGGCAAGATAAGCAAATCTAATAGCAGCCACACCACCGCAGCTTACTGATGATAAAAGCACGTCACAAGAGAACGAGGGACTAGTACAAGACTGGTCATCCGTAAACTAATTATAATGTCTACACTTTCCCCGCAAAAATGTCCAATAACTACAGGAACACATTCGCTCAAAGTTCCACAGTCCATCTTTCAAGCAGGATTCCTTCTTGTTCTATCCATGTATTCTTACGTGAGAAAGAGAGAATGTTGGACTTGGCAACACAGAAAAGCACACAAATACACATACGCAAATAGAATTTGTTCAGCATCTGGGGCAGATATGTGAACTCAAGAGGTCGGAAATGGCAGACACTCAAATTAGTGTAGGTCAATGACCTCACATGTGCTCAAGTAGAGAGTAAATAAAGTCCAAATATAACAACAATAAGTAATTACCAGTGTCTCACAAAGTCTCTCCCCACTCTACTATGTCACCCACAAGTCCACAAACACATATTGACCCTAAACCTCCAAGGGCAAGAAATAGTATAAGCGATTTTGTTTCAAAAGTTACAAAACTTGCAAATGTAGCAGCAGTTGAACATATTTGGTGGGGCAACAAATAAAACGATTTTCCAACGGATACAGGTGGATAAGGAGAATGTGCTTCAGGAAATTACTTAGAATTTGATGTAAAGAGCTCTAGCTTGGAGGATATTAGATACAAATTATAAAAACCGGCTAATATGTATGAAGTTGAGAATCCATGAGAAAATGTTGATGTAATATTTACAGTTCTTTTGCTTGGTTGTAACGCTATGCTGTTTGTGGCTTAGCAGGTGTGGGGGGGATGCCCTTTGAATTCGTACATAGTCTCTGTTTTCAATACAATAAGGAGTTACCCCAAAATAGAGAAAGAAACAGTATTAATGACTCCGCTCAAATTAAGCGTCACCACATTACAAGGCATGATTCTAAAAAGAAGCTATGCAATATAATTGGTAAAGATACAGCTACAAGCAAAGTGAGATAGCCTTTAGTGTGGGACAATTTATGAATGTTGGTTTAATAGAAGAAAACATGGCTAGATACCTGCCATGAATGCTAAAGAAGGACAAAAAAGTCGAGATTTTAATTTCTTGTGTTTTCTGGTCACGGAAACTACTTTATCACTACAGGAGAACCGAAATTGCTAACATAATAACAGTTTCTTCAGACAATTATGCCATATTGGTGATGTGAAAATTATCCAATCAACTTCAAGTAGCATAAACGTGCATTCAGATGAGAGTAGAGGAGACACCAATCAGAAATAGTAGGGAATAATTGAAACGGTCAATAAAAACCAACAACACTGCCATTAGATAAACAGGATTACCGGTACTAGACTTAGTAGACATAATGCCAAATTGTTAAGTTGTGAGCAACAACAATTAAAACTGGAAAGATCACCTTTCCTTTGGTGCCTGCAACATGGATAACCTTCAATTGTGAAATTGGCTCCTCCAAGTCAAGTATCTAAATGCCAAAAATCATAAAACATCTGCTTCAGTAACAATTCACATACACAACTTAAAACAATCATTTTGCAGTTGTAATGCCAACCTTAACATAGTCAAACAGTAAATCAAATCTATCGCCCTTGTTGCTCTTATCAGCACGACTGCGTTTCGTAATCAGAGAGGACAGCGCATCCATTGCCTCATCATAAGCAGACACAGTAGGCTTAACCAATCCGCTGTCACCTTCATCAATGTTAAAAAGAAAACATCAAAATCCAGTTTATTAAACCTGTCCACAAGCCGTCACTACAACTTTCAGCTAGAAATACTAGTAAAAGTCCAGCTAACGCCCGCCACTTGATAAGAAGCTATTTTTCAAAAGATTTTGCAGTAGAAACATCCGCCAATTGTATTGGTCAATGTTTCCGACGTGCCTAAATCACTTGTTGGCATTTTCGTATTAGTGAATCTGAACTTTAAAAAAATAAATAACTAAAGACAGTGTGTAACCGACAATAATAAGGAAAGTCAAAAACAACGAAATGAAAATTAGATGTCATGTACAGGTATAATACTCGTTAAAGATTGAAAACGAATTGAGTACTGAATGAATCGGAGAGAGGAAGAGATGGGGAAAAATACCTTCCGCCATTGTGACTACGGCGATGATGATTTAAAGCTGATCAAAGTCAGTAGAGAATTAAGTTAGTTAACGGATGATAACGGATAGGAGAGGTTCGAAGGAGATGGTGGAGTGGCGATGGACGGATGGAGGATAGATAGAGTGGAGCAGTCAACTGTTTGAGAAGAATAGATGACGAGATTGGATTGGGTTTGTTTTGAGCTTTGGAGGCCTTCGCTTTCCCAATGCTGAAGGAGTGTGGGAGGCCTCAGGCCGGGAGCGAGAGGAGGAACACTTCTTCTTCGGGAGAAATTGCTGGCCCGCCCAATACTCAAGTTTATAACCACTCTGGTCCCTTTTTTTCTTTTTTTTTTTTTTTTTTGTGAAATTCTGTCTTTTTTTTTTTTTAAGTTTGTAACTTCTTTAGTACTTTTTTTTGGGAAGGGGGGAATAATTGCGAGTCGATCTACTTTTTAAAATTTTTATATCGCTCAAATCTTAATTTTTTTAAACTAGAATATAACATTTTTTGGTGGTAAAAAGACTACAATATCTTTAATAAACATGAGACGCACTACGAAAATGCATCGCGGTACATTGACTATTGAACTGTAATTCATTACTTTTATTGTATTAATTTTTGCACCACAATATATCATTGTTTGAACCGCGATTCATCAATTTTATTGTATTAATTTTTGCACTGCGATTCATCAGTTTAATTGACTAATCTAATTGCACTGCGATATATCAATGTTTGAACCGTGATTAGGCCAAGATTTTTACGAATTTTTCCTAGAATTTCCTTTTATTTTGTGTTATTTTGAGTTAATTATACCTTGAAAATATTATTATTTATGTAATTGTGCTTAATGTAGGTTTCCATATTTAATTGAGCATTCATGGTGTTTAGCACGAAATTTGAGGCAATTCCGAGCCTTTAAGTTGAGCATTGAATCATTTGGTCAAATTCCATTAAAGTTTGTTAAGAGTCCAAGGTAAATGAGGGCTAACGAGGGTTAACTGGTCTAACAAAGGACCAAATTGCAATGCCTGAGCACGGAAAGAATGGCGGCGTACAGTTTCAGAAGTCCAAGGGAACCGATGCAAAACTGAGGAATACAAGGGAGGTCGGCGCACAAAGCAGAAAGTGTTTCATTTTTGTGTTGTCGAGTAAGGGAAGTGCCACGTCACCACCTCCACTAAAGCTAGGACCCGCGTGTTCCAACCATAGATCCGGGTCAGCCATTCTATTTCAAACCCGCTTGCCCACCTTCTCACCCACTCCCCCTCTCATTCACGCCCATTTCTCTAACCGGATAACCTGCGTGCCTCTACCTGGGCTGCCCTGCTCCAAGTCTTCCCCAGCCCTCCTTTTGTTCCCAATTCAGCCCCTAATTCTTATTTGTTCTTCCTAAAATGCCCCTGCATGGTTGGAGACTTGCTTGCCTTCTCCATATTACTCACAGCCAGCCTCCATTCAAAAGAAGCCCCCATTTACGGGTTGTAAGCCCTAAATGGGGCACATGCCCTACTTTCCACCATTTTGTCTCCAAATCCTTTAAGTTTGATCACCTTTGAAGGTTTTGAACTTCAAATCAAGGGCCAAATATGGATTTGCAAAATATTTCAACCCCGGATTCGAGCAACATTTGGTTTAATTCTTTCAACCTATCTTTTGAGATATTTATTGTATTTTTAAGGGTTGATTAATTTTGTAAATGTTGAATTGGTTTATGTTTAAATTATTAATGGAATGCCTTTATTTTTCTATATCCAATGTAGTGATTTAAATTTAATTTCTCTCTTTATTTAGTATACTTTCATGTTCGGTTATTATTTTGTGGACTTAATGTTTTTAATTGATTGACCATTAATTAAATGATTTTAGAAATGTCTAGGATCCACGAGAGCTACCTTTGTATTTCGGACCAATCAATTTAATAGTTGGTGTTTTGTGACATTCACCAATAGTCGTTGTGAGACTTGGTTTGACATGCGATCGAACCACCTTAGCCATTCGCAAGGTCGAGAAAATTAGGGTTGACTATAAGATGCGAGAACCCGTAGTTAACCAATTTTGTGTTCTCGGTTACCGACATGATTTGTAGAAAAATAGAGAGACTATCTTTTTGCAAAGTATTACACATGTGCTTGGTTATTATTGTGTGTTTTTAAGGCTTTTGATGACGTAGCGGACCATTAGATAATCATTAAAATTATAAGATACGTAGCGAAAGCCCTTCCCATTAATTCTTAAAATCACAATAATCGTTTGCGTGGCGTGAGACCGAAAGGAGATCGTGCGTAAATAGTCATTAGGTGCTTGTTTTGGCATACGACTATTTTCTCCCTATGTTATGTGTTGCAATGATATGAGCCGATAGCGAGGATGAGTGATAGCTTGATTTGCTATAAGTAGCGAAAACCAGTAGTGAATAAAGTAGTTCACCCGACTACCAAGAATTGAGTTAAAGAAAAATAGAAAGAAGATTAATTTAGTCACTGACTAGATTATAAATATTACACTCCTGTCTTTTTTATCTTGATTTATTGTTGCAAAACCACCTCCGCAATAGAGTAAATTTAATTGTTTTCCTTAGTTGTTTTTATTTTTTAGTTTTTAATTCATTTGTTTTTTCGCTCAAATATAAGTAGTTAGCCCGGTTTTGGTATTTAGTTTGAGTGAAAATTACGTATATTCTATTTGGGATCGATAACTCATACTTATGTACCATTTATTACTTGATGCGGCCGGGTATTATTGCCCGAGTTGCGTTTTTACGCACATCAAACCGCGATGCATCAATTTTATTGTATTAATTTTTGCACCGCAATTCATCAGTTTAATTGTCTAATCTAATTGCACCGTGATCACGCAAAAAATGTGGTGACCTTGTCCTGTTGTGTCTGGGGTGCCGAAAGTGACGTCGTGTCAGGGTCGCCGGAGTCATGGTCCGGTGGTGGTCGTCGCGGTAGGATATCCGGCTTGTAATGTTCAGAAATGAAGCAGCTGAGGAGGTGGGGTGTCCCCCAAAACCCTCCGGTGTGATAATCAAGATAAGTTGTGTATATCATAGGTTAAAGGTAAAATGGAGTGTGTGTATATATGTATATAAACCGTTGGGGAGAGAGATGAGGAGAGTTCCTCGTTGGTTTTGCTTGAGAAAAAGAGCCCCCCTCAATATGGGGAGGTTTCCCCATATTTATACTAATGGGTGTAGACACCCCAATTTCGTACCCATGGTATGTGACTGACATAAAATATCAAGAACTGTTAAAACTTAACAAATGTCAAGTTGAGTCAAAAATGCGAAAGGAAAGCGAGGATGCGAAACAACCGCAGGGGTGAAAGTGCAAAAACGAAACTTGAAAGTATGTTTGGTGCCGCACCGGGTCTCCTTGGTGGCACCAAGCCTTCCACCGTAGCTTGTCTCGTAAAGGAAAAAGTACAAGCTTCGATGCTCAAGGTACAAGTCACGATGCAGATGAACAAATCAAAATTCCAAATCGACTATAAATAGAAGCCTTCGGCCTCTCATTTCGCTTGCTCATTCCTCCGCGATCAAGAATCGCGAAATTAGATAATATTAGCGAGAGGTGCGAGATAGGTGAGTGGAAACCCCTAAAATCTCCAAACCCCGTCCAAACTCCGCCAAAATAAAAACTCATATGTTATAAGTGATCCCTAGCCTAGTTGTTAGGTATCCACCTCACTTCCCCGGCCCAAAAATTCCAAAGTAAGCCGTTAAGTAACAGTGAAAAATCAAAAAACTAAGCCGTGGTTCCGCCCAACCAAAAAGGCCAAAACCTACCCAAATAAGTCATCACTGCCCGAGTTGACAAGCCCAAATCCTCGAAATAAATACTCGCCCAAATCAAAACAACAACCACACAACAACAACAAAAGACTCCTCTCCAGGACAGCACACCACCGCTCTAAAAGGTAAAACCTTTAAGGGCGTTGTTTATTTCATTTATTTTATTTATTTCTGTCTTTTTATTTATTTTTAAAAGTTGTTATTTAAATCCGGCAAAATGTAGCCAATATAAGTCGTTGGATTAGAATAGGAAATATTATGTAAAAGAGCCGTTATAATGACCAACTATTCTTAAATATGTCGTAATTATTGTAAGGAAATGGCTGCGAGTCCAGTAAATAATGTAGCCATGGATGTATTTGTTTTAATTTCCTCTTTTAATACTTTATTTATTTGCAAAATAAATATAACACAAAGCATACTTCACCAAAAACCATTTTTGAGACGAAAGGGCGAGTTGGGTGCCTAGCACCTTCCCAACTCGTAACTTAGCCTCCGAACCCGTTTTTTTTTCCGGTTTATTTTTCTTTTCTTTGGTTTTGCTTTATTTGCCTTAAAATAAAGATGGCGACTCTAAAACTTTCGGATTCAGTGGAGCCTCGCAATACTCCTTCTTTGCACTTTCCCGTTCTCCCTAAAAAGGGAGAAATAGGAATGGAAGGGTGATGTATTCCCATATCCTGGTATCCCCTAAAAAAAGGATAACTTGATGTGGGAAACCCAAAGCTCCCATAGTGATCCGAACGGGCCATAAGGCTATTTTTAATAAAATCCAGTGGGTGCGGCCGCAATATTCTTTTTGCACTTTTACGTTTTCCCCAAAAAGGGAAAATGGGAATGAAAGGGTAATGCATTCCCATATCCTGGTATCCCCTAAAAAAGGGATAACTTGATGCGGGAAACCATAAGTTCCCATATTGGATACAAAATCCACTAAAGGCAACCGAGGCACATTCCAACGTGCTAACATAGACACTCCTCTCGCACTTTTGATTTCGTCTTCCCTAAACAAGGGAGGGTGGAGCGAAGCGTGGTGTCCCGCATCCGCACGCACGCACCCCTATGGCACACCCCGAACCTTACTAATGGGTAAGCTTGGGCCCTCATTCCGGGTATGGACTTGGCCCAATCTTCTGAGTGTATTTTCGAAATACTCTTTTGGGCTACCTGTTCGTGACTAATATTTTGGTGCACTTCAGTAGCCCCCTACTCCTTATCCGTCGTGGCTGACATCGAGGGTAAAGAGTATAATCTGCTTGTAGTTTTTCTTGTGATGTGGAGAGTTTTGAGATTTTGCTTTGAATTCCAAAAGAGTTTATGAAGCTGGCTTTTGAACCTTGGCGGGTAAACTGAGTGTATAATTGATCCTTGATTGACATTTTAGACCTCAGCTGGAAAGAATAGGTATGTAAATAAAATATGTAGTCCTCGACATAAGGCCATAATAAAATTTATCCTCAGCGTGGCGAGGACCTTCAAGAAAACGAGCCATGGGGCCATAATAAGATCTATCCTTGGCGTGGTGAGGACCTTCAGGAAAATCGAGACATAAGGCCATAATAAGATTTATCCTTGGCGAGGCGAGGACCTTCAAGAAAGCGAGCCATAAAGCCATAATAAGATCTATCCTCGGCGTGGCGAGGACCTTCAGGAAAATCGAGCCATAAGGCCATAATAAGATTTATCCTCGGCGAGGCGAGGACCTTCAAGAAAGTGAGCCATAAGGCCATAATAAGATCTATCCTCGGCGTGGCAAGGACCTTCAAGAAAATCGAGCCATAAGGCCATAATAATATTAATCCTCGGCGAGGCAAGGACCTTCAAGAAAGCGAGCCATAAGACCATAATAAGATCTATCATCGGCGTGGCGAGGACCTTCAGGAAAATCGAGTCATAAGGCCATAATAAGATTTATCCTCGGCGAGGCGAGGACCTTCAAGAAAGTGAGCCATAAGACTATAATAAGATCTATCCTCGGCGTGGCGAGGACCTTCAGGAAAATCGAGCCGTAAGGCCATAAGGTACTGTAAGAGAGTGACCTTGAACCGCAAGGTACTTAGAGAGGCACTAGGAGCATGTTTTTATGTTTATGCAATGATGAATGAAGGGTGCATGTATTTAGTAACTTTTAAATATGTATGAAATGCTCATTTGGATACAGTAGGTATGTATGAGACACTAGGAGCCTGGTCTCTCCTCGGCTTAGCAAAGAGGCAAATATGTATGAGGCACTAGGAAACTGGTCTCTCCTCGGCGTCCCGAGGAGGTATGAGGCATTAGAGCCTGGCCTCTCCTCGGCTTGGCGAGGAGGCAAATAGGTATAAGGTGTTAGAGCCTGGTCTCTCCTTGGCAGGCGAGGAGGTCAGTAGGTCTCACCTCGGCAAGCAAGGAGGCAAATATGTATAAGGCATTGACCTCAAATAAAGTGACCTCGAACTGCAATATGAAGCTCATGCCGAGCGTAGCCACAAAATGCTAGATGAAAGCATGATGGATGCTAAGGGAGCGTAATGTGCTCAATACTAATAGAAGCTCGGTCGAGAGTAATTGCGATGCTGAGCTGGAGCACAATATGACGCTCATGCCAAGTGTAGCCGCAAATGCTGATGAAAACATGATGGGCGCTAAGGGAGCGTAACGTGCTAAACACTTAATAGAAGCTCGGTCTCGACCAAAATATGAAGCGTAAGCAGATGCATAATGGGCTCGAGCGGGAGGACAATGTAGAGCTCAGCCGCTAGTAAACTTGAGCGGGGAGCATAAGCGCAGGTAGGCGCGGTGTACAACTCAACTACGAATGAGGGGGAGGACAATGTAAAGCTCAGCCCCGAGTAAACTCGAGCGGGGAGCATAATGTAAACCTCGACGTGCACAGGTATGAAATATAATCTGCGGCTTAGGCATAGGCGCGAGCGTAGCGTGCTCGGGCGCAAGAAATAATAATATGAGGCTCGTGTTTTGGCGAGAGCATAATCTGAAGCTCAAACTCTGGCGTGAGCGTGGTGTGTGCAGGCACGAAAATAATAATCAAGGCTCGGGCTTTGGCGCAAGCATAATCTGAAGCTCGGGATTTGGCACGAGCATAATCTGAAGCTCGAGCTCTGTCGCGAGCGTGGCGTGCACGGGCACGTGAATAATAATAATATGAAGCTTGGCATTGGCGCGAGCATAGCGTGCGCGGGCACGAAAATAATAATCTGAGGCTCGGGCTATGACACGAGCATAATCTGAAGCTCGAGCTCTGGCGCGAGCGTGGCGTGCACGGGCACGTTAATAATAATAATATGAAGCTCGACATTGGCGCGAGCATAACGTACGCGGATACGAAAATAATAATCTAAGTAATATGCGTAGATACTAAATACTAGTCTATATCATCAGTAATAATTCCGAGTAATAATCCCTGTCACCGGTCCTATGGCCAATATGAATAAAAATGCCATGAATTTAGCTATAATGATCGTGGGGCCCTACCATATAAACAAAGATGTTGTATGATCTCATAAGTGGTAGTGGTAGTAGTAGCCCCCCACTTCTTGAGCGTAGGAGTGTATCTGTAGATCGAGAAGTAATAAAGATCTATGTTTGCTTCATGCCTCGGTAACAGTCCCCCAGTTAACGATTGTAATTATCTGCGAGCAGTAAAATGTGGGCGTATGGCCTAGAATGTGATCTCGGCGAGGCGAGGTAGGGGCGCAACCTAGCAAATAACCATGTAATAGTTTGTAGAGGAACAATTCATGTTATTGCTCGTGGTTGCTTTTGTGTAATTTCAGCTCGTCATAAAATGATGGTCGGCCTCGGCATGCAACTTCAGCTCGTCACATAATGAAGCTCGGCCTTGTCATGCAACTTCAGCTCGTCACATAATGAAGCTCGACCTCGGCATGCAACTTCAGCTCGTCACATAATGAAGCTCGGCCTCGGCATGTAATTTCAGGTCATCATAAAATGATGGTCGGCCTCGACAAGCAACTTTAGCTCGTCACATAATGAAGCTCGGCCTCGTCATGCAACTTCAGGTCATCATAAAATGATGGTCGGCCTCGGCAAGAAACTTTAGCTCGTCACATAATGAAGCTCGGCCTCGGCATGCAACTTCAGCTCGTCATAAAATGATGGTCGGCCTCGGCAAACAAATAGCTCGTCACGTAATGAAGCTCGGCCTCGGCATGCAACTTCAGTTCGTCATAAAATGATGGTCGGCCTCGGCAAGCAACTTTAGCTCTCCACATAATGAAGCTTGACCTCGTCATGCAATTTCAGGTCATCATAAAATGATGGTCGGCCTCGGCAAGCAACTTTAGCTCGTCACATAATGAAGCTCGGCCTCGGCATGCAACTTCAACTCGTCATAAAATGATGGTCGGCCTTGGCAAGCAAATAGCTCGTCACATAATGAAGCTCGGCCTCGGCATGCAACTTCAGGTCCTCATAAAATGATGGTCGGCCTCGGCAAGCAACTTTAGCTCGTCACATAATGAAGCTCGACCTCGTCATGCAATTTCAGGTTGTCATAAAATGATGGTCGGCCTCGGCAAGTAACTTTAGCTCATCACATAATGAAGCTCGGCCTCGTCATGCAATTTCAGGTCATCATAAAATGATGGTCGGCCTCGGCAAACAACTTTAGCTTGTCACATAATGAAGCTCGACCTCGGCATGCAACTTCAGCTTGTCATAAAATGATGGTCGACCTCGGCAAGCAAATAGCTTGGCATATAATTTTAGACTACTAGTCAATATCTCGCTTATTCCATATATTAGCTTTGTGTATTTATTCATCATTATACATCCTTTTTTTCTTTATTTTATTATTAATATATTATTGTAACATGCTTTGATAAATAATGATCTAAAGACAAAACAATAAATACAGAATGTCAATTGTATGCTGATATTATTAGTTTGTGTTTTAACAGTGGCGTGCTGTTATGGAAAAGCATAACTTAGAAGGGACCACATAATGATATATTTTATTCATCGTGAATTACTATCAGGGTGGTAGGTTTGCATGGCAACAAAGTCAACAAGATTAGACAATATATTAGGCAAAGAAACAGAAGGTAGGAATAATAACACCTGACAGAGCAGTGGAAGACCAAATAACACGTTAAATCAGTGAGATGAGAACGTGGCCAGTGAAGCATCCAACCGCTTTTGGCAACGCGTGGAGGAGCATGGCTGCTCCGTTTGGGACAATTTTGGAGGCGTTGAACTCGCCTGAACTTTACGCACCTAAAGGTGCTATTTGTTTTGTGTTTGTAGGCTGGATGCGCTCAAATATCTGTGATCGGAGCACTGCCTAGGTGTGACAATAATGTTAACACCTCTAGCAGGTTTGAGCGGCGAATGGGGGAGCATGGCAACTCGGATGGAAGTGATTTAGTTGTCGTGACTTCATCTCTTTAGGCAGCCAACCATTGGTGATGTGTAATTTTTTTGCCCAATTCATATAGAGAATGTGTACGTTGTTTGTTAAGGTGAGTTCCGACACCGTTGAGCGAACTCCGGCGAGTCGATGAGTAAGCGTAGCAAAATAAGGCGTTTCCCGGCAACGGAACCAAACTAATCACGCCAAAAATGTGGTGACCTTTTCCTGTTGTGTCTGGGGTGCCGAAAGTGACGTCGTGTCAGGGTCGCCGGAGTCGTAGTCCGGCGGTGGTCATCGCGGTAGGATATCTGGCTTATAATGTCTGCAAAATGAAGTACCGTGAGGGGGTGGGGGTGTCCCCCAAAACCCTCCGGTGTGATAATCAGTATAAGTTGTGTATATCATAGGTTAAAGGTAAAATGGAGTGTGTGTATATATGTATGTAAACCGTTGGGAGAGAGAGATGAAAGAGAGTTCCCTGTTGGTTTTGCTGGAGGAAAAGAGCCCCCCTCAATATGGGGAGGTTTCTCCATATTTATACTAATGGGTTGCCTTCACATAATTGGGCTTGGGCCCTCATTCCGGGTATGGACTTTGCCCAATCTTCTGAGTGTATTTTCGAAATACTCTTTTGGGCTACCTGTTCGGGACTAATATTTTGGTGCACTTCACACCGCAATACATCAATGTTTGAATCACGATTTTATCAATTTAATATGATAAACCAGACTATGTTTTCAGGCTTCTTCTTTCTTTTCCTCCGTTGTAAGTCTTCTTATCCAGTCTAGCATACTTTCATTAAAGTTTCATACTTAATGAATTAGAAAACTCGTTTACCTTTCGGGGGCGTTGACCCTGAACCCCCATAAAGGGGCGCTGCCCCCTCAACCCCCATGACCCGATCCCCATTTCGTTGTGCAACAATGGTGATTTTCGAATCTAATGTGTTTGTCGGAGCTGTTAAAGGAAACGATGATATTTTCATATCAATATTTTGAAAAATGGATTTTTGCGGTTGAAAAAAAGAACGGTGGACTAGGGAGATTTAAAAGTTTTAGAAAAGGAACCGATCAAAATTTTACCATTTTTTTCCAATTGCAAAAGGCGATTTTTTGAAATATTGTTCCGAAAATGTCATCGTCTCCTTTAACAGCTCCAGAAAATACATTTGATTCAAAAATCACCATTGTTGGGCAGCGAAACAGGGATCGACCTGGTTTTTTTGATTCATTAAGTACGAAACTATAATGGATTTGTGTTTGGTTGAAGGATTTTTCAGTAAGGATGAAGGCGGTTGAGGAGGAAGGAGGCTTACGACGGAGGAGGTGGAAGAAGAAGGTGGGGGACATGGTCTGGTTCATTGTGATTTTGTATCGCGATGCAAAATTGGATTAGATAATATTTTTTATCGCGATGCAAAATTGGATTAGGTAATTAAAATGTATGTATTGCGGTACAAAAAAAAAATCGCGGTGCAAAAATGGATTATGTAATTAAATTGATGTATCGCGGTACAAAATTTGATGTAGCGCAATGCACCGAATAAGTGACCTCCGTAGCGCGCTTTTGGTTGTATCATAGTCAATTGCCCCTAAAAGTGACTTTTTCGGTTGAAAAAAAAAAGGACTGAAGGGGTTATAAACATCAAAAAGTGGACCGGACCGCATTTTCTCCATTCTTTTCAAGGAATAATTGCAGGTCGGTCCCCTTTTCTGAAATTATAATGGCTCTAGTGTCCTCTTTTTTTTTCCCCAACCGCATAAGTCCATCTCATTTAATTTCTTCCTAAAATTCCCACCATTCTCAATTGCTCTTATTCCTTCCTTGCGTTCTACCTTCCATCCTCTCTCTTGTTAAATCAAATTCAAATAAGAATCGCTTCCCAAGCCTCCTCTGTATTCTGAAACCTATTGCAATAAATAAAAAAATTGTATTAAGGGCACTATCTCGATAAATTTTGCACGTGTTTTTTGGTGCAGAAGATTCTCTTCCCAATGAAGGAACCGAGTGAAACCGTGTTTTGGCTCGAAGGAGTTGATCAGCCATATTAGGATCCTAGCCTTGCTGTTGAGCGAAATCCAATCTCAAAATATCCTCATGAGAAGTAACAACCTTCCTCTGAACATAACCAACAAGGGACATGTTCCATAATTTGATCGCCTTTCGAAGAAGAAACAATGTTCTTTTCTCCATTGTTGAGCCCATAACTGGACGATTCCACTAGTTGTTGCACAATTTTATAGTTTTCGCTACAAGCATCATAATTTGTGATGCATGTATCGTATTTTACAATGCAGAAAATACCAATGCACAATTTGGATTACCGATGCATGAATTGGAATTGCGATGCAGCGCGTGTCTGATTAAATTTCATTAAGGGTATACTTGGTCTTTTGTCCCAAAAAGTGTCATTTAGTGGTTAAAAACAAAAATGACAGACTATTGCTGTTGAAAAATATTGGAAAGGGACCGACCTGAATTTTCCCCATTTTTCAACCGCTAAACTCCATTTTAGTCGTTCCTAAAATGTCATCAGAAAAGAAATTACGGCTTGCATTTGCACAGATGGTGAAGAACACTTGTTTGTTACACATTGATTTTGATTAATCGACCACCCTAACTTCTCACTCTCTTTCCTATTCATCTATCGATCTTCAGTTTCTTAATTATTATTCTTTAGTTTCTTATTTGCACAGATTTCGAAGAGCATATGAGGTTGCGGCATAAGTGGTGATGGAGATCATTTAAGGCTAGATGTAGAGGGGGGAAGGAGAGGAGAGTCTTCTGCGCCTACCTCCAATTGCACCACATGACATTTTTTGTTCAGATTAGGAGACTACGAGAGCTTCTCCTTCTTTCCCCTTTACAAGTTATGGAATAGAGTTCCCATAGTTGCTCCAAACTATGGGCTCTGCAAAATGTGTGCATATATAGAGTCATCAAGTTTGAGTTCGATTTGGGGAAGAAAGCCTTTTGGTCATTTTAAAACCTTATGGATTCGATTGCAGAGTGTGATATAAGTTAGGTTTGAGAAAAATTCATTTTAGCCCTTATTAAATGCACGTGAGAGTCACATGGGCAACTTAACGATAGTTTTCTAACGGCATCCAAAAAAAGACTAAGGATATGAAAACTTAAAACTTTTAGGACCCTATTGTTATAAACATTTCTAAGGGATTAATAGTGAGAATGGTCCAAAGTTAAAGAACCAATGATATAATTATAAAAACTATAACACACACACACACACGAATGTCTTTAAAATTCACAATATAATATTGCAAGTGAACATTCAAACATAATAAAAACTTGAATTTAATAACTGGATTTACTCACTTTGGGACATAGGGGGTTAAAAGATTTTTTGTTTTGATGTAATTTTATGCTGATAGAAAACGGGGAAGCAATAAAAGTTGCTTGGCAAATCAAAATTGCATGAAATGCATTCTAAATGAACTGATGTCAAGTATTACATTCAGTAAATTCATTTAAATGTAACCCAAAATTACCAAAATCATAGGATGACTTCTCAGTCACCTAAATTTCTATATATAATATATATCAATGTTTGAACATAATCAATATGTTAATATCAAGAGTAAGTCTCATTTGAGGCAGTTTTAGGAATCATAATTTGTAAGATAAAGTCTCACTCTCTTGTAGTTTAGCTCATCAATACACGTGGGTCGATTTAAGAGGATTCTTCTTACATAAAATACCAATAAAACGATATTTCCTAAGATTTTGTCTAATATCAAATGTGAAGGATAATGTTGAATGTTATGATTATTGTATATAATGTTTAAGTACAATATCTGAAATGATGGAAGGAGTAGATAATATTAATATTATGGTTGATCGCACCATTGGTCCCTTTACTTTGAATCATTCTCACTATTAGTCCCTTAAGAAATTTTTGTATTAATAAGGTGCTAAAAGTTTTAAGTTTTCATAGCCCCAGTCTTTTTTATGATGCCATTAGAGAAATATTGTTAAGTTGCTCATGTGTCTCCCACGTGAATTTAATAAGGGCTAAAATGAAATTTATCAAACCTAACTTCTATCACAATTTACAATCGAATTCATAGGGTTTTAAAATGACAAAAAGACTTTCTTCCCCAAATCAAACTCAAACTCTATGGCTTTCTATATGCACACATTCATGTAAAGGGCATAGTTTGGAGCAACTACGGGCTCTCTATTCCACAACTTGCAAAGGGGATGAGGAGGAGCTTATGTAGTCTCCCAATCCGAACCAAAAATGTCATGTGGTGCAACTGGAGGTATGCGTAGAAGACTTTCTTCCATCTCCCTCTACATCCAACCTTCAATGATCTCCACTAACACTTCTGATGTAACCTCATGTGCTCTCCGCAAATTGAAATCCATTTTGGCGACGGGGAAAACAATCATCACTTCCATCTACAACTGGTGGGACTGGAGTTGGGGATTTTATCCAAAAAGCCCACATTCGCCCAAGATCTGGAAATGAACATTGATGATTCAACGCTTTTAGGATGCCACAACAAGGATACTTGGATATACATGCTTTATAAAGTAAGATCGGAGCTGAGGAAACTCGTGGAATCCAATCGTGTTGGGCTCCCACAAACCGTCAGATACGATTCCCATCCAAAATATTGGGGAAGAAGGTCTTTTGGTCATTTTTTAAACCATAGGGCTCAATTGTTAATTGTGATATAAGTTAGGTTTGAGAAAAAATCATTTTAGCCCTAACTAAATGCATAACCAACTTAACGGTCTTTCTCTAACGGCATCTATCAAAGGGACTGACACTTTAAAAAATTGAAACTTTTAGGACTCAATTATTACGAAAATAATAATGAGAATGACCCAAAGTCAAGGGACCAATGAAGCAACTAATCTTTAGTATTAAAGCTTATTTCTCAATTTGGTCACTCTACTATCGTGAAAAATCCACTAAGCTCACTCTACTATCATTTTTCACAGTTTGGTAACTATACTTTACGAAAAGCTTAAATATAATTCATGAAATGGATGTCGTCAACAAAACTCGCTAAAATGACTGAAATGCCCTACTGTTGTTTTATCGAAATGTCTAAAGTACCCTCTGAAGCCATTAATTAATTGGCTTAATTCTCAATTTGGACGTTCTACTATTGTAGAAAGTCCGTTATGTTAAGCTCACTCTACTAACTACCATTTTTCACAGTTTGATAACTCTACTTTACAAGAAGTGTCAATATGATGTGGGAAGTGGATGCAGTTAATGAAACTCATTGAAAATATTGAAATACCCTCTCTACAAGATGTGAAAAATACTAAAATATCCACCACCAATTTCCAGTGATTTTTAAAAATAATAAAATAGGGTAATTATTGAGGAATATTGAAACTGCCAATTTGAGTGATGGTTTCGTATCAAGATCAGAGGGTGAATGAGGTGCAGCCTGTAAAACCCTAATTTATTGCATGCTTGTTTATTTCGTGAGTTCATACTTTCATAATCATCATTAGTATGTTAACTTAGCTCACTCATATGTTTAAAGTCGATAGCATGTTCATTGACGTTGTTTGAGATGCTCGTATGCACCTTTCCTTCACGAGATGCTTTGACACTCGGGTTTGTGTTTTATGTTGTAAACACATGGTTAAATGTTAGAGACCACCCATAACATCATTAACACGCTTTAGATGTTTGTTGAATGCTAGTTGCATCGTCGGTTTGGTTGCTAGTTTGATTCTAGGGTTAACCCTTCTCCGTTTGACCTTTTCAGTTGTTGTTCGGGAGTGTTTGTTTGATTGAGGTTTGATCATTGATTTGCCTTGGTTATGTTTTAGAGTACTTTAAGGTTGAATTCTAGACCATTTCGTGCATTGGAGGACTTGAGGGTGCAAGGGGGAGAGGCCTAGAACTTGCAAGGGAGCAAAATGAAAACTTTGGGAATTACAGGATGATGCGCTCGCATCATCCTGACCAAAGTGACCGCATAGGGTCCTGTGACAGATTACGAGATTTTTTGGATATTCACCAAATTGCCTAACTAAACCCTACCCAAACCCAACTTAACCCACCCTAAACCACCCTAGTTCGTCCCACCTATCCTCTCTTGCATGCTTGACAAGTTTTGGGAGATTTGAGTGCATGTACAACACTTGGCAAAGAAAGACATCCAACATGCACAAACATGCATTGGACACCTTCTCCCACCCCACTTCAGCCATAAAGTGGCCATTACCTCCATTAAACCCATCCTATTCAGCCATCCTCTTCCAAATTCGTGGCTGAACATTTCATACAAGTTATAGAGAGTTTATTCAAGGTTATTGAGTGATCAACAATGGTGGCCAAGTCTTAAGGAAGCCATTTCCAAAACCCAACCATAGAAGAGAAGAGGAGGGCAATGAGAACACATACCCACCTTTGCATGGACGTTTTGTACAACTTGTTGGGCTTATTTAAGGTGAGTTACATCATCTCTTTCTATTTATTTTAGCCTCATTGACCCTAGGGAAAACAATCTTGCTATATGAGGTCAATGAGAGCTCTTAGGACTTTGTAGAGATGTCATGTTCTAGTATATGTTATATGATGAATTTCGGTTGTATGAACATATTATAAACCATTATTTTGATGTTATTTAGGTGTGATAATGTATGATAAATCATTCCATCTTGTTGTTTAAGCATTGGGAGCATGTTTGATGAAATAGTTAGGCTTGTAGAGATGCCATGTTCTCGTATATGCTAAATGATGCATTTTAGGTTGTATAAACAGATTATGATCAGATTGTAAATCATGATTTTGATGTTATTTAGGTGTGATAAAGTATGGTAAATCATTCCATCTTGTTGTTTAAGCATTGGGAGCACGTTTGATGAAATAGTTAGGCTTGTAGAGATGCTATGTTCTCGTATATGTTAAATGTTACATTTTTGGTTGTATGATCAGATTATAAACAGATTATAAACCATGTTTATGATGTTATTTATGTGTGATAATGTATGATAAATCACCCTACCTTGTTGTTTAAGTGTTGGGAGCATGTTTGATGAAATGGTTAGGCTTGTAGAGAAGCCATGTTTCACTATATGCTAGATGATGAAATTTTGGTTAGATGAACATGTTGTAAAGTATGATTATGATGATATTCATGTGTAGAGATATATGATGAAATATGTTATCTTGTTTGTTTAAGTGTTGGGAGCATATGTGATAAAATGATTAGACTCATATTTGATGAAATGACAAGAATGAATGTATATGCCTAGTTTGTGACTTTGATTCTATGTTTCATACTTGATTGTTTGATTGGGGTTTTATGGGTTTAATGACCTTAGTAACCTATTTAATTACGTTAGTATGGACATAGGAGAGTATTGAGGCCAATGGCTTCTATACCCTAATTTTGAAAGATTGATTATGACTCAACGGAGTTGACCATTGGGTTAGTATGACATTAAGGAGTAATATGCCTAAGTCCTACGAATTTTGGGGTAGTATTAATGGAGGTTAAGCCTCCAAGAATTTTAAAGTGTATGAAGAACACTTGATGATTAGAGTCTTGATTTTATCTCTAATGTGATTATGTGCTAGTTGTGAATGAAAAGCATGACTAGATGATTGTAGAGTACATGTCTACTTATTTGAGCATATGAATATGAATTACGTGTGCTTGAAGTTTGAGTCCAGCTGGAGTCGGTTTGTTGAGTCTTTGGGGTGGGACGATGTATCATCTTCACGAATTGTGAAATTCGTGATTTTGATGGATCGCCGTGCCGGATTGCACACACCCTCTATCGATGGCCACGGTAGGGAAGTAGTTGATCTCAGTTGTAGTATGGAAACATGACTTTGATAACTATCGGAACTCGAGCGGGAAAATGTCTCGGGGACGTCGATATCCACGAAAGGGATATCGAGGACACATAAAGGTTTTGCACGTGTTTTTGCAGGAGCGACACGGCGGAAAAAGGGTAACGGTATCATATCCCTTTTGTATGAATTGACTCACGAGTGCTATATGTGAATAATGTGCTACGTGAATATGATATGATATTAAATGATGGTTGAATGAATTAATGAAATGTTATACTTGTTGATAACATGATATTCGAAATTGTTAAGTATGAATACCTTGACATGAATATTTATGAAATGTATATTATGCCAATAGCATGAATTATTATTGTTGAGCATGATGCCATGACATGAAGTTATGTTAGTAACTTGCTAAGTCTTTATGACTTACTCCTATTTGTTTGATTGTTTTCCCTAGATCCGAGCCGAGCGAGCGGTTCGAAGTGATTATCAAGTTACGTTGGTGAAGCATTTGACGAGGTTGCTACCTTGTAATTTTGATATCTTTTCTTTTGGCAAGGACGATGGGAACATAAAGTTATATAAACTTTATGTGGGGTAGCAAGACTTTGTGTGTTTGATTATTAGTACTTATGTTAATTAGTACTTAATGTTTTGAGAGCCGACATGTGTTAGTCGTGCCTTGTGTATTTATGATGCTCATGTTTTAGTTGTTTTAACCATGTATTGGTTTGTTTATTATGTTTGTTATCCGGCATGTTTTTAGTTGTTAACATGTTAGACTAGAGTTGTAGACTTAGTTTAATGTTGGGTTCCTAATGCGTCGCCGATGACTTGGTATATAATTGCTAAAAATCGTTATACGTGCCTATTGTTGCGTCACATGATTTTATTTTTGGACCAAGAGATTCATTATCTCTAAGGTTGTGTTAGTTTGAGCTTGTTAGCTCGGGCGCCACTGTTTAATTATAATACGCTTCCGCATGTGTTAAAGTTTTTGGCGTATCGCCGTTATGGCCTTACCCACTATTTGCTATTTGTTTTCGTTACGTGCCTTTTCTAGGCAGCACGACCTCGGGGTCTCGTCTTGGGATCCGGGTCGGGTCGCCACACAGCCTGAGGATGAAGCCATGAAAGCCGCCAACGAGCTGAGTGATGTGAATATAGAAAAAAAGGGTGAGTATGAAAGAGATGAGCAGTTCTAGCAAAAAAAGCAAGATTTGAATCAGAATCGAATGAGGATTATTCAGAGCATTCTACATTATGTTCAAGGCACTCTTGAACATTCCAATGAGAGCCTGTTGAACCCAAGAAGACTTTCCCCATGAAAGACAGAAAGATATTGTTCTCTTAACCGAAATTTTCTCCTTCTCCACCCTTCCCTCATCCAACCCTTCCTCGTCGTCGCCATCACCCTCTCCATCCACATCGACGTTTCTTTCTACTCGTCATCTCTCTCTTCCCATCTTTTCGAAACCCTAAAATCACACCTCTCCAACACCCTCACCTCCCTCTGATCACCTCTAGTTAGATATGTTTTTTTGTGTTTTTTGAATTATGAGTTTTTAGATCTGACTTTGAATTCAATATACGGATTGGTCAAATTGTTTGATTTGTCATGGGTGTTGAGTAAATATTGAGTCTTTGGGTGGATAACGGTGGTATTTGATTTGAGAATCAACATTGAAGACCCAGGTCTGGTTACCGTCGTTGAATTTATGATTCATTCCATTTGAGAATCAACATTCTACAAGATATTACCTGAATGTTTGATGTTCTTCATCTTCTTACAATCGTGTTGTGGCTCCTTGAGTGCTTTGATGACCAGTCCGGCAACGAAGGGGACGATGATGAAGTCCTTGGCTTGAAGATTCTGGCCGATAAGCGTGACAAAGTATTGATGTAGAAACTTGCATACTTTAGATTACGTAAAACCATTAAGGATAAAACAACTAGTCCTATACATAAGCATTTAATACCTTTAGTTTGTTTTACTTAGACTTTTGCAAAGTCTAAAACCTCCCAGACTTGGTTAAACAGTCTTCTTTAAATAAAATATCTCTTTTGCTTAAACTTAGTCATCAGCAACTAGCAGCTGTTGATACCACAATGTTAGCGCCCACTTATCATTTCAAATTTTCTATCTACTGAACAATATACACTGTTGAAACGTTTGACCTTCACGTTCTTATATTTAATTATTATTTGGTCATTTTATTTCAAACAAAGAACTATTCATAGAAAACTTTTTGTGTTGTATGTCTTGTCAATAGATAACTTTCGTGTATGCCTTAAATGTTCTTCGAGTACATCATATCTCTTAGCTAAACACTCTCTTTATGATTTCATACTATGTGATATCCTTTATCTCTAACATTTTGCAAGATCTTTGTGCATTAAATGAAAGATGTTTTTATCATCATGTCTTCAAGAAATTCAAGTTTCGATCTTACTCTCTTAAACAACTTCAAACTTGAAGATCTCTATAAAGCGTTTGAAGCAAGGATTGAAAAGATACCTTTGCAGAATTACGAGTACATAATTCATAAATTTTACAAATCTTCAAAGCTAACTGATAGAGACAGTACATTGAAGCCTTCATTTGATTTAGAACTTCAATATTTCCTTTAAGAGTTTTTTCTCTTCAAACATCAACTAGATAGTCTTTCATATATCATTTTCTTTATAGTTCTTGTTTGAACAATCATTGTTTCAATTGTTCTTCTATTTTTCAAATCATCAAGGAACCTTTGATTATTGCACGAATTTGATTGTTTCTCAACCATACTCCTCAAACACTGGTTTTTGTTGTACACTAATCTGTTAGTGATCACTAAGAATATATATAATCTTAGTGCACTTCAAAATCCAAGTTTGGCCAACTTGGTCGTGGACGTAGTAGTTTTTACACTATGAACCACTCCTAAATACTCTGTCATTTATTCATTCAGTGGATAGAACTGTTTCTTATACTTAAGCAGCTTCAATCTACTTAAGTGTCAGTTAGTTACATTTTTGAATAATTTACTTATTGTTTTATAAATTGTCTTTCAGTTCATTTATCATATTAAGTAATCTGATTTAAAACCTTACTACTTAAACTTGTGTCAACAAGCTGACACATAGTGTTTTGGCCATCAGCCGATAGGACAATCTTTATATTTGCTGATATCTCATTATTTTCGCTGCCAGTTTTTGAAGGTTTTCAAAGTAACCCTTAAAGTTTTTTTAAAGGCTATTCACATCCTTCTAGCCTTATTTGGTTGCCTACTCGACTTACAATTGGGTTTGGTGATGGTGGGTTTGGTTTTTGGTTTTTTTAGTGATTTCAGTAAGAAGATGAGAAGAAGAAAATTTGCTCAGTATGTTTATCGGTATATACTGGGTTTGGGTTTGCTATGTATGTTCATGCGTATGTTCATTAGGGTATATACTTGGTATGTGTGTGTGAGTGTATGTATGTATGTTTAACAAATAGTAAGGGTATTTCGGAGTTTATCACAAAAAAATTAGACGGCTCATCCCAAAAAAACAGACTGAGCGACTAACGTGATACTTTTTGTAAAGTAGAGTTATCAAATTATGAAAAATTGTAGTAGAATGAGTTTAACGGACTTTTCGCAATAATAGACTGACCAAATTGAGAATTAAGTCTTTATGTAACAAATAGTATGTGTATTTTCGGGTTATCACAAAAAAATTAGACGACTCATCCCAAAAACAGACGGAGTGACTAACGTGATACTTTTTATAAAGCAGAGTTACCAAATTATGAAAAATGGTAGTAGACTTAGCGGACTTTTCGTAAAAGTACATTGACCAAATTAAGAATATATATATATATATATATATATATGGAGGAAACGAGAGAGAGAAAGAGAAATACAACCAGAGAAAATATGAGAGAGAAATAATGAAATGGTCAATAATTTAAAAGTGAGATTTTTGAGGGAAAATTTTACATTTGCCATTATATATATAATGGCAAAGGTAAACTTTTCCCTCAAAAATCACTAATTTTATTATGTTTTTGAAAGGTTTCACTTTCCTTTTTCTCTCACTCTTATCTTTGAACAATTTCACTTATTTCTCTCTCGCTTCTTTATCCCTTTTTTTCTCTCCTAAGATTTCTTCTTATTACTCACTCTACTAATCTCATCTTTTTTAATTATATTTAAATATTTTTCTCTCTTTAAATATAAAAAATAGTAACAAAAACAAAAATATTAGTTATGAAATCAAGAAAACAAAAATATAAGAAGTTAGTAAAATAAAAATAATTTATGGAACAATCCACTATAAAAATAAAAGTTACAGAATCAACAAAACAAAAATAATTTAATGTGGAGGTTAGTAAAATAAAATAATTTACGGAACAAAAGATTAAAACAAATTCTTAAAAATATATATGTAAAACAAAAATACGTTAGTAAAATAAAAATATTTGATGGAACAAAAATAATAGTTACAAAGTCAATGAAAACAAAAAAAATTAAACCGATGTTACTAAAATAATAAAAATAATTTACGGAACAAAAATTTAAAACAAATTCTTAAAAATATCTATATAAAACAAAAATACATTAGTTAAATAAAAGTATTTGATGGAATAAAAATAATAGTTACGGAGTCAATAAAAAATAATAATTTAAATCGAGGTTGGTAAAATTATAAAAATAATTTACGAAACAAAAGTTTAAAACAAATTCTTAAAAATAGTTATGTAAAATAAAAATATTTGATAGAAAAAAAAATAGTTACAGAGTCAATAAAACAAAACAATTCAAACTGAGGTTAACAAAATAATAAAAAAAAATTACTGAACAAAATTTTTCCATAAAACTAATTCTAAAAAATAAAACAAAAAATAATAGTTACGAAGCCAATAAAACAAAAAAATATAATGGAAGTTATTAAAATCAAAATAATTTACAAAACAAAATAATAGTTAACGGTAAAAATAATTTCATTATTTTGATTTTAGCTTATTTTTTCTTATAAATTTCTTTATTCATAAAATACAAATATAATTTAATAAAAGTAATCATTCAAAATGAAGAACTTGTTTGAATTCAAATTCTATTTGTAGGGTAGAAAAAATTCAAATTTGTTCGAAGACATTCAATATAGAGTTTTTGAATACTATAAAGTGTCTTATGTTGTCAGGCCTTGAATTGACACTTAAAATTAATGTTCCAGACTTCCAGTAATGCTATTGAGAAATATTGACCATGCTGTAGGGTTGTGCAATTAAACAAGACTAATCATCATAAATCTTGGGGATCACGTTGTTGAAACAAAATTTTTGAAAGGAAGCAATGTTGGAGAAATTGTTTTTATCCAAAAATTGTCATTAACTCTATTCAATGTAAGACTGTTGATATCTATGTAATGATAATTAACAAGTGTCAAAGTCAATAACACGTAGGTCTATTTTTGAAAAAAATTAGTTTTTAGCTATGGACAATTATATGTCATAGTTTATAGAGTAGCAAATTATACGGTGAAGATAAAAAACCAACTAAAAAGACAACAAATATTGTATATAAGATTTTTTTTAAATATATAATAATTAATGATATATTTATGTATAATTGTTAATAAATCAATCTTTATATACGATTTAGTTACCATGCTTTTAACACACGCGTTAAAAACAAGATAAGCCTAATATTAGGGCATCCCCATTGTTCAAATTTTGGTATTCTTAACCAATTTCTTGGTTAAGAATACCAAGAAATCACCATTGTTGCTATTCTACAAGCAATTCTTATCAGGAGAGAGATTTTTTCATTCTTCCGGAAGAATAAAAGAAGGTATGAGGAAGCCCAGCCGCACTTACGGAGAGAGGTGTGGTTGCTAATTGTGTGAGAAGCGTCTCGCCGAACACGTCGAAGGCATGAAGGAGTGGGTCCCCGTGTCTCCCACTAACTTTAAAAAAAATGATTTTTAAATAAAAAAAAAACTCCTTTTTTGACCGTTTTCTGTGTAATAAGAAAATAAAAAAATTTGAAAAAAAATCCTAAATGTAAATTGGGTGGGGGTGGGGGGTGGGGATGGTGTACAACGGATATTTAAAAAAAACGTTTTTTTTAATTTTTATTTTCTTTCTTCTTCCCTATAAATAAATCACCTCAACCTTCTTCATTTTCTTCACAACTTCTTCATTCCCTCTTTTATTTCTCCATAATCTCTTCTTAAAAATCACTTTCTCTACTTCTTATATTAGATCCAAGGGTACTAATTTTACCAAAATTTATTGAATTTTCCCGATATTGAAGCAAATCAAAATTCACAAAACTTCCGTGTTCAGAGAATGTTCAACATTCTCAATTTTCATCTATTCCCATACCCCCAATACGCGCATAATTTTTCCAACAATCCAAATGTTCCAAATTATCCAAATTTCTACATGCCTCCAAATTTTCCAAATTTTCAGAATTTTCAAGTTCCTTAAACAATTGGGAATTCATCTGGTAACATTCATTTTCCTCCGAATTATTGGCAAACCGGGAAATCAATTTTTCACTCATGAGGTACATCTCGTGCATTTTCTCAACCTTACATATCTTGAAAATGATTCACGTCCAACAAGTGTAGATGTGACTTCATCCGGTAATTTTTAAACAGCTTGCTCATCGAGTTCGAAGCATAAATCAATTTAGAAACAATTGATTTGGACTGACAGCAGGAGCAGGAGCGACAAGGTTAAGCGTGCAAAATGGACCAAGGATGAAGATCTTGCGCTTATGGAAGGCTGTGTAGACTATTTGTCAATGTCCGATGGTTGGTAATAATCAAATCAAAGTGCGCAATATTGAAGCGTGTAGGCGATTATTATTAACGAGCATCGCCCAAGCAATTCAATGCCGAGAGATAAAGTGAAGTTGACACCACGTGGTCAACTAAAATTGCTCCATTAGTGAGAAGCTTGGCGAAATCTATAATATGCTTCTCGATACTCATCCACGGCGGTTGGAGGCGGTGATATTCTAATGAAATGCAAAGGGAGCTATACCATCGAAAAAAGGTCAACACTTTATTTTGATCATGTTTGAAATGTGTTAAAAAATTCTTACATTTTTCTTTTCTCCACAAACAAATTTGGGTCACACCAATAAAAAGTCTAAAACGTCTGAATCAGAGGCGATCATTCTAAGACTAGTGTGGATGTTGAAGATGTGGAAAGAAATCAATTTACGTACTCGTCCAGATTGAAGCATGGCGGCAAAGAGGAAAGCTAAAGGCAAAGGAAACATCGAAACATCTTGGATGTAGATGGGTTGCATACGATTTCTTTTGGGATGGTGTTCTCGTTAGATAAATACTCGGAAATAAAAAACAAGAATTTGAAATGAAAAAAATTGAGAATGAATGGAAAAGTAAAGAAATTGAAATAAAAAAAATTGGCGGAAGCTCGAAAGGCTCGAGAAGAAAGAAATGGCGTGAATGGCTCGTGAAAGACATTGTTTTTCTTACTCAAGATACCTCTCCATGAATCCGACACAATTTGCCATGTATCGGTAAGGATGTGAGCAAGTAAAGAATACGAGTTGAGGAAGAAAGGGTATGAATTTTAGTGCTCTTTGTATCAACACGATAATTTTATGTAAATTTCATTATTAATTTTTTTATGCAACTTTCATCTTTTTTATGTAACTTTCAATGTTAACGTGTTTATGTAACTTTCAATTATAACGTTTTTATGTAATTTTCTATTTATGTTATTTTACAAGTTCATTCTTCATTATTAAATTTTTTTATGTAATTTTCATTATTAATGTTTTGAACGTAACTAGCCCTTATAAAATAGTCGTTGTACCACTAGCCGTTATAAACTAGCCGTTGTAAACTAACCGTTATAAAATAGCCGTTGTAAACTAGCCGTTATAAACTAGTATATATAGATGAAAAGGTGTCTTATTCTTCTACCAATAGCTACAAACGTTCAACATATAAACCATTGTCATTGTCCTACATTTTACCACTAAAGATGTCTTCTTCTTCTTCTACCAATAAGCTCTAACACGGCGGTCATGCAGAAGAATCAACAAGTGCGAATCAACGAAGAATCCAACATGTGAAGGTGAAAAAATTGTTTTGCGATGATTGAATTACAACAACGGATGGTTGAAATGGAGAGAGCCAACATCAAGAGGCGTCGCCAAAGGAAAAAGATGAGATACATAAATCGAAATCGTGTAGCAGGAAATACTTAACTTGTTAATGACTACTTCTCCTCTCAGCCATTGTATCATGATTATATATTTCGGCGACGCTTCCGAATGTATAGAAGTTTATTCAATCAGATAGTTAATGCATTGGAGAATCACTCAAGTTATTTTAAATGAGCTGCATACGAAAAAGTTGGTCTATCACCACTTCAAAAATGCACGGTGACTATCCGTCAATTGACTTATGGAGTTCAGTAGATCATCTCGGCGAGTACCTCCGATTAGGAGAAACAAGCTATCAACTACATGTTCAACTTCTGTCGATGCATTATTGAGTTATTTGGAGGTCAATACTTGAGAATGCCAAATGCTAATGATACACAACGTCTGCTTCAAATGCGAGCAAAGATACGGATTTCGGTATGTTAGGAAGTCTTGATTGTATGGGAATGAAAAAATTGTCGATTAAACGACAAGGTCAATATGCAGAGGTCATGGGAAACCAACAATTGTGCTCGAAGCAGTTGCGTCTGCAGATTTATGGGTATGACATGCATTTTTTTGGGTCGCGAGTTTTCGTAATGATCTCAATGTGTTATATGAATCACCTTTGTTCAATAACGTACTCGAAGGAAATGCACCGCCGTGCAATTTCGAAGTGAGCGACACCACGGTATACAAAAGGATACTACCTAACGGATGGAATTTATCAGGATTGGGCTACTTTTTGTGAAAAGTTTTCATGTCATGGGATGCTAAGCGAAAGGAATTCAAAGAGATGCGAGGCTGCAAGAAAAGATGTCGAGCGAGCATTTGGAGTGCTCAATTAAGATGAGCAATTATCAAAGGTCTAGCGGGTTTTGGTATAGAGATAATTTGAAAGAAATAATGCTCACATGCGTTATTCTACACAACTTTATGATTGTGAGGCCGAGGGTGATCACGTTATGGCGATGATGTCGTTTATGACTCTCCACAAGTGAACCATGGATCAACTCAACATTTCAAGAATATATGCAGCGAAATTCAGAGGTACGTGATAGAAGCACCCATCATGTTTTTCGATCGAACTTGGTTGAGCATATACGGCGTCATTACGGTGACAAATAGTGATAAAGTTTAATTATTGACGTTTTTATGTAATTTTAATTATTGAATTGAATTGACGTAATTTTTAAGTATTTATGTTTTATGTTATTTTATCATTTTATGTATTTAACGTTTTTTATGTAATTTTCTATTTATGTTATTGTGCGAATTATGTATAATATGTGTTTATAAATAATTTATTAACTAAATTATAAATTATAAAATTTAAAAATAATAATGTAATCATTATTTTTAAATTAATTTATGTCTTAATTTATAAATTAATTATTTATAAGAAATATTTAAATATGAAATATATTAAATAATGTGAAATAAATTTATTTGTTGAGAATTATAAAAAGTAAAAATAAAGTGTAAAATTAATGAGGTGGCAGTGAGACCCAGTTAAGAATATGTTAAGAATAATATACAATAAGAAGATATATTCTTAAGTAGAGAAAAAGAGAAAAGTGAGTAGATGACAATGGATCCTGGTAAGAAGCTCTGTCAAAATTATGTATGCTGACATGCTGTGATGCTCTTGAGTCTTGAGAAGCTTTCCAACCTTTACTTTATGTATTCCAACTGCCAAAAGAATCCTATGCATCCCAATATCCTATCTGACGGCAGCAGGAGGACTAAAAAATGGCGCGTATAGCATAATCAGACAACCCCAATCTTATCTGACGCCAGCAGAAACATTAACCAGTCTACTTCTAGAACCCCCAATCTCCATCTTCTCCCCTAGCCAATATTTTCACCCTCGGTCATCAATCTTCAACCTTGCGCCACTTTGCTCCAATGGCCCTTTTCCCTTCCCTCCTCCTCCTCGTATTATCTCTCTTCTCCCTCACCTTCCTTCAATCCAAACCCACCACCGCCTCTCCCTACTTCTCCCCTACAACCCTCTTCTCAAACTACCAAAAAATGCTAGCATCTTTCAGAATTTACATCTACCCCCCTCCCCAGCCCTTCACCGACACCACCATCTTTACTTCCTCGCCGGAGTCTCTCCTCTATGCATCCCTCCGTCAAAGCCCGTTTGTGACCCAAGACCCGAACGAGGCTCACCTCTTCTTCGTCCCATTCCAATCTGGTATCTCCACGCGTTCTCTCGCACGTTTGGTCAGAGGCCTCCGAACGGGATTCCCCTACTGGAACCGCACCCTTGGCGCCGACCATTTTTACTTATCTACCACCGGTGTTGACTACTCTTCTGACCGAAACGTTGTGGAATTGAAGAAGAATTCCGTTCAAATATCTTGTTTTCCCACGACCTCCGGTCACTTTATCCCGCACAAGGACATAACCTTACCACCGATGAACCCATCCCCAATCGCCCTCCCGGATAACGACGTAACGACGTCGTATGTAGGATACATGAAGGTTTCGGAGTTAGAGTCTGAGTCAAAGTCAAGCATCGTCGGCGGATTGAAAGGAGATCCTGATTTTTTCGTTGAATCTGAGGCGTCGGATGAGACGGGGAGCTTGATCAAGAGTAGCAAGTTTTGTTTGTTTATGTACGGCGGCGATATGACGTGGATGGTAGAGGCGTTGGCTTCGGGGTGTGTGCCGCTGGTGATCGGTGAGCGGCCGATTGTTGATATGCCGTTGATGGACGTGCTGCGGTGGTCGGAGATCGGTGTGTTTGTGGGGACGGGTGGTGGAGTGGAGGGTTTGAAGAAGGTAGTGAGCGGAATTAATGAGGTGGAGTACGAGCGGATGAGGGTATTGGGTGTGACGACGAGCCAGCATTTGATGTGGAACGCGGTACCACAACCTCAGGATGCGTTTCATATGGTGATGTATCAGCTGTGGCTAAGACGACATACGATAAGATACCCTAGGAGAGAGTCGATTTAAGGCAGGCAGTAGGCACTGGCATTGTTTTGTCTTTCGTGTGTTGTACAATTTGTAGTATGTGTTGATTTGTTCTTTGTCTGTTTTAATCATTGTGTAATATAGGAGTATTAAACGAATATTTAATTGAGTGGGCAAAGAATAAGGCCAAATGTTTAGGTAAATTATTGGAATAAGGTGTAATGACAGTTGTTTGATTTTAGATATCCTCAAGTTGACGACGCCTACCATGTTTGTTTCCTATTACCCCTTTAACTTGAATTTAAATCACATGGTTACGTGGTAAACATATGATTGATTAGATACCACACAATTTAGCTATAATCTCACATTTTAACCTATCATATACTTGATATCTTTATTTAACTTACAACTTTGTAGAAAGAAAATAGGTATATTTTTATATTTCCCCATGTGTAACAAAGGTGTTTGCTAGTTATAGATAATATGTACTCCGTTTTAAATAATCGTAATTCGACGCATCAGTTTAAGAAAAATAATTGAACTTTAATTATTTATATTGATTTAATGTGTAGTTTCTTTAACGTCCATGTATATGTGGTCATAATTAAAGTGGAGCAAAAGTAAGCAGTAAAATGATAAAAATGATGTTCTAAAAAGGTAAGTTTCAAAGTGACAATTATTTTTATTTGGGATTTAAAAAAGCGAAAGTGACGATAATTTATAGACGAGGGAGTAATATCTATTGCATCATTATCAAGTTGACACAAAATCAGATGCAATATACATTACATCATCATGAGATTTAATCACAATGACTAGATGTAATATCACATGTAACAACAAGAGTAAATGTATGCATAAAGGTCGTGATACAACATCCATTGTAACACAAAAGGTCAATCAAGTCTTGATGCAATATTCATTGCAAAAAGAAAGTAAATGCAGGTTAAAACAACGCGATGCCATGTCCATTGCAACACAAAAGGGTCAAACAAGTAAAAAGGACGTGATGTAATATTCATTACAACACGAAAGGTAAACGTGGGGTTGAATATAATATTCGTTGCAAACAAAAAGTAAACGTAGCTTAACAAGACGTGATGCAATATTCATTGCAAAACATATAAGTGTTGATACTAAAATCTAAAGACATGGTGAAAATTTTAATGCAATACTCATTGCAAAACCGTTTAAATGATGCAAATGTAAATGCAATATCCATTGCAAAATAGTGTAAATGCAAAAGACTGTATAATTTGAAATGCACGTGAATTGAAAATGTTTTTACGCAAGATGTGTTTGTAGACAATTCTCAAAACAACAAGTTTGCACCTTTTGCAGGAATGACTAGAGATATAAAGAAAGGTCAAATCCTATATCGGGTTTATGTGACCAAAGGAAAAGCAAAGATTAAACCATATCTCGGGTAATGAGTCTAGAAAGTAATAAAAAGGTCTAGCCCCCACATTGGGGCTTTGCGACCAGACAACAAGTGCCAAGGTTTCAATTCCATATCAGGGTTGGACGTCTAGAAACTAATAACAAGTTCTAACCCTTCTTTAGGGTTTGCATAACTAGAAAGCAATCAAGAGGTCTAACCCTACATCAGGGTTGCACAACCAAAGAGCCAACAAGAGGTCTAACCCTACATTAGGGTTGTGCGACCAATGCAGAAGAAAATATTCTAACCCATATATCAGGGTTAAATCACCAAATGATTACAAAGATCGAACCTATATCGGGCTAGCGAGTCTAGAAAGTAATAAAAAATTCTAGCCCCCACATTGAGATTGTGCAACTAGACAGTAAATACCAAGGCTTATCCCTATATTGGGGTTGTGCAACCAATGTGTGCATTAAAATAAAAGCAGATAATATAAGAGAGTACGCTGATTGCAGTGATTGGGAAGTTTTAGCGATGTTTCGATTTTATCATGGACATAATGCGTCATCTTCGGCAAGATTGATGTTCCACCTTTGGCAGGTTGGTTTGATGTGTCATCATTGGCATGATCAATGGTGTGTAATTATTTGATGATGCACCCTCGTCGACTTGTTTAATATATATGTTCCATCATCGGTAGGTTTGAGGTATGTGTCATTGATCGTGTCTTATTTTAATTATTTCCTTACAAGTGGACAAGACTATTGTAGAATAACTTGGGAAGCAAGGGTCGAACCACAGAGACAAGAAGAATACAAATAGTAAGAGTATCGGTAGCAATTTTTAAACTAAGGGGGGTTTTGTTTATTGATTTAATCTAAACTAATTATTCTACTAGAACAATAAATTTAATTAAACTAAGCAGTAATCACAGTTGTAAAGATCTTATGAATGAGAGAAATCTAGGATTAGGGTTTCACTTGTATTTACTCTATAGCTTATTTAGATAAAGTATCATTCAATAACTTGGGTTCGTTCACGAAGGATAGATATAGCCTGTCGAATTACCGTTCAGTCTCCATCTCCAAATAATTCATCCATTCTATATCATAGGCACAAAAACATATGGATCCTAACTGTCACTTAGGTCATATATAGAATCTGACCCTAACTTATCACTCTCGTGCATCGATAGGTTCAATTTATCATTTTGGTGAGTCAGTGTACGACATATGCATATGGCCGTGCAGTTATCCGCACCTCTAGGCCTTTATTACTTGCGATTACATTCATTTGTTCAAAGCGAGATAATAAAGGGGTTGATAAACACCATGATCAACAAGAATTAAATGGATAAAAATATATATTAAGCCATAGATTCGATACAAGTTACCTCCCAACTCCTAGATTAATGGATGTTTAGTTCATCCTTGACGATGAACTGCACAATGAGATGAAAGAATACATGGATCAATCTTTAAAACTGTAATTACAACAACTAAACTATGTAATACAATCTAATTACTAAGCTAAAGCTATTTTCTAACACTTATTGGACGTCCTTTGGCTTTGGCTACCGTCCTTTATTTATACCAAGGAGTTGTAGGGGAATATGAGGTTCAATCCAGTTCAAAAACCCCGTAAAGTCGGTTCGGGGACCTTGCGGCCGCATTGGGTCTTGACCTTGCGTCCGCAAGGGTCTAATTCTGGCTGCCCGTCTTTCTGCCTACCTTGCGAAGGCAAGTCTTTTGACCTTGCAGCCGCAAGGTGGCCAGAATCTTCTTTTGCCTTTTTCTCTAATGTTGCATTTTGCCCCCTTCCTCGAAATCTTCACTAAAAGCTTCATAAATCTCATAAATCCACCTAAAACCCTGAAACTCATAAAATAGCTCCAAAAACACATATCAGTAGCCAAAAGCCTCATGGAATTGCTCATTTTAAGTCATAAAAGTATTTGATAAAGACGTATAAAATACGTCTATCAAATACCCCCAAACTTAAACTTTGCTCGTCCACGAGTAAACAATACTTATAAATACAAAAATAAACATACAAAAACTAAGAAAATCTTTTTGGAGTGTGACACTATTTACACTCCTCTAGAAACCCACAAATTCAAGGAGACTCTAACGAGCGACTCGACTATGCAGATAAATACAAAAACAACTAAATACAAAAGCAGGTAAAAACGACTCTAAAAACAATAAAACAAAAATCTTTTTGGCTCAACCTCAAGTCATAAGAACATGACATATCAAATTAGTCTCAGTCAGATGCTCACAACACATGTGCAGACTAATCACAGAAAACAAGCTGACTTATACTCAAACTGCTACCAGTCTTAATTTCTCTGTGTGTGTGTGTGATCACCAGTCATAAAGAATATTTTAACTAAAACAACTTTATTAAGCTAAGCACCACATTCATTTAAAAATAATCAGGATTTGAATAAAACCAATGCAACACAGAGTATGCGACCTACCATCCAAACCCGGTCTATTACAGAAAGAGAGATCACCAAGGATTTTAAAAACTTATACATCCATCCCATGCACTTCTATGTATGACATACAATGCTCTCCTGCCTCAATTACTTGCAATAGTTAAGATTATGCTAACACAGTGAGCATGCGACTAATATGAATGTGAAGTAGAGATCAATTTACATGTCTTACAATCAAATTAACAAACACAAGCATTGACAAGAAGATCAATAGGTCTTTAATAGCTTGTAATGTAAGGCCTTGGTGTAGGGGGATATGATGGAAAGGGAATAGAATACAAAGTAAGAGAGCAAGACTACCCTTTACCCCTAATACTTCTAAGCAAAAGGACGTTTTTCCCAATTAGGCTAGGACCTGCAAAGACCATAAGTGGGGTTTTTTTTATCTTTTTTTTCTTTTCCCCCCAAACTTGTTTTGTACAATATATCAAGCTAAAAATATCTAGTATTCTTTTTCAGCAGAATTTTTCTATCATATTTTTCTCTTGAAAGCTATGCTTTCATTTGAATCTTCTTGCACTCTTCTTCTTTCGTTTCATTTTTTGTTGATCTTTTTTTTTTTCTATCGACGGGAAGAAGAAGTCTTCGGAAAACTTTCTTTACTGAAAATTTGTCCCATAAAATTAATTCCCCACCCACATCCTACTCTCTTAAAGGGTAGGCTAAAGTGTTTAGGTTTTAGGGTTAAGTTAATGTGGATAATAGAAACGATGTCGAATGGAGGTTCAATGTGTGCTTAGCACACTCCATTCTTTTTAGGTTTAAATCTCAATTTGGTCACCCTACTTTCGGCCAAAATTCATTAAGCTCGCTCTACTTTTTTTTTCCTCAATTTAATCACTCTACTTTCACATAATTAGCACGTTCATCACTCCATCCATATATTTGGATGGAAAGTTTAATTTTTTTAGGAAAATAAAAAAATACCCTTACTAATTTAGGGGTTTTGAGGCTCTCCTTCTCCTCTCAAACATAATTACTTATTGTGTGACTTGAATTTGTCAACACACCTTTCAAAGGTAGGGGCATTATTGTCTTTTCAAAGATTTCCATCCAACTTAACTAACGGAAATGACTCTAGTGACCTTATTGACTTTCAAAGCCAAATAGAGTGATTAAATTGAGGAAAAAAAAGTATAATGAGCTTAATGAATTTTGGCCGAAAGTAGGGTGACCAAATTGAGATTTAAACCTTCTTTTTAATTAAGCTCAAAGGGGACACTAGGGATATTTTTAGTAAAGGTCGGGAAATATTTAGGCTCAAACGAACCAAAGATGGCCTAAATCATATTTTAATGCCAAAATGCTCATGCAATTTTTAAGAAAGTAAAACACATAAAATATCATATCAATTATGGAAGTTATGGAATTTATGATTTAGCATCACTAGATTTCACATAAGCATTCGCTAAAACATATTGTAGGGGCAATCGAGACTAACATGCAGACACGGTTCGAAAGTGTGCTTGAGATATATTAGTAAGAAAAATCCAAGGGATCTAACTTATCATGCAATTGACCATAAGTTACAATTCAATGCAACAATCATATTCTTGTGCATATCTTGTTGCTAAAATGAAATGGATGCTATAAACTTTATAAATATGTTCTAATCAATCCATAATCATGACTGGTGTAGGTGCACAAAGATTTGGAGAAAATCAAGAATTTTGCAGAATCAAGTAAATTGCATAATGATTTATGAAAAAGTTACGAGGTTCATTGCATTAACTCTTCATCGACTAGAATGACCACACAAGGACTCAAGGATGAAAATTTTGAATTAAAACATTTTTTTTTATTTTTTTATTTTTGTAAAAAGAAATTGGAGATGAGCGATGACACAATTGATGATGGATCCCCATAATGGGTACCCGAAAGAACCAAATATTATAGTATTCTGGTCAAGACAACATCTCCTAAAATAAGATAAAATAAAAAGCAAGAAAATAGAGTGAGGAGACGAGACGATAGAGGGACAAAAAATTTTCTCTCACCCTAAAAACGTAGCACAACTCCACTCTTCCTTAGGCTGGGACCTACAAAGGCCTTGGGCTTAGAATCCCCCCCCCCCCAAACTTAAATTCTATTTTGTCCTCAAAATTGAGGAATATCCTATGAGAGGGCTGATGGAGGAGAAATATCAAAAGGACATAGCTGGCCCACCTAACGAAAGAAGAAGAATCTTGGGCTCCGACTCATGGTGAGTCGGGAGGAAATAACGAAGGAGGACGAAACTCGGGGATCGTACTAAGTGGTATCCCAAAATATGTGGAGATATTATGCCCCACCTAGTTAACCCAACCAAAGAAATGAGTCTGGTCGGCACGCACTTGCGCCAACTGCTGAATCATTATCTCATTTTGGAGCATGAACTCCTCCTGTCTGTTGGAGATAGCCTCCAAGGGATCCTCATCCTCTGGCAGCTCCTCACATGGCTGGCGAGGGTGCTCAAACAGTAGAGCACTAGAAATGTCGGGGACTTCCTGAATTCTCTCCGCATCTGGAGTCCAAACGACTCCAGCCCTACTACACAATCCGGTAATCAAACTCAGGAACGCGAATCCCGCGTTTGTCATACCTCTAATAAGGGTGTGAATTTGGGCGTTGATCAGACGCCCAACATCGACAGACCCACCGGTAAGGATGGTGTAGATCAAAACAGCCTTAGACCAGGACACCATATCTTTGGTGGCGGAAGGCATGAACATCTGTGAATAAATTTGAACACGACATTGGCCGTGTTCGTGAGATGGGTCTTGTCCATGGTGTGGGGGCGGAATGGTGGATTTTGGTTGTAGGTCCAAACCACATTAGGTGTTGCAATTATTGCATTTACCACCTGGAGAGTAACGGGGTCGGCAAGGTGGAGGCTGTACTGGTCAGCACCCCTCGTGAAGTTGGCGGTGCCGAAATAACGGTTAATGCTATAGGGCGAAAAGTCGACACGCCTACCCTTAACATCTACAACATCTAGCACCTCGCCAGAAATACCAATACGCCCGTTGGCGTAAAATTCTCGGACTACGGTCACAATGGCCACGCCCGGAGTCGCAATAAGATTGCCCCACTTTCGACGTTGAAAATGGGCATGGAGAACAAAGTCTTTGGCCTTAAATCCCCTATCAGGGATTATGTTCTTAGAGAGCTTTCTAGTATAGCTCTCTGAAGCCTCAAAAGAAATAAAGCGGTGGATGTCGAAATGTTGCTCTTCCTCTTGGGAGCGGGACGTGGACGGGCCGGTATTCCTATGTTTAGGGGCCATTGATTTTAAGCAAAAAAAATATAAAATCCTACTCTCTAAAAATTCAGATAATACAACCTAACAAAAATAATTAAAGCATGCACATAGACAATTAAAATAATTATATCACCCTAGCATGCAAACATTTTGATGGATCAAAAATTAAACTAGAAAAAGGGATAGAAGATACTTGGATTGCGCAATGCTTTAACTACAATGTATTGCCGGAGTTTCGAAGCTTTCTTCGCTGGAATCAATGGTGGCTTCGCCTTCTTCGATGCTTGAATGGAGTGAGATGGATGATAGGGGTGATGGAGCTTGAAGAAGGAAAGCACTTGGGTCTAGATACTTAGTCCGGAATGGGAAGAGCTTCGCCGGAGTTGATAAAAGAGAAAGAGAGATTGCCTGATTGCTGCTGCTTTGAGAGAGAAAGGGTTTTTCTGTGTGAACTGCTGTTGCTGCATGGCTCATGCTTATAAAGGGGGCCTTGCGGCCACAAGGTGCCCAGTCAAACTGAATGCACGGAAGCTGAGGTGACAGATTAACGCATCTGACATTAATAGGGCCTTGCGGCCACAAGGGTTTTAAGCCTTGTGTCCGCAAGGTCCACATAATGGATTTCGTGATGGCTACTTTCAAAACTTTTTGGCAGTTCTTCGTTTTGGTCCTTCCGTTACGTTCCGTTAGGTCCGTTTCTTTCTTGCACTCTGAAAATTCTACAAAAAACTTTTAAACTAAATTATTAGCAACATATAAATACAACACTAAAATGTTTTTCTCCCCCAAACTTGAATTATGACATATTGGGAAATTCAAATTAAATATCCATAATTAAATAAGATGGAGAACAACATATTTAAATTACACTACGAAAGCAAATAAAATTTAATCAAAGTGGGTTGCCTCCCACCTAGCGCACTTGTTTAACGTCTTTGGCTCGACTCAACTGCAAACCTAATCTCTCGGGGGTTCATTGTCAGAGAGACGAATGAGTTCTATTGTTCTCTCAATTGACATGGGTTCAAGGTACGGTTTGAGTCGGTTACCATTAACTTTAAATATCTCATTGGTTTTTGGGTTCTTGATATCAATAGCTCCATGTGGATAAATTCGAACTATAATGAAAGGACCAGACCATTTTGATTTTAGTTTTCCGGGAAAAAATCTAAGTCTAGAATTAAAAAGAAGTACCTTTCATCCTGGACGAAACATCTTATTGGCCAATCCCATATCATGGTATTTCTTGGTCTTTTCTTTATAAGTTTTTTGCATTTTCATACGAATTTAACCTATGCTCTTCTAATTCATTTAGCTGGAAAAATCTTTCTTCACCGGCCAAAGTTAAGTCAAGGTTAAGAGCTTTAATGGCCCAATAGGCCTTGTGTTCAATTTCTACTGGCAAATGACAAGCCTTACCGTACACCATTCGATAAGGACTCATACCTATTGGGGTTTTATATGCAGTTCGGTATGCCCAAAGAGCATCTTTAAGTTTTGATTCCCAACCTTTAGATTTGGTCTCACAGTCTTTTCTAAAACTGCTTTTTTTTTTTGTCTATTACTAACTTCTACTTGGCCAGAAGTATGAGGATGATAGGGTGTAGCTAACCTGTGAGTTACACCATATTTTCTAAGGCTCGAATTTAACAATCTATTAGTGAAGTGTGTTCATTGATCACTAATTATAGCCCTCGGTACTCCAAACCGAGCAAAAATATCGTCCAAAAACTTGACTACAGTTTGGCCATCATTATTTCTAGTAGCAATGGCTTCTATCCATTTGGACACATAATCCACAACGACTAAAATATATTCGCAACCATTAGAAACTGGGAAAGGACCCATAAAACCAATACCCCAAACATAAAAAATTTCGACAACTATATTGACATGTAAGGGCATTTCATTCCTTTTACTTAGGGGTGTAAGTGGTTCGGTTTGGTTTGGTTTATGCCAAAACCACAAACCGAACCGCCTCCTAGTGGTTCCAAAAATCTCAAACCGAACCGAACCGAGTAAGACTTGGAACCGAACCGAACCACTCGGTTTGGTTTGGTTTGGTGGTTTATATAAATTATTTTTAATGAAATTAACCAACATTAAAAATAACAATATAAATAATATTTTAATTTGGAATTAACATCAAAATTAGGAAATAATCTACTAACAACAAATTATCATAAATAAAACAATACAAATTCTAAAATAAACACAAGCAATGAAAGAAATAATAGTTCTCCAATAATCAAGATTTTGTTTGATTTAGTATCCGTCTATTTATATATATATATATATATATATATATATATATATATATATATATATATATATAATGAATAAATCAAAGGTTCAAAATAGTTAATAAATGTAATATAATATATATAATATAATAAATAAATAAAAATATATAGGGTGGTTTGGTTTGGTTCGATATCAAAAACCGTGAACCGAACCGAACCGCGTGGTTTTCCAATTCTTGAAACCGAAACCAAACCGTCTTCGACCAAAACCGAACCAAACCGACTGGTTTGGTTTGGTTCGATTCGGTTTCGTGGTTCGGTGGTTCCGATTTACAACCCTACTTTTACTTATTCCACCAGTCATTTGACATTTATCGCATGTTTTGCAAAATATGTCACAGTCTCTAAAAACAATAGGCCAATATAATCCAGATTGCATGATTTTCCTAGCAGTTTTGCTACCACTAAAATGTCCACCACAAGAGTATTCATGACAAAATGCCATAATACATTGTTGGTCTTGTTTTGGACCACATCTCCTAATTATAGAATCGGAACTGATCACGCAAAAATTGTGGTGATCTTGTCGTGTTGTGTCCGGGGTGCCGAAGGTGGCGTCGTGTTCGACGGTGGTTGTCGTGGTAGGATATCTGACATGTTTTTACCTGTAAAATAAAGCACCGTGAGTGGGTGGGGGTGTCCCCCATAACCCTCAGGTGTGATAATCAGTATCTTTGTATATGTGTAATCTTAATAATCAATGAAATAGAGAGGGGAGAATAGTTACCTGCCTCATTCTAGGAGGAAGTCTCCTTCTATTTATAGAAAGATTTTATTTGGGCCTCCTAGGCTTTAGTGTGAATTGGGCTTGGGCCCTTCTTCCGGCCCAAGCTTCTAAGTAAACTTCGGAGTACACTTTTACCTGTTTGGGCCTGATATTTCGGTGCACTTTCCCCTCCTTAGCCCTCGAGGCTAACATCGAGGGTAAGGAGTATAATCTGCTCGTAGTTGCTTTTTATGATGCTGAGGGTTTTGAGATTTTGCTTTGAATTCCAGAAGAGTTTATGTAGCTGTCTTTTGAGCCTTGGCGGGTGAACTTCGTGTATAATTGATCCTTTGATTGGCGAATTTAGACCTCGACCGGCAAGTATAGGCATGAAAATAAGATATAATCTTCAGCATGAAGCCATAATAAAATTTATCATCAGCGTGGCGGGGACCTTCCAGAGAATTGAGCCACAAGAAACCATAATAAGATTTATCCTCGGCATGGCGAGGATCTTCCAGAGAATCGAGCCGTAAGGCCATAATAAGATTTATCCTCGGCGTGGCGAGGATCTTCCAGAGAATCGAGCCGTAAGGCCATAATAAGATTTATCCTCGGCGTGGCGAGGATCTTCCAGAGAATCGAGCCGTAAGGCCATAATAAGATTTATCCTCGGCGTGGCGAGGACCTTTAAGAGAGAGGAAATAGGAGCATGTTTTTTTTTTTTTTTTAATGTTTATGCAATGATGAATGGAGGATGCATGTGTATGAAATATGTATGAAATGCTCATGTGGATGTTCTGGCCTCTCAAGGAGGATATGCATGAGGCACTAGGAGCTCGGCCTCCTCGTCCCGAGAGGTGATAGGTATGAGGCGAGACAATGCGATCTCGTATTTGGCGAGACAATGCGATCTCGTATTTGGCGAGATAATGCGATCTCGTTTTGGCGAGACAATACGATCTCGTTTTGGCGAGGCAATGCGACCTCGTTTTGGCGAGACAATACGATCTCGTTTTGGCGAGGCAATGCGACCTCGTTTTGGCGAGGCAATGCGATCTCGTTTTGGCGAGACAATTCGATCTCGTATTTGGCGAGGCAATGCGACCTCGTTTTGGCGAGACAATACGATCTCGTTTTGGCGAGGCAATGCGACCTCGTTTTGGCGAGACAATACGATCTCGTTTTGGCGAGGCAATGCGACCTCGTTTTGGCGAGACAATACGATCTCGTTTTGGCGAGGCAATGCGACCTCGTTTTTGGCGAGACAATTCGATCTCGTATTTGGTGAGACAATGCGATCTCAAAATGGCAAGACAATGCGGTCTTGTTTTTTGGTGAGACAATTCGATCTCAAAATGGCAAGACAATGCGATCTTGGTTTTTGGCGAGACAATTCGATCTCAAAATGGCAAGACAATGCGATCTTGTTTTTTGGCGAGACAATTCGATCTCAAAATGGCAAGACAATGCGATCTTGTTTTTTGGCGAGACAATTCGATCTCAAAATGGCAAGACAATGCGATCTTGTTTTTTGGCGAGACAATTCGATCTCAAAATGGCAAGACAATGCGATCTTGAAATGGACGCTAGTGGAGCGTAACGTGCCAAACACTCGTAGAAGCTCGTGCCGAGAGTAATTCTGATGCTAAGCTGGAGCACTATATGAAGGTAATGCCGAGTGTAGCCTGGAGCAGGGAGCCTAAACGCAGGTAGGCGCAGTGTACAACTCGACCGCGAGTAGACTCGAGCGGGAGGACAAGGTAAAGCTCAGCCCTGAGTACACTCGAGTGGGGAGCATAAGCGCAGGTAGGCGCGGTGTACGACTCAACCACGAGTAGACTCGAGCGGGAGGACAAGGTAGAGCTCAAAGTGCACATGTACGAAATATGATCCGCAGCTCAGGCATAGGGGCGAGTGAAGTGTGCTCGGACGCAAGAAATAATAATCTGAGGCTCAGGCTTTAGCACGAGCATAATTTGAGGCGCGAGCTCTGACGCGAGCGTGGCGTGCACGGGCACGTAAATAATAATAGTAGGGAGCTTCGGCGGCCAAACATGATCCGAGAGTGCGAGCTGCAGCGCGGCGTGGCGTCTGAGCACGTAAATAATAATAGGGGCTCGGCGGCATAATCGAGTGCGAGCTGCTAGCGCGGCGTGGCGTGCGAGCACGTAAATAATAATAGGGAGCTCGGCAGCGTGGACATGATCTGAGGTGCGAGCATTGGCGCGAGCGTGGCGTGCACGAGCACGTAAATAATAATAGGGAGCTCGGCGGCCTTGGCATAATCCCGAGTGCGAGCTCAGCGCTTGGCGTGGCGTGCGTGGGCACGTAAATAATAATAGGGAGCTTCGGCGGCCTTAAGCATAATCTGGCGCTTGAGCTCTGGGTCCCTTAGTATCAGCCCCCAGTTAATGATTGTTATTAACTCGGCGAGGTTCGATAGGCACGTAACCTGGTAACTAATCACATAATAGTTTGTAGAGGAACGACTCGCGTTTATTGGTCGTGGTTGCCGAGGCTATGTACTTTTGTATTTTGTACCTGAAAGTTTTTAGGAGCATCTTTGTATAGGCAGAAATCACGTTTTCGTCATTCATATTTTCAACATACAATGTTTGTCATAATCCAGATATATTGATCATATAAGATAAAATTATTTGAATATGAACCTATTGTGCGAGAATAGTAAATTAATCATTGCGGCAACACGTCGCGCTATTAGAAGATACGATGAATTTATAAGATGCAAGTATTTGAGTGTGAAGCTTTAGAGAATGCATGCGTCATATTAACATATGATAGGTAGACTAAACATGCTATTTCGAGCTAGTAACATTGAAACTAGTGATTTGCGAGCTCTAAGCGAGGAATTTTTTATAACTGTTTGGTATGGTGGGCAAGTAGTTAGCTCGGCAATAAATTTCAATTCGACAACTAATTTCAGCTCGGCAATTACTTCAATTCGGCAAATAAATTTTAGCTCGGCAATTAATTCAATTCGGCATGTAATTTTCAACTTGGCAATTAATTTTAATTCGGCATATAAATTTCAACTCGGCAATTAAATTCAGTTCGGCATGTAATTTTCAACTTGGCAATTAATTTTAATTCGACATATAAATTTCAACTCGGCAATTCATTTCAATTCTAATTAATTTTTACTCAATTAATTAATCATGTCAATCATTTAGTCAATACAAGTGGTCAACACCCTTTTTTATATTATTTTAATTTTCTTTATTGAATGGCCGAACAATACGTAAACTGTATTCTTCCTTTTGTTATTATTCTATTATTTACTCCATAGGCATGTCCTGCAAAGTCATATGGCAGACAGTGAGCAGTTCGTGATTGAGGCTAAGATATTATTTTAATTTTATCCTATATGACAAGTAGGGATGGCAGGCTATGTGATTGAGGCTTGTCGGTTGCATACACAAGAGAATAGAGTTTTAAGGGAATAAGAGCAGTTGAGTTGCTGAAAAGAATACACCTGACAGGCACGCTATATCTGAAGGGAATAGGAGCAGTTCGTCGAAGACCCATAAGACTACATACAACGAACGATTTTAAGGGATGCTTACCAGATTCTTGCAAAACAACAGCGGAGCTAAATGGCCGCCTAATTAGGCAAAAGGGATTTCAGGAGCTTTTTAAGCTCCTCCGCTTCAAAAAAAAATTTCATCCAAAACGACATTGTTTAATGACAAAAATCATCAAAACTCAACCGTTTTGAACCTTTCCTCCGACAACATTCTGAACCACCTCTGCTTTTCCTTTTCTACCATTTCCAAGGTGGACTTCTACCATTTCCAAGGTGGACTAAATAACTTTACTTTTCCTTTATTTTTGTTTTTAACAAATTTTAGGCTATAAAAATTATTATTTTTTTAGTTTTATTTTATGAATTAAAGTTTAAATTTTTACCTATAAATAGAGACTTGGTTTGTTTTATTTGGATATCAGAAAAAAAATATGATTTTTTTAAGTTTCTAATCATTTTTCTATAAAAATATTTAATTAATGGGGATAAAGAGGATGATGTATATAAAAGTATTGAAGTTTGTGCATTGTTGTAAGGGTATTTTTATTGAGGAGCTTAATTGAGGAGCTTAATGGCATTTTTGTAATAAAATGATAAAAAAGTGAGCTTAAGCTCCCCAATTTGGGAGCTTTGTTGTACCTAGCCTAACACGCCAAGTCTGAGAGATCGGAAGGAGGTCGGCGAGTGGACGGACGGCGAAGCTTTCAGCCGTCTTTGGCAGTGCGCGGAGGAGATCTGGGTCGCCGGAGAAGATCTGGGTCGGCTATGAAGGAGATCGAAGATGGGTGAAAAGGCGGTGAGCATGGGGATTCGCCGGGTTTGACTGGTTGCTGGCCGGATTATATTTTGGTGAACGGGGGATGGCGATTTGTGGAGATGGCGGTTTTGTGGTTGATTTGCAGGAGGGAGATATGGCGGTTGGGTGTTTGAACAGAGGAGCGGGGAGAAGAGGCGGTGGCCATGGGGGACAATGACGGCGCTAGGCGTGGATTTGGCGAAGGAGATGGATATGCGACGACAATTGTAGATGGTGATGGGTGTGGATGACTCGTCGGAGAAGACGAGAGAGAGGCCGGCTGGAGCTTTTGATTAGAGCAAGTTTGGTGGGTTTGTTGGTGGGCTGAGCCGATTGATGGCTGGATAGGAGGTGATTCGTCGAATCTGGGATTGCTTGGCAGAGGAGATGGCCGGTTTGGCGGGGTGTTTATAAATCCACCCAGGAAGGGGACACTGAATTTAAGCTTGGAAAGGATGACATCGACAATGATGAGGGGAGGTGGATCTTGCGGGTTTGTTAGATGGCGCAGAGAGTCCGGTTGCCTCTGTCTATTTCTCTCTCTTGTCTGTGTGTGTGTTTTTTGGTGGTATTCCGGCAGTGTTTTTCGGTGGTATTCCGGCACCCTTTGAACGGAGTGTTTTTCGTTTCTCGGCAATGGAACCAAACTGATCACGCAAAAATTGTGGTGATCTTGTCGTGTTGTGTCCGGGGTGCCGAAGGTGGCGTCGTGTTCGACGGTGGTTGTCGTGGTAGGATATCTGACATGTTTTTACACTAAAATAAAAGCACCGTGAGTGGGTGGGGTGTCCCCATAACCCTCGGGTGTGATAATCAAGTATCTTTGTATATGTGTAATCTTAATAATCAATGAAATAGAGAGGGGATAATAGTTACCTGCCTCATTCTAGGAGGAAGTCTCCTTCTATTTATAGAAAGATTTTATTTGGGCCTCCTGGGCTTTAGTGTGAATTGGGCTTGGGCCCTTCTTCCGGCCCAAGCTTCTAAGTAAACTTCGGAGTACACTTTTACCTGTTTGGGCCTGATATTTCGGTGCACTTCAGGAACACATTTTGTACAAGTGAGGTTCTTCCCAAAAATAGTGTTTTGCATCTGTTAAAAATTTATTTCTTTGATAAAAATCAAAGTCAGGATTGATGATATCAGATACATAGTAATTAACAAAATCAGCATACCAATGATCAAAATTTTTAACTGCTAATAATTGTTCATCAGGGAAGTCTTCATTCACGGGGATTTTATTATCAAGAAATTGGCGTTCAAGTAAATGTAAAAATTCCAACCTAGACATATGGTCGGCTACAACGTTTTCCGTTCCCTTTTTATCTTTAATAGTAATGTCAAATTCTTGCAATAATAGCATCCATCTTATGAGCCTAGGCTTTGCCTCCTTCTTACTCAAAAGATATTTTAAGGCTGCATGATTAGAGAATATGATAACTTTTGATCCTAACAAGTATGATCTAAATTTTTCTAATGCATACACAACTGCTAAAAACTCTTTTTTTGTGGTTGTATAATTGAGTTGTGCATCATTCAATGTCCTACTAGCATAATGAATTACATGTGGTTTCTTGTCTACTGTTTGTCCTAGTACAACTCCAATTACGAAATCTGAAGCATCGCACATGATCTCGAAAGGGAGAGACCAATCAGGGCTGATTAAAATCGGGGCTGGTGTTAATCATTCTTTTAATAAATTAAATGCATTCAAGCACTCTTGATCAAAAATGAATTCGGTATCTTTTGCCAACAGATTGCATAAAGGTTTACAGATTTTTGAAAAATCTTTTATAAATCTTCTGTAAAAACCCGCATGTCCTAGAAAACTTCTAACACCTTTGACTGAAGTTGGAGGAGGTAGTTGTGATATAATTTCAATTTTAGCGTTATCAACTTCAATTCCTTTGTTAGACACAATATGACCTAAGACGATTCCATGTTTAACCATGAAGTGACTTTTCTCCCAACTTAGGGTCAAATTTGTCTCGCAACATCTTTTCAGAACCGATGTTAGATTTTCTAGGCAATGATCAAAAGAATTCCCGAATACTGAAAAATCATCCATAAATACTTCAACACATCTTTCCACTAAATCCGAAAATATAGAAATCATGCATCTTTGAAAAGTAACTGGGGCATTACAAAGTCCAAAGGGCATTCTCCTAAACGCAAAGGTACCAAAGGGACATGTAAAAGTGGTTTTTTATTGGTCTTCTGGTGCTACTGGGATTTGATTGTAACCAGAAGAACCATCAAGAAAACAATAATATTCATGACCAGCTTGGTCAATAAAGGGCAAGGGAAAGTGATCTTTCCTGGTGGCCGCATTTAATTTCCTCAAATCTATGCACATCATATAGCCAGTGATAGTTCGTGTGGGAACTAACTCATCTTTCTCATTCTTAACAACTGTAATTCCTGATTTCTTAGGAACTACTTGGACTGGACTAACCCATTTACTATCAGATATCGGGTAAATTATACCCGCATCAAAAAGCTTAAGTACTTCTTTTCTCACTGCTTCTTCCATGTGAAGGTTAAGTGTTCTTTGTCTTTCTCTAGAAGGTTTACTACCTTCTTCTAAATGAATTTTATGCATACACATAGAAGGACTAATTCCTTTCAAATCTGCTAAAGACCAACCTATAGCTTTTTATGTGTCCATAAGACTTTTAACAGGCTTGATTCTTGTTCTTCTGTTAAATCCGCATCAATTATAACAGGTAAAGTTTTACCTTCCCCTAAGAATGCATATTTTAAATGGGATGGTAATGGCTTTAATTCTACTTCAGAAGGGGATTTGACATACGGAATAAACTCGGGAATTTCGGGTTTCACTGTCTCTTCTTTATCTTCCTCCTTAGAGTTCTCTTCTTTTTCTTCACCTAATTTTATTTCATCAAAATCAGACTTTTGATTTTCTATATCTTCATTACTATTTTCATCTATTTCTATTTTATCAGAACTAATTTCTGATTTGGAATCTTCCACTTTGTTCTTATCTTTACTCTTAAGAGTTTCAAGTCTTTCCTTCTATTTTATTTCAGCTATTTGAGGATAGAAGATTCTATCATCGAATCCTACATACGTGTCTTTCTCATAGTCATCATCATCTAGATTTTCTTCAAAAGTTTGGGCTGTAAGATTTTCAATTTCATCAATTGAGAAACAAGCATTTATGTCACTCGGTCTATTTAACGCATCAAAAACTGAAATTTCTACAGTTTCGCCCATAACTGACATTGAAAGTTTCCCATTCTTAACATTAATCATTGTGTTGGCAGTGGCCATAAAAGGTCTACCTAACAAAATAGAGACTTCATTGTTTGTGCATATCCTCCTTTCCATCTCTAGAACCACAAAATCGACTAAGATGATTAATTTATCTACCTGTACTAAGATGTCCTCTACTATACCTAAAGGATGTTTAACCGAACGGTCAGCTAACTGTAAAGACATAGTAGTGGGTTTCAATTCACCCAACCCTAATTGCTTATAGACAGCGTAAGACATCAAATTAATACTTGCTCCTAAATCTAACATAGCCTTCATTTTTTTAGAACTACCCAAGGAGACTTGGATATTGAAACTACCAGGATCTTTCAATTTAGGAGGAAGTTCGAGTTGTAAAACTGCACTCACGTTTTCAGAAACAATAATTTTTTCATTCTTTTCAAATTTGTGTTTCTTAGAGTGAAGATCTTTGAAAAACTTAGCATAAGACGGAATATTTTTAATAACATTAAGCAGAGGGAGATTAATGTTCACTTTGGATAACATATTATAAATTTTCATAAATTGTTTATCCATTCTGTTTTTCATAAGTCTACCAAGGAATGGTATTGGATGAAGATATGGTGGTGGTGCCACATAAGGTTCATCAAGAGGTTCTGTCTCTTGCTCTTTTTCTTGAGTCACTTCTTCTTGACTATCTTTATTTGACACTTCTTTTTCTACTTCTTTATCTTTTTCTTGAATATTTTCACTTTTATCCTTTTCAACTTCTTTGCCATAATTATCTACTTTATCAGGCACATCAGAAGATTGAATAGGATTACTTACCTCTTCTCCAATTACTCTACCACTTCGCAGAGTAGTGATATATTTTTCTTGTTCTGTCTGACTAGGGAACTTCCCTTCTTCTCTTTCTTTTTCTTTAAATTTTGCGAGTTGATTCCTTAAATTTTCCACTTCTTCAAGCAAATATTTGTTAACAGCAGCTTGACCCCTGCTTGCTCCATCTGACTTTAGAACTTCTTCAATCTGCAGTTGTCCTTGCTTAGGAAATTGTTGAGGTTGTAATGGCTTATTTCCTCCCCATGAAAAATTAGGATGATTCCTTCAACCAGGATTATATGTGTTTGAGTAAGGATCATTCCTTTGTCTTTGAGGGTACATGTTCATGGCATTAACCTGTTCAGGATATACAACACTAGAGGGACACAAATTAGTAGCATGAGAATTTAATCCACAAATAGCACATGCTTCTTGAATTTGCCAACTTTCAAATTGAGCTTGCATATCTGGTTTTTCTTGAACTTGAAATAAACTTCTACTTTTACCTCTTATACTTTTCTATTGAGAATTTGCACTTAACATCTCAAGCAAGTCTTCTAATGCAGCTGGTGTCATTCTATTAATAGAACCACATGCCGCACTATCAACCATAGTTTGTAAAGCAGGGAAAGGGTATGATAAAATAGAATTACTAACACATCTTGAGATAGATTATGATGAGGACACATGATAAGTAAATTTTTAAATCTATTCCATGCTTTATGAAATGTCTCTCCTGGTTCATTTTGAAAAGACATAATTTGTTTTCTGTATTCTAAAAGAGATGCATGTTGATAAAATTTACCCATAGACAAGTCATATAATTGAGTCCAAGTATAAACACTTCTAGGTGTTAGGTTCATAAACCATCTTTTCGTCAAATCTTTTAATGCACATTGAAATAATTTCATTTTTATCTGATCTTCAGTCAAACCGCCTAACGGGAAAGTTTCAATCATGAATTCGTATTCTTTAACAAAATTTACTGGGTCTTCAGATGGCAGTCCATGAAATGAAGGCATCATATTATAATAATAACCTTTAAGTTCGAAATTTCTTACCACTTCTGGTAAGACTAAACATGATGGTGTTGCATTCAACATAGGACGACCATAATCACTTATAGTTCTTTGATTGATTATTACTTCCATATTTCTATCAGCAGGTTCTTCCATTCTTTGATTCACATTTACCGGAGGGACCGGGTTTTCAGGATTTTGATTATTGTTATCCATTGGAGGATCAACCAGAGGATTCTCTTGATTTAACTGTTCTTGATTGACAGGCTGGGTCAGGGTCTTCCTGATTCTTTCCAAGATTATTTATATTTTTATTTAATTCTACCAACTTAGTATTTAGATATCTACGACCGTGCATAAAATAAATAAAGAAAATAAAACGAATAAAAACTAACAACAAAAAGTAAAATCTTTTTGTATTTTTATTTTTATAAAAATTGAATTTAAAACTACGCTACCAACAAACTAACTATGCAAACTAGCTTGTCCCCGGCAACGGCGCCAAAAACTTGATCGTGTCTTATTTTAATTATTTCCTTGCAAGTGGACAATACTATTGTAGAATAGCTTGGGAAGCAAGGGTCGAACCACAGAGACAAGAAGAATACGAATAGTAAGAGTATCGGTAGCAATTTTTAAACTAAGGGGGGTTTTGTTTATTGATTTAATCTAAACTAATTATTCTACTAAAACAGTAAATCTAATTAAACTAAGCAATAATCACAGTTGTAAAGATCTTATGGAGGAGGAAATCTAGGATTAGGGTTTCACTTGTATCTACTCTATAGCTTATTTAGATAAAGTATCATTCAATAACTTGGGTTCGTTCACGAAGGATAGATATAGCCTGTCGAATTACCGTTCAGTCTCCATCTCCAAATAATTCATCCATTCTATACCCTAGTCACAAGAACATATGGATCCTAACTGTCACTTAGGTCATATATAGAACCTGACCCTAACTTATCACTCTCGTGCATCGATAGGTTCAATTTATCATAATGGTGAGCCAGTGTACGACATATGCATATGGCCGTGCAGTTATCCGCACCTCTAGGCCTTTATTACTTGCGATTACATTCATTTGTTCAAAGCGAGATAATAAAGGGGTTGATAAACACCATGATCAACAAGAATTGAATGAATAAAAATATATATTAAGCCATAGATTCGATACAAGTAACCTCCCAACTCCTAGATTAATGGATGTTTAGTTCATCCTTGAAGATGAACTGGACAATGAGATGAAGGAATACATGGATCGATCTTCAAAACTGTAATTACAACAACTAAACTATGTAATACAATCTAATTCCTAAGCTAAAGTTTTTTCTAACACTTCTTGGACGTCCTTTGGCTTTGGCTACCGTCCTTTATTTATACCAAGGAGTTGTAGGGGAATAGGAGGTTCAATCCAGTTCAAAAACCCCGTAAAGTCGGTTCTAGGGACCTTGCGGCCGCATTGGGTCTTGACCTTGCGTCCGCAAGGGTCTCTCGCGTCTTTACGCCTACCTTGCGAAGGCAAGGTCTTTTGACCTTGCGGCCACAAGGTGGCTAGAATCTTCCTTCGTCTTTTTCTCCAATGTTGCATTTTGCCCCCTTTCTCGTAATCTTCACTAAAAGCTTCATAAATCTCATAAATCCACCTAAAACCCTGAAACTCATAAAATAGCTCTAAAAACACATATCAGTAGCCAAAAGCCTCATGGAATTGTTCATTTTAAGTCATAAAATATTCTGATAAAGACGTATATAATACGTCTATCAACCATCGTCGGCAGGATTGATTGTGTCTAAGATATTTGCTGAGGAGTGTCATTGATGATTGGATTGCAATGCCATTGGTGATACTTTGTTCAACAACTTTAGCAAGCTTTGACAGAAATTGGCATCAATTGTCTCTGGGAGGGTGCCGACAGAACATTTGTATTTTGCATAGAGGCCATTTATAGCTAAGCTATGATAATGCAACGAAAGGATGCAACAAAAGGGTGCAAGCATGCGAATGATTTTTTTTCTTTTTCAAAATGGACTATTGAATGTGCATATGTGTTATCTATTTCTTAAACATGTTAAGACAAGATAGGTCATGGTGATGGAAATGTAATATAAAAGTTTGAGATGTGGCTTATAGTCGGTTTTAAAGGGTTATGAGTATAGGAGTTGATGGTGACATGAGGGTGGGTGATGTTTCGGGTTACTTTCAGTCAATCGACTAGTATATCTTTCAAGAAAGGAATTCAGTCATAAGATCAGTGAATCATACTAATCGATGCCCTGGAAGAGACCACTTTTTTTGTGCTCTAACTTTTGCCTAGGCCACCCTTTCAGGTTTTCAACCTACGAAGTTTTTTTCCTGCTCTAACTTTTGCCTAGGCCGCCCTTGCGGGTTTTCAACCTATTGAGCTTTTTTTTTCACAGATAGGGAGCCTTGTTGTCCAATGTATACAATTTGTTGATGAGGAATGATCATGACTTTGAGGATGAAAGGTGCATCCCTTTGTTGTACCTTTTTTGTGAGGTGGAAATGACGGTTGTCTCAAGAGAAGATAGTAGACTTGATAAAATTCACGAGTTTAATAGAAGAAGCCCCAGGATGACTCATTGGGAAATATTTTGTGGGAGTATGCTTGAAAGACTTGCTTAAAGAATCTTGTGAAATTTGATGAAAAATCAAAAGAAGACTTGAAGTAAGAGTTTTGTCAAATTGTCAGGGAAGCCCCATGGTAACTGGATTGATGAGGTTGAGGAATCGATGGGGAAGACGCAGGAAGACTCGGTCAGTAATTTTTGTAAGATGGATGGGGGCAGCCCTCGGGGTGACTTAATTGATATGTCTTGTCAAATTGAAATGGGAAGCCCCTGGAAGACTTCATTGAGGAATTTTGTAATAATATTGGGGAATCCCCAGGGAGGCTTGATGACGAGTTTTGTGCAGTAGATGGGGACAGCCCCAGAAAGAATTGATTGATGACTTTTATGAAACTGTTGGGGGAAGCCCCAATGAGTTGATGGGGAATAGCCCCAGATAGAATTTATTGAAGGGAAAATAAAAGGATGTGCTCAAAGAAAAGAGAGTGACTCTAATGAACAAATAAGAGAGTCAGGATCTAGAGTTTACTATGTCATCGAGTATAACTGGATTGGTGGGTTATGGACCCTACTTGATGTTTATCTTTTGATGATTTTTGGATGGATTAGCAAGAAATTTTCTTGACTTAGATCATGTTGTAACCAATTGAAACAGGGTTGTAGGTGTCAACTGGATCAAGATATAGTGTGTGAGTGTTTGGGATGGATTGACTTTAGGTTTGAGGGTTTGATTGGCCTCTAGCTCAAAGGTATTTTGGGCTATGGATTTTTTGGTTATTGTCGGAAGGGCAATCAGAAACGATCATTGATTGGCCTTTTAGGTTGTGGGTTTGGATGGTAAGTTGGTTTCTAGATCTGGTTGTAGGTATGGTTGGGAGATTGGCTTTTGACTTTGGTTGTGGGTTATGGGGTTGTCTAAGAGTGATTGGTTATTTTTTGTTGCAAGAGAGAGACTTGGGGGGTTTGCTTAGGAGAGGCTCCATTTTTTTTTTTTTTAATATATGCATAGGTTGTATTTGAATTTTCAAACTTTTTTTTTTTGACTTCTTAGAGCAATTTGGGAAAATGTTTAAAGAGACGCCTTCTCTCTCTTGGGATAAAAAGGGTGGTTAGTACTCTTGGTGGATATATATATATATATATATAAGGGTGGAGCAGCCCAATTTTGGGAAGTTGGATCATAGAGATGGTTATTTGGCTGATGTAGAAAGGTCTAGGTTTAGACGAGGTTGGGTCATCAAAAAAATGTTTGTGATTTGGATGAATTAGGTATGTGATTTCGAAGGGTTTTGTCATGTGGTGGATTTTAAGGTGTTGGTGTATAATGGAAAGCCCCAGTGTGTTACTAACAGCTTAGTCGTAATGGGTCGAAGGTGATCTTTGTCAAGACGAATTGTTTGCTTATTGAATTTCACGTATGTTTAAAGGTTTGCGAGTCCATATCTTCAGAATGACTCATCATCGACTCGTGTAGATTTATCATTTTTTTAATGAGTCAATTCGTTATTCTTGAGAAGATTGACACTCAATAGATACTAGACGATAAGCGATGCACAAATATTGGGAGAAGATGTGACAAGGTAAAAGAAAATAGTCGAGCAAAAATTTACTTGATTTGTATGTATACAAATAATTTTGGAAGCCCCAATTTGAGAACTTGGTTTGACTTTGAAAGAATGTAGAACAAAAAGACTCGTGAGCATACTCAACGGGGATGAGTTGTAGGCACAAAAATGGATAATTATGACAGAAAAGGGACGTCCCTGGGTTTGAAAACCCCAAGTCTTGAATTGTTGCTCGTGATCCTTGGGTCGCCTGGTTTATTGAAAGAGTGTATGTCGACCAATTTATGGAGATGTGAAGGAGTATGCTAATAAGATAAGGCACCATATCGGTTTCCTTTTTATTTTATTTTATTATATATTTATTTTATTTGAAGTGGTAAACCTAAACATTTTGAAGTAGGAACTTGAAATCGAGAATGAAGGATGCACTTAATCGACTAGAGACGCATTTGTGAGAGGTTAAGAGAGAAGAGAAATTTGGAGATGGCGATTGAGGATAATGGTAAGGGATTTCGTCTTGTCTTTTCATGTTTTTGAAAAAAAGAAAAAAAAAACTTAATGCAAACATACGGAAAATAATTTATGTCTTGGTCGGACAAGCATATCTTGTTTTGACAGTATGGAATGTCCTAAAAAGATATACATGAGATATGCTTAATATTTGTTAATCTCCACATGCGTGCACGTGTGAAAGTCATCTAAACATGCAATGTACTGTGTTATACTACTGATGTAAGCTAAGCTAAGCATGCAATGTGTTGTGTTAATTTTTGGTTTGATGCAAAATATTAGTGGTAGCAAAGAAAAACAACACAAAAAATTCCAATGCATATACACAAAAGGAAACTGGACTAAAGAAACAAAATTTTGTTGTTTTTTTA
>CM028379.1:129358648-129401148 GCA_013146195.2 Codonopsis lanceolata | reverse complement strand
ATCAATAACACATCAGTGTACAACAAAGACAAGTGTTTTTTAGTATGATTGAGAATCAATCACATTTGTGGGACAATCAAAGATTCCTTAATGGTTTGAAAGAAGTAATGAACAAGAATACAATGATTGTCTTAAAGAAGAACTAGAAAAGAATAATAAATAAATACTATCTAGTAAATATTTAGGCTGAGACATTTCAAGTAAGAAATCTGTTTGATAGAGTATGAATGCTTTAGTGTTTACTTCAAACAGCTATTGTGCGTATATATAAACTTATTGAGCTTCAATCTATTAAAAACACATTTGAATTTTGAAAGAGCCAATACCTCAGATGAGTATATCTCACACGATATTTTACAGATATGCCATGTGAGAGATAACTAAGAGAAGTTTCTATCAAAGCACAAACAAGTAAATCAGTTAGTACTATAAGTGTTCAACCACAAAAGGAAACAAGCTGACATAATTAATATTTAGAAGCAGTTACTGATTGACATATTTCCCCATCTTATAATGACTAGATTATTTATAATACTAAGGATGGGTCCTTTAAAGGCCAGTTGTTACTTGATCAAGTTCTAGGCTTCTAATACTTAACACATATCAGGCTTAATGGTTTTAAGCAAATTCAAATATGGATATTTCAACAATTTCTTTGTCAGAGAATTTGTAATCTATGTAAAGAGTTCAACTTAGATTTTGTTTGGTTCATGTGTAGTGTTACCCGATAAAAGCAATCGAATAAACACGAATAAGGTTACACCTTATACATAATTCAAGACCAAATCATAAATATACATGAATAAGGAAACTAGAAGCCTACAACTTGGGCCTTTATGAGAGCACCCTCTGAAGTTACGCAATCGGTCCAATCGACTGCCCAAGTTATAGGGCTACACCTGAATATGTCGTGCTCACGTCAAGCCACTTGGCGCGACCACGCCAAACCAATCGTCGAGGTTTTTTGCGACTGCTCCAATGTGATAATTCCAAAAGTCTGTACCACTTGGGCCATTTCTTGTATTTACTAATCTTAAAAACTGCAGCTCTATATTTTTGTAATGTATTACTCCATTCGTTTCAAAATTATCGTTTAAGTTGACTTAACGCACTATTTAAGAAAATATATTTGACTGGATTATTAATATTAGCTTGATGTGCAGTTTACTTCAAAGCCCATGTATATGTGACTCATAATTAAAGTATGATAAAAAAGTAAGAGTAAATGGTAAAAATGTTGTCCTAAAAAAAAGTTTCAAACAAGACAATTATTTTGGACAGACGAAAAATGAAAGCATGACAATAATTTTGAGACATAGAGAGTATTATTTATTGATCAAAATTATATATACTATCCAAAATAAATAAATAAATATATTGAATAATAATTTGGTATATTTTCATGCATATCATTTTTTTAAAAAGAAACTAGACCCTTAGGTCTTGAGCATAATGAAAGCAATATTAATGAAGGTCATTCGTGCGTGTATGGAATATAAAAAATAATCAAAAAGCAGATGAAAAGAGATAAATATTCTAATTCGAAGGTAAAAAACATCCAAGTCTGGGTGGTGTAGTCGGTTATCACGCTAGTCTCACACACTAGAGGTCCCCGGTTCGAACCCGGGCTCAGACAGCTATATAATTTGGCATGTAATTTTTGGTTTTTCATTTTATAACGAGTTTTCAAAAAAGATATAAATAAGGCCAAAATACAAAAAACACCCTAAAGTTTCCACCAAATCTCACAACGGTACCCAACTTTGTGTCATAATTATACCTAACATTACAAATTGTCCCATACCTGACATTACAAAGTAGCACGTGCAGGGTAAAGTAGACCTTTCCTTGAAGACCTTCACAAAACGGTGGGAAAATTCAGGATATAAGTACCAACAACCAAATTTCTAAATTACTTTCGTGCAGGGTAAAGTAGACATTTCCTTGAAGACCTTCACAAAACGGTGGGAAAATTCAGGATATAAGTACCAACAACCAAATTTCTTTAATTACTTTCGTCCTAATTAAGACGATAAACACATATTAGGGTTAGGTCTTCAATTACTTTCGTCCTAATTAAGACGATAAACACATATTAGGGTTAGAGATTGAAGACTGGAATTGAAGACATAGATTTAAGACTGAAAAATGACGATAACTAGGACGTAAGATTGGTAAGAAGTGCAACGTAAGTCTACTATTGAAGACGAAGATGCACACGTTTTTTGAGGTAACGTTTCTATTTCATTTCTTGTTTTCGATGCATATGTCGATTTTTTGAAATAGTTGACCGCAAATTTTTTTTATCTTTACAATAAAGTGTTGGTCTTTTGAGTATGTGTTTTTTTTTCAATTGTTTCATTTCGAATAAAGTAATAAAGTAATTTTTTTTTATTGTTTTCGATAGATATGTATTTTTTGTTTATTGGTAAATTTTTCTTATATTTGTTAGTTAGAGAAAGAGATTGTGTTAGTTGAGTTAATTTTTCTATAAAATGATAGGTGTTTAGTATAATGAGGACATTATGATAATATAATGTGAAATGGTCCCCATGCCTTTGTCCCTCTGTATCCTTAACCAAAGTTTCCAAAGTTGTTGACCCATTTTTAATGCATTTTCGTGTAGTGACCAATTTGTTTTGTTTTGTATTCAAGTAATGTGTGTTTGAAGAAATTGAGACATTATCTCAGTATTTGTCAAATGGTCTCCCCCCCCCCCTCATTGATTGTCCCTCATTGTATTTGTCATATTATGGCCTTATAAAACGTTTTCATACAGATAAGGTGCTTGACCCATTTTTAATGCATCCCTTTTGTTTTGTTTTTTTAATCTTTCAAATACAGATCCAAATTGGTTTGATTTGATGTTTCATCATGGTGGTGAGTTTCTTTACCACCCAAAAACTGTCCACATTGGTGGTGAAGTATAAACAATCACAAGATTAGATGGGGATAGGATGTCAATGACTGTGTTGAATAAATTTTACAATGAATTAGGGTATAATGACCTGCTAGTTACTACTATCTTTTACCTGGTAGTCAAATGGAGTCAGGTTTAGTGTTGTTGTCAACTGATGAGGCTATTATGCAAATGGTAGGAGCTATTGATCATAACATTAGAATAATTGATATATATATATATATATATATATATATATATATATATATATATATATATATATATATATATTACAAGCATAATGAATAATATCAGGGGTGAGAAAAGTGAGAAAGGAAATTGACATGGCTGATGTTAATGCTAGTGATGAAGATAGTGAGAAGGATAGCGACATTGAAGAGGATAAGGGTTCATAGTGGTAGTGCATACGGGGATAGTGATGATATTGACAAAAAGATTGATCTGAATGATATTGATAAAGAGATTGATCTTGATGATATTGACAAAAAGATTGATGATTTCACAATGAATGCTAGAGCTAAAGAAAAAGGAAAAGGAAATGTAGTGTATAATAAACAGATCACAATGTTTGATAACAACCAAAAGAGGTCAAAAGTAATTAATGAAAACACTGAGGAGGAGTTTTATGTTAAGTCAGGTTCTAAATGTGATACTGATGATTTTGAAAGTCTTGATGGCTCAGAGGATTTTGAAGAAAATGATCCTAAATTTAGATGCTAAGGAATTCAGAGATGTTGTAAGGTCTTACTCATTAAATCAGGGGAAATGAATTAGATTTACCAAGAATGAGAAATTGAATGTAAATGCTAGATGTAAAGAGGGTTGTATATGGTTCACAACTAAAAAGTGAAGGAAATGCTTTCATAGCCAGGACATTTGTTGACAAACATATATAGTTGCAGTAATGTGATCAAGAGTAAATGTGTAAATTCTAGGTGGATTGGGGATCAATACACTAAAAGATATCAACTAAACCCTATCGGATCAGCTGATTCATTCTTTCATACTGTTGGAACAAAGCTTAAGATTGAAGTGTCAAGGAGCAGTGCTTACACAGCATTGAAGGTTGCGAGGAGTGATGTTGAGGTTAGTCTTCAAGATCAGTATAGTTCTTTGTAGGACTATAAAGAAGAACTGATTAGATCAAACCCAGAGACAACAATTGAAATACTTTGTGAGCATGAGAATGAGAAGCATGTGTTTAAGAGAATGTATGTATGCATTGGGGGTTTAAAAAAAGATTTTTAACAAGATGCATAAAAGGTAATTGGGTTAGATGAGTGCTTTTTAAAGGGTCCGGTCAAGGGGATGATTTTGGCAGCTGTTGGTGTTGATGCTAACAATGAGATGTTTCCTATTACATATGCAGTGGTTGAAGGGGAAAACAAAGAGTTTGGACATGGTTTTTGGAACTATTGTTAGTAGATATAGAGTGTGTTAATTCATATCATTGGATATTCATGTATGACAAACAGAAAGGTCTGGTTCCTAGTCTTGAGGCCCTTGTCCCTAAGACAAATGTTCGAGTCCATGATTTTTTAAAAATTGGCTCAAGCCTAAATCCAATTAGATTTATTAACATAATGCAACATTAAAACACAATACAACAAAGCACCTTTCATGTCAACACATATGAAGTTGAACCGTCAAATTAACCCAAGAATAATTGAAGTTTACTAATTCAACAAAACACCTTTCATGTCAACAAAACCCAGGAAGGAATAATTATAAATCATATTTGTTAATAACTTACTTGATTGTAATTTGGGCAACCAAAGAACCTTCACCTCGGATTTGTACCTGCCTCAAGCTGTCTTGAACACCTTATTATTGCCATAATAACATTCTGCCATGGATGAAGAGGAAGAAGCGAGGTCGAGCTCCCACGTACTGCCTGAGGATGACGAAGACGAAGCAGAACCAGCGAGCTCAATTAGGGCGAAAGTAATTAGGGGGAAATTTGGTCGTTGGTACTTATACCCTGAATTTTCCCACTGTTTTGTGAATGTCTTTAAGGAAAGGTCTATTTTACCCTGCACGTGCTACTTCACATTCCAATTGAAACGACTGTCTAGCTGAGGGTGCACCATGGGACAATTTGTAGTGTCAGGTATGATTATGACACAAACCTTAGGTTGCGTACCGTTTTGAGATTGGGTGGAAACTTCGGGGTGTTTTTTCGTATTTTGGCCTATAAATAAAGTTGAGTGTTAAATAGTGGGGAATTGGAATAACAAGAAGTAATTTCAGTTTAGAAAGATATTTTATTGTTTAATCATGGTTGGGCACCAAATACTTCTCTTTTTTTTAGGGGTTCATTACATTGTGGGGATACCAACAATAGTTTTAGGATTATAAAATATTTGCAACCATGTGTACAAGTCAAGAGAATTTGATTAGCATAGAGTCAAAAAAAGGGGGAAGAAATTGCATGGAGCAATAGAAAAGGACTCATTATAAGTTTCTATTTAGAAATTAGAAGGACTCAATTGTATTGGTCATAATTTTATTAATTATCATGATCTCTCGGTTCTAAAAAAATGAAAAATACACCCTCGGTTCTAAAAAAAAAGAAAAATACTCTTTTCATTTTTAAAACATTGTTTTTTAATTTGACCTGATACACTGTTTAAGAAAAAAAGTAATTGACTGTATTATAAATATTGGTGAAATGTGTGGTTTTCTTTAATACCTTTGAGTATGTGACCATAATTAAAGTATATAGAAAAAAATTAAGGGTAAAGTAAAGGAAATTTTTTGAAAGAGGACAATTATTTAAGAACAGACCAAAAATGAAATGAGGACGATAATTTGAAAACGGAAGGAATATATTGTTTTGTTTTGTTTTTTTTACCAAATTAGTAGCCTCATTTTTATATTTGAACCTACAAATTAGTTGCTTTTTCTAATTCCCCCCTCCTTTCTTAAACCTCGACATTTCTTCTACACTAGTGATGCACTCGTGCGTTGCACGATTTGTATTTGAGTGTAAAATCATATACTCAATCAAAGTTGAATAATATACAATTAAAAAGTTTAATATGAATAAAATAAATAAATAATGATAAACACTATAATCAAAGAAAATCACATAAATTTTTTTAAAAAGTTATTATAAATTTTAAAATACTACATTTTTTGTTGAAAATGTACGATTATTACAACTATTACTATCAAATAAAAAATTCAAAGACCCTTAAGATTAGTAACTCTAGACAAAGCGACATACTGATCATGACTAAAAATAAAGGTTTTTCAAAAGAAGTCTGACGCTACACTTTTATTTATAGACATTTCGTAAGACACCATCAGCGTAAACTGTCTTCTTTAAAATTTAGATGAAATTCAATGATCAGATGGTGTCAGAGATGATGTCAGTGATATTTTTGAAATAAAACAGTACCATCAGAATGACCATTTGAAATAACTCGACCTTCTAAAACATGGTTTCTTAGCCTTGTAATAATTAATCGTGTGCTAATAAATAACTCGAGGAAAGTAATCAATGTTACGAAGCAACATTAATGAAGTTTCAACCTTCAAATTCAACTCATGATTTAGGATTCCAGATTATAAAATTCTATTTAAAACTTTAATATCTATATCGTTCAAAAGGTCAACGTTTCTATCAAAATGACGAGAAAAATCTAGCTAAAAAACAATCTTCCTTTTGAATTGTTCTTTAATACCATGTAATCATATATTGAATTAACCACATCAAGAGTCGGATCTAGAATAACTCTTTTCAAAAATGATGAATCATCGGGACTGCTTCCAAATGAAGGATATATGCTTTGTACAATTGGAGAGATTGGATCGTTGAATTCCTTAAGCAGCAGTTGATTGAGAATATCAACACAAGCACAATTATCACTTGGTTCACCAATTTTACCATCGCCAATCTTTGCAATCCAATCGACAAAAAGTTTTAATTATTCGGAACTCTCGCTGGACCCATACTTTGTATCTCATATTCGTTGTCAACCTCAATACATGTGAATCTTTTCACAAATACAATGAATTAATATTAGGATGAACTATGTCTCGTGTACTTCCTTTTGGAATCACATGCAATATTTGTTAAAAATCTCTACCAAACATATATTTGAAAAAAATATTATAAATTTTGGAATACTTTTTTATATATAATATTTATCATTGAAAACGTACGATTAGTACTTTTAATTCTATAAGGGGTGGTTTTAAAGCATGAAGTTGTATTTATTCTTGCATACGACACTGTATTTTGAATTGCTAATATTAAAACAACGAGATAATCTTTCTTACTACCAAATAAAAGCACCACAAAAAATTACATTGGATTGGTAATTTTCAAATAACCTTAAAAAACACAAATGTTTACGTTATATAAATAAATAAATATTAAATAGTCAAATATCAAACTGTTTGTTTTATCTAATAAAAAAAGAATTGAAGTTGAAATAACACTCTAAACAGAACCTCCAACACAAAAATATTAAGAATAACATATTATACAATATATTTTTTATACAACTATTCAATAACAAAAGTTATTGAGGCTAGATTTTTAGTGTGCCTTGGAGAAGTCCTAACATTGAATACCTTCAAACCATTTCACAGCTATGTTTCTTAGATTTTCTTTTTATTTTTTTAAATAAAATTTTGAGAGAAATTTGTATGAAACAAATTTGAATTTAGATTATTATTAAAAAAATTGAGAGTTTAATTTAACTAAGTATGAAAAATATACAGATCTTATAGTTAATTAATTATTTCCAGTGCATATCAATATACATCTTTACTTTAAAAAACAGTTTATGAAAATAGAAACTTAGATCTATCATATCCGAGAAAAATTTTAAGCATAAGATTTTTTTTTCCAATTTGTTTTTCAAAATGGAAAAAAATAATCTTATCCCAACTTTTTATGTTGGACATTTGTTTTATAAATTTAGTTTTGACAAAAATGGAAAAATAAACATTAGTTATGCACTTTTTGACTTCAGATCTGATGAAAATGGAGAAAAACATCATATATCTGTATATTTTGGTAAATATTTATAAAATTAAAGTTCAAATTAACCTTGGCCTTACCGATTAAGTTGAATAAATATATATATATCTTTTGTAAACTAACTTTAATATGTTAAAGTTTTTTGCAAATATTAGACCTGAAATTTTAAATATGTAGACTGGACAAATATATTAATATTTTTATTTGTTAATTTAGGTTTTTTTTTTTTGCATATATTAGACCTGAATTTTTAAACATGTAGGCTAGACAAATATATTAAGAATTTTATTTTTAGCTTCAGATTTGATTAAAATAAAGTAGAAAAAATCACATATATATGTATATATTTATTTATTTATCTATTTTTTATAGGTAAGTGTGACCCATAGTCTTATCATCTCTCCCGCCCCTTGGGGTAAGATATATATTTATTTTCTTATAAATTTGTCAATTATTTGTTTAATCTAACCTTAGCCTATGTCCGATATATAGATTTCACATATAAAATTGCTTGAATTTTTATAAGTATTCGACGGTTAAACACAAAATATTTGAATGACAATAGGAGTAGTACATATGCTGATACCTTATACAATAATTATTTTTCTGGACTATTACCATTATCGGTGGCAAGTAAATGTTAAGAATAAATTTATTGTAGATACTCGGTTACTAATTTGTCTTTTCTATTTACTAATTTATATGAAATTGTCTGTAAATTTTATAATATGTCATAATTACTGTTGTTTGGAGTAAATTATTTGAAATCTGACTGTTATATAATTTATTGATATATTTGATACATAAACTTGTTATAAATTATAAAAAACAATTTTTTAGAATAATGCAAATACCTAAGCATCTCGAACAACAAACTGGTTCTAAAAATCTTTAAATTTTAGAACTATAAGAATCTAAAATTTATAAGAATGAAGAAGAATTAAACTTTTTATAAAACTACTCATATTACTCATAAATTAAGCTTCAAAACATCTAAACAAGATGATTTGTTTCAAAATATTTACTGCATTTAGTTTATACACTTCATACGGTTGCAAATAACTATGATTGACAATTATTTTGTATACTCCTTGGATAAACATTAATTTGGTGCTTGTGTTCTTTTACTAATTTATCTTTGTCTATTAACAAATTTATCTAACATCCATCTTTTATATTTCTAATTACATTGATGAATAATTTTTAAATAAAGTTAGTTAAAATATTAAAGTTTTCATGAGGAAATGATAATTCATTCTTTACTAAATGAAAAAAAATATTATCATTATTTTGGACGTTTACTAAAAATATTTATTTAGTAAACCATTAACTAATTCATTAGTGATGAGAAGTAACTATGTTACTTTGATTTTTGGTTTTAAACTTGGTTGAATAATACTGTATTGTAATTATTTGTTAAGACTTTTATTAATAATGGTGGCAAATAATTTATATTGAATCAACTGTTTCATCATTTAATCTTATTTCTGGGAATTTATATTACCGTGGTGAAGATTTAGAAGTCAATATGCCAATTACAAATGCAAAAAAAATATTAAATTAAAAAAATGAAATGTAAAATCGGATATAGAATAAATTATTCAATATTTGATATTGTATTTCTTGTCATTTTGTAAATCATATTGAACTATATTAAATGCTATACAATTTGTTCACATTAAATGCACTAAAGACATTTGTAAAGTCATTTGAATCTGAAGAGTTGTTATCAATTTCATTAATTGATTTTCATTTCAATTTTCAAAAAAAATATGACAAATATACAAATTATAAATATTTCTAAAATTAGAAAGTCACTTTTGACGGGATATTTCTATTATTTGCTCATCTCTTTTTATATATGTATAGATATCATACAAAAAAGATATCCGCTAATGACAAATTATAGTATTGTAACAAAGATAAATCCTGAACCAAATCACATAATTAAACTGATATAATGACTATTTATTTTAGATTAATTCATTTAATGCATATGGCCATTATTAAAGAAAATGAAAAAGTAAAGTGGTAAAAAAATCGATATTTTAAATAATTAATCAATTTTAATGACAAAAAAATTCATAAGTTTTGTAATTTGAAATATTTGAAGTTATTAATTTTGACAAATTATAAAAATATATTGTAACAAAGATAAATCCAAATTGAACCAAACCACATAATCCACGAAACTAAACCAAAAGATACCTATTCAATTTGATTCAATTCGAAACCGCAATTCGAAGATTAAGATTGAGATTAGCACCCATTTCAAAAATCCCAAAAGATACCTACAAACTAGGTCAATATCCTCCTGCTTGTAGGTTGATCTGGATTGAGCTTAAGATACATGCAAGTAATGCACATTATGACCATATGTTTAGAAATGAATCATTTTTTTCTATCGTGGATGGGGATCTCATTTTTTATGAAAAACTTTATCATAAAGTGCTAATGTTAGTTAAGTCCATGAGTATTAACTTTAATCATCATTGACTTAACTACACTAGAATAACTTTTGACTCTCTTAAAATGCCCAAATAATTTTATCGATACATGCTTACAGCTTATATTTAATTTTTATAAGCTCAGTACAAGTTTATTTTAGTTTACTCGAGATATTTTGATACATTATTAATGTAATTCTCTCTCTATCCCAAAATTATTGTCCTTCTTTTCTTTTTCGTCTGTCCCAAAATAATTATTTTGTTTGATATTTTTATTTTTAGGATAACACTTTTATCACTTTACCTTTACTTATTCATCATACTTTAATTATGAGTGATATACACATGGATTTTAAAGTAAAATACACATCAAATTAATATTAATAATATCATGTGTTAACTGTCAAGTCAACCCAAATAATAATTTTGGGACAAAATGAATATATTTTTTACATAAGCGACGTTGAATCTTGTTCGATTTGATATCAAAATTTTGGAAACGGCTTACTCATTTCTCTTTTACCATATCTTACGCATATCATAAACATTTTAAAGAAATAAATTTGATTTTCGATGGCCAATTAATAATTTTTTATTTCGCATGCCTTTTACAATCCGAAAAGCACATACAATTTCAAAAATAATAGTAAGTGATACATATCGATTGGATTTTTATCATTTAATACAAAAATGATGATTTTTTGGGGGTGTTTATACAACTTTTTCTAAATTGACATTGTTTTAAAAAATAAACAATATTAGCATTACTAGGTTATTACCCGTGCGATGCATGGTTGACTTAGTATTGTTTATGAAACTTAATTTTGTAGATAGAATTTGTAAGCTATTTAAATGAACCAACAACAGCAAGATGTCCACATCCACATAATTAATAAATAAAAAAAAAGTTAGATCACACTGAATCATCAAACCAAAAATCCATGTGAATTTTGTAGATTAAATTTGCAAGCTATTTCGTAGTGGTTGTTTGTGGTGTTGGTGGAAAACGTTTAATCAAATTTGATAAAATCTATTTTAAATTGACCAAGTTTTGGTAAAATAATAAAAATTAAAAAACTTCTACCATGAAAATTGAGGAGTCCTAATCAAATTAAACTTGTCTAAATCAAATGTGATAAAATCTATCGGGTAGAAACTGATTTTGTAAACAAAAAATGGTAAAGATTTTTTTTTTTACCATGAGAGTTGATGAAACACGTTAAAATCAAATGTAATAAAATCTATCCGTAAATAAAAAACTTTTACCATGAAAATTTGGAGTACTAATCAAGTGAAACATGTTAAAATCAAATGTGATAAAATCTATCCGCAAATAAAAAACTTTTACCGTAAAAAAAAAAGAAGAGAATTATATAGATATATTTAGTACCATATGCATGCTTTTAATAATTTTTGTTTTATTTGCAAAACTTGTTTATAATAAGATGATTTTCTAAACTTGTAATAAATAATTAATTTTTTTAATTAGAATAATTTGAAGAAAAAAAACAAAAAATAAGGTAAATATTCAAAATTTATCATATAGTCATGTAATTGAAAGATTAATAGATGTGTTTGTAGGTTAGTTTTGTAATTAGTATAACCTATGGCTATAATTGTAAAAAGTGTGAATCTGATGAAGATATCAAGAAGGAACTAATTACAATTATAGCCATAGGTTCTACTAATTACAAAACTAACCTACAAACACTTAATGCTAATATAGTTTACTCGAAAATCAAATCAAAATAAGAGTGAGCCAAAATCAAATTAAGTTATGTCCGAATCCCAACCTAGACTTGTCCAATCCGTTATCAGTTTTTATCATTCCGACAAAAAACTTGAGAATATAATTAATGTCATATATGATTAATAAACGAAATTTTGGAATGTTTGATAACCGATAGGTTATCTGGACTAATAATTCATCCCACTTATTAAAGGATTTACGATATTACGAATTTAGAGTTTGTGATATTACTGGCTTTGTGAATAGTGAAATTTGTTAGATCAAATCTACGGTTGGGTGAGGTGTAAAATTTTATGGCGGGAAAAAGAATAATAATGGTAGGTAATATAGGGTTTGACTTTTCAAATAATTTCAAATACAATCACTAATTAAATTTGTATTATATTAAATTCTAAATAATGATATAGATATTCCAAATTACCACCAACTTAATCAGATTTCGAGTGTTAGTGTTGTTAATCTACAGTTCTAAATAATGATGTAGATATTAATTAAGTAATATCATTCCTGAAAAAGAATATACTGTTTTAACTTTTACGAGTATTAAAGGTCGAATGACCTGTTACAAATTGGCGCCTAGAATGGTTAGTTAACCCGAGCCGTTAACTGTGTCGTGACACAAAAGCGTATACTCCTACAGACTATTGCACAAGTCCACTTTCTTTATTGCTCCAATCCTTCTCGAATTGGGGGCAATTTTGCTTCGAGACTAAGCAAATCAAATCGACTTGTGGGCTGTTCTCGGGATTCCCCTTCTTTTCCAACTCTCAAAAATCTCGAATCTCCATCAATTTACCGAGACTCTGTAATCGATCATCTCTGTCTATCTCTCGCTGTCAATATCTATGGAAGAATACACTAGCCTTCCAACCAGTCACATGCTCGGTTCAGTTCCGGTAAGCATTTCAAATTTATGATGTTTCATCTTTCTGTGCCGTAATTTTAGCCCTAATTTCTGATTCTTTAAAGAAATGTTACTGAATGGTAAATATTAACTTGTAGCATAGAGATTGTGAGTTACTCCATTATTATCGTATTGTGATACTTTGATAAAGACTGGCCAAATTTTGACTTATAACCTCTGTTTAATCACTGAGAAAGTGAGAACTGTTGGTAAATGAAATATGAAATGCATTATTTGGGTTATAGCTGTTGATGCTATTTTGAGTGGAGTCCTTGGTAACTACTAACTATGACCTGCCGACACACTGCCTAGCTATTGTTTTCTAGTTTACTTGCGCTTCTCTGCACGTACACTGTCTTGCTACTGTTTTGAAGGTTATATACTACAAGTTCTTTATCTACAAGTAATCGTGATATACCTCGTGCGAATTTGAACTTTGAGTGAAGCGGAAGATTTTCTGCTTGAGCTACGATCTCCGTATGTCACGATCAACAATCCTGCAAGTCTCTCTCGTCGGATTGATATCACGTTGTACGAATATCAATTTCTGGTTCACACCGCAAATCTAAGCCTCTCGATGGTTAGGGTAGAGGGAGTATTTGGTGAGATAGAATATAGGAGAGAAAGAGTAAGGGGCGGCCAAGAGGAGAAGACGTGTTCTTCCCTCTTAGGCGTGTAATCTATTAGGGATTTATCCCTTTACTTGCCCTATTTATATTATTGTACAAAAAACCTTATTTCTTGTAAGTTAAGTTAAGTCAATCGCGAACCCCTTCGGATTAGGAAGCTAAATAACCTTTAATAATATAATTACGGTCTATGTGAGCGGAAGTAAATAATCGGGCCACGAGCCAATTGCTAACATGTTTGTCAGTTAACCTTCACTAATTTTGATGGGTTGACTTGAGACACTGCCCAAATCATAGCTATTGTGACGTGACCACTGTGGTGTTTCACAAATCTATTGTTATGAGATATATATCAGGATATGCTTTGTGTATCTTAGGATTTGCTTTGCTTATAGATATGTATAAGCAAAGAACAATGAAACAATGCCTTGCCAAAAAATTTGGTAAGACATCTATACTTTTTTTGGGAACAGATATGTATACTAACATTATACAATAAATGCAAACGACAATGGATAAAAATAAAGTCAAAAGCTAACATTTAGGACACATGTTAAGCACCCATTTATAGTATGTTTTGTCTCGAGAACTACCGACATTAGAACATGTGAAAAGGTGGTCATTGAGAAAAACTTACTATAACTAGGATCTTAAAAGTGTGTCCTTTGGGAACATGCTAGCCAAACCCAAAGATAAGTAAAGATAAGGATAATGCTAGAGGCACCAAATGAGTACCAAAACTTTTGCACCAAATGAGGTGACATCCTATGTGTCATCTTGTTAGCATCACTTTTTAATCTAGAGTAGATCCCACAAGATGCCAAAATAGGATGACACATAGGATGCTACCTTATTTGGTAAAAAAAATTTGGTACTCATTTGGTGCCTTTAGCATTACTCTAATGATAACCATGTCTACAAATAATCTTTAAAATAGACTATGATAGTGCAATGATATTTATAAGTTAAGCCAAAAATAAATAAATTAGTGTGCTCAGTAACAGTCATGGAAGAATTATCCTCTATAATCAAAAACCTTGAAAGTTTGAAGAAATCAATTTAATTTTGACAAGCTCCACAAAAGTTGTATTGAATTGTGGGATGCTATTAACTATTGTGAAAGCCATGTTTCTTAATTAATGGTTAGAGTAACTATGTAGCAACTCCGTATCTAGTTTAAACTAGACCAAACATAGTTGTTCACTGTAGTTAGATGACTAACTATCTCATTTAGTGATAAGATGGATTACTTTGGTGGTTTTCTTTGTTCAGTATTTACATAAGGAAATTCTTGTCTTTATTTAGCGATGCTTTGCATTATTAGGAACTTTCAACAATCGATTGGGCGTGTTCAAAAAACATTTCTAAATTTGTCTTGATAATGTGTGCCCAGTGCCCTATGGGCTATGGGTGCACTTTAAGTTTCCAATTTTGGAAACTTTTTGTATTTGATTTCTTCCTAGTGGCATTTTGCTTCACACGATGGGTGAAATAAAAAAAAATTGTCCAGTTCCAGCATACTTTTAAGTGTGTTTTGAGGCACATGTTAGCTGTTTCCTTTCTTTAAGTAGACTGTAAAAGAGTATCCCTGTGGGCACTTGTTAGCAGGATTTAATAGCATATGAACTGATAATCGGTGTTTATGCCTTCTTTAGTTTTAATATGATAGCATTGATGCTTGAAGCACCAGTTGGGAAACATAAGGATTTTTATGCTCTTGCTTATTAAAACATTGCTGTATTCTCCTTTATGTTCAGGCTGTCATCGCTGAAGAAAAGGGTACCATTATACAAGAGGGTATGGAGCTCTTATTATGTAGTTCATAGATGTCGTTCTATTAGTGCAGTTGGGTCTAAATCATACATTACATTCAGCTGATGTATAAATCTATGCAGTCCCGGGAGCAAATTTGCAAGTATTTCCTCCAAATAACAGTGGTGGAGGTGGAGGCGGTGGACGGGGATACCAAACTCTTGCAGGTCCAAGTGGTATGAAACTATTCTGTTCGTGTAGAATTTGATGACCAATTCGTTTTGCTGAATCACCAAATATAATAGTCACAATTCTTGTTCATTCACACAATTTGGTTAAGTAGTTTTTTTTTTTACTTATCAAAAAAAAGTATCTACTTTATCTTTTTTCCAGATTTTGCCACCATCTATTTCAGCAATGAATAGTCAATGGAACAAAATTCATTCAGATTTAACATTCTTGCGAAGGGAATACAAAAAGGAAGAATGGAGACGCAATTGTTTTATAGTTCTTTCGTTATGAGCTGAGTAAAAATCTAGATATAAGAAATATATCAGCCGATAAAGCGAAGAGTGCTCAGAAGTTATTAGTGAACCGTGTTGTCCACCTGTCAGATTAGTTTCTATCCTTTTCCTTGATGTGCATCCATTTAGAGAGACAATCTAATCGCCGATAACTGCCAACAAAACTATGGAAAGCTCTTTCTAACCCTTAACTACAAGATGGTCTTTAGGCACTGATTATTAGTTACCTCTTTGTTGTAGGCAAAGAATCTACTATTGCATTTTGGATGTTTCACTCAAAGAGTTCACTTTAAAAATTATGCCTACAATCTCCATAAAATTTCTACTTTACCATGACATAATCATCTTGACTATCCTCTACATAATCTCTTAGTTGTTAGATTTTTCAAATGTGAACTCCATGGGTGGAACAAAGGGAGTACATAGGAAATGCGCCCATAGGACAACTATTAAGCAACTCTTTTGTTGTGATATAGAATGAAGTGCCATTAAGCCCAATGAGAATTACAATGCATATTTCATAAAACTAAGTAAGTGTAATTGTAAATGAACATATTTTTAGGTACTAGGACTGAAGTTTTAGAGGAGGAGATTTATTGAGTGATAAATTCAGATAGTTTAGATGCATACGAAGAAGTCTGTTAAGTGCATTATTGAGCAAGATGATAATTATGGTATAAAACAATTGATGTTGCACATGATTCATGTGATCTATCGAAATAGATGGGACAAGGTTTGTTGAATTGGTTGTTTTTTATTCTTTCAATTATCGCTACATCTGTTGCAACTCAAAGCTAAAGGATAATCCTAACTTCCTCTAGTTATTAATGCCATATATGATGACTCCAAGGGGTGGGTGAGATGGCAAAGACACTCAAGCAATGGCCTTGAGGTCCTTGGCTCCAATCCTCATACCAACAAGAGGTTACACTTGCCTATAAAAAAATAATTAATGCCATATATGACTTGCATAAGGAGACATATATGTTTAGATTGTTTTGTATTTAAGGAAACAGCTCTACATTCTGTGTTATATAGGTTCATTATCTATGAAATTATGACTATTATTGTAATGCCCTGAGCATGAGAGCTCCGTTCGCCATGCATAGCCCACACATAGACCCTCTAAGCATTTGGGTCAAATAGGTTCGCTACAGGCCCACCAAAATTTTTATTCTGTGTTTTATAGGTTTATTAATAATGAAATTATGACTATTATTGTAACGCCCTAAACCCAAGAACTAGGTCCGCTACTCATGGCCCACGCACTAGCCCTCTAAGCACATGGGTCAACTAGGCTCACCACAAGCCCTCTAGAAATTCTCTGGATGATGGTGGACTGGTGGTGCCCGGTGTTGATGGATGTCCACCTATAAGACACAGAAAGTTCCCACATATTAGGGTATTACAATCTCCCCCACTTAAATCCTCGTCATCGCTATCAAGACCCAAAGGATTGGTACCCCGGGTGATGTGTTCAAAACATCTCTGGTGGGGACCCACTCTCATACCATTTGTAACGTTTTGAGCTCGAGAGTCCGGTCTGTTATGCATGACTTTCTAAGCACCTAGGTCAAGTGGGCCTACCACAGTCCTACCTAAAAGTCTAGAAAAGTGTATGGACAATGTTGGTGCTTAGTGGTAGTAGGTGGCCACTTATAAGGCACGCAAAATTCCCACATATATTCGATGTGGGATTAGGGTATTACAATTATGAAGACCTTTTGGTTGACCTTGTACATGTGAATTTCTTACGTATTTTGTCACATTTTCTTAAGGTGTGTGAGCTTTTTAAATGGGTTAAAATGTGCAAACATGACTTTACCAAGTTGCTTTTATGATCATTATTCATTATGTATGGATATTTGGAGCACTTGTTATCTTTTTTTCATTCTTAGGTGCATTGGCTTGACAATCATTGCTTCTTATTTAACATCTAGGTGTGTGAGCTTTTTAAATGGGTTAAAATGTGCAAACATGACTTTGCCAAGTTGCTTTTACGATCATTATTCATTATGTATGGATATTTGGAGCACTTGTTATATTTTTTTCATTCTTAGGTGCATTGGCTTGGCAATCATTGCTTCTTCTTTAACATCTAGGCTTAGGCAACTATAAATAACTAAAAGATTTTGATCCTTCACTCATTCGGTATCCTACATAGAGACAGGCCCGGTTTTGGAGGGGTTCAACATGTCCGATGGAACAGGGCCCCCAATGTAAGAGGGCCCAATTTTATAGATGTAGGCTAATTTTTATTGTATATAAAATAAATAATGTAGTAGAAGTATACAAAATTTTTCTCTGATTCAATGGATTGGTAGTGATAATGAAGTAGATGTCTTTGGTTCAAGTTCCACTAGTGTTAATTTTTGTTTTTTTTTATTTTTTATTTTGGGTGTACGGTTAATTATTAAATTTTATTTATATGCATATTATATCATATACTTTCCCGTTTTGGGTAAATAATCTCATATACTATTTTGTTTACATAAATAATCATTTTAAAAAAATTATGCTTATAATTTTTTCATAATCTTTCATCTTTATCCTCCAATTACATTGTAAATATAATGGTTGTGGTTAAGTATTTTTATTTATTTATTACCAACTTAAATACTACTTATATATGTTTTAATTTACTTCGGAAGCTAATAGATAAAAAGTTACTATATAAAGATAAATATTTTGTATTCGGCTCCAGTAGAGTTATTCAATCTTAATTTTATTTTGTGTTCGCCAAATTTACTTATCAAAAAAAGTTAGTTGACCATCAAATTTTTTATCTGGGTCATAAAAAATAACAATTACTTAAATTGAAATATATGTGCAATTATAATAATCATTGGGTATATAATATCAATATTTCAACCAAAAATCAAATTTTATTGTAATGTGACTATAATTTTTATTGCTTATGTCCGTTTAATTCTTAGCTTTGTCACTTGATTTTTTTTTAACTTGAGTATATTATTTTTATTGCAAATTGTTTTTAGCAAATGAAAAATAACAGTTTTCAGTAATTATTTAATACTTATTTTTCTTATATGTTTGTAGGTAGTATACATTTTCAATACTTTAAATTATGAAAAGTCAAAAAATTGTTCGTCTAAAAATCTTATTTTTATAATGTTTCAAGGGCCCTTTTTTTCTTTCACTTTGGACCCCCAAAAGTTTAGGACCGGCCCGTAGAGCGTACGATAGAAAAGCCCAAGTGCCTACCTTTTTCTCTTCCTCATTACTTGCCTTTATCACAAGAGGATTAGAGGATCCATATGGTTCATGTCTCATGATATTTTGAGTCATAGACTATTGCAGTATGCATGCACATGCATATTGCAATACAAGTTAAGTTATTATTAGGTTTTGTTGTTTTATTTTTTAGGAATAAAATGTGCTGTATTTCTTTTATTTCAGTATTATTTGTAGTTATCATATTCATTAATTAGTCCTAGTAGAGTTAGGCTTTCTTTTCCTATTTTTTTTCATTAAGTAACCCCGCGAGAGCGCACACAAAGAAGAAAAAGGGGGATATAAAGAAGGAAAAAGGAGAAGAATGCGTACCCTCGCAATGGATCACCATGTCTGAAGACCATAATGGAAAAAGTATCAACTTAAATATTATTTATTCTCTCCATAAATGATGGGGGATTACATCGATATTTATAGGCAAAACAACTCTTAAAATTGTTAGGAGCAGGGCTTATAAGTAAAATAGGGTTAAATGCACAATTGGTCCCTCGACTATGTCAAAGTCCACTACCAGTCCCTCTACAAAGCAAATGCATGCCACATACCAAAGATTGCGAATTTGCACATCGGTAGTTCCTCGCCCTAACTCCGTTACCTAAGGTTATCATTAACTGAGCATGTGCTTCACAAAATCGGCGGCAATTCAGTCTTTTCCATTACAAGAAAGGGGTAACATTGATCGGGCCCTGGGTAACATCCTCCTTTGCCCGCCTTCTCACTTCGGTGGCTCCCACCAGGATGTCCCCGTTCTCATTGTCACACTTCAGCAGCTTCACTGCTCTTCTGCTTCTTCGATTTGGGGACGTCGGTGTTCTGTCCGTGGCGAAACCCACCCCAGCCAACTTCCGAGTCCCAAATAATTAGATTAGGGGTCAGTACACGAAGATTGAAGGTCATTTACCCGATTGAAGTCTGAGACCTCCTTGACTCCTCAGATTCTGTACCTATTTTTCCATTAACGAAGAGTTCTTTCTTTCAAAGTGAGCCATTGGCAAGGAGTTGATGCACCAAATCTGCTCTTGCCTTTTGGGTGTGGGGGGACCGTCTAGCTTCTGGTTTCGACTGCCCGGTGTGGGCTTTCATTGTCAAATGTGGTTATAAATCGTATAATCTTGAAAGAGTTACAGGCTCGTCGAACAAGGGGATTGATTATTGGAAAACCTTTTGCGTTTTTGTTTATAATTGATTTTATTCAAAAAAAACAAAATTGATGGCATCCCTTTGAAATTGGTTTGTTAATTGGGTTTCTTAAAATTGATTTGGTAATAGTCAATTTTGGATTGCAATTGGTTGGGCAGAAAAATTGGTGGGATGGGCAAAGAAATGAGAAGGGTGAGAGAGGAGGGAGAAGGCGACGTCGGAGAACAAGGGTAGCAGCTGCAGTTTGGATATTACAATTTTGACATTGCCCTCCTTATTTTGATGATCTTACCTATGGCCCCTATTTTAATGATGTTGCCCAAATTGACCCTTTCTTGAAAATGGAAAAGACCGAATTACCTTCCATTTGGTGCACGTGACTGAGGACATTCGCAATCTTTTGTCCGTGATGTGCATTTGCTTTGTTGCTAATGGACTTTGGCATAGTATAGGGACCAATGGTGCATTTAACCCAATAAAATACCAATAGGAAAAGAAACCTACTAGGCCTAAAATAATTAATTACAATAATACTCCCTCCATCCCATTTTTTTTCTGACTTCCTCTTTGGTTTGTCCCCCCAAAAAATCTTATTTCTATAAGAAAATATAAATTTAGTGCAATTTAAGAAGGTACAAACAAACAACTCACACTACTACAATTTGAAAAAGTCTGATTTGTCAAAAGAGACTATTTTTTGGGGATGGAGGGAGTAATTAAATCCTTATTGAACTAGAATAACCTAAATACTAATAATCCCCAAATAAAAGAATTACAACACGGTTTATTCCTAAATAATAATACAAGTTAACCTAGTAATAACTCGATTCCAATCTCAATATCACAATATGCTTGTGCATGTGTCGTGCATCATTGCATCATAGACTCATGGTGATGGTTGTTTTGAAAATTCATGTTGGAAAGAGTGCCATTTACAGATGTAGTTTCCACATATGGAAAAGGATGCTTGTGGTCACAAGTGTGAAAAACGAAGGTTTTTCTTTCATCCAGTCATTTGATTAGTTTTCTAAAAGTTCTCTAAACTTCTGCCCCATAGTTCTCCTACATTAGGTGTCAATTTTAGGTTTACTTCAAATGTTTTTAGAACCACTAAGGAACCAAGTCGTATCAAGCAATTACTAACAAGGAGAAATAACACTCTCCTCACTAGCCTTACACAAATAACACCTATTGACAAAAACCATGTGGCGTTATTTCTTTTGGTAAGGTATACTCCTAGTGTACAAAGGCCGCATCACCTGTTTTGATACTTTTTTATATAATTATTACTTATCAAAAAAAAAAAAAACAAGGAGGAATAATACGTCATGGAGACGTGATACAGTGTTGGGTCCTTTCTTTAATAGCGAGTTTTTTAATGAGTTGGTTACTTAACGTGACATGAAAGTTGTAGAGTTCTGAATGATACATCTTGGGTCCAAGTCATCTCACTTGCATTGTTTCCCTCATTGTTGTCAATGGCACACTAATTGAATTTGGGATGCACCTCGGTTTATCTCCCCACATTTGAGGTCGGAGGTTATGAAGGGGAGTGTTAAAAAATGTATAAAAACAAGTAGGTAACGCATTGAAGACATGATATTTATTGTTGGGCCCCCTCTTTAACTGCTCAAGTTTTAGATGAGTTGGTTATTTGACGTGGCATCAAAGTTGTAGAGTTGTGGTAAAGATAGGTCTTGGGTCCAAGTCATCTCGCATGCGTTGTTTCCCCTTGTGTTGTTACTGCTCAAGTTGGCACACTTTTTGATTTTGGGATGCACCTCATTTATCTCTTCACGTTTGAGGTCGGGTGTCACACGTGAAGGGGAGTGTTAGAAATATTTATTGTTTTAACTCTCTCAAATAAGTTAAACTTTTAGATTTGGGTTGCTTTCCACCTCCCAGCTGAAACAGAATACAGTCTAGAAACGGCAGATCATTAGCTAAATTTGTAATGTCAGCTGCAAGCGAAATTTCTCTTCACTTGGTTAATCAGTCCTGCAGGTGCCCTAAGCAAGCTTTAGTATGTTGATTGAACTCACTGTTCAAAAGTCTATACATTCATCTCCATTAATTAACACAAGCAGCAATAGTCAGCTTCCTACTTGTAGTTTTCAGGATTTACCCTTGCATTTCTGCAACTGCAACCTTGTCCCATGAGGAAACTTTAAAAGTTAACTACAGAAGAAAACCAAACTGAAAGAAGGAAAATCACCATATTTTTAGCCCTCCTACGCAGCTCACACTGATTATAATTCAAACCTCACCTAGGGTTGTCAGAGTCATCGACCTGGCTTGAGGTTATGTAGGATGCACAAACAGTTCTACATAATCAACGTGCAATCTTGAACACTTATTTGACAATTACGCTCTTGACGTCTCCATGATTTGTATGTAAAGTTTGTCACGTAGTACACAAAATGTGAACCCTTTGCATTGAGATATGACATCCATTTAGCATGCGATCATCTATTATTCTGATCTGGAAATTGAATCTCTGTGGGATGCGGAGGACGAGGACGAAGAAGAGGAGGAATTTCTGATTGAAAATCTTATGCGGGAACTTGAATATTCTTCTTCTTCTCAAGGTAGGTTTCAAGCAGAGCAGGTGCTGCGGGACAATGGTGGTTTACGTGCAACTGATTTGCCTCTTGTTGAGGATATTCCAGATGGTCTAAATATTGGATCTCCAGCAGTGGGTTTATTGAATTGGAAAGACATCCATCCTTCCACCATTCTTAGGGCATCTCCAATGGATAAACCTTTAAAAAGTTTTCTCACAGTTTTTTATGTGCCACAAAGCTGCCACATCAAAAGCAAAAAACTCATCTCTTCACAAACCTTTCTCCACTATTGTAAATTCATTTGTTTTGGAAGAAATTGAATGTTTAAGTTAATGCTAGACCTATAATTATTTCTTATTCATGAACCACCCCTTCCATATGAGCCTTTTACAATGGTAAGGCTTTTGATGATCTGGATAATACTCCTAAAAACCCTCTAAGAACCTTACCATTTGAGATGCCCTTAGATGTGCTGCTTGTACTCTGTTTCAAATGTTGTTCAAGGGGGGAAGGGAATAGAGATCCTGTTATGCCCATTGAGCCGCTGTGGGAGGCGATGGATATTAGGGATCCTGATTGAGTGCTTTCACTTATGGGGATCAAGTTGGTGAGTTTGTTAGGGGAGTCTATGAGAGTGGGTGTGCCATTGGTCATTTGTATGGGAAGGCAGAGGGGTCAGAGATATGCTTAGGAGGAGGGGTGGTTTCGGGTCTTTAATTTCGCTTGGAGGATACTGAGTTGGGTTGTTTGGGCTCAAGTTAGTTTCCGTCAGAGGCATCTTGTCATAGAGCTGGTCTGCAATTGGAACGCAGCTCTTGGCTGTTAGTCCGAGTCTTGTTTTAGTTTCTTTTTGGTTGTCTTCTCATTTTGGCTATAGTGGTGGATCTTTTATCCACTTCTGTTTATTCTTCTTATCTATGAAATCTTCTCTCTATCCAAAAATAAAAAATAGTTGTGGTGTCAAGTTTCGTCTATGTTGGTTTGTTGGAGTTGTTTGTAATTAAATTCTATCTGGGTATTGTGTGGTTATGTGAGCTGAATATCACAAATAATACCTGGGAATTGCTGCTAATTCCCTATCTTCCAACTAGTGCAGAAGAAAACGGACAACAGTCTGCAAACACCTGGCAAGGATTCTTCAGCATTTCGTCATACACTCAATATTTTAATGTCGATACAGACGTTGTTATCAACAGATTAACAAGTTCTTTGTACCCCACTGGAGATTTTTTCAGCAAGATTGAAGCTAATCCTGATCTGTGAGTTCCACATTTAGTTGTATATTTAAATTACTGTACTTGATGATTCTAAGTTGTTTGACTTGTCCTGTAAAAATCCTATTGTGGAGACCATTTCATGCCTGTTAGAAAGGAATACCTGATTCCTCAGTTCCAAATCTTTAAGGCCGAGTCCTTAGAATGATAAACAGCGAGTCTCTATGCTTATTCCTTAATTCTGGGTTGGGATGATGTGGGGCTGTACTTTTTCTGATAGGATTAAGGCTCGTATCAAAAGGTTGACTGGCAAATATTTCCTCAAAAAAAATGGTGGAGCTGGGTCTGGGAACATAAACAAACTATAACATGTTCTACATGTAAAAGCTGATGAAGAATCTTGTCAAGCTGGATTACAAAATGTTATGGTTGTTGTACTGCTCATTTTGGTGGATGTAGTTATCCAGTAAATTAATAATTCACACACCAATAAAAGCAGCTTATTAGCCTTTTATGATTTGTACTTTTTGTCCTTTACCAGTCTGCTTATGTGACTGTATAAGTGTATATGCAATGTCTTCTCATAAAGTAAGGAAATAAACTGTCTGTACCATATCACATTCCTCTAGTGTCTAGAGGAGGAAAACATGTTATAGTTTTCGGTGTGTTTTAAACTTTGAGCTTTTCAGGGGGTGTGAAGGGGAGGGAAGCAGAACAAAAAGCCCTCGTTGAGTTGACCATGGAGATTCGCATATTATCTTGGAATGTGGGGTTTGAATGAATCAAGGAAAAGGCAAGTTATAGCCCATTGAGAAGGTGGAAACTGCATGTAGTGTGTCTTCAAGAAACCAAGATGGCAAAAATTGACAAAAGGGCTATTAATACTGTTGTAGGAAATAGATGGATAGATTGGGAGTACTTAGCGGCTTTTGGGAGTGCTGGAGGAATTTTGGTAGTGTGGGATAGGAGAGAAATTTTCAAAGGTGGATTCTTCTATGGGGAATTTCTCAAGTTTCATGTTTGCTTAAAAGGGTGGAGGAGGATAAAAATTGGATTTTCTCTGGAGTCTATGGACCGTGTGCAGATGATGACTGTCATACTTTGTGGGAGGAGCTAAAATCAGTAAAAGACAAGTGGAGAGATCCATGGTGCGTTGGAGGAGATTTTAATGTAGTCCATTTCCCTCACGAAAGGCTGGGTTCACTAGTGATTTCTAAAGCAATGTTGGAGTTTAGTGATTTTATCAATGACATGAGTTCGGTGGATCTGCAATTATCAGGTGGTGATGATTATATGTGGTTCCGAAACAGCAGTAATGTGCAGTGCTCTAGATTGGACAGATTTTTAGTCACAGCAGATTGGTATGATTGATTTGGTACTTCAGTTCAGTCATGCCTTCCTAGAGTGGCGTTTGACCATGTGCTAATTCTTCTCGAATGTGGAGGAGTTTCCAAAACGAAATCTCCATTTAGGTTTGAAAATATGTGGTTGAAGGAGCAGGGATTTAAGGATTGGTTCAAAGATAAATGGTTCTCATATGTGGTTGATGGAGATCCGTGCTTCAAGCTGGCAAGGAAATTAAAGGCGCTGAAAAATGACATAAAATTTTGGAATAGGGACATTTTTGGGAGGCTGGAGAGTCGTATCATCACAACTATGGAATAATCTGGATAGGAAAGCTGGGGTGGAAGGCCTTAATAGCGAGGAAGAATTACAGAGAATGAAACTCAATAAGGAGATAGGAAAACTCCTACTACAGGAAGAAATCAGCTGGAGGCAGAAATCTTGAATTCAGTGGTTGAAGGAAGGAGATAGGAACACAATATTTTCATACGATGGCGAGTGCTCATAGGGCTGTAAATCAAGTCCGATCTGTTAATGTAAATGGAGTTCCGGTGGAAGATCAGAAGGAATTTTTATTTTTTTTGATAAATAAGATATATATATATATATATATATATATATGTTTCAAAAAAGGTGAAGCGTCCTATGTACACACGAAATATACATTTAGACCCCCACTAACTACCAAAATATTATCCACAAATTCTGCAAAAGGATTAGAACCCTGCGAAACCGCCTCAGAACACAAAAACAGCATCTGCAGAATCTGATTTTTAATCTCTTCCGAGGTCTTTTCCTTGTTCTCGAAAGCTCTAAGGTTCCTTTCTTTCCAAATGACCCAACACATGGCCAACGGGGCAGCATCCCAGAAGCTATTCTTCCTTCTACGCTTATACAAGGTCCAGCACAAGAGAAGCTGTTTAATCGAATTCAGCATCACCCAAGTAACCTTGAATAAACTCAGCACATAGCTCCAAATCTCCCCTGCGACAGGCCAATGGATCAGAAGGTGATTTACACTTTCTTCATCCCTTTGACACATAAAGCACCAGTTAGTATAGATTTTCTTGCGCCTCCTCAAGTTATCTCCTGTTAAGATCGCGTCGATTTCTGCCTCCCACATAAAAAACCCCACTCTAGATGGAGCCCTTGACTTCCACACGCTCTTCCACGGAAAGGCCCTGTCACTCGTCACTAGAAGCTCGTACATGGACTTAACTGAAAAAGGCTTGTCTTTCTTACCATTCCACACAACAGTATTGTCTGGATTCTTATCCATCTTTTGTTTATACTGCAGCTCAAGAAAGGCCCCAAGAGTATCCACCTCCCAATCTTGCATGTTCCTTCTAAAAGAAGGATTCCAAGTGACTGCTCCACCATCAACTAGCACTACTGAATTGACAAATTCCTCCTTGTCAACAGCTAGCTGAAACAGAGCCGGAAAGGCTCGCTGTAACTCCACATCCCCGCACCACTTATCTCGCCAGAATTTGACCAAGTCCCCTTTACCCACATTGAATGAGATGAACTATTTCACCAAATCCCATCTCTTCCTGATGTTTTTCCAAACCCCCACCCCTACACTGGAATGAACCTCATTGGGAACCCACAAATGATTCCCCAATCCATACTTGGCCACCACTAATTCCCTCCAGAGAGCTCTCTTATCAGCCAAATACCACCACAACCACTTCCCCAAAAGAGCGGAGTTAAAAGCTTTAAGCCTTTTGACTCCCAATCCTCCATTCTTCAAACTGGAGCAGACAGAATCCCACTTCATGTGGTGGTACTTCTTTTCTTCCATTTGTCCTTCCCACAAAAAGTCTCTTTCCAATTTCTCCAATCTCTTGGCCACTGAAACCGGAATATCAAAAATAGATATGAAGTATGTAGGCAAGCTTGATAGCGTACTCTTGATCAAAGTCAGTCTGCCACCCTTTGACAAGTACTGTTTTTTCTAGCCCGCTAATCTGTGCTCAAACCTTTCGATAACCGGATTCCATATGTCCTTGTTAGAAGAATGAGCCTCAAGAGGTAAGCCAAGGTAAGAGGTCGGGAGGGTACCAACCTTACAACCAAAAAAATCTGCCATACAATAGAATCAACCATCCCAATTGGAAATATCTCACTCTTCTGCATGTTAATCTTCAAGCCAGAAGCAGCCTGGAAGAATAAAAGGACCGTCTGAAGATACCCCAATTGCCTCAACTCCGCATCATAAAACACCAACGTATCATCCGCGAAAAGCTGGTGAGAGACCATCAGCTCAGAACCTCTTTCCCTACTAATTTTAAACCCACTAATGAACCCTCTCAAAATGGAAGCATCCATAATTCTGCTAAGAGCTTCCATCACAATAATGAAGAGAGACGGAGAGAGGGGATCTCCCTGGTGGAGTCCCCTCAAGCTAGCAAAGAACCCCACCGCCTCCCCGTTCACTAAAATTGAGAATCTGACCGAGGAAATACAGAATAGAATCCACTCCCTCCAACATCTCTCACATGATTATATACCTTTTCTATTTCCAACTTACAAATTAGACCTGCCTCTCCACTGCGAATCCTTGAGTCCACGGTCTCATTAGCAATGAGCACCGCATCTGTAATTTGACGACTACCCACAAAAGCGTGTTGAGAATCTGAAATCACCTTCTCTAGCACCCTTTTTAATCGGATAGAGAGAAATTTTGCTATAATCTTGTACACCCCCCCCCCAATGAGACTGATTGGCCTAAAGTCTTTTATGTCCTCCGAACCTGCCTTTTTTGGAATGAGCGCAATGAAGGATGCATTGAAGCTCCTCTCAAACCTTTCTGTGGGCGTGGAAAAACTTGAACACCCCCATCAGATCATCCTTTAACAACTCCCAAAATTTCTGAAAGAAAACCATTGGAAAACCATCTGCTCCTGGGGCTTTATCTCCTCTCATACCACGGACTGCTGCAAACACTTCCTCTTCGGAAAAAGGAATTTCCAGCCCCCTTTGATCATCCGGGGAAAGAGTTTTAAAAGGAACCCCCTCCAATTTAATAAACGAGACCTCTTCTTCCGTGTACAAGTCTTCGTAGAAATCTGCTATACCCTCCCTGATTTCATCCACACCTTCCAGCATAACCCCGTTAATACCTACCTTGCGAATCTGATTACTTTGCTTGTGAATGCTTGCCATTCGATGAAAAAACCCCGTATTATTATCCCCTTCCTGCAGCCACTGATTTCTGTTTCCGGCTAATTTCCTCACTTTTGAGGAGTCTTTGAATTTCTGATTGGAGCACGGATCTTCTAGCTGATTCCTCCCTGTTCAAGCCATTCACACCTTCTTTCTCATCCAAGGATCTCACCTCTTCAAGGGCCTTATCCAGTCTTCCCTGAGGATTCCAAAGGTCTGTTTGTTCCACCTTTTAAGGTCCTCTTTCAAACATTTCAATTTCCTCGCGAACCTAAAACAAGGATCACCCTCTACCAAATAGGATTGCCATTTATTCTTCACCCAATCCAGAAACCAGGCTCTTCAAACCACATAATTTCGAACCGAAAGGGAGACTTCGCTTTTCGCACCCCTTCACAGTTCAGAACAAGAGGGACATGATCTAAGACTATCCTTGGCAAACATTCTTGAGAACCTCCCCCCAAAACCCTCAACCCACCATGTCGACACAAGAAATCTGTCAATTCCCGAACATTGACTCATCTCACTGTTTCTTGACCAAGTAAAAGTTCCCCCTACAAGAAGTAAATCAACTAACTCCATCGCATTAATGAAGTCAGGTTTTATCAGAATATGTTTGCCGATAAGGGTGGTTGGCAGCCCAGCTTGGATGGAGTCTCTTTTAAAACTTTGGATCAACATGATAGATCTGAACTGGAGAAGGAATTTTTTGAGGAGAAAGCAGAGGCAGCTTTACGTACTATGAGCGGGGATAAAGGTGCAAGTGATTTGTTAGAGTTTAGACCTATCAGTTTGATTGGGAGTGTTCATCAGATCATTGCAAAAGTGTTATCGGTAAGGATGAGAAAGTTGATGGGTAAGATAATTTCCAAATCTCAGCATGCACTCGGGGAGGGGGGCGCACAGAACTTGGATACATCGTTTATAGCAAATGAAGCGGTGGATGAAAGGATTAGAAGAGGCAGTCCAGGCTTGTTATGTAAGTTGGATATTGAGAAAGCATATGATAATGTGAATTGGGACTTCTTGCTGTATATGTTGGATAGAGCAGGATTTGGGTATAAATGGGGGCGATGGATTCAATCTTGCATTTCCACAGTGCGCTTTTCAGTTTGGGTGAACGGTGAGCTGACCGTATTTTTTGCAAAAGTTCGAGGGGACTGCGTCAAGGAGACCCACTTTCCCCCTTTCTCTTAATCATGGTCATGGAGCCATTGAGTAGATTGATAGATAAAGCAATGATGGGAGGTTTTATCAATGGCTTTATAGTGAGTCGGGAAAGGGACACAGAGACCTCGGTGTCGCACGTACTTTTTGCGGATGACACTATAGTATTTTGTGGGGCCAGATAATACTCAGCTGGGATATTTACGGATCATCTTATTGTTCTTTCAGTCTGTTTCGGGGTTTAGAGTTAATATCTCAAAGAGCAAAATCATTCCGGTGGGAGAAGTAGACAATGTCGAGAGTTTGGCAACTTTTTTTGGGTGTAAAGTAGTCAATCTTCCATCTTCTTATCTTGGGTTACCAATCGGAGCACCTTATAAAAGTAAAACGCTTTGGAACCCGGTTATAGAGAGATTTGATCGTCGTTTAGTGGGTTGGAAGAAATAACTTTTGTCAAAAGGAGGGAGACTTATTTTAGTCAAAAATACCTTGTCCAGCTTACCCACATATTTTATGTTGTTATTCGTTCTTCCAGCTTTTGTTCGGACTCTTCTTGAAAAAATAGAGAGATTTTTTGTGGGAAGGCCAGTTGGAGGAGCGTAAATGTCACTTGGTTAAATGGAGTAAGGTTTGTATTGGTGAAAGAAATGGTGGTCTATGCATCAAGGATCTTAAATTGTTCAATGTCGCTCTACTTGGGAAATGATTATGGAGATATGCTACGGAGAGGGAGGCCTTTTAAAGAAAGGTGGTGGATTGTAAGTATGGGAAAGGAGAGAATGTTTGGTTCCCAAATGATATCTCTTCAACTTTTGAAGTGGGAGTTTGGAAGGGATTAGGAAAGGGTGGGCAGCTTTTGAGAGACATTTAGCTTTTGAGGTAGGGTTTGGTGATTTGTAAATTTTTGGAAAGATAAGTGGTGTAATGATCTAGAGTTAAGAAGAGCCTTTCCTAGCCTTATAATATAGCAATGGACAAGGATTGTAAGGTCAGTTTGGTGATACAGATGAATGATGGCAGAGCAACCTGGTGTCCTACTTTCTGAAGAAACATGCAGGATTGGGAGGTAGATTCCTTGGCTCGTTTCTTTGATAAACTGTATTCTCAGAAAATCAACCAGCATGAGGACATGTTAGTGTGGGAGGGATCAGCAAGTAGAAAGTTTACAGTGAAATCTTATTTTACCCTCTTGACTGGAAGAGGTAGGGATCAGTTTCCTTGGAAAACAATCTGGAAGTCTAAGACTCTGAATAGAGTGGCCTGCTCTGCTTGGGAAGTGGTGCATGAAGCCATTATGATGGGAAAATTTGAGGAAAAGGAACATAACCTTTGTTAATTGCTGCTTTTTGTGTAAAAGAGATGAAGAGAACATCAAGCATTTGCTTCTTCATTGTCCAGTGGTATCGGAATAATGAAATTTTCTGTTGAGTCTCTTTGGAGTTTCTTGGGTAATGCCGAGATCGACCAAGGAGCTTTTTAGGTGCTGGTCTTTCTATTTTTGGTGCTCAGAGACTTTCTTGCTTAGTTCTTATCACTATGATACTGATTTTGTTAATAATTTAATAATTTCGTAGTTTGGGTTAGGGTATACTTCTAGTGTACACAGGACGCGTCACCTATTTTGACGTCTTTTGGGTAAATAATACAATATTTACTTATCAAAAAAAAAAATTCCTCCCTAGCCTAAACTGTTGTGCAACTTCTAGCTTGAAGTTAAATATTTGTGAGATTTCCACATGTTAACATTACATATTATCATTTACTGACATTACTATTTTGGATGATCTAATTCCTGTTAGATAGTTGTAATCGCCAAAGACCCTGGTACATAATATTGTCTTACCGGCATTCACTTTTTTTCATATTTCAGCTACGGGCTCGTTTGGATCTCCACTACATTGGTATTTGTGATTGCTTCCCTTGGAAATTGTGCATCGTATCTGATGCATAAAAGGAGTGAAAGTACTACTTCATGGACCTTTGATGTCAACTATGTAAATTTTGCGGCCGTCTCAGTGTATGGTTACGCTGTCATGGTACCAGTGGCATTTTATTTCTTGCTTCAGTATCTGGGTTCAAATGTCAGCCTTGTACGCTTTTGGTGCATGTGGGGTTATTCACTCTTCATTTTCATACTCAGCAGTGTAAGCATCTCTTGCTTGTGGTTATGTATTGCATTTAGATAGATTTAATTAAATACATTTGCTCGGATATCATGCCCAAATCACATTTGCTCTCTAGGAAATTTTAGTTGCAGGGGCCAAGCATAACCAACTTGGCTATGTAGTTATATTTGCTTGTTTGCCACTCCACTCCTTTTGCTTAGGAAGGAGCATTATTGGAACAGATGGTACTACCTCAAAATAGTCATTCAAAGTTTAAAAGCTCTAGGTTGGTTCAATAATTACTGCTGGATGAACTTACTGTGGTCTTGCAGAAGTGTTATGCTTATGTGACTCATTAAATTTGTGAAGTTGAGTGCATATTATTATAACCCCCACAATGACTCTTTCTGTGCAATGCGTGATCTCTGCATTGTCCGTGGGTCTTCAGTGCAAGGGTTTGCATCCTTTTGTTTAACACTTGTGGTGGCGACTGGTGAGCTTTCATGCTGTCTGCCGACATTCTTTGCAACTCTGACCACATGAGAAAAGCTGCCAAAACTTAACAGGATCGATTTGCATTGTTTGCAACCAAAATATGAAGTTTTAGCTACCTTAGAAAATATAATTTTTGAGTCCTTGCTTAATACAGTAAATTAATTAGAATCATGTGGTCCCCTGATCAATAATGGTTTGTTTTTGAAAAATGTGCAGTTTCTGTTGGTCATCCCTGTTGAGTTTATCCGATGGATCATCATAATCATCACAGGTGCCGTATCAGCTGCTTTTGTTGTTTTGAACCTCAAGTCATACGTAGTGGCGAATGATCTGACAATGATGCTGGTTGCTGCGTGTGTCTTGCAAATGGCACTAGCAATCTTCATCAAAATGTGGTTTTTTGTATGAATTTTTTTGAGGTAGTCTAATAGATCACTGGTTTTAATTTTAGATTGTAGAGTAATTCAAGAGAAGATAGCGGTGAATGCTATTAGCAAGCAGGAGTATTGTTGTTGGTTAGTGGTTACTTGTAGGGTCGTTTAGAGATGAAAATCAAAGAAGCCCCATATATTATTGATTGATTTTTGTTTTTTTTTCTTCTTAATGGGAGGGATGTTATTTGCTTATGTTTGAGCCTCAGCCGGCCATGGGTTTGGATTTTGTAAATACACAATGCTTTCTTAATAAATCATGCTTCCATGTTAGTAGCTGCTTGTTTGTTAACTTGCCCATATTTATTTGATTTGTCATGCTTGTATGGTACTAAAATGACATGAAAATCAAAGAATCCATGTTTTAAAATATTTGTGTATAATCAATATGTTAATAATTTTTAAAAATTGAAACACTAGGTAAAACATCGTAAATGTAGGTGGGGTGGAGAGAATATGTTTTAGGTGGTAAAATGGTGTCCTTGGTTAAATAAAGTAGTGAGTCAGATGGAACCGCGATGAGACGTGTGGAGAGTCCAAAAGTGAATCATGTGCTTACCTGCAAACAAATTGACATATCTGTTTTGTAAGATTAGAATTCTCCTAGACTAGTGCAGTAACTTCCTTTGACACCTGTTGGGTGTTTTTTCACTTTCACACTTGTGCATATCTGAAAACTGATAACTGACAACTGACAACTGACAACTGACAACTGACAACTGACAACTGACAACTGACAACATAGGTTTTCCTTTTCAAGTTTGCTAATACCAGGTTGATTTCTTTCTTTCTTTAATTTGGTTCAAACTTGAAAGAGTTTTGTTTTGAGAAACAATTAACTACGGAGTATAACTATTGCTCAACTCCACGCATGTACCCCAAACTATGATTAAGACGTTTTGACAAGGTATAAATGTGTGGAGTTAATCCCAAAAAAATCTAATATCACTGACATTCTCACAGATGACTGACACAAGGTGCTCCTTTACTATGAAAGTGTTTCACAAACCTAATTCCACTATTTCACAAATTTTAATACCTTACTGTACATTGAGTTTATTGAGATTTGAGCCAAGGAAGAGAATCAAAACACGATGCATATTTTTATTTTTGATGACAAAACTTTATCTTAAGCCATTTTATTGATTAGTTTATATGAAGACAACTTTAAAAAGCTATATATCTATTATACAATAGAAGTCATAGTCGCACACAAGCAATTGACTTGGGATAAGTACCGGCTAGGATTTACTGTTTTACGGTGATCCAACGGCCAGTATTTTCTTCAACTCTCACATGTGCGAAGATTGTTTTACTGATTTGTGATTTACTTTGAAACGATTATTTTTCACGGAAACCTATCTATTTTATCTCCTCTTTCTCTCTCTTCAAGTCACTTTCTCTTTTCTTTTCTATCTCTCTTCCTCTCCTTATTCTTCCCGGTTATATTCATCTTCCTATTCTCTCTCTCTCTTCCTCTCTTTTCTTCTGCATAATCTTTACAGAGAGGTTAGGGTATTATTGTAATGGGAAGCTGCAAATAAGAGTGGCTTTCCGGATTATTAATTTGAAAGAAGGACCCCACCTCTCATAATTTAAACTATTAAGTAGTCCGTCCGAAATAAAATACCTGGTAAAATCATTTTTTAAAGATTTGTATCAAAAATTAATTGTATCTTATGAAAAATCGGTGAATTATTTTTTTCTAAATGATGTGTCGAGTAAAACAAGATAGTAATAATCTATAATACAATAGACGTAAGTGTGGAACGCTTATAATTGACAAAAGATAAAGACGGTTTACAGTTACAAAAAGGTTTACCAAGTTTACAAGGCGGTTTACAGTTATTATTTTACATTTTCGTTTTACTGAGATATTACGATTTTACAGTTTTATGGTTGTGAAAATCTGTATTTGTATTTTTTTTATTTTTAATTGTTATCATAATTAACTTAATCAATTTAATTTTTTTTCAACCCGTAATTTCGTATACAAATTTAATTTTTTTAAAAAAAATAGTAAGTTTTGTAATTTGAAATATTTGTTTTTTTTCTTTTTAACTGTTATCGTAATTAACTTAATCAATTTAATTTTTGTCATGCCCGCAATTTCGTATACAAATTATTCATTAATTCCTCCGTTCTGGGCAAAAAGGCCCCGTTTGAAAGTCAATTTTTTTAAGAAAATAATATTTTTGGTAGGTCATTTCCACATTATCTGCTTTATTTATTGATAAATTCACAAACTGACGTCGTGCTATCGGCACATGCACTAATCTATATTATAAAAGAGCTCAAGGTCTAACTGGTGATCCTGATCGAATTGTACTAAACACAACTGATGGTCCAGATTGATTAGTAAGTATGTGAGTTACAAATAAATCTCTCACTTATGATTTACGTTTGAATTATCCATCTATAATTACATATAAAAACTTAAGTTGTGACTTTTATTTGAATTATCACGTCAGTTATGAGTTTTGGTTATTCCGACCATTCATTAAACTGATATCACCGTGCCTATGGCACGGGCACATGCACGTATACTATTTTATATATATATATATATATATATATATATATATATATATATATATATATATACATGAATATTTTATCTGAAAATTAAGTAGAATGTCAATTAGTCTCGCTCACAGTATGAATCAATTTAGCTTTTTGAGGCACTTGTGTAAATTTATAATTTATACATGTTATCGATGTAATAAAATTAAATCCTTGTAACATAATTTGTGATTTATTTAACACTTGAAACATGGGTTGGTCCGTCTCGTCACTTTAAAAAGGTGGGTTGAGTTGGGAAAATATGAACCCATTAGGAGGTGTCAAACGGGTTCAACCCGCGTCGGATTGCGATTTGAGGTGGGTCGGGGCGGGTTGACCCACCATATGTTAGTTTCAAATAAACAAGTCATAAGTTTGAAATAATTAGTTTAAATCATTTTCACTCAAAATATAAGATTATTTTTTATATCTGAAATATTAGTAAATAATTTTGAATTCATTCTAAAAGTGGCACTTATATCAACTAAAGATGTCAGAATAAGGTATATTAATCACAATATTTACAGATAAATGATTATAAGAACATACAAAAAGAGTAATGATAAAATAGTTTCCTGCTTTTATTTTTTTTCTCATTTTATATTATTAATATTAGAGAAAATTGTTAGAAAATACTATTAAAAATATAATATTAGAAAATATAATATTTTTAATGAATTGTGAGTTTTTTGTGTGCTATTTATGATTATTTTTATTATTTTGATTAATTGAAAGAAAAGTTGGTGGGTTGGCCCGCCTAACTCACAACCAAAGATGGGTTGGGCTGGGTTGACAATTTCCTACCCACCACATTTTATGGGTTGGCCCACCCTGCCCCGCTAAATGGTGGGTTATAGCGAGTTGCGGGTTGGTCCGCCCTGCCAACCCACCTTGATAGCTCTAATACTAGTTTGAGCAGAAGGAACATAGTTTTATAATCATTATACTCTCTTCATCCCAAAATTATCATCTGCGTTGACTTGACGCACAGTTTAAGAAATTGTGAAATTCGGGATAGTCCACTTTTTGAAGTTTCTAATATCTCCAGTCCAGTTTTTTTTCGAACCAAAAAAGACCACTTTTAAACGTAAAAGACTGCAATACCCTTAATGAGCAAGAGTCGCGCTACAAATAAAGACGTGATGCACCGTAGTTCACATATTTATATACTATCAACAGTCATAACATTATGTGAATCACGGTGCAACATTATGTAAACCGAGATATATAAATGAAAAGAATATCAACAACTAACATTAAAAGAAGCAAACTACCTAGCACGTATATCAACAACAAAAAATTAATGACAACAACCCTTCTTCTTCTTTCTTATTTCGTCTTTAAATATCTAATGTCATTTCTTCTCAAGCTTATCTACTGTTATTTCGTCTCACTTCATATGATTTATTTAAAATTCTAGATGTTGTTTATCATCAAGTTTTTTCTCAAATATTATGATTCTCGGATGCATACAAATCTTAGATAAAAAAAAAAGCATCCCCTTTTTTTCTTTCATATTTATGAACTTGATGATAAAGCTTGAGAAACAACTTGATGATAAACAACCACATTGAGCTGATCTATGCAGATTTCTCACAATGAAGATTTATTTGGGGCATGCCCAGACTTCGATCTCTTCATGCAGCCTTTTACTGATCATATCTTGAATGATATTCATAAATTTTCATTTTGATATATTTATTGGCAGAGTTCAATTATTAATTTTAATGTATTTTAATACAAAAATTGAAAGTAAAACATATATTTTGTATCGCGGTTCACATATGCATTTATCGCGGTTTATCAATATTAACATTCATGATTTTTTTTTACAGAAATTAAAGTAACACATGTATTTTGTATCTCGGTTCACATATTTATATATCGCGATTCATCAATGTTAACATTTATAATTTTAAATAAATAAATCGAAGTAAATATGTATTTTGCAACATGGTACATATATTTATATATCGCAGTTCACTTAATTTTCTGGTTGTTGATACATAAATTGAAATAAACATGTATTTTGTATCGCGGTACATATATTTATATATCGTAGTACAACAATAAAATTTAAAGAATAGGTTTTGCACCGCAATGTACAAATCTATGCACCGCGATTCAAAGGGATACACACGTCTCATGCTCATTAATGTTAACGTAGTCTTTTTGCGTCTAAAAGTGACTTTTTCTGGTTATAAAAAAAACAAAGGGTAGTTAAATGATTAAATTCTTCATAAAGTGGACCCACCCGCATTTAAAAAAAAAACATAAGTGGTAGTTGTTTCATTTGAAAAATTGTTACTTGTCACTTTAAAACCGATTTTTAAGAGATTATCACACACCTTAACATTTATTGACTTTCCAATAATTTAACAATTTTTTTCTCAATAATTTAAGTATATAGGAATGGGAATAGATAAAAGTATGAGCCTCTAAAATTTGGTTCAGGTTAATTGCACCTACTATCCGGTAACTTGTTGGTCGGTCTTTGATGATATGTATAGCTACTCTTTTGAGACCTCGTGTAATGTTAGATGATTGTTTGAGGAATTAGTCTAGTGATTTCAAAGTTAAACTAACGCTTGTTTGATGACAATTTAATTTTGGACAATCAAATCAAATTTTGAGATTGCGCCTTCCGTAATTAAGGTTAGGGTTCGAAAGGAATAAATATCAAATAAGTTTAACATGTTGTTTGGCTCATCTAAAAAATGACAGTAAACCTATATTACCTAAGTTTTTGTCAAAATATGCATCCGAATACCACCAAAAATGCAATCTTGGATCTTTTGTTATTTTGTGTAAAAAAGTTGATACCAAATAGAAATCGTAGAGCTTTTGGGTTTTGGGGTGGTAAAGTGGTAAGTGGCTAAGGTAAGTTTAATGGTGGTACTTGTTTATAGGTATTAAAATCAAATTTTAATATTTATTAGTTATTATTAATAGATATTAAATAATCATCTCTAACCATAAATATTAAAATAAAAATAATAAAATTAGGTATGATACTAAAAAAATATCAAATTTGATACCTTTCTTATTACTCCTGATTTCAATATCTTTTACCCTCGAATAGGTAATAAAATTTGATTTTGAATACTGACTTGACTTGGGCACAAACAAAAGAAAAGGAAAGAAAAATGAGAGCCGCCTGACACGATCTAAGGTCGTTAAGTGTGCAGGAGAAGACAACATTTCTGTCATTTAGTCCAAACTCCAAAGTCACCTAACACGTTGAAAGCACCCCTGGCCCACCCCTCCCTAAAACAATAAATAATGCCCTACTCACCCAATTCCAGAAACATTTTAGGAGTAACCAAAAACAGAGAGAAAAATTCAAAATTATAAATTAAATTACTCCTTCCAATTTCATTTTATCGTTTTTCTTCATTCGACACATCATTTTAAAAAATATAAAAAATATTAGTATAATATATGATTTTTTTTAATATCATTAAATATGTGATCATAATTAAAGTAAATAGAAAAAATAAAGATAATCGGATACATTATTTACCTTTTTTTAGGTTTCTTGATTTCGTTACTGTGAGCCTAATGGGATTGGCCGTGCATCGTGTACTACTTTGACTTCGCAATTGCTACGCTCTAAGAAGTGGAGGGGGAGGCATTAGGGTTTACTTTTACAACAAACGAGCACCCAACTAAAATAATAATAATAATAATAATAATAATAATAATCAATATAATGTTATAAAGTAACCACACAATAGAACGAAGAGTGTATGAGAGATAGAGAGAGAGAGAGAATTTATTCAGAGGAATCGCAGTGGGACGATAACATCGCATCGCTTCAGTATTTATAGCCGAAAATTTATTTACAATTTGCCAAACATTGAATGTTTGGCATACAAAGTCTTGCACCTATTCACCATAGGCTATTGTTCATCCATGACTTTTGTTTCATAACACTCCCCTTGAACATAGCATTGTAAGTTGGCTAAGTGTATCTCGTTAAAAACCTTTAAGTCGAAAAACCCAAGAGGGAAAAAATCTGACATAAGGAAAAACGCACACAACTTAGGCCACCAATTTTGTGCATGGGTCGCTCGTTAAAAACCTTTTCATGGAAAACCCAAATGAAAAAACCATGATAAAGGGAAAAAGAGTACAGCCATATATGCTCCCCTGAACCGACAAGGGTCAAGAGAAGTCACCTTTGTAAATCTCGTAGATTTCGCATCCCAATATCAGGAACATGCTTTCTCAAGGTTGTAGTGGGGAGTGCCTTCGTAAATAAATCGCAAAGATTATCACTTGATCGAACATATTCGATGCCGACCTCTTTCTTCTTTTCAAGTTCCCCGGGTGTATAAAAAGAGCTTCGGGGGATATGTTTGGACCTCTGTCACTTTTGATGTATCCTCTTTACTTTGGGCTTACACACGCGCATTGTCTTCAAATAATACTGCTGTGGTCTTTTGGATGTAGTCCATCGGCATTTTGAATATGCCGAGTCATAGATCGAAGCCATACACACTCTCGATCGCTTCATGAAGTGCGATCATCTCAAGATGATTTGACGATGTAGCAACTAGCGCTTGCTTTTGAGAACGCCAGAAATTGCAGTACCACCCATCGTGAAGAAGCCGACATGCCCGTGATCCGCTTTATGAGGATCGACAAATAACCCGTGATCCGCAAAACCAATCGCTTCATCCCTAGATCCTTTGGGATAAAATAATCCCAAATCGATCGTCCTCAAGATAACGAAATATGTGCTTGATACCATTCCAGTTGTCTCCGTGATGGAGATGAACTATATCTTGCCAATAGATTTGTAGCAAATGCTATATCTGTCCGTACAATTAGCAAGGTACATAAGAGCTCCAATAGCACTTAAGTATGGTACTTCAGACCAAGTATTTCTTCATTATCTTCACAAGGACGAAATGGATCTTTTTCAACATTCAAGTGATCTATTAATCATGGGGTTAGTGAGAGGGTTTGCCTTTATCCATATAAAAACGCTTCAAAACCCTTTTTGTGTAATTTGATTGGTGTACAAATTTTCCACTATGAAAGTGTTCTATTTGTAAACCAAGACAAGATTTGGTTAGCCCAAGATCTTTCATTTCAAATTCTCCTTTAGGTAATCAACTCTTCTTTGATTTCCTGGGAGTTCCAATGATATTCGATCATCTACATAGACAATGATAATAGCAAATCCAACTGCTGTTTCTTTATAAAAACACACGGACATAATTGATCATTCACATATCCGCTTTTTAACAAATGCTACTTAAGCAATTATACCACATGCGACCGGATTGCTTCAATCCATACAGTGATCGTTGTAGTTTAATTGCACATAATTCTTTAGGCTTTGAGCTCAGTGCTTCAGGCACTTTAATTCCATCAGGAATTCTCATATAAATATCGGCATCTAATGATCCGTATAAATAAGCCGTTACAACATCCATGAGATGCATATCTAGATTTTTCGAAACCGATAGGGTCGATTAGATATCTCGAACGTAATAGCATCCATTACAGAGAATACGCTTTCTTCATAATCAATCCTGTGCCTTTGAGAAAAACCTTGTGCAACAAGGCGAGCCTTGTATCTCACAATCTCATTTTTCTCATTTCGCTTTCGAACAAAAAATCCATCTCAGATCCAATGGGTTTCACAGCTTCAGGTGTGAGAACGATAGATCGAAAATACTTTTCGTTTATTCAACGAATTTAATTCAGCCTTCATGGCATCTATCCATTTGATCTTGTCATGCCTCTTTTGACATTCAGATACAGATTTTGGCTCCTCGGGATCATCGGGCCCCGCCATTAATTTCTTGGGATACCGAATAAGAGAATATATCATCAATATTCTCCATTTCATCTCGGTTCCATATTTTTCCATTACATATGTAATTAATGGAAATCTCATGGTTATCATTGCCTGCAGGGCTTACTAGATTTGCATGATCGTGTGTTTCTTCTGGAACAATTTCACGATCGTGTGTTTCTTCTGGAACACTTTCATGTGATTGGGGATTTTCAATCACTTTCCTTTTGCGAGGATTTTTATCCTTTGAACCAATGGGTCGTCCACGCTTCAGGCGTGTCTTAGATTCATTTGCCATTTTATCATTTGGCAGCCCTTTTGGTATTTCAATTCGGGCAGGAGCATTTATAGCAGCTACATGTGACTTTGTCACTCTCTTTGTATCTATAAATGCATCTGGCAACTGATTCGCTACATTTTGTAAATGTATGATCTTTTGAACTTCCAGTTCACGTTGCTTTGTGGGAGGGTCAAGGTGCAATAACGATGATGTGCACCACTTGATCTCTCTTCCCACTTGTTTCCCCTCTTCACCTAAAGGTGGAAACTTGTCTTCATTAAAATGACAATCGGCAAAGCGTGCCGTAAAGACGTCACCCGTTTTTGGTTCAAGATATTTTATTATAGAAGGGGATTCATACCCAACATATACTCCCAATCTCCTTTGTGGTCCCATCTTTGTGCGTTGTGGTGGAGCAATTGGTACATATACCGCACAACCAAAAACTCTTAGATGGGATAGATTCGGCTCTCGCCCGAATGCCAACTGTATTGGGGAGTATTTATGATATGCACTTGGCCTGAGGCGAATCAGTGCGGCTGCATGTAAAACAGCATGACCCCATACAGAAGTAGGCAGCTTTGTTCTCATCATTAATGGTCTGGCAATGAGTTGAATACGTTTGATCAACGATTCAGCCAAACCATTTTGTGTATGAACATGGGCTACTGGATGTTCAACATCAGTCCCTATTGCCATACAATAATCATTGAATGCTTGAGATGTAAATTCACCAGCATTATCAAGTCTCACTTTCTTGATCATATAATCTGGGAATTGTGCTCTCAGCTTGATTATTTGTGCAAGGAATTTGGCAAATGCCGTATTACGAGTTGATAATAGACATACGTGCGACCATTTGCTAGAAGCATCAATCAATACCATAAAGTATTGGAATGGTCCACTTAGTGGATGGATAGGTCCACATATATCACCCTGAATTCGTTCCAAAAACGATGGTGATTCATATATCCAACTTAGTTGGCGATGGTCTAATTATCAACTTTCCTCGAGAACAAGCCATCAAAGGAGTTCATTAGAAAA
>CM028379.1:129301493-129358548 GCA_013146195.2 Codonopsis lanceolata | reverse complement strand
CCTCCTCTCTCATTTTGCTTAGAGACATCAGGCCAAGGGTAAGCCTAGATAACTCAACGGTTTTTCGTGCAAAATATATATTTTACAATGTAAAAGTATCTTTCCAACCTATAATACTTAATGCATTTTTTTAATTTCGATTGCTTAAGATCTCATGTACTTGGTCCTCTTTTTTTCTTCTAGAGATCATGGAGCTACAATAGACTAAAAACAGTTATATATGCGAAATTATTAAATTTTCAAGGTAATTTGTAATCAATAAATAGCTTAAACATATGCAATGCCTAGGATTAAAGATGTAGGGAATAAATTACGATAATTTAATACAATTTAATGATCTTCAAACTGATACAGATTTATTGATAACCAATATATATTTATATTTATTTATTAATATGCATTGTGACTACAAATTTCTCAATTTTGGTTTTATCAAATCAGAATAATGAACATTTATAAATAAAATCTAATTAAATCAAAAGAATTTTAAATGTAGAGATGAAAAACAAATAAATTAGTGACTACAAAGAGGCCAATTTTGAAGTGAACAACTACATTAGATAGAAGTGATTTAAAATAGATGTATTTTAATTATAAAAATGTTTTAAAAAATAGATCTTCAAAAATACAAATCTAAAAATTCCAAATCTATATTTTTTCTATAGTCAAAATGTAAAAAATTCGGGTATAACATTAAATACTGAAAATATAAAAAATTCTAGACTTATTTAAACTGTATTTTAAAAAAAAATTAGCTAAAGAAGCATACATACTTGGATCTTATTATAAGCCATTTTTTCAGTTCACTAAGTAAAATTAAGCTCTATGATTTTAAAAAAATCGAAATACAAAGTTGAATACTTTATTAAAAAAAATCTAACGCACCTTGCTACGAAATGGTTTGATCTGATTCTATTTTGATTGGTAAAAGTCGACGGATGAATTTTTGAAACGAAAGAGTTTGAAGAGATGAAGAGTCATTGTCCCATGTTCACCGGAGGAATTTCCCGAGTTTAATGCTATAAAAATAAGAAATGTGACATTTTAGACGACTTAATTGAGTAAGAGTGGGAGTGGGGCGATGTGTATATAGGTTGGAGTGAGTTAGGGTGGGGTTTTTAGGTTAGAGAGTGAAAAACTCTTTATCTATATGATAAGTGCTTGGGATTTTTTGGGCCAGATTGGTTATAATTGGAGTAATATTTGTTGTTCATTAAAGTAATACATTAATAATTTGGATGGAATCAATTGAGAAATTTGGGTAACGTGAAACTTTGAGTATTTTAAGTCATTTTTGTTGTTGTTTGTTTTAGGGAGAAATTCAGGTCCGTCCACTATGTAAAATTTTCAACCGTTACAGTTTTTTATATATTTTTTAAACTAAAAATGACACTTTTAGAACGAAAAGACTATGACTCTTAATGAACCGAAGGCACGCTACAGATCACTTAATCAATTCATCAGTTTAAATCACATAATCTAATTTATACATCGCGCCTTGAATCATAATGTATCAAACCTTGATCTCTCTTCTTTCATGTACACAATCAACATATGATTCAAAATTAATGCATCTTACCTACATCCCACATCTAAGTCAATGCATCACAATTTACAAATGATACATTGTGATTCAAAATTGATGCATCGAGTTTCAAGAAGGGTATTTAAAAACGAACAAATTTCTGTTTAGACCTTTCATCAAACAGTATATGCATAGTAGCATAAACACAAAAGTATATTTATTTTGAATCATACACACAAACACAAATGAAGAAGAAGAAGAAGAAGGACGTATGAAGAAGGAAGGGAATGTGATGACATAAAATATATTTTTATATGTTTATATTTTCAATAACTAATTTTTTTATAGTTACTACATTAATACGAAATATCAGAAACTATTATCTCTATCAAATTTTGTCATTTAGAGGCACATGTTTATTATCAATTGTTGACTTAACGAATGACGAAGATTGTTGAATTCCATTCAATCATCCATTTCTGAATAAGGAAATACATCTAAATAAATTTATAATTACTTTTTTAAATTTATGTGATCTATCTTTAATTTTACTTTTTATTAATTTTTTTATTTTTTCATATTAAACTTTTTTATTGTATATTCTTCAACTTTAATTGAGTATATAATTTTATACCAGTGTACAAATCGTGCAACGCACGGGAGCATCACTAGTTTGGCTTAAAGTGACATTTAATTTGCACCAGCAACAAGGAGATAATTACCAGGGGTGCAAATCAGAATCACCGAACCAGGTTTGGTCGATGACTGATCGGTTTCGGTTTTAAAAATTGGAAATCGCTCGGCTTGGTTCGGTTCACGGTTTTTGGTATCGAACCAAACCAAACTATATATTTTTATTTATTATATAATTTATATTATATATCATTTGTTAACTATTCTAAATTTTTAGATCATCTTGATTTAGTCATATACTAGATTAAATACTGCCTTGCAGCGTGATCTAGGGCGATGTGGTATAAGACTTGTTAGTATTCAAATAAACCAATATAATAAATAATATATATTGTGTGTGTGTGTATATATATATAACCTAATATATTGTATGTGTATATATATATATATATGTTGATTTTTTTAGTGGGGTTAAAATTAACTAAAGGTGTAAATATAAAAAATAAAATCCTACTAAATCACGTCATTTGGTGGATAAATAATTTTATCCTATTTCGTGGTAGTCAAATATATTAGAAACCATATCGATCTAGATTACGCTTATCTACATATTGTAAAGAAACGGTGTTACACCTGTTGAGATTTGTGAGACTTAATCACCGGACCAACATGCCGTTTGATAAAAAGTAAAATAATCAATCTCGGTCGTTTTTATCCCACTGAGCTAATCAATGCCTATGGCACTTAGCCGAGTATGGGATCGATGTCGAAGTATGAGACGATGTCAGTTTAAGACGGTGTTAGTATTCAAATAAATCAATATAATAAATAATATATATTTTGTGTGTGTGTGTATATATATATATATATATATATATATATATATATATATATATATATATATATATATATATAGATGTTGATTTTTTAGTGGGGTTAAAATTAACTAAAGGTTTAAATATAAAAAATAAAATCCTACTAAATCACGTCATTTGGTGGATAAATAATTTTATCCTATTTCGTGGTAGTCAAATATATTAGAAACCATATCCAGTCTAGATTACGGTTATCTACATATTGTATAAGACGGTGTTACACGGTTGAGATTTGTGAGACTTAATCCTGAACCAATTACAGCCGTTTGATAAAAAGTAAAATAATCAATCTCAGCCGTTCTTTATCCCACTGAGCTAATCAATGCCTATGACACGGCGCCAGTATAGGACGATGTCAGTATAAGACAATGTTAATATTCAAATAAATCAATATAATAAATAATATATATTGTGTGTGTGTGTGTGTGTGTCTATATATATATATATATATATATATATATATATATATATATATATATATATATATATATATATATATATGTTGATTTTTTTAGTGGGGTTAAAATTAACTAAAGGTGTAAATATAAAAAATAAAATCCTACTAAATCACGTCATTTGGTGGATAAATAATTTTATCCTATTTTGTGGTAGTCAAATATATTAGAAACCAAATCCAGTCTAGATTACGGTTATCTACATATTGTTTAAGACGGTGTTACACGGTTGAGATTTGTGAGACTTAATCCTGGACCAATTACAGCCGTTTGATAAAAAAATAAAATAATCAATCTCAGCCATTCTTTATCCCACTGAACTAATCAATCTCAAATCAGTATAGGACGGTGTTAGTATTCAAATATATATATATATAAAGCTAGAATATAACTATTTCATCAAATAGATTTAATAGCCCATTTTACATGAAGGAAAAAAGAAGAAAGAAGGAGTACAAAGTTTAAAAAGAGAAAAAAAAAAAAAAAACTAAGCCTGAAAAGGATTGAAGAAAGCCGATTGAAATAAAAACGTAGGAAGAAAAACGTAAATAGGAAACAGTTAGATTAGGTTAAGATAAAAATAGTTTAGATGAGATTTAGGAAGAAAAACGTGAATAGGAAACGGTTAGATTAGGTTGAGATAAAAACAGTTTAGATGAGATTTATGTATGAGATAAAAACAATTTATATTAGATTAGGAATCTTCTTGACAGTCCTGATTCAGGGGGACACATGTGCCGGGTGAAATAAATTACAGCCGTTTGATATAAGTAAAAATAATCAATCTCAGCCGCTCTTTATCCGACTGAGCTCTATTGTATAGTAGATACACACACACACACACACATACATACTAAACCAAACAAAATCTTGATTGTTAGAGGACTATTGTTTCTTCCATTATTTGTGTTTATTTTGTAACTTATATTGTAATCTTTATGATAATTTTATTTTACTAGGTTATTATCTAATTTTGATGTTAATTCCAAATTAAAATCTTATTTTTATTCTTATTCTTAGTGATGGTTAAGTTGATTAAAAACAATTTACATAAATCACAAAACTGAACCAAACCGAATCGAGTGATTCGGTTCGGTTCAGTTCCAATCCTTCTTTGGTTCGGTTCGATTTGAAATTTTTGAAACCAATAGAAGCGGTTGGGTTCGTGATTTTGGCTTAAACGAAACTAAATTGAACCACTTACACCCATAATAATTACTATATCTGAAAACAATACTACCAAATTATCATACTCCCTATTAACAAATCGTCTATCACTAATTAATTACTCATCATTTGGCCCAATGTTATATTCAATTTGCACTGGAAACAAGAAGATAATTACTACATCTAAAAACAATACCACCAAATTATCGGCTCCAAATCGTCTATCACTTAATGAGATTGGTTGTGCGTCGTGTACTACTTTGACTTCGCCATTGTCACGCTCTGAGAAGTGGGCACATAGGTGAGTTTACTGTTTACAACAAACGAGGACCAAACTAAAATAATAATAATAATAATAATCAATGCAATTTTTATCATCATTATCATAAATGAAAAGAAAAATAAGTTTTTATCCAAACAAAAACATTAATCGGCATGTTAAGACTTGGAATTTTTGGTATCAAAATTTTAATTTTTGGATGTAAGTAATTCTTGAGACATTTTAGATACTATGAGAATTTTTTTTGTGAAACTTTTTGATATTTTTTCCAAAAATATTTATATAATTAATTAATTACTCACTATTTGGCCTAACGTGACATTCAATTTGCACCAGCAACAAGAAGATAATTACTATATCTGAAAACAATATCACCAAATTGTCGGCTCCAAATACTCAATCACACTCCCGGTCTACAAATCGTCTATCATTAATTCATTATTCAATATTTGACCCAATGTGACATTCAATTTGCACCAGCAACAAGAAGATAATTTATACAAAACAATACCACCAAATTCTTGGCTCTAAATCCTCTGTAACCTAATGGGATTGGTTGTATGTCGTGTACTACTCTGCCTTCGCCATTGCTACGTTTTGAGAACAAATGAGAACCCAACTAAAATAATAATAATAATATTTAATGCAATTCTTATAATTACCATCATAAATGAAAAAAGGACAAATAAGTTTTTAACCAAACAAAAACTTTTAACATATCGACGCGTTAAGACTGGACTTTCTGATATTAAAATTTTAATTTTGAGACTTTTTGGATAAAAAAAAAATTACTTTTGAGACTTTTTAGATGCTATGAAAATTTTACTGTGAAACATTTTGATATATTTTTAAAAATATTTATATCATTAATTCATTACTCACTATTTGGCCCAATGTGACATTCAATTTACACCAGCAACAAGAAGATAATTACTCCATCCGTTTCTAGTAAAAAGTTTACTATTCCATTTTGAGTTGTTTCACTTAAAAAATCTATTTCAAAAAATCAAGACATAAAAGTGTTATTTTACCACTAATGGTTTATTAAAATTGTCATTTTTTCGTAAAAAGTTTGACTTTTAAACGAAAACTTTTTTGTTCGGAACGGAGGGAGTATTAATTATTACTCCATCCGTTTTCAAATTATCCTCTTCCTTTATTTTTTGTCCGTTCTAAAATAATTGATATTTTTTAAAACTTCCTATTTTAGAAATACATTTTTATAACTTACACTTACTTTTTTTTTTTTCCATTTTAAACCTTTTTAAATTATACCACATATTCAAGGGTATTAAACAAACCACACATTTTATTAATATTTAAAATATAATCAATTATTTTTCACGAACACTTTTATCATGTTAAAGCTAATTACCCAAAAAGTGCCCTAAACCTTTTTCCGAGGCCACCTATCCTTGGATCCATATACCCAAAAAGCCCTCACATCCCACGTGGGAGTTTGGACCAATCATTTGGTCCAATGATAAATGCTGCGAAGTATTGGAATATCTCGTTGCAGTCGTCTGTTTCTCTCGAGGGAATTATCAAGTATTACGACTTACGTCCAGGTCTCCAGGCGCCAGGCTTCAGGGTGCTTGGATCATTTTGCTAATTAGTAATTACACACAGACAGTCAGTGTGTTGTGTATATATATACACATATACATACATCACTCTCTCTACATATCTTTATCTATAACCCTTAGACACTTAGAAACGTTTCGCCACTTATTGAAGAAGAAGTGGTGGACTGGTGTTGGGGGCGAGAAGAACGTCTTTAACAATGGAGGCAATGGATTCCACTCGGGTTTTTGTTAAAGGCGTTAAGCGTTTAGTTATCAAGGTCAGTAGAGCAGCCCACATTTGAATTTTTGATTTCTAATCGATTAATTTCCTAGTTTAATGGATAAACCCTAATTGTTTTACTTGTAATTACGGTCCCTATTGAGCGAATTTTGCATGCATTTTGGATATTACCATGTTTTATTTGGTGATATTCTGTTTAGCTTAAAAATAAAATAAAATCAGTAATTGTAAGCTGTAGTGTTGCGTTGGTTTGGAATTGGAGAATAATTAGTAGTTCGGCGGTTTTTCCTAGGAGAAAGAATTGTGCGTTTCCTTATTATTTCATTCAGAGTCAATCACATGATATTTTAATCAATGTGGTAGTCCGTTTGAGAAGCTGACTTTTTTGTTGTTGTTGGAAACATTATCTTTTGATTGGAAGCATTGAGTTGGCTATTGAGATTCCACTTGTTTATAATACGAGCCCAAAAATGGATTTATGTTAAGATTAGAGAAGTTATCTGAAAAGGAATGAACACGTGTGAAAGGTGGGTTGAGGAAAATTGCCCTAGACAGTTTGAAACTTTCAACATTTATGTATAATACGGCCGATAGGGTAAGGGGAGAGTGGTCAATTGAACATGGATTGCATATAAACTAACGAAATTTAGTAACTTGTGGATTCACTGAAAATTTTCAGCAGACAACTCCAGTTAGTTGGAGAAGGCTTTTTAATTTTTAATTTTTAATTTTGAGGCGAGTTGTGATGGAAGAAATATGTTGAACAAAGTAAGAATGAAAGTATTGGGATGGATCTAAAATCCTCTACCGTGGGTCATTCCAGAATTAATCTAGGTATCAAGATCTGAACTGGAAGAACCAACCTAAGCATTATTTCATCTTTCGTCTTGTAAAAAATTAGTACATAAAATTAGTTAATTTTGACTTATTTACTAGTTTTCTCTTGAAGCAGTTACAATATGCAAAATCACTCACAATCTCATACGCCTTGGTGTTTAGATACATAGATTTCAAAGTGAATTGTGATTTCAATCTGACTGGAACTTTCTGTGGCTTATCCACTGCTTTTCTGATTGAAAACAGGCGCCTTCTTGTAATAAAGGTTCAATTTGAAAATTTTCTTGAATTTGCTCCATAGACACATTCATGAGTGTATATCACATGGTTGCATTATCTTCCACCCTGGCCCTGAGAGCACTATGGGTCATGCATTATTACTGATCACTCACTATGGAAACTGATTTCCTTTTAAATTTTGAGTACATCCAAGAAATATTTTTTAATGCTCATGCACTGGCCTCTTTCTATATATCATTTCGCAACAACAAAATAGAAACCGAATCTTGAATTTTTAGTTGCATGATTTTACCCTCCACTAATATTACCTTACATTAATAAAGGTTGGAACGGCTGTTGTCACTCGAGCTGATGGACGACTAGCACTTGGAAGAGTAGGAGCACTTTGTGAGCAGGTAAAGAATTAGGACAAGACATTCTTCTCTATTTTTATGTTACATTAGAACGTTCGGTTTTAGTTTTTTAACTATATATCTGGCATGTCCCGAAAGCTAACCGTGCTTATGCATGCAGCTTCAACATCTTAATTCTCAAGGATTTGAGGTTATTTTGGTGTCATCAGGTGCAGTTGGCGCTGGCCGCCAAAGGCTTAAATATCGGAAGTTAATTAACAGCAGGTTCTCCGCACGTCCTTATAGTTACTTTCACTTTCATCAGCATGGAGGAATATTATTACCTTGCTTGCTTTTGTCTTTTGTGTGTGTGTGTGGGTGTATGTTTATGATTTTATCATAGATTTGGCAACCTGGTGCCATGTGTCTACGGTACTGTTATTTCTGATTTTTGGGAAGCGTGAATAGTACACAAAAAGGTTGTATCAGCACGTGTCTACTCAAACATGTGTATTGATGCCCAAAATTTGGATTTTCTACCTGGCCTGATTTTTCTTCCTGGAAGGCTGGTCAATTTACCAAATCCAGCTGAAATTTAATTATCTATATCTAATCAAGATGTGCTAAAAGAAATTAGTACAAAAAATACTCTATGGAGCTTTCAAACTTCCTGTGGTGAATTTTAAATAGCTACATTATATAAATGGATGTGTCATTGTGTCCTTGATTCTAAAGGATTCTCCACCACCCCATGTTGATGTAGATACTTTACTGTATGTTCTTGTCCACATATCAAATGCTCTTTTTGGTAATTGAATGACACTTTTTTTGGTAACCATGTCATACTCTTGGATTTGTTACCGTTATGTGAGCTACAGACCACTGTCTGCCCAGATTTTGAGTTATTCTTTTTATTGATCGGGTCCATGAAGATTATGTCCTTTTGATTTATCATCTTTTACAGTTCTAGATTTGATTGATTAATGTTTGATTTACTCTTCATAGTTAGTCAAATGTACTTATAAACGATATTTGTTTGAATTCTGAAGCTTTGCGGACCTCCAGAAACCACAAGTTGAGCTTGATGGGAAGGCGTGTGCCGCTGTTGGACAAAATGGTCTCATGGCTCTGTATGATACGTTGTTTAGTCAGGTGAATTTTCACATTTAGGACTCCGGATTTCACTATCTTATAATCTGCTCTATGGCTTTTTCAGTCTACCCCACCCTTTTTATGTTGCTTGATTTAGTTGCTAATTTTATACTGCATGTTCTATGTTGAGGCTTCAATATGTGATCTTTTGCTTGCAGTTGGATGTTACATCAGCTCAGCTTCTTGTGACAGATAATGATTTTAGGGATTCCGAGTTCAGGAAGCAACTTAATGAAACAGTGCAGTCATTACTGGCCTTAAAAGTTATTCCCATATTTAACGAAAATGATGCAGTCAGTACAAGGAGAGCTCCTTATGAGGTATTTTTTCCTTTTTTGTTCTCTTAATTTTCTTAAAAATGGTAAGAAGATCATGAATATATCTTAGTTTTTTGGTTTATAGATTTGCTTCAGAGGCTTCCTTTGAAGTAATGATCACCCATTCATCCACAGTTCCACACACATTATCTTCTGTATTGGTATTCTTTTTAGATTCCATCTTTCCTTTTGGCTTTCAATAGATTGAGCCCGGGGTCAGTGGGAATGGTGGTAGGAGCCAGGAGGTCATCAACGTGTCTTTCTTGTACAGTTCTGGGGTTCATGCACCTTTGAAACTGTACATGACACTTGAATAAATTTGAAATATTTCTGTTTTCTTAGTAACTTAATATTTGCCATGTGCATACAATTTTCTGACCAAGGGTACTTTCTTTGTAGGACTCTTCTGGTATATTCTGGGATAATGACAGTTTAGCTGCTTTGCTAGCTTTGGAGCTAAAAGCTGACCTTCTTGTGCTGTTAAGTGATGTTGAAGGTCTTTATAGTGGTCCTCCAAGTGAACCACAATCAAAGCTAATCCATACATACGTTAAGGAAAAGCTTGAGGGAACAATTACTTTCGGGGACAAGTCTAGGGTGGGAAGAGGTGGAATGACCGCCAAAGTTAAAGCTGCTGTTTATGCTGCTCATGCTGGCATCCCTGTTGTCATCACAAGGTACTTCTTTCCTGGAAATTATTGAACTTGGATACTGAAATGTACCTTCTTAATTTGTTCATTACGGTAGCTCTTAACAGTCATGATTAAATGAGGCTATGCACTCTTTATAATTCTTTTCATAGATGTTAGTTATATGATTGTTGGTCTGCAGATCAAACTAAATGATCAAACCGACGAGTAAAAATGATTCATTTAGCCGACCAACGTAATTGGGACAAAGGCTCGGGTCAGTTGAGTTGTAATCAAATGATAGTGAAGGAGTTCTCATTAGGTGTTCCCTTTAGGTGCGCTTAGATTGACCTCTATTAGAAACTCATCTTTTTTCAAAATCTCTTGAACTTTAACATAGGAATTATAAATATATATTAAATTTGGAAGGAAGATAATTAAAACAATTCATCAATAATCTCACTTCTGAACTACTGCAAAGGTGATCCACTGATAGATGATGACGTGGTCTTTGTTGATGGAGCAACTATTAGGATTCCAACAGCTATTTATTCTGGTATAGCATGTTCTTACTTTTCCTATTCAACTTTTCCAACGGCAAAATCAAAAATGATAACTTAGATTTATATTCTCATGTGCAATCAGTTCTTCTGCCAATATAAAGGAAGTATGTGGAAAAAGAGGATGATACCTTCTACAGTTCTACCATTCCTCATGAACAAGGCATGACCGAAATTCTTTTCATTGGATGTGGGATCCTGATCTTGCTTCTCAGCTCTAGGGAGGATAACATTAGAGATGGCATAAAAATCAGAAACATGACAATATGTAGCCATGTTCTATAAAATTGCCATTTCACGTTTCTTGCCAAAGGTCATCTGTGCATCATTTCATTACCATGCCTTACACAAACCTAAAAAGTTTCTCAAGAATATCTTGTATAGTTTTGTGCTAAACAGGTTCAACATTGAGCTTTGGCATATAGCATGGGGCCGTGGGGGTGTAGGACCTAACTCTGTTAGATGACATGTAGAAGGTTTTAGTTTCAATGCAGGGGAAGGGATTTTCCACTAATCTCATCCATCGATGTGATCACTTACATTTTTTACTAGAATTCCTCGAGAACCTTCAGAAGTTACTTTTCACAATTATCTATACCTCGGGCATTTAGAGAATTGATGTCGACTTCAGCATTCATTTTGCATACCTTTCCTACAAATGCTGAAGTTCAGTTCTAACTGTTAATAGCTTAACCTGGAGTTTTGTTAGATTGATGAAGAAGATCATCTCCCAATTCCATCAAGGAAGATAACAGAACTCTTAATCCTCTTTCCTGCTCCACAGGACAAGTCCTTGAAGCTCAGGCCTTGGATAGATATTTGTAAAGAACTACATATGTTAGCATTTGTAAAGAACTATATATGTTATGCTAAAAGCAATGTATATGTTATCAGTAAACATGCTGGTTTTTAGCAACTCCTAGTTGCTTATATCTTTAAACTATAAGATGCTGTATTTACAACTCATTATGCTGTCTCTAAAGTTTGACATGCTGGTTTTTGCTACTCATTTTTTCTTGATTTTCTAGTTTATTCTTTTTCTCTTTAGTTTATTAATATATTATTTTATGTCTTCCATTCGAAACTATGAAGTGGCTTTGCTGTTGACAATATAATCAAAGTACTTCAAGGAAAGCGTGTCGGTACCCTCTTTCATCGAGATGCTCATAAATGGGTTACACTTGGAGAAGTTGGTGCTCGTGATATGGCGGTTGCTGCAAAAGAAAGTTCCAGAAAACTCCAGGTATCATCACTTTGCTTCACTGTTCCTAGGTTTTGTACATCGATAAGTAATTATTCTTATGCAGATGGAAGCACTTTCCTTTCTAGAATTATTGATGAGTTCATTTATTGTTCACTTACATAATTGTGATTGGTTGAAACGTTGCCCTGCAGGCCATTTCTGCAGAAGAGAGGAGTAACATTTTGCTGGCAATAGCTGATGCCCTGGAAGCAAATAAGCAGCTGATTATTACTGAGAATGAAGCCGATGTTGCTATTGCACAACATGTTGGATATGATGAATCATTAATTTCTCGGTTGGCTCTAAAGCCGGCGAAGGCAAGTCATTTTTGAACTGTTCTTGAATAATCTTTTGCTTCTTTAACCTTGAACTTCTCGTCCTTTAAATACTTACAGGCATCTCTTCCCCTTTGGGTACTTGTTCTCATTAGGCAGCACAATCTTTCTTTTTGAAGTTTGAATCAAATAATATTTTGTAGATATCAAGTCTGGCAAAATCGATTCGTGTGCTTGCAAACATGGAAGAGCCAGTTGGACGCATTTTAAAGAGGACGGAGGTAAGAAATTGGTAATTAGGTATCACTTCATTCAGCCTACTGCAAATCAAGGATACATTCAAAGAACTGTCTCATGCACATTTGAAGCTCTAAGTTCTAGCTAATCTATGAGAACAATAGCTCCTGCATTCTTTGATTACTGAGGAAAAGATATAAAAGTATGATTTCAGCTAAAGCTTTTTTTGCTTTCTCGTTCTTCTAGATATGATATGTGTTTTTGAAAGATGATGTTGCATTTCCCATATATGCATGTCAATGGTTTTCTGGCATGGACATGTGATTCCTCTAATGACTAGTGTTGCATTCAGCTTGCTGATGGATTTATCTTGGACAAGACGACATCTTCCTTGGGCGTTCTTCTGGTTATCTTTGAGTCTCGTCCTGAAGCACTAGTTCAGGTGCGTAGAATTGGGAAGCATTTGTACTAGCATTCATGGTTGGAGATATTAAAGTGCATGAGCAATTGAGCTTATATGTTCTTGTTCAATGTGTTCTTTAAAAAAGTTGTTGTCGAATTTACGTTATTCGGTTATCATGATATCCAGTAGGGCTATCATTAGTGACTTTGCGCTTTTTAGACTTTCTGCATAACGTCTCTTTGAACTGCTAAGTCTGGGTATATATGCTATTTGGGGGTTTCAAAGAGCTGCTCTGGTTGAACGCAGTTTCCATTTTCAGAAAGGTTTAAGTCAGCATTGGTCCGTTACATAACTATTAGATACATGAATCTGTATGTATTTCTGTATAATTGCCATTATACTTCTCGTGTAATTCAGGTGGGGTTGTCGTTCTCATTGATATTATGCTACTTTTGGGCATTTGCATCATGTTCCTGTATACGTGTGACAAATTTTTTTTTTGCCTGCTTAGGGTTGGTGGAGCTTTTGCTTCTGATTGATGCTATATAAAACAAATCAAACTTATGAAGCATAAGCTCAGGCTAATTTGATGTAATTTTTAATCTCTTATTTGTGTAGTGTTGGTCTATTAGATGCTTGTGGAGCCCTCTTTTTCTTTCAGCCAGCTCAATTGGTGCTTTTGTAATCTGTTTCTTTTTCTGTATTCCACGGTGAAATTTTATTTTAAACTAAACCAGAGCCAAAGGCAATAGGCGAAGATTTGATCCACTTTGATGAGTGAAAGATTTACGTTAATGGAGAACATCGAGAAAGTGAACTTGAATGGTCATACCTTCTTTCTTGACTATCTTCATCTGAGAAAGCTAGGACTGAATTGCTCCCTGTTAGGGAGAGGTCGGCAAGGAAATCTGGTGACACAGTTGGTGGCTTTCCTGCGAGATTGAAAAGATAATTTATTTTCCTCGAGTCGTTTTAACTTTTAACCAATGATGATTATTTGGATTCAGTGCTTGAGAGAGAGTTTTAAGATAAAAGCTAGTCTAATTTAGTGTAATCAAGAAAATTAATGTGATATTGCTGATGCCAGGTTGGCCTTCTAACCAGTATCATGGTCCCCGCATGCTCCACCTGAGAAGAAAAGATAAAAGTAACTAGGCGTGCATTGTCCATTTCCTCCAATTAGGGAATATATACTGGATAACTGAGACAGTTTTGTGCTTCAAAATTTTGTTCTATATTTATCTCTCTAATTTTTTAAAACTAATTTCAACAGTGAAGAAAATATACAGAAAGCTTCAAACAGTTGAAAAGCTTTGTAGATAAAGAAAGCTGCTGTGTTCCTTGTGTAATCATGGATGATTTTTTGTTAAACTATTTTCTTATTGATCATGCAAGCCTTGGGTTTTTCTGTGATTTGAACAGATAGCTTCATTAGCTATCCGGACTGGCAATGGGCTCCTATTGAAGGGGGGAAAGGAAGCAAAACGATCCAACGCAATCTTGCACCAGGTCAGTGTTTTTTTTTTGGAATGATTACATGTTCTTAAAATATGGTTACCCATAAGTTTTCCTTCTTTCACCGTCTCATTTTTGTTACTTGAAATGCTATCAGGTTATTACTTCAGCCATTCCAAAAACAGTTGGGGAAGGGCTAATTGGACTGGTGGCTTCTAGAGAAGAGATTCCTGAACTGCTAAATGTGGGCTTGTCTAAGAATCTTAATTTCCAATTTAATTTTTCCATCCTCTAGAATTTTGACCGTTGGCAAGCATAGGTTGATATAAAGGGTTTACTTTTGTGATACAGCTTGATGATGTCATTGACCTTGTGATTCCAAGGGGCAGCAATAAACTTGTTTCTCAGATTAAGGCTTCAACAAAGATTCCGGTTCTTGGTCATGCTGGTAAGATACATTTGACTTGCTAGTGTTGCATATACTCTTTGGTCAGTTGGTGTACGGTGTGCTACATTGGATTAAGACATGTGTTCCAGGGGCAGGTTAGTGTGCTAACCACTGCCTTTACTTCCAGATGGAATTTGCCATGTTTATGTTGACAAGTCTGCTAATATGGATATGGCAAAGAACTTGGTCTTGGATGCCAAAACGGATTATCCAGCAGCATGTAATGCAATGGTAATATATTTTCTTTATTCTTCTTTGTTTTTTTCTTTTTCACCATCTTTTCTCTTTTAATTTGCTCCCGATGTTAGTTCTGCTGGTCTTTCGTTAATATGTGACCAGAATGAATTACTGTTGTATTTTCTCTTTAATTAGGAAACACTCCTTGTTCACAAGGACTTGGTGCAGAGTGGCGGTCTAAATGAGCTTATCGTAGAACTTCAAATTAAAGGTAGGCAGATTTTCTTTTTTCCATTCAGAAGTAAATTACCAGAAGATTTCTCTCTTCAGCCTTTTTAATCCTATTCATAATTGAATTATAGAATTCAGACGCTGCACACTTCTATTGCAAAACATGAGATCAATGACCTGGATGAAGACACCCTATGTCTTGGTTAATATTATATAATTTTTTAATCTAAACCAGAGACCAGTTCCTACAGCTGTGTTGTTATGTTTATTACTTCTAAATCATTGTTTCTCATCCAATTAGAGAAAATTTCTTTCAGTTTGATGTTTTATTGGACTGTGCAGTTACGTAAGGTAAATCAGTGGCCCATCTTTATTAAATTTTATATTGACGGGTCCTTTTCCGGGTATATGTCTGTTCTTAAATATAAAATAATGTTTTGGCCTCATTATTTGTTTCTCCTGTTGATTGTCCTTCTCTGAATCATGGACCTCCTGTTAAATTGATTTGGATTAGTTAGTATTTAGTGATGTAGGATCAATCATTTTGCAGAGCACTTGAACTGCACTTATTCATAGGTGTTTGTTCCAATAATTTTATTTGGTAGTTACGATTTTTTTTTTTTGCCTCGGATCTCTTTAGATCCTGATTAGCTAACACCTTAAAATGATAGGTAGCCCATGAACATCCTTTACCTCCTTCCTCACTGTCAAATGAAAAAACGAAAGAGATTAGCACCTCAGATAACACAGAATAACTTGGGTACACTAATCCTTTCTATTAGCTGATTTATAGCCTATGGAATTAAGGTGGTTTACTTTCATTAAAAGAAAGGAATAGGAGCAGTGGTGAATATGCTCACGGTCACCATAGAAAATGTGAAACCATAGTTGTTTAGACAGTATGGGCGTGTTCGGTAAAGTATTCAACATATAGAGGGATCCTAAAGTGAGCGCCTTCGGTTGCTAAGAAATACTCCCTTAGTCCCCCTCAAAGGACCACATTTGGAAGTAAATTTTTTTAAGGATTACAGAAAATTTTCCAGAAATAACCTTAATGTTCAGGATTTCAATAGTTTTCCTTTTTTAAAACTATTTTTATAAGTTTAATGTAATAAGGTTAAATGTGGAACTCATAATTTCTCAACAAGGACTTCGGAGGGAACCTTCCAAATTAGGAAGTAGGAATCCTTTTTGGGATGGTGGGTGTATAGTAGTACTTTTTGCTCTGTTACCATTCAAATTACGGTTGGAAGAAAAAGTTTGGCAATTCAAATGTCTGACAATGCAATAATCAAAACTGGACAAGTTTGTTTTAAGCAATTCTAGAAGATACTGGGACTACTCCACCTAGTGAAATTTGCGGTTGTGCAGGTCCCGCCGGATTATATATGGTCCTGGGGCCACCCCATCCTTTCCTGATTAAGTGTTGCGATCAGTGCTCTGATTTTGATTGAATTTGCTTATGATTCACAGATCTGCCCTAAAAAGGAAAAAATGTAAAAGAAAGAAACCCTAATCCATTCCAATCTCGACCCCAAGATTGTGTCCAAAGTTATGTGGCTATCTTTAATATACCAAGTAAAGTATTCATTGACCTTTCTGAAATATGGTTAGGTGAAGGGTCTGAAGAGCACATAATGTTTTGCAGGTGTTAGCATTCATGGTGGTCCAAAGGCGAGTTCCTTGCTGAATATTCCAGAGGCACCTTCATTCCACCATGAGTACAGCTCACTGGCTTGCACAGTTGAAATCGTGGATGATGTATATGAAGCCATTGATCATATACATGATCATGGAAGGCATGTTAACTTCTTTGATCTTTCTATCTGTCCAAATCGTATATCTTTGTATTTGTATGTGGAGTGAAATTTCTTAATTATTCAAAAGATTGTGTTGTAGGATAGGTTCCCCTCCGGGACACATGATTTCCACCCTGCTAACCAAGTTAAGTGGCCCGCGCATGGACCATGTCACACGGCCACTTTCAATCTTGGGATTGACCCACAGATACTTGCCCACAGGTTCCTTGGAAGGACAAGGCCGAGGCACTGCGTAGGCACCCAGAGTACCTTTCTGAGTGTGGTACTTGTCCTGCATCTAGGATCATTAGGGAGTCGTGGATTGGAGACTGGAATGCAGAGTTCAGTCACGTGGTCCTCCTATAGGGACACGGGTGGCCTACCTAGGCCCTACGGAGAATTGTGGATGGTTCCCCCCCCCCCTTCCCAAATAACACGCGGTGTCCATACATGTGTTTGTGGGCAAGCCAATGGGAGGTGGCCACCGTGTTGTACTGACCGAGTGACCGCACATGATCCATCTTGCAAGGCCCTCACCAACTTCCTATAAGTATGCCATTCGCCTCATTTATGAGCCAAGACTGAAAGGCAACATCCTCCCGCAATACCTGCCCTCTTCCAAACCTAGTTAGTCTGTCTTTTCGCTCCCTTTGCGCCTTTCCCTAGTGGATCTTGTCACAACGCTAATCTTCACCCATTAATATCACTATTTAACCCCTTGCGCTAGGAGCCTAGGACTCAGATTAAAAATAAAGAGTTGTAAAGGGGCTTACGTATCTCTGATTGTATTGGCAGTGCACATACTGATTGCATTGTAACAGAAGACCGTGAAGTAGCGGAAGTCTTTCTACGCCAAGTTGACAGGTTTGATTGCTTAAAATTATCTTATTCAAAACTTTAAAAGTATTTGTCATCTGTAGAATTGGTGAATTCAATACTTTTCATGTTATATGGTTTTTTCATTATACCAGGTTATTATGACCTGTTTGATCATGAGCCTGGATTCTTAGATGATTTCAATGTTATTCGCTTTAATACATTACACTTAAATGTTTGGCTGGTTATACATTTGCAGTGCTGCTGTATTTCACAATGCAAGTACAAGATTTTCCGACGGTTTTCGTTTTGGTCTTGGTGCAGAGGTCTTATATCATGAACCTGTTCTCTTTAAACGTTAAATTTAGCACGAGGTTCTTTCTCTCATATCTATACATTGTCCATTATTTACTGAACAGGTTGGCATTAGCACAAGTAGGATTCATGCTCGTGGTCCAGTAGGAGTTGAAGGATTGCTAACCACGCGATGGTATGCTTGATCTTTTTCTTCTTGTACTTTTGATGACCTGATATATGCTTCATGCTCTGAATTAATTGTTGAATAGTAAACATGCTCTTTTTCCTTATTTTGTCTTCCATCTTATTTGCTCAAGTATATATCTTGTCTACAAGGGTTGCCAATATGGCTCATTTTTTATATTTTTATTGAACTCTGAATAAGGTGGAACGGCCAGCTGGCCTGAAGTTGTTGAGACAAATTTTGAATTGAATTTTTAGTTTTGGTATGTGCCATGTGCCATGGCATTTAGAGCATTTACGACTATGCCCCATAATAGTCGAAAGGATCAGATTGTTAAATCTCTACTTGATGCCAATAGCTGTGAGTCTCTGTATCTTTACCTGATGTGAATACATCACTGTGTCACACCTCTTTTCTCCCTTCATATTTTCATTGTCAGGTGGAAGTGTTACACGCAACCCAACTGATAAGGTCGTAAATCTGAAAAAATGCAGCAATTTGGGGGTCCCCTTCCTTAAGGTAAGGAGGGGAAGGGTTGGTGTGGTGTGGTTGGGGAGACAGCTAGAAGTAGCAACTCTGAAAAGCAGAATAGGGAAAATTGGAAGTCATCGGGACTTGTGTTAACCCTCAAATAAGGCAGTGTTGCCTTACGGCCCTTACCAACTTGGCTGTGGATCACCTGTTTGAGGTTCGTGCAATCCAGGTGTTGGGTTCTGAGTCTTCCGACACGCTAGGGCATGTTAGATAGTCCAAAATGCAAGTTTCAAGTAATATTTTGAGTTGAATTGGAAAAAAAGAAAATTCTCATTGAACAGGTCACGCGAATAAATAAAATAGAAAATACTCCTTCCGCTCTAGACAAAGAGTCCATCATACTATTTTTGGATGTTTCACATAAAGAGTCCACTTTTTTTTTTTTTGATAAGTAAGGTAAAGTATTATAAACAAGCGCCAAATGAGGTGACGCGTCCTTGTACACTAGGGGTATACAAGATCAAAAATAGTCTAAACAAAAGAACTGTCCATGCTATCTACAAAAATGATCTTCGGAATTAGAATCGGCTATGTAGCACCAGAAGCGCAAAGACAAAAGGAAGTTCTTCTTAATTCCATCGACATCTGATTCGACATTCTCAAAAGCCCTCTTGTTCCTCTCTTTCCAGATGGACCACCAAACTGCTGCAGGAGCAAAGTCCCAGAACACGTTCTTCCTCCTCCTTTTGACTAACGACCATCCTCGTATCAGCTCAATAACAGAACTGGGCATAGCCCAAGAAACACAAGCAGATAGGAAGAGGAAACTCCATAACTCCCTCACAATGGGGCAATGCAGTAACAGGTGGTTCACATTCTCCTCCTCATTCTTACACATATAACACCGGTTGACATAAATCATACCACGAGATGTCAAATTCTCCCCCGTCAAAATAGCTCCCCTAGCTGCCTTCCAAACAAAAAGCCACACCCTGCTAGGGATTTTAGCTTTCCATATATCTTTCCATGGGAACGAGATTCTGTCTCTACCATTCAGCTTTGAGTAAAAGGATTTAACAGAAAATGTTCTGTTCTTAGCTCCCTCCCACACCACTTTATCTTCTCTCGACCCTTGCCTTTTAAATCCGTGAAGCAGACCCAAAAACTGCACAAATTCTTCGATCTCCCAATCATGTAAATTTTTGCCAAAAACAGGGCTCCATAGGTCTGCTCCCCATGATTAACTAAGAGAGCATTCACCGGTTCATCTCTATTAACCGTGATGTTATATAATTTAGGAAACAGAATCTGCAAAGTAGTATCCCCACACCAAATGTCTTTCCAGAATCTGACTTGATTCCTAGACCAATCTCAAACTTGATGAATCTGCTAAAAGCCTCCCAACCTCTCATGATACCTTTCCAGACACCAGACCCATGAGGGGATAGGACTTCACAAGGGAACCACAGGTGATTGCCCACACCATATTTACTCATCACTATCCTCCTCCACACTATCGACTAAATATTTCCATAACCACTTACCCAACAGCGCCTTATTAAAGAATTTGAGGTTTTTGACTCCTAAGTCCCCAACCTCCTTGCTGGAAATTCCCAACCGACTAAGTGAAATTTCTTCTTCTCATTAACTCCTTCCCAAAGGAAATCTCTTTCCAGCTTCTCAATTCTCTTTATCACCGAGGCAGGGCAACGAACAAGAATAAGAAATAAGTGGGGATATTAGAAAGAGTGCTCTTAATCAAGGTTAGCCTTCCACCCTTAGACAAGTACTGCCTCTTCCACCACGCCAATCTCCTCTCAAATCTTTCTACAACTGAATTCCAAACTTTAACATTTTTGAAAGAAGAACCTAAAGGCATACCCAGATAAGTCGTGAGGAGACTAGAATATTTGCATCCAAAGAATGAAGCTAGACTCTCCACATTATCCACTCTACCTATAGGGATTAACTCACACTTCGAAACATTTATCTTCATCCCCGACATTGCTTGGAAGAATTATAAGATTAAACGAAGATAACCCAACTGAGAACTATTCGCATCGCAGCAAACCAAGGTATCATCGGCAAATAGCAAATGAGAAACCGAAACACCCCGCCCTGGATCATTTCCCACCTCAAAACGCTTAAAACTGAAACACCCCGCCCTTATCGATGAGTCGGCCGAGAGCCTCCATGATCATAATAAACATAAAGGGAGAAAGGGGGTCCCCTTGACGAAGCCCTCTCAAGCTCGAAATAAAACCTTCAGGCTCCCCATTGATCAGAATAGAGTACCTGTAGAAATGCAGAAAAAAACCTACTTCCTTCATTTCTCTCCAAACCCCATTCCGTTTAGAAGATAAATCAGAAAATCCATCTAACGTGATCATATGCCTTCTCCACATCCAACTTGCACAATACTCTTGGAATCCCACTTTTCACCCTCGCATCCACCAATTCATTAGTTATCTGAGGTGCGTCCAAAATCTGGCAATCACCCCTGCAAATCAGAAATCACTCGACCGATAACCTGTTTCAATCTAGACGACAAGACCTTCAAAATCAACTTGTAGATACTACCAATGAGACTAATAGGTCTGAAGTCCTTTAACTCCTCTGCCCCTTTTCTTTTCTTTTTGGGATGATAGCAATAAACGAAGTATTCAGACTTTTCTCGAACCCCTCCTCTTCAAAGAAAGATCGAAATACCTCCAGGATGTCCAGCTTCACTACTTCCCAACGATGCTTGAAAAAAGCTGATGTAAAACCATCTGGACCCAGGGCTTTATCCCCTTTTAAGCTCCCCAAAGCTTCCACCACTTCCTTTTCTGTAAATGGTTGTTCTAGACGCATGCTGTCTTCCTCATGAAGGGTCTTGAAAGCTATCCCATCTATCTCCACTTCCCCTCCCACTTCCCCTCCTCTGTCTTCCGAAAAAAGATTTTTATAGAAGTCTACTATACCTCTTCTGATTTGAATCACATCTTCCGTCACATTACCTTCAATCTTTTATGCGCATTGGCCATCCGATGGAAGAATCTCATGTTCTTATCGCCTTCATGCACTTTTGCCTCCAGCAGATTTCTTCGCTGATTAACAGTCTTTTGATTTCCGCCTTAATTTCCTCACGTTGGACTGCTTCAGTTTCTCCCAGGGTACCCCTACCCTCCTTTTCATCCAGACTTTTCACTTTCTCCATAGCCTCTTTAATTTTAATCTCAATATTCCCAAACACCTCTCTATTCCAGACTTTAAGGTCCTCTTTTAGTAGTTTCGGCTTCTTAGCAATTCTAAAACACGGTTTACCAACCACAACGTAAGAGCCCCATTTTACCTTGACCCAATCCTTAAAACCTGGAGCTTTCAACCACATATTTTCAAACCTAAAAGGGGTTTTCCTCCTGGCAAGACCCCCGTACTGAAGCACAATGGGGGAATGATCAGATATTACCCTCGGGAGAGTCCTTTGATTAAAAATGCCTACCACCTCCTCCCAATCAGAGCTAAGTAGGAACCTGTCAAGCCTTGAGCACTGCCGACTACCCCCCCCTCTAAACCAAGTGAAGGCATTCCCCTCAAGGGGCAAATCCATCAGTTCCATATCATTAATGAAATCGTTGAAATCCACCATAGCCTGCGAAATCAAATGCCCTCTGAACCTCTCTCGAGGGAAACGGATCACATTGAAATCACCCCCTACGCACCATGGCAAATTCCACTTTTGTCTTACACAAGCCAGCTCTGTCCACAAACCTGCCCGGCGAACATGAGAACATGGACCATAAACACCAGAAAAAACCCACGAAGAGCCATCTGCCACCCACTTAAAAAGACACGAAACTGAGAATTCTCCCTTCACATGATCCTCAACTGAAACAACTCTTCTATCCCACATAACAAGAATGCCTCCTGTAGCCCCAACTGCATCAAGATGAACCCAGTCCATCCAACGGCAATCCCTATACTGTCCACCAACCTTCTATCTATACGACCCATTTTAGTCTCTTGCAAGCAGACTACAGATGGCTTCCACCGTCTAAGAGCTTCTTTAACAACCTGCCTCTTCCTATAATTATTCAAACCCCACACATTCCAACTAATCAGATTTATATCCATACCTATCTAAGTAGTTTACCTTTTGTTTACCAGTCCCTTCGCCTACCTTACCTGCTACCCCATCAAAATTAATGCTGCACCGTAAGTTTTTGAGCTCCCTACTTTCTCCATCCCGGCCTTAAAACGACTGGTTCCCACCTTGTTTCTTGCTGATAACCGCCCCTTCTTAAGTTCCATTAGTAAATCCACGATTCTATCTTCATAACCTTTACAAGAGACACCCAGATATTTCCCAAATTTTTTCGCTCTCCTACTCACCCAAGCTGAAATATCTTTGTTAGTCTCCCCTTCAGTCAGCAATTCTGGCTCAAAAACCTCGTCTGGTCTGACCACCGACAAAGGACTGTAATTATGTTTTCAATTTTCATAACCTTTCATCTTTACCCTTCACTTGTATTGTAACCATATCGATTGTGCTCAAGTATTTTGGTAATTATGATAAACTCCAATGACATTAATATATCTCTTAATTATTTGACTTTTCAAACGGGGACTCTTTGGGTGTAACTGAGGGAGTAATAAAGAAGGCATGCAACTTTTGTCTAGCAGCCATGTTGAGAGAGAGAGAGAGAGAGAGACTAAAATGCATGTTTCAAACAATATTTGGAGTTAAACTGAAAAGAAGAAAGGCTAAAGAACATCATCATCCTCCATGCTAGAGATTTAACAGTGAGACCCTTGCTTCACACAAAAAAATTAAAATAGAAAGTAGTTATAAGAAGAAATGCAACTTTTGTCTAACAGTCACACAGAGACCAAAATGCAAGTTTCAAATAATATTTGAAGTTAAAAAATGAAAATTCTCATTGAACACGCCACACGAAAAATTAAAATAGAAAATGAAAAAAGAGAGGCAACTTTTGTCTAACAATCACAGAGAGAGAGAGAGAGAGAGGTTATTGATGTAATTTTATACAACATGTTTCCAGCTCATCATGTCAGAACTTCTTGAAGTATAATGTGTCTGAGTTGTTCATGTCACAAAAAATGTGCGAGTGTCAGTACTTCTTAGATGGAAATAGTACTAGAGTAATTGATACCTCCAGGCTCCAATTATCCCATAGTGTGACCCTACTGAAAATGGTGAGAGTGAAAAGAGATGCAATTACAATCATGCCTCGGGGGTGTTATGTCGGGATGTTTTTTTTTTTCCTGGTATGTGAATGAGTAGTCATATCGTAGTGAAGCTTAAATATTATTCAATGACAGATTATCTTATGAGGTGTGGAAAAGTTAGTTGGACATCTTCCATTTTTATTTTCCTTTTTCAGAATGTAAATGAGTTTGGTGCCTCTTTTTATTTTTTGGCGAGATTTAGATTTTGGGGGGGGGGGAAGTTTATTTCATAGACTTGCCTGCTTTTGCCCAGATTTTACCTCGGGGAAAGTAGTACTCTTGCCAAATGACGTGGTTTCTCTTTTTCAACCTCTTGTAAGTTCTGATGTAATCTGTGTTCCGATGCATGAGAATAGGTGGACCTAGGATTTTTTGTCAATGGGAACACTGAGCATGACTAAATAGGGGACAGTTTCTATTGTGAAGTGAATGTTATTTAATGTCAAGTTACCTATTTTAAAAACATCTTAATATGATAAAAGAACGTGTATTTGCCTATTGGCTTGTGTATAAATGATATTCATCTATGAGCATAATAACTCAGCCTAGTAATCATCCACTAAGAAGTGATAACTTGGTAAAGAGATACTTCTCCGTTTTGCAAAGAAGTCAAAGGAGACTTGATACACATTTATTTGTTTCGTCAAAGTTTTAAATTTTGTGATTCAGTAGTATTTCTTATGTAGTTTATAATAGTTAAGTTTTTAATGTTTAAACTAAATGAATGTATGTCAAATATTGAATCCAGGAGGGGCCAAGCAGTCATGTTAATTTTTAGAAAGTGTGAAAATCTAAGTGTGTATAGTTCTTTGTTTGGTTATCTGCTAAGATGGAAAAGAATTAAATTTGTATCAGAATTTTTTATTTTCCGGTTTTTTGTCACCTATTTTCGTGCAAGATTTTTCTTAAAAGTGCCCCTATGGCACTTGCAAAGGATCTAAACTATGAAATATTAAACATTGGAAGTAAAAGCACCAATGTATTGAAGATACACCCTTATAGTGTTGGTTGCCAATACAAAATATTTCCTAATTTAGATTCCTAAGACGAAAATTCAAATATTTAATGGGAGCACCTTGACATCAGAAGGCCTAATGGCCTAGAATATGTCTGAAGTCTCCTAGTAAAATGGCGTTCTTAAACATACAGTGGGGGGGGGGGCGCACATGCCCCCAAGTAGTTGTCGTGAACACGAAGTTTCCTTATGCTGAGATAGGACTTTTGAGTGTGTTATCTCCGTATATGTTTGAAAGTTGGTGGTTCCTGTTACTTCTGGATTCCTAATTGCCAAACTATGCTTTTGGTTCACAACTTCCTTTCGCATTCTGATTTGTTATTGTCAACCATCTCTTTCAATCAATATACTGAAATGATATTTACCGTACTGCAATAGCCAATAGCACATTATAGAAATTTTGGTACTAAATTTGTGGTTGGAAGATGCAATTTCTTTAAATGGTGTGCCGAGTAGAAATATATTGATTTGCATTCATCTACGGAAGTTGATGTCCAATTAGAAGCAATAGATTCTAAATTTTAGTTTGAAAATGAAATGGAAATGCATCTTTGAGAAAAGAAGGTGATACGCTTTGTTAAAATTTCATGTTCAGCAAAAAATCTGATTTAACGCATAGAAAGCATGATGTTATCATTTTGTTTGATTAGTTTGTGATACTTGCATCGAATCACCAAAAGCATCATATTTGCAAACAACTTTCTTCCCCTATTATCTATTAGCAAAGTTGGTAATCTGTTGATTGCATTATTGTGATGCAGGATTGCAAGAGGTAGTGGGCAAGTCGTGGATAATGATAAAGGGGTTGTTTACACCCACAGGGACCTTACTACGCAAACTTGAATCCGTGTCAGCTTGGGATGGTGGAAGTACTGATTTTCTCAACAAATTTCTGTGGGAACGACCAGAACAAGAAGCTGCACTTTGAAAATGAAGGAAGTAGTAGAATCAGATGCTCCATTTAGCAGGAAAAGAGGAGAGCAGCGGTTGTTGTCCCTCCTCATGTTGTAATGTAATATTGGACTGTTTCTTATCCCCGCGTCGTCATAGTTCCTGTGAGTTAATTTATATTACTGCGAGTTAAGTTTTATTTTCGAAGGTCAGTGCTTTTTGAGTTAGGTAGTTTACAGTGTACTTTTTAGGTGATTTATAGAATAACTCCTGAAATAAAGTTTTATATTCAGTTTCATACATTGTTCTAACCTTTTGATTTTGATTCGCTTCGTTTAAGTGAATTAACATGCAATGGGTTTAACACAATTTAAACAGGCAAACACTTAGGTAAGACAAATCCTCTTTACCCGATCCATTATATGTTGGTGGGTTGAGTTGTAAAAAAGTGAGACTCCGTCTTACGAATTAAGATACGTTGGGAGTGAACATGGTTCAATGTAATCTTTGGAACATGATACATGTCAATCACAATCTTTGTCTTGGTTTGTGTTTCAAAGGTTGCATGTTATATCTAAAACTATTACTAAAACAGAAGCCGCTGTTACGTGATGGTTTTCTGTGAAAAGCTAAAAGTTTTAAAGATATTTTGTTTTGCCACGTGTCACTTTTGATACGGTAGAAGTTTTTTTTTTTTTTCAAAATCGATTAGTTCAATCTAAATTTTTTAAATCTAATTAGATAAAATAAAATTTCTAAAACTAATTTGATAAGATAAAAACAGATTTATGATATAGTTTTACGAGTAAATTTATGATAGATATTTATGATTTATTTTTTTATTTTTTTTTCAAATATTGCTTAATTAAATTAGATTTTATCCTATGTAATTTATACAAGTTTAATTTGATTAGAACTCTTCAATTTACATCTCTTTTCATTTTCATATTTTTTTAGTTTATACAAATTATCCACGGGATAATTCTATGCTACTAGTTCTTCTACTAATCTATATTTATTAATTATTAATTAATAATCTATTAACTATTATTAAAACAGAAGTCGTTCTTGCCACATAGTGACTTTTTGTTGAACGCTTAAAGTTTTAAAGGAATTATGTGTTTCCACGTGTCACCTTCTTGTGAAGTTGTAAAAAAAAATTATTTTTTTTTGCTGCCAAAAATTAAAACCGGATAGATTATAAAACCAGTGTCTCATTTATCTATGGTAAAGGTTTTTTTTAATTATTATTATTTGCTGTCAAAATCGATTAGTATGAGATAGATTTTATCATATTTGATTTAAACACGTTTCAGTTGATTAGAACCCCAAATTTTCATGGTAAAAATATTTTTTGCGAATAAATTTTATCACATTTGATTTAGCGTGTTTCAATTGATTAAAAATCATTAATTCTCATGGTAAAAGTTTTTTTTTATTTTATTTACCATTTTTTGTTTTTAAAATCGGTTTGTACCGGATAGATTTTATTGCATTTGATTAAGACAAGTTTAATTTGATTAGGACTCCTCAATTCTCATGGTAGAAGTTTTTTAATTTTTATTATTTTACCAAAACTCAGTCAATTTAAAATAGATTTTATCAAATTTGATTAAACGTGTTCCACCAACACCACAAATAACTACTACGAAATATCTTGGAAATTCTATCTACAAAATTTGCATGAATTTTCGGTTTGATGATTCAGTGTGATCTCGCATTTTTTTAAATTTATTAATTATGTGGACATCTTATTGTTGTTAGTTCATTCAAATAGCTTGCAAATTATATTTACAAAATTAAAATTCAAAATCAACACTAAGTTAATTGTGCATCGTAATAACCTAGTTTTTACTAATAATCGAAATAACTTAATACAAGTTGAATCAAATGAATGATACGGTGGGAGTATCTGAATCTCCTTTTGTCTCTTAATGTCGTCTCAAGTTTTGGTTAGTCAATAGGTTCATACAAGTTGAACCAAATGAATGACTGAGCCAATTGCGTAGTGGCACAAATGAGTGTTTCAAAGCTCATCAAGCTTTGTTTTTGATAAAAGTCAACTTCATCCTTCATAAAGCTTAGTTGTACTAATAGTTGTAGAAATAGTTGTAAACCTAACATTGTTGTTTCTTATTTTAGTTCCACTGATCAAATTCATCAAAGGCTACAACTACAGAGATCAAATTCATTCCGACATCATAAGAAAGCTATGATTCTGGCTAATGCCCTCCGAACCAAGTTTTGGCAGCTTGCACATCACATCCATACGCCCACAGACTATAGTAACAATCATAAATGTTGATAGCAGGAAATATGAGAAACTTAGATTATGGTGCTGAATTATATTTGCAGCAACAAAGAGGATAATCATAGCCCGGAGCTAATTTATAGCTAAAAGAGCTAGAAAGCCTAGTTCAGCCTCCACAAGTTTCACACTCGAGGATCCCTAAACAGGACACTGTAAATAAATATAAAACATGATCCCCAGATCAAGGAATTGATACTAACAATACCCAAAATAGTAACACCCAACAGGTACTTGTTCCATGAGACCATTACACTATTATATGCTAGTCCAACATATTTATGCCTCTATGAAATTCTTGAGGTTCTTCAGCCAGTTCTTATACTCTCTTTCGTCTTTGTGCAACATGTACTCGTGCAAGTGGTTAGTCGAGCTTGGCTTGATTCCCCTTATCTCCAAGTACTTGTGAAAACCCTTCTGCAGATTCTCATCCAAATCACTGCAGGTAAAAAAAAAAAAAAAGAGAAAATGTTAAACAACACATTCAAATAACTAAAAACTAGATGCGAGCAAATAAGAAGATATTTCATTTTACCAAAATGACAGGAGTTCTTACCCACATTATGAAGTAGTAAGACATTACGAAGTGTCATTAGATCGCAACTTACTTCCAAAAAAGGAGCTACTGAACCCTACAGATTGAAAAAAAGAACTACCGAAACACCCTTTTCTTTTTCCGAAGGGATTATTTGCTTCAAGTTTGTGTTTCAAATGCTGCTACTACCAAGAGAAGAAGTGAAGTGATGGAGAGCAACATCAACGGTAGATTTGATCTTTCATATGCAATTTCAGAAATATGGTAACAGCGTGATAAAACAAATAATTTCCATAAGATGATGAAGGAATGGTTAAAGAAACACTAGCAGACCAGTTGCTGATTTTAGAAGCATTTGCTTTTGAGTTTAGGTCTTCAGGTGTAGATTAAAAGTGAAGAAAAAAAAACTCACTCGAATGCAGGTCCTTCGTAAGCCATCTGATCTTCAGGAATTTCTGGATCCTTGACAGACAAGCTGTCAATTGTAATCTTATCTGGAATAGCAGTAGCACAGAACTCCAAGGAGGGTCCACCCTTTTTAGAAACTGTTATAACCATTGAAAGGCTTGACTGGACGTCATCTTCAGTATCCTTGTCATCATCCTCATCTGTAGTAAGGCTAGACAATTCAACTTCCACAGTGATAGTTTCTCCTTGGTATTCTCTGCTCAGAGATATAGTTTGTTGCCCAGGATTATCTTCAATTTCGAACGGGAAACCCGCTGGAACCTCTTGAACCTGCAAAAACATATTTTAATAATATCAAGTCTATCTTTTTCCCACTTCACATCATCTTTCACGGTTAAGTTTGTTGTGATGTCACAATAAGATAAATTTTTTCAAAACAGTGCTGGCGATTTGCCGATAATTGAACACTATTATCAATATCAAATGAACAAAATTCTAGGTCATCTAGAAAATCATATTTCGATAAATAGTAGCAGCTGAAAGCTTGTCTGTAAGAGAAATTTGCTCACGACAAAAATCATCAACAGAACTGCAAAGTGAAGATGGATAAGGTGCATCATGCCCAATTAATACGAATCTAAGATTTGATTAACACCAAAAAAAATTAATGAGACAACAGGAGAAGATATGCAGGTAGATACCCTCATTACATAAGAAAAGTTATACAGACCAAACCATCATCAAAGTTTCAGAATTTCAGTAAAAACTTGTAATTTAAATCTATCAATTCGTCAAAGGTTCAGAATATTGAACCAGGAATGAGTATCTACTTTATACACTCATTTGTTCGATTTTAGATGCTCAAATGCCAAAGAATACTGCTGATCAGTTTCACCCTTTCAGCTCAATAGACTGATTGGTTGAGCTAAATCTAAACCCTAGGCCGCGCCTATGGTGGGTGGATTATACCCTCAAATGAAAGTATAAAACAATCACATATGATTGAATAACAGGATCAAAGCTTGAAAAGACACAACTTGTACAAATATAAATGGCATCACTGGAACAAACATTAGCTGAATCAATGACTATTTTATTCAGTGAAAAAGGTTTTCAGGATTATACAATAGTAATTTATAGGAACATCTTTGTAGTACATGCAAAACCATACTCCGGTTGACGCGTACTTTGATATTTGTCTATTATCGGATACAATACCCACGTAAACACTTCTCTTTCCTGATTCTTTATTAAAAGGAAGAATTTTTTTCCCAGAAAAAGTTTTACACCGAAATAAACGGAGTGCAAAATATGATTCAAAGTCAGCTCAAGGCAACTACTAACCCAATCAATATGGAACATCGATTGTAACCTTGTAAAGCTGTACTTGGGCATAGCCTAAATTTCTCTCCAAAAACTATTACCCGACACGAAATATCGAATTTAAATAACATTTTTCGACACCCATCTGGTAAATTTTGTTATCTAATTAATTACTGAAAAATCAAAGAAAATGAGATTAAAAAAAAAACTCACTTCAAAACTATCGGAGTCTTCTTGGGCGCACTGGATCTCCGAATCAAGGACTCGGAGGAGTGACTCATCGGAACTCGGTCGGTTCAAAGCTGGGGAAGTCGAATAGTGATGCGTCGAAGGGAATGGACTAGTATTGGGGATAATTTTCTTAGCGAAATCGCAGTGTTTAACGGCAGAGAACAGAGCAGCGTAGTGGTGATTGTACCTCTGACCGCCGATGAATCTGGCGGCGAGAGGTTCGATGGTTGAAGCCGATCGGCGGAGTATGGTTTGGAGAGCCATTGGTTAGAGTTCGGGGTTTTGTGGTTTGAGAAGAGAGGGTTTTACGATCAGGGGGTTTAAACTTTAAGCAGATTAGGGTTTTAGGGAAGGAAATGATCCGTCGAGTTATAAAAGAGGTTGTGGGGTACAATGTGCTGTGCCTGTGCGCTGCCATACGATAAGAAACTTCTTTCATCGAGTGATAGTTAATAGTAGCTCGGGTAATTAGAACCTGAAATCTACCGACCCATCTAACTCAGAGTCCAGATCTCCTGTACCACTTATGTGTACCACTGGTGTACCACTTTTTATCTCGACCATTGCATCTCAATCATTGCATCTCAATCAATGGTTAAAATGAAAAGTGGTACACCAGTAGTACACACAAGTGGTACAGGAGATCTGGACTCTCTAACTCGACGTGCAAATTAGGCAACTCAAATGGACATATAAATTAGAATAAATTATAAAACAGTATATCTTTTAAAACATGTTTTTAAATAAGTCTAACTATTTTTTAGACATATCTTTTATATATAATTTTGGGATAAAAGTATGTCACTGCCCTTTATATCTAAAAAATTGTATGGTATACATGATTTACCATCATATTCTTATTTTTTTTTGTCTTTTTCAATTTCTTTTTAACGGCAAAACCTTTTCAATGGCGGCACCTTTCGTCAGACCTAACCTACTTGCAATTTCACATTTCACCTATCTCAGGGCATATCATGAGTTCAAGAAAGCTTACTTTAATCTCAATAGCAACTCTTGTTGGAGACATCGCCTCCGCAATTGCAATCATTTTCTTCCTCAACCCTTAAAGAAAGTTTCAACCGTCGATCCATTTCTTGTTTTTTATAATTAAATTTCCTTCTCCGGCGAGCATGACGGAGTAATTTCGCCTCCTCGATGAAATTACACCTTGTATTCTTACACGAGTCTGATTCATGAATTTCTTTATGGTTATTTATGAATGTGCACCATTTCGTTTTTTGTTTTTAATATGTTAGATGTTGTGCTTTCATGTATGGAAATGTTATTGCTGGAGCTAGTTTGATGTGCATCATGCAAGATAAGTTATATTCTGATTGGATTTTTTATAATTGTTTCGGTTGTTCAGTTACATTAAATTATGCTATTTCTGTCAGTTTGTGTGTGTGCTTTCGGGGTTGTTAGCGTTGGATTTGCTCATGAATGATGAGAGGGGATGTCTTGAGTTATTAGATCAATCTTATAGGTTGCTAGGTATGTATACTTGGATGGCATTGATAATGATTTACATTTACTTTAGAAATCTTTTATGTTTTTGAGTTCCGCTAAATGGTTATCGAATATTTTCATGAATGTGGCAGTAAATTTGTAATGCATTGTTACGTACCATTAGTTCAGTTATTCATTGGGCTTATAAACATTTAAGCTCGTCTCATGATTGGGAGAGCTTAACTAGAAATTAATGAGGCTAGATCTAGTTTGAATTTGTAAATGTTTGAACGTGTATTGCTTGGCTTCGAGTGTTGGAAAGGATTTACTGAATTTAGTAGTTTTCACTAGTTGTTAGAGAATTGGAAAAGTGTTCTATGCTAGGTTGGGTTGGGTTGCCAACACTATAGTGCGAAATGTGTCTCTTGATTTTGACTTGTTTGTTGATATTGTTAGGGAAAATACGTAAAAAGCAACAATGTCGAAAACAGAAAATCCTAGATATATTGTAGAATCGTGCACAACGCACTTTCCTGCAAGAATTATTCGACTCTTATCGATGCACAGGGTTACACGAATATTCTTGTGGGATAAGACTACAAGTTCCCTCCTATTTCTGGTACTGAAAACGAGAGATTACTGTTGGAGTTTTTCTGTGAATTTTTGTCGCCCAAAAGCGAAGATGATGGAACTAATATATAGTTTATGTGTATCGATTTGCAAATAATCAAAAATCCTTTCAAACTGTTGTAACCTTTGGAACAGTCACCAGACAACCGCCAGAAAAAACTGTTGCAAGGTTATTCGTTGCGAGAACAATAAGTCGAAAGGAAACATAACGCTTTGATTATTTAACACCCGTAAGCTCGTGAAACTTATGTGAATGTGCACTCCGCACCCCCAGATTCACAGTGTAGTATTCCCGAACTCACCCATCTTCGAAACATAACCCCGATTATACCAAATGACCAATGATTTTACTTAAATCGTCAACAATCCTCCCCCATTTAAGTATAATCCTTGGTTTAGTTAAAACTAACAAATATAGCAACTTATGCATTAATGGCAATGTCACGAAGATTGAATTACCACCTTAGTAATATTACACATTTCAAATATTCGAGTATCAGGGTGTGTCTAAGCATTGAATCCTTTTACATATTTTGAATACATGAAGATAATATACACATAAGTTAAAATAACTCCAAAAGTTTATATCGACACTAATTATACAGGCCTTGTGTCCATATCAATTCATGAGCATATAGAAAGCCAACCCTGAACTTCCTTGAAGCAGCCTAACTTTATGCTCATATAGGTGAATCTTTCATTGTGCACCTGCAATTGCACTATATCAAAAGATTTATTAAGAAGAAAACTTTCAACCTAACCATGCAGGTAAAAGCACATACCTTTGGGACAATGTCATGTGCGTAAATCTAAGACAATAGGCCTTCCACATTGAATTCTGCCTCTAACATTGTATTAGAGGGGAATTGGGTATCCTATCACCAAAGATTCATACGGGTTTAAGACCCATCCCAATAGCTAACTTGTGAACCAAGTCTCTAGCCAACCCTTTGGTCAAATGATCGGCTAAATTATGTTGAGATCTCACAAACACAACCGAAATCACCCCATGAGTAATCCAACTCACGTACCGCGCAATGTCTAACGCCTAGGTGTCGCGACTTCCCATTATATACTTGATTATAAGCCTTAGCCAAAGTCGATGCACTATCACAATGGATAGAAATGGGTGAAATTGGTTTTGGCCATAATGGAATTTCATAGATCAAATTCCTAAGCCACTCCGCCTCTTTTCCGGCTGCTGCCAAGGTAATGAATTCCGACTCCATGGTCGAGATAGAAATACACGTTTGCTTTTTGGAAGCCTATGAGATGGCACCTCCCCCAAGCAAAAACACCCAACCCCTAGTAGAAGAATGATCTTCTACATTGGTTATCCAACTAGCATCTGAGTATCCCTCTAATACTGAATGATGCCCCATATAAGACAAACCATAGTCCTTGGTTGACTTAAGATATCTTAGCACATGATTTACCGCACGCCAATGATGACCACCTGGGTTACTCGTATACCTGCTTAACTTGCCCACCGCATAAGCAATATCTGGTCTTGTACTAGTCATAGCGTACATCAAACATCCTATCACCCGAGAATACTTAAGCTGTGATATCAGATTACCTGTATTAGGCATAAGCTTCTCATTAGGATCCATAGGAAAATTTGCTGGAGTAGAATTCATACAATTGAACTTCTTTAACACTTTCTCAATGTAATGAGATTGAGTCAAAGAAATTCCATTGTTACTCCGCTTGATTTTGATTCCAAGAATCACATCCGCCTCCCCCATGTCTTTCATGGCGAAATTTGATGATAAAAATGCTTTACAAAGGTCAACTTGATTTTGGTTAGTACCGAAAATCAACATATCATCAACGTACAAGCAAATTATAACACCATTACCGGTATTATCAAACTTGCTATATACACACTTGTCGGATTGGTTAAGCTTAAAACCACTAGACAAGACAACCTCATCAAACTTATGATGCCATTGTTTAGGAGCTTGTTTGAGCCCGTACAATGATTTAACAAGCTTACACACCTTATGCTCACGTCCTGCCATAATGAAATCTTCCGGTTGTTTCATATATATTTCCTCTTCCAAGTCCTCCGTTTAAGAACGCAGTCTTAACATCCATTTGATGGATCACAAGATTGTTAATTGCAGCCAAGGCAATCAATAACCTAATGGTGGAGATACGAGCAACCAGCGCATAAGTATCGAAATAGTCAATACCTTCTTTTTGTCTAAAGCCTTGGATGACCAATTGGGCTTTATATTTGTCAACTGTACCATCAACTTTCATCTTCCTTTTGAAGATCCACTTGCAACCCAAAGGTTTACAACCACGTGGAAGATCCGTAAGGATCCATGTGTCATTACCCATAATGGAATCCATTTCATCATTAATGGTTTCTTTCCAAAATGAGACATCTTGAGACTCCATAGCCTCTTTGTAAGTCCTTGGATCCTCATCAATATTATAACAATATGAGTATTGGAATCTTACCTCATCTCTTGTCCCTTCCACCAAATAGGTTTGGAAGTCGGGTCCAAAAGACTTTGGTTTGCTAGCCCTTTTGCTCCTACGGAGCTCTAGTGGCTCATTTTGAGATGTAATGTTCTCATTAATCTCTTTTCCAACAGTAGTGGGGTTCATATCCTTTGGCCTAGGTATGGAAGAAAACCTAGTTTCATCAAATATAGCCTCCATTGACTCGATAACAGTGTGAACTGCTACTGAATCATTAGGCTCAATGACATAAAACCTATAGGATTTGGAATGCATAGCATATCCAATAAAAATACAGTCAATGCCTCTTTCACCCAAGGTTTTAATCTTGGGCGCGGGTAGTCTTACGACCGCCCTACATCCCCAAACTCACAGATATCCCAAGTTTGGTTTCCTTTTATGCCAAAGTTCATAAGGGGTAATAGGATTCCGTTTGTTGGGAGTCCTATTTAGTAAATAACAAGCTGTTAACATGGCTTCTCCCCAAAAACCCTCACTCAAACCCGAGTAAGATAACATGGAATTAATCATCTCTTTAAGAGTACGATTCTTCCTCTCAGCTATGCCATTTTGTTGTGGCGTATAAGGAGATGTGACTTCATGTATAATGCCACAAGACCCAAAATAGGATGGATCATAATATTCACCACCTCTATCGGTACGTATCTTCTTAATCTTTGAAGATAATTGAAGTTCAACCTCATTTTTATAGATAATAAATTTGTCCATTGCCTCATCTTTAGTGTGGAGTAAAAACACATAGCAAAAACGAGTACAATCATCTATAAATGTTACCACATACTTCTTATTACCCAAAGATGGTGTGGAATACAAATCACAAAGGTCACTATGAATAAGTTCTAGGATTGAAGAAGATCTATCAATATTGCGAAAAGGTTGTCTAACAATCTTAGTCAACAAACAAGTATTACATTTATTTATATTCATGTTAAAGGATGGAATAAGCTCATTCTTTGACATTAACAACATGCGTTTATAGTGAACATGACCTAAACGAGCATGCCACAAAACTGAAGTATCAATTTCAGAACATGCCATAATATTGTTTACAACATCATGCTTTATATTTAACATAAACATGCCATTACATAGATATCCAAATCCTATAAATACACCACACTTGCTTAAAATAAATTTGTCCGACTCATAAACTTGTTTAAAACCATCCCTACATAGCAAACTTCGAGAAACTAAGTTTTTACGAATACACGACACATGTAATACATTCTTTAACAGAATATTTTTTCCGGAACTAAAATTTAATGTAACAGTTCCTTGGCCAACAATTGCTGCTTTTGACTCGTTCCCCATAAAGAGTATGGATCCATCATTCACTGGTTCATACTTTTCAAACCACCTACGATCTTTGCATACATGTCTTGTTGCACCCGAGTCTATCCAACATGTACCATCATCATCCTGCACATAAAATGCCTCAAAAATAAATGGTACATAATTCACATCAAAATTAATATCACAAGTTAAATTCTGACCTTGATGTGTAGGCGGACCTTGGTCCTTAGACCCCTGCCCAGAACTGTTATTGTATGCTCCTTTATTCTTGCTCCTTTTCATTCGGCAATCAGCCTTGAAATGCCCACTTTTACCACAAATCCAACATGCACCCTTAGGTTTTATGACAGTATCATTGCTAGTGTTGCCTAAGGTTCGTTTCTGGCCCCTGCCTTTATTCTTAGAAGAGCCTTCACCGGCGTCCACCATTTTTTGGCCCTTGCCTTTGTTCTTAAAAGAGCCCTCAGTCGTTTCCACCATATTGATGGAAGTCGAGTCCATAGCCTCTTTTCCCTTGGACTTGCCGCCCTCCTACATCCTTAGAGATTCCTCTATGCGCAAATGACTACCGAGTTGAACCAGAGTCAACTCTTCCTTCTTATGCTTAAGCATATGTTTGCAATCTTTCCAGGATGGGGGCAATTTATCTATAATGCTGGACACTGAAATAGACTCATGACCCAAAATACGAAGCAGTTCATTGTATGGTTCCATTACCGGTCTAGAATCTACCATCTTATAATTCATAAAGTTTCCAACTAAGAATTTCTTACTAGAGGCATCTTCATCCATATACTTAGACTCTAGGGAATTCCATAGTTCCTTGGCAGACTCAACATTTTGGTAAATATCAAATAGAGAATCAGACATACCGTTAAGAATGTGGCCTCTACAGATGTAGTCATCATTCTCCCATTTACTCCTCTTCCGCAGATCTTCCACAGTCCCATCATCCGCGCCCTGCATAGGAGTGCTCAACACATATACCACCTTCAACGTCGTCAACAGAAAATGCATCTTCTTCTGCCACCGACGAAAATCAACCCCTTCAAACTTCTCCAGTTTCCCAAAATTTGTAGTCATTTCTTTCACACTCGACATTGTACAACAGTAGATAATTCTTGCAGATTGTTAGGGAAAATACGTAAAAAGCAACAATGTCGAAAATAGAAAATCCTAGATATATTGTAGAATCGTGCACAACGCACTTTCCTGCAAGAATTATTCGACCCTTATCGATGCCCAGGGTTACACGAATATTCTTGTGGGATAAGATACAAGTTCCCTCCTATTTCTGGCACTGAAAACGGGAGATTACTGTTGGAGTTTTTCTGTGAATTTTTGTCGCCCAAAAACGAAGATGATGGAACTAATATATAGTTTATATGTGTCAATTTGCAAATAATCAAAAATCCTTTCAAACTGTTGTAACCTTTGGAACAGTCACCAGACAACCGCCAGAAAAAACTGTTGCAAGGTTATTCGTTGCGAGAACAATAAGTCGAAAGGAAACATAACGCTTTGATTATTTAACACCCGTAAGCTCGTGAAACTTATGTGAATGTGCACTCCGCACCCCCAGATTCACAGTGTAGTATTCCCGAGCTCACCCATCTTCGAAACATAACCCCGATTATACCAAATGACCAATGATTTTACTTAAATCATCAACAGATATTCTTTTGTCAACCATGTTTTCCCTTTCAGTTTAAATCTTTTTTTTTCTTTGAAAATCTGAGATCTTTTAACCATGGTGAGCTTCATATTTTCCTATTTTGATTCATGTAGATTTTCAGCTTAATGTTTTTTCCCTGATGGGTATCTGTCATCTCCTGCTTTGTTGTTTGTTCTTCATGAATTTATGCATTTGTTTTTGGTTTTGAATTCCATCATATCAGTGAAAATAGTCACTTACGAGTCGCTGAATAATATTATGAGGTTGATAAATGGAGTGTTAGCTCTATTATTGGCTATATTGCCAAGGAAGACTTCTATTCTTGAAGGTATTCATGGTTGGGAGCTTCCGTGGACCTTGACTTCCACGTTGGATGGAAAAGTAAGTATTTGATTGTCCAATGATTGCTTTCTGAAATAGGTGTTCTCTAGCTTAGCTTGAAATTTGCAGGAGCCGAAATAGGTCTTCTAGATCAACAAATTAATTATTCATGCGGGACTTCCTTTTTGTTTTTGGAAATAACGTGTAAGAGTTGCATAATTTATGATAGTATTTCATCCCTTATCTAATTTGTGCCATCTCATTTTGGACATTAGATCAGATATTGTACTAAATAATGCAATGACTGGCCTAGAGTCTGAAAAGATTTCCTTTGGTTTCGCTGCATGGGGTGGGAAGTATTTGGAGTGTTTGGTTTGTGTGAGCAAAAAAATGGATGGACTTTTTTGCTTCCTGCATCTAGCAAGTCAAGAGCTACAGCAAGCACTTCACTTTTAGCAGTTGTCTGAGCAAACTGCTACAAAGAGACTGAAGGCAATAGTTTACCTAAGAAGGTAGATATACAATTAATCCTCTATCTGGGATCATATTCACTCAGAAGATGTTGGAAGGAACCGAGTTGGGTGAAGACCAGAGAGAACTTCTGCAAACGAGTGCCTTGTGCCAGCGGTAGCTGAACAAAGTGCTTGATGACATAGATCTAGACTCCATCATTGACGGGTATGATAAGTTGAATCTGTTAAACATATTACTTTACTTCGATAATGTGATGCACCTGAATCTTTTAGCATTCGTTAATTATTATTTTTAGCATGGAAGCTCTTGCTCAAGCATGATATAGATCTTGCTCTTGCTCTTTCTTTCTCTCTCTCTCTATAAATATAGATATTAAAAAGTGCAAGGGAAAAAGTAAAAAATGAAAATAAAATAAAAATAGGCTCATTATAAATACAAATATAACCATTTACAGTTCTCAACAATTCTATATTACTTATAGTAGTGAAATTAAGTGTGATAAACATTTGCCAAAGATAAAAGGTCTTCAGTTTCTTCTCATTTCCCTTTTCATTTACTTTTCTAATAATAGTTTTTTGGACAGATGTGATTCATCATTGACGGACATCGTGTTTTGGGTTACAATGCAGGATAACACATGTAGGATGTGGGGTGCCAGAGGAGTTGCTGAGCCAAATGTTTGGAAGTAGTGCAGATGCAACTGAGAGGGCATCGACTTGCTCATCAGCAGGAAACTGGTGAAGCTCATGAATGGTGATGTTCAATATCTAAGGGAAGCGAGGAAGTCTACTTTCATCATATCTATTGAACTTGTTGCAGCTAACAAGCCCAAAGCGTAAATGGTCTTTGCCGGTGTTAAATCCCTCGTCTGCAGGGTGTCTGTTTCACCTTTGATACAATGCTATGTTCCATCTCCATTCTCTGAACTTTCTAGTTTCAGAAACTTTTTTTTCTTCCAATAAGTTGTAAATGTGCAAATTTGGGTTCTATGAAATGGCATACATAGGGTTTTGACTTGGATCGACACTTTGTTTAAGGTTATTTGATTTTGAGGTTTATCTGATTTTCGAATAAGCTGAGATATGGGAGGGATATTTCTCAAGAAGCTAGATGCTTGAGATGTAATGCCAATGTTGAGAGATTGTCCTAGAGTGATGGAGACTTGGAAAAGATACATTAATGACATTCAATTGCCTATTTTGTTCATAGTAATCATTTGGTAGAATTGGAAAGATGGTAATAAAGAAACAATAGTGCATGAAAAGTTTTGTGTGCACGTATGTTGTAAGAACATCATCAACTACGCGAATGAGATCAAGTGACGCCTGATCTTGACATCAGCATTATTGGATTTTTTTGTTTTGAAAAAATTGTCTAAACAGTTTTAATACCTAGCATTGGCATCAGCATTATTAGATTTTTTTTAGTCTTGAAAAAATTGTCTAAATAGTTTTGATGTCTGGATTTGACATCAGCATTATTGAATTTTTTTTGTCTTGAAAAAACTCTCTAAACAGTTATGATGCCTGGATTTGACATCGGTATTATTGAGTTTCTTTTGGTCTTAAAAAAAACTGTGAAAATAGTCCTGATGCCTAGCTTTGACATCAACATTTTTTAATTTTTTTGTCTTGAAAAAACTGTGAAAATAGTCATGATGCCTAGCCTTGACATCAAGCATTTTTGAATTTTTTTTGTCTTGAAATAACTGTGAAAATAGTTCTGATGCCTAGCATTGGCACCATCATTTTTGAATTTTTTTGGTCTTGAAAAAACTATGTTAACAGTTTTGATACCTATCATTGGCATCAACATTTTTTGATTTTTTTTGTCTTTAAAAAAATGTGAAAACTGTTCTGATGCCTAGCATTTGCACCATCATTTTTGAATTTTTTTGGTTTTGAAAAAACCGTGTTAACAATTCTGATGCCTAGCATTGGCATCAACATTTTTTGATTTTTTTGTCTTGAAAAAACTGTGAAAACAGTTCTGATGCCTAGGCTTGACATCAACATTTTTGAAGTTTTTTGGTCTTAAAAAATTCTTAAAACAATCACGATGCCTAACATTGGCATCAACATTTTTAATTTTGTTTGTTTTGAAAAAACTATGAAAACAATCCTGATGCCTAGGTTTGACATCAGCATTTTTAATTTTTTTTGTCTTGAAAAAATTGTGAAAATAGTCCTGATGTTTAGCCTTGACATCAACATTTTTGAATTTTTTTGTTTTGAAAAAACTGTGAAAACAGTCCTGATGCCTAGCCTTGGCATCAGCATTTTTTGATTTTTTTTGTCTCGAAAAAACTGTGAAAACAGTCCTGATGCCTAGCATTGACATCAACATTTTTGAATTTTTTTGTCTTGAAAAAACTGTGAAAACAGTCCTGATGCCTAGCCTTAGCATCAACATTTTTGAATTTTTTTTGTTTTGAAAAAACTGTGAAAACAGTCCTGATGCCTAGCATTGACATCAGCATTTTTTGATTTTTTTTGTCTTGAAAAAACTATGAAAACAGTTCTGATGCCTAGCATTGACATCATCATTTTTGATTTTTTTTTGTCTTGACAACCTAAATGAGATTTGTCTTCATTAATGACATTTTTGATATTTGACAACCAATTTGTAGTTATATGGAATGTCCAAAAAATTGATGGACCTAGATGAAAACATGTTTATAAAATTGTATCAACTTGAAATTTGTCCAATAAATTATTCGACCCAATTCAAACCCGTTACTTATTTGATATGATAGTTTTCTACTATAAAAATGTATGGATTTTGGTTTGGGGGAAATTTGGGTTAAGACGGGTCGGCCAGTTTAATCAGTTACTCGTTATAACTCAACTCTATTTAATCCGACTCATTTTGATCAGTTTAATATTTGGTTTATATAGGTTACAAGCCGTTTAACCCGTTACCCATTGTACCCGATCCAACCCACCCAATTATCAACTTAGTGAATAGTGATCCCCGAGCCTTTTGATCAAACTTTACATTACCTTAATCAATATAACAACAAAAAAATATAGCCCCTCCATTCAAAAAAAATAGTTTCAGTTTTCTCTTTAATTTATTTTATGAAAAAAAATATTTTTAAACAAAATATTTTATTTGACCAAAAAGTAGTTTCTTTATCAGCACTGTTCGTCCAAAGAAAAAAAGGGGTCATATTTCTAAAACAAAAATGCTAGATTTATTGCTACGTCTATTAAAAAGGGTTGTTGATTTTTTAGGGCAAATCAGAGAAATCGTGAACTGTGAATCTATGAGTCAAGGGATGGGTAGTCGGTAGATTCCCAAACCACAAAAATATAGTACTCCCTCCGTCCCAAAATTATCGTATGAGTTGACTTGGGGTACGGTTTAAGAAATACATATGACTGGATTATTAATATTAGTTTGATGTATTGTTCACTTTAATGCCCATGTGTATGTGGCTTATAATTAAAGTATGATGAAAAAGTAAGGGTAAACTACACAATTGGTTCCCCGTAGTTTAGGGGTTCTTGGCTTTTCGTTCCTACACCTCGCAAATGGTCCCTAAACTGAAAACTTTTACACAGTTGGTCCTTACGTCAACTTTTGGCTATTAAGTACTCTCACGTGACACATACATGCATTTGCGAAAGGGTAAAATAGTTATTCTCTCTTAAAAGTACATGGACCAATCTTAGAATATATAAAAACAAAATAATAAAACTAGACTAACCACACACCAAAATGTACTCTCTACACCTCAATTTTATTTATACCCCACCAACTTAATCAATTTTAACATCTTACCCTCCACACCCCACCTTAACTACCTATTTTACCCTTCTTCCCCTACCTCCGTTCCCTCCCAGACTAGCTTTTTTTTCTCCCCCATTTTTTCTCACTGGCTTGAAACCATATTGAAACCTAAATCCCTTTTGTTCAAAGACAATATTTTTCTATTTAAACCATATTGAAATTAAACCAGTTTACCAATCTTGGGAGGGATGAGGTACAGATGCCTTCAAACCAATTGGGTAAAGTTTTTATTTTTTATTTTTTTTGTCACAGATAGATGAATTAGGATTCAATTCTCCAATCTGAAAAATTCACTGTGGCAGTTTTGAGCAATAAGGTTAGTAGCACCGTTCACTCTGATAGTGGGTAGGAAGGAGGTTTTTTTTTTCTTCAATCATCCATTGTGGCGGTGGGTGGGGAGTTTGGGCGGATCGATTGGATTTCATTATAATAGAAATCTTGTGTTGTTGTATCAAAGAGAAAGGTGTCCAATTTGATAAAATGATGCATGCAAAGGCGCAACTCGGGCAAGAATATCTGGTCGTATCAAGTAATAAAGTGTACATAAGTACGAGTTATTGATTCCACAAAGAATGTACGTAATTCTCACTCCAACTAAATACCAAAATCGGACTAACTAATTATATTGGAGCGAAAAGAAAATAAATTAAAAACTAAAAATATAAAAAAAACTAAGAAAACAATTAAATTTACACTAACGCAGAAGTGGTTTGACAACAACAAATCAAGATAAAAAATATAGGAGTGTAATATCTCTAGTCTTGTCGGTGTTTAATTTTAGTCATCTTTTTACTTTTCTTTAACTCAAGTCTTGGTAGCCGGGCGTACTATTTTATTCAACTGGCTTTCACTATGTATAGCAAATCTAGCTATCGGTCAATCTTGCTACGGGCTCATATCATCGTAACACATAACATAGGGGAGAAAAATAACTGCATTCTAAACAAGCACCCAATGACTATTTACGCAAGATCTCCTTTCGGTCTCACACCACACAAACTATTATTGTGATTTTCAGAATAATAGGAAGGGCTTTCACTTCGTATCCTATAATTATAGGGTTTATTTAATGGTTCATTATGCCATCAAAAGCATTAAGAACACACAATAATAACCAAGTACATGAGTAATACTTCATAAAAAGATATTCTCTCTATTTTTCTACAAATCATGTCGGTAGCCGAAACACATAAAATTGGTTAACTACGGGCTCTCACAATTTATAGTCAACCCTAATTTCCCCGACCTCGCGAATAGCTAAGGTGGTTCGATCATGTGTCAAACCAAGCCTCACGATGGCTATCGGTGAGTGTCACAAAAACACTAACTATTAAATTGATTGGCCCGAAACATAAAGGTAGCTCTCGCGGATCCTAAATATTTCTAAAATCATTTAATTAATTAAAAACATTAAACCCACAAAATAATAACCAAACATGAATGTGTACTAAAAAATAGAGAGATTAAATTAAATCACAACATTTGACATATAAAATAATTGCATTCCTTAAATTAATTAAGCACAACCCAATTCAACAATATACAAAAGATTAAATCCTATAAAATACAACAAATACCATAAAATAGAGATATGAAGAATTAAACCCATCAATGTTGATATCCAAGGTTGAAATCACTTGCAAATGCTTCTTTGGCTCTTGAAATGATGTTTAATTCAAACCTTCAAACATGATCAAGCTTCAAGGAGGCATTGAGGAAATTTAGAAGAAATGGGGGTTGTCGCCCCATTTAGGGTTTACAGCCTGTATATGGGGACTTAGGTTCGAAATGAGGCTGGCTGGAGATAAAAAGAAAGGGCAAAGGAGTGGGCGCCAAGCTGAGAGACAATTTAGGGAGAGCAAGGAGGTTTTAGGGGCAAAATTGGAAGAGAAATGGGGCTTGGGTCATGGTAGAAGGTGGGTTACCCGGCTGGAAGAAAACGCGGGTTAACCCAGGATGAAAACGGGTGGAAATGTGAGCGAAATAGGGTATAATGGCGGGTGGATGGAGCGGTTCATGGGCCGGGTAAAACTGGGTCCAAGATGGAGATGCGGGTCCTTGCTGGTGGAGGTGGGTGATGTGGCAGCGTCTCCAACCGACAACGCAAAAATGAGGAAGAATCTGGAAATGGCACCGGCCTCCCCTGGGCGCTGAGTTGTTACTATGGTACCCCTAACTTTCTGAACATTGCTGGCGTAGTCCTTCCCTGCCCAGGCTTGTCAATAAAATCCTCTGTTAGCGCTGTTATCCCTCCGTTAACCCTTATTTACCTTAGAGCTCTAACGACATTGACCGAATGATTTGTAACTCGACTTTAAAGCCCATAATTGCCTCGAAATTCGTACTAAACACCATATAAATGATCGATTAAACCTTGGAAACCTACATTAAACACAAATACACAAATAATAATATTTCTAAGGCATAATTAACTCAAAAATAGCACAAAATAAAAGGAAATTCTCGGTAAATTCGTGAAAGTATTGGGCTCATCACACCCCAAACTTAAGTTTTGATCGTCCCAAGCAAAGAAATAAAACAATTAAAATGAGCTTAAGGACTTAGAGATGGAACACTACACTCGCTGAAGATCACATACACATTACCATGATGGATATCTTACTTTGAATTAATTCATGCTAGGCTAGGAAGAACATGATCCACATGCTAATTAAAAAAACGTTTGAATCAATCTTGTAGAGCCTTAAAAAAATCACAAGTTTATGAACGTCATGGCACACCCTAGCTTAGCTTGTGCAAAAAAAAAAAAAAATTAGCATGCAAAAGTCTATCCACATAAAATGCTCTCCACACAAAATGCTCTCCATCAATGCGGTCAAACAAGCTTCACTATATAGTAAGGGCACATGAAGTAACAATATCAATAGGACTTTATAAAGTATGTAATGTTAGGCCAATGTTTGAGCTACAAATGAATGATATGATAACAAGTCAAGAGAGCAAAGAATTTGAAATCTTTACATAATGACTTGTTTCATGAATGCTGTTCGTCCATAATAATGCTCAAATATGCTAGAGGCGGGGAGGTGAATAACGTATGATGTGATGAACGCAAGATTTCCACTAATTTTCCCGGGAATTTTCTTTTATTTTGTGTTATTTTTGAATTAATTATGCTTTGAAAATATTATTATTTGTGTTTTTGCGCTTAATGTAGGTTTCCAAGCATAATCGAGCTTTAATATGATGTTTAGCACGAAGTTCGAGATAATTCCAGGCTTAAAAGTTAATTTAGAATTTATTTGGACAAAGTTCGTTAAGCCCGTCAAGAGATCCAAGGCAATTTGAGGCTAACAGAGGCAAACGGTGGCTGAAAAAGCTAACAAAGGACCAAAATGCAAACCTGGAAGGAGGAAGCGCCAAAGTCGAATCTTCGGGCACCGAGCAAATTTTCGAGAATGAAGGGCGGCCGCGCAATTGCAACCAGGCCTCAGCGTTGTCAACGTGGCGCATTCTCGCCCGCCCCCAACCAACCCGCGGTTCCATCCGGATCTGGGTGACCGCCTGTCGGCCCATCTACCATCGACCTTTCTTTCACCCGTTCCCTCTCACATATCTCACCCATTTCCCCCCGTGTCCATCACTGGCCGCCCACCTCCCACCACCCTTTTCCTTTCCCATTCAGCCCCTAGCTTTCCATTGTCTTCTCTAAATTGCCCCTCTGCCTGGCTGCCTCCTCCATTTTTTATTCCAGTAACCTCATATTCGAAAAACACCAGCCCCATTTACGGGCATAACCCCTAAATGGGGCACCAGCCCCCATTTTCACCATTTTCATCTAAAATCTTTGATGCTTGATCACCATTGAAGGTTTGGAACTTCAAATCAAGGGCCAAGGACGCACTTGCAAAAGATTTCAACCCCGGATTCGCGACTTTTCGGTTCAATTCTTTCTACTCATATTTTTAGATATTTGTTATGGTTTCTTGGGTTGAATTATTTTGTAATTGTTGAATTGGTTTGTGTTTAATTTATTTATGGAAATGCAATTATTGTCTATGTCCAATGTAGTGTTTTAATTTAATTTATTTCTTTATTTAGTACACAAGCATGTTGGTTATTATTTTGTGAAATTAATGCTTTTAATTATCGGCCAATAATTAAATGATTTTAGAAATATTTAGGATCCACGAGCTCCTTTATATTTCGGACCAATCAATTTAATAGTTGGTGTTTTGTGACACACACCGATAAAGTAATGAGACTAGGTTTGACACGCGATCGAACCACCTTAGCCATTCGCGAGGTCGGGAGATTAGGGTTGACTATAAGATGCAGAGCCCGTAGTTAGCCAATTTAGTTGTCTCGGCTACCAACATGACTTGTAGAAAAATATAGAGAGTTTCTTTTTATATTACCCATGCGCTTGGTTATTATTGTGTTTTCTTAATGCTTTTAATGGCGTAGTGAACCATTAGATGATCCCTAGAATGATAGGATAAGCGAAAGCCCTTCCTATTATTCGAAATCACAATAGTAGTTTGCGTGGCGTGAGACCGAAAGGAGATCGCGCGTAGATAGTCTCTGGATGCTTGTTTACACATGCAGTTATTTTCTCCCCTGTGTTATGTGTTGCGTTGATATGAGCCCGTAGCAAGGTTGAGAGATAGCTAGATTTGCTATACGTAGCGAAAGCCCGTAGCGAATAAAATAGCGCGTCCGACTACCAAGACTTGAGTTAAAGAAAAGCAAAAAGAGAATTAAATTAAGCACCGGCTAGACTAGAAATAATGTGTTCCAATATTTTTATCTTGATTTGTTGTTGTCAAACCACATCCGCGTTAGTTTAGATTTAATTGTTTTTTTAGGTTGTTTATATTTTTAGATTTTAATTTAATTTCTTTTCGCTCAAATATAATTAGTTAACATAATTTCGGTACTTAGTTGGAGTGAGAATTTCGCGCATTCCTCGTGGGATCGACTCGTACTTACGTACTTTATTACTTGATACGGCCGGGTAATCTTGCCCGAGTTGCGTTCGCGCACATCATGATGCTAATTAAAAAATTTTCTTTTTATATTCATAAAAGAGCAGGTTTTAAAGGCATAAGTAGTCGGCATAGCGATCATGCTGGTAACACGGAACAACATACTTGCTCTGAGTAGAGTAATGAACTCAGCTGGCATACTGCTAATAAATCGAAAGCTTGGTTCAAGAGTTTTAGCCGCGGAAATTGTGAGGCTTGGATTTATTGAGGAAGTCTTAAGTGGCTATACACCAATATATGTTCAGAACAACAACACACTTAATCTTTCTTCCAAATGCAGGTTTAGAAAGTCATGAGAGAATAGCTTTCCAAGAGATAAATCAGTTTATAAAAGCTCATAGAGAAATTAAGGCTGAATATTAAATAAGATATAATATGAAAGAACATCTGAAGTTTATTCAAAGACAAACTTACAGAATACATCAACCTAGACTCTTTATGTGCATTATCTATCCTCATGGTTCCGAACTTTAATCCTTACTTAATTGTCCATAGAAGAAGTTCTTAAGTAAAGATAGCAGTAGGAGACGACAATGAGGAACAAATATGAGAAGACAATTTTTAGGGTCGTTCAAATAAGAGGTATCTGAACGACTGAGTGCAGAGCACTCGACTTCCTATGATGATCAATGATTACACAATCAATATCATTTGTAATAGAATACAAATATGAAGATATGAATGCAATGCATGCAGACATCTTTTCATCTTCCTTGGGCATATTTCAAAATCTATCTTCAAATCGATCTAAGGTGCTTGGCCTCTAGCTTAAGAGTTAAGAATAAAATCCTGAAGCTTTGTTAGAGACTGAGATCTTCGAAAGAAGTTGAAGAACTCAAATCAAGAAACAATTTCTTGATCAAGACACCGATCTTTGTCTTGTGATATTTCTGATTTCTCTCTTCTTCTTTTCATTTATCTTCCTAGCAATCCACAGAGAATGTTTTTCTAAGGTCTGAGTTCTTTCACTGCGATCTTTTGTGAGGATCTAAGAGAATCGTTATTGAAAACGATTTCATTGGTAGATCTCGTAGCTTTGTTGAACAGTTCAACTTGCATCTGTGCTTCGCCCACTCACATTGAAGAGAAGAAGAAACAATTCTTTTTATAGACAGGGGCCATTTGATCATTGAGATTAGGGCCGGTCCAACCGTTATGGAGGCCTAAAGCGAACTATAGAATGAGGTTTTTTTAAGTAAATAATAATTTATTATTAAAATTATTATAATTTTATTTAAATTTTATCTTTCGTGTTTTTTGATATGCAAAATCATTTATTAAATTATTGTAATCGATTTCACTTAACAATTCTTTTTCAATAGATAATAAAGCTAGCCTACTTAATCTTTGTTGAGACATTGTCGATCTTAGATAAGATTTTATTAATTTTAGCTTAGAAAAACTTCTTTCTGCCGAAGCAACAGTTATTGGAATTATTAGCATTTTTCTATAAGCGATCTCCACATTTGAAAAAGAATCAACCTTTAATATATAATTAAGTATGGCCTTTGGTGTAGCATTCTTCAATTGTATAATTTCTCTTAAAAATTTTAGTTCCATAAATAGATTTAATTCCTCAATATCAAAGTTGTCATTATGTTTTAATGAATTTTCAAGGTTAAGACAATTTTCTTTTAAATTTTCATTATTCAATGACCTTAATTTCTCAATGCTAACTAAGAAACCAAAAATATCTTGATACATTTTAAATTGTTCAAATCTACTTTGAAAAATACTTTGAGTTGATAATTGTTTTTATAATTTTTGTTTTAATTTCATGTGCTAGCAAGTTTATCAATTCATTTAGTTTAGGAAACCTAGTACTAATAGTAATAGTAAAAAAATAAAAAATTGAGGCCTCTTATTGGCTGAGGCCTAAATCCCTTGTTTACCCAAGTTTCCCCTTGGGCCGGTCCTGATTGAGATATGTTGATAGATTTTCTATCTGTTTTGAATAGTCTTGTCGTTGAAGACTGTTGGATAAAGATTTTGTTCTTTTGAATCTCGAACTGTTAGGTAAAGACTTTGTCATGTAGATCCTTGAACTGTTGCCCGTCAGATTGAGTTGATGTATCTCTGAAAAGTAAGTCTAAAACATAGTGCACTAATAAATGGCTTGTCCAATAAAGTAGATTCTTTTGACTTTTCCAAACCAAGTGTAGAGAGAGAATATCTTGCATCATCTGAGATGTCAGGCTTCATAAAGAACTGAATAACTTTTTGAGGCTTGAACATTTTTGTCGTTTTTTAAACATCTGCAATCTTTTTTCTTTGTAGCACATGCAGAGCCAAGTTTGCTGGTAAGGTGTTCATTTATGAAGAATGAGTCTTCCAATAGAAAAGATTGCTAGTTGATATAGTTGCGGTATGAACAATCAAACCACAACATGTCTGCTGGTGATGAATCTTCAAGATATTTTTTGCTTAGAACAAGTTTGCTGGTGACGAGTCTTCAGAAGATATTTCACGCTTTAGTAGGTCTGCTGGTGACGAGTCTTTAGAAGATTTTTCATACTCTAACAGGTCTGCTGGTGCTGGTGCACATGAATCGCTAGTGTGTTGATCATCAAGAAAGAGTAGGACTAGACGAGGACATTCCCAATCTAAGACCTATGTGATGTCAAACAAGTTACCACACTAACCAATACGCAACCCTTTTAGTCACTTGTTATGACACACAATAATGGGATCAAACAAATTAAAATGTTCAGAATATGCAAAGGAATATGTTGGTTGTTGGCAGACATATTCTAACAAATGCACAACTCTTCGGTTCACCACAAACTCACTTCAACAACCCCTTCAACTTTAAGCTTTAGGTCGAAGAAAGTATCTCCTCTACCAAATCAATTAAGCTCCACCCTTATCTCTCCTTGAGAAATTGAAGAACAATGACAATTTTTTTTCTTTTGTGGCCACCCTTGACTTTTATTTTCTTTTTTTCTCTTTTCACTTTTTTTCTTTACTTTCCAAGGGGCTCTTTTCCTTTCTTTCTTTTTTTCCAACCACCATTAAAAAATTCTCAGATACCAACATCAACAACAATAAAAACACAAGACTTCCATGAAGCATACACTTTCCAACAAGAATATGCACATAAAATAATTTATTTCAAATCAAGCTCTCTTGAAGGGCGATGGTAAAAGTGTATATGATCATGAGATAGGATGATACGAGTATAAGAAATGAAGTCGAATGGGGGTCATTGTGTGCTATAGGCACACGCCATTCTATAAATAAGCTCAACGGGGACACTAGGGATTTTTATGAAATAAATGGGTAGGATAGATAAAGATTCAAACAATCCAAAGATGACTTATATTATGCTCTTGTCACAACAAATGCCCAAACTAAGATTCACTCATCATCAAACACCAATCTCAATCAATTCCATGATGTCAAGACTTAGAAAAAATGAAATTTATGAGCAACACAAGCCTTTGCCAAGAAAGAACCATGAACTTTAAGACTTATGAAAACAAAACTCAACAATAGTGAAATAAGGTAAAATTAGCAAGTGAATCACACAAAAATTCTTAACTAGCATGAAATAACTCGAAGATTTAATCCAAAAAAACAATGAGCACATAACTCAAAGAAACGCCAAAATCACAAAGCAAAAAGAATGGATATTTCAAGTTTAAGATTTTCAGAATTTTTAAAGTTCACCAATCCAAACCCATACTCCTAAACTTAAAGTAAAAGGAGAAAGGAAGAAAAGAAGACTCCATCAAAGTTGATTTCTTAAGATGTTGGAGCCGAAAATATGCTACTCCATGAATCTCCATAAACAACACCCTACTATGAAGCGCTAACCCCTGCATCAAATCAAGCTCAAAAGAAAAGGGTATGAAAGCAATTATGGAATTTTAAAAAATATTTTTATGTGAGGACACTATATACACCTCCCTACAAACCCATAAACTTGAGATGACTTCAAAAAGCAACTCAAGTATACAAAACATATAAGTACAAAAGCAAGTAAACTAACTAAAAAAATATGTTCAAATTACAATTAGCTTCGCTTGGTATCGATATTAGCATATATGAGCAAAAAGTAAACCATTCCCCGACAGTGGCACGAAAAACTTGATGTGCGTAAAAACGTAACTCGGGCAAGAATATCCGACTGTATCAAGTAATAAAGTGTACATAAGTACGAGTTATCGATCTCACAGAGAATGTACGTAATTTTCACTCTGACTAAAAACCAAACTTTGGCTAACTAATTATATTTGAGCGAAAAAAAAAAGGAATTAAAAATTAAAAATATAAACAACCTAAGAAAGCAATTAAATCTAAACTAACGCGCAAGTGATTTGACAACAACAAATCAAGATAAAAATATAGGAGTGCAATATTTTTAGTTTAATCGATGTTTAAATTAATCCTCTTTTTACTTTTCTTTAACTCAAGTCTTGGTAGTCGGGCACACTAAATTATTCACTACGGGCTCTCGCATCTTATAGCAAATATAGCTACAATTCCATGCTACGGGCTCATATTTTATAAAAAAAGAGAAAATAGTCTCATGTCAAAGCAAGCCCCCAATAACTATCTACGTACGATCTCCTCACGATCTCATGTCACGCAAACGATTATTGTGATTTTAGAATTAATAGGATGGGCTATCGCAACGTATCCTATAATTCTAGTGATCATCTAATTGTGGCTAAACCAGGCTCATCAATGAACACAATAGTGAGGGCATTTGTGGTTTGCTAATTTACTATATATAGGAGAGAAATAAAGGAAGAAGAAGGAAAAAATATGTTGCCGGAAAAAAATGGAGGATGAAGTGAAACAGAGGATGCAAGAAACAAAATGATCGAAGGGAAGGTTTATTTGGTAAATTGGTTTGATGGCATTTTTGCAATTTTTTTTGTGTGGGGGTGTAGAGAGCATTTGTTGATGTGTGGTTAGCCCACCCCTAAAACTATTTCTTCTTCCTCCTTCTTTTTCTCTCTCCTCAATTAGGTTTCCTTTCTCTCACCTCCGCTTCCCACTTACCCCACCAGACCCTAGTCGAAACATTCCTCCGCAGGCTACCAGGTCGTCCCTCCAAAACAATAGCAATACAAGGTGCCAGTATGCCCGTCAAGGACTCTGATTAGTGCTATCCGACTACCTCTGCCGAACTAACTCGTTCCTCCCGTCTCTCGACTCTGCCAAGTCCTACTGGGAGTCCTACCAATCTCTTTCTCTCTTTGTGTGTTTGATTTTATCAATCCTTGATCTTTTTGATGTCATTTCTTCTTTCCTGAACTTGGATGATTTCTAATTGAAGTCTTCAACACTGGTGAAGAAAGGGGAACAGAGGTTTAGTTGGCCGTCACCTATGACGATAGTTTTGCAAGTTTTCAATTTTATGAAGAAGATAGTAGTGCAAGATCTTGCGGTGGCGGCAATTGAGAAAAGCGATAGGAGAATTGACTGGAGGTTGCAATCGGTGGTTCCAAAACGTTTAGTATTTTTGGAGTTTAACTAAGATTTTTTAATTAATTTGCAAGCTTTCAAATTTTTAAGTTTTCTTCTTTTTCCTATCTCTTTATTGCAGGAAGGTTTATTTTTTGTGGAGTAATAAAATGATATTTTTTGGTGCTACTTATGTTGTGTTGTGTTTCCATAACTGATATATATTTTTTGTTAAAATATAATTGTTAAGTTATATTATAAAGATGATTGAAATATTTATTTTAATTAAAATTAAATTATTTTTTCAAACAATATTAAAATAGAATTGTTAAGTTATATTATAGTTGGTAAATTTAAAATTATCAAGTTATACTATAATAAACAATAAAGTTATTTTTTTGTAGCATTGTATTAACTACACAAATTAATATTCGTATAATATTAGTTTAGTATTAAATGATTTCTAATTTTTTAATAAACTTTTGATTTTGAACGCATATTTTAATAGTTTAATATTATTTAATCAATTTTTACGTAATGTAATAACAATAATTATTCTCGTCTACACATTTGGTTCCTGTACTTTCAAAAAGAGAAATGATTATTTTATCCTACCTAAAATACATGTGAAATGCATGTGTATTAATTTAACGAACAAAAATAACAGAACTAAATAGAATGACCAACTTTATTAAAATTGGTTGGTACGAGGACCACAAACGAATTTTTGTACACGGACAAAAGCAAAAAAAATAGAAACTGACAACCGGAATGCTTTCTGAATTTCCATTTTAATGTAGTGGCGCAGGGGCGGATTCATCGGAGGGAGAATTCAAAAATGGCGAACGACATATCACATATTGGTTAAGAATCTCGCAGGAGCTTTGTCACCATGACTTTTCAGTTTTCATCTACTCCATATGTAGTCCCTGTTTACATTCTATACGTGTTAATCTAAAAAGAGTTTTGGTCAGAGAAAGACAAAAATACCCATTAGTATAAAGTTTCTCATCCAGTCCACATCAACAACTTTTTTACAAAATTGAATGACTAGTTAACACTCAAAATTATGAGCTCATTGGCCCCATTTTGTATATTAGAACTTCAATGGTTAAATTAGTTGGCCCCAATTTATACTATGATCAATTTTATATTTTTCGCTATTTTCTAGAAAGGTCTGCATTTCCATTACTTACTTTTCAATTCAAAAACTGAAAAGAAGTGTATATTTGGAAATTCAAAAAAAATATGCTTTAATTTTTCTTCAGTTTTGTTTCTTAATTGTAATGGATGGTTTAGTAATAGAGATGAGGCTTTACGAAGACCTAATCACCAACAATTTATTTTTATTTTTTAAAGACTACCATAATGGAGCTACATGGGCTGAATGGGAATGTTTTCCCCATCCTCTAGTTTTTAAAAGTACTCCATCATTTCACACAAATAATTCCCATTGTATTTTTTTAATAATTAAATGATATATTTATGTTATTGAAGTTGATCATAATGTCGATGAACCATTTGGAATTACTAAGAACAAAAGGTTGTTGCTCCATGGGAATCTTCCGATAATCAGAGGAAAAATGAGGAGGGCTTTAGGCTTTGCTGGTCGATGGGGCAGCTACAAAAGCTATTACTTTGCTAAAGGTGAACTATTTTTAGGAATAATTGTGGGCTAAAATTGTAACCGTTCAAGTACCTTGTTTTTGTTTTAAACCGTAAAAGTTCATTTTCATTAATTTTTTCTTAAAATGCCCGGACAGCAAGAACCAAGTACCAAGTACCGTCCTCTGTCCTCTCTCTTTTATTTCCCCCCCCCCTTTTCCTTTTCTCTCTCTCTCTCTCTCTCTCTCTCTTGAGTTCTACCAGCACCTCACATTTTTCTCTTTCCTTTCTTTTCTTATTTTAAACAATCTGTGTGAATCCCACAATCCAATTTATTTCCTTTCTTTTTTTATTTTAGGAATATACCGCAGATACCAATACAAGACATGCACGGTTGAATTTATAACTTACATATCGAAATGGTTATTGATGAATTGATGATTGCAAGAGGGTTGATTCGACATTGGAAGGGATTCAAAGACCTTCCATTCCAACTCACACAATCCTACTTCCAGGAAAAGAGAAAAAAAATGAAAATTTATCTATTCCAATGCTCACATCACACATTCCGGTTGAAACGTACGATGCCTAAATTGCGAGATGTTGGAACTTACGACGCCTAAATTGCGGGGCGTCGGAACTTACGACGCCTAAATTGCAGGGCGTTAAAACTTTCAACGCCTAAATTGGGCATCGCAAAAAGAAGTGAAAACCTTGTCGATGCCTAAATTCCATATTTACATGATCGCCCCGCACAGGAATCGACTTTCGGGGAAAAGATCGAAACTTAAAAAGACTTCCTTTCCTTCGATCTTTTTTCAGACACCGAGAACTAGTCTAGCCCTTTCTTTGACTCATTTGCGCATGGACGAGACTCGGCTCATGTAGCATGCCGACCTTTTCTTCGGAGATGTCTTCTCTCTTCACTTGCGCACTATTTCGTTTTCTTTTGCCATTGATTCGTTCAAGGCTTAGCATGCACTTCTTTGATTTTTTTTTCCTGGAATTGGGCCCTTAGTCCTGTCCAATACTCAATCATGAGAAAAAAAAAAGAAATAAAAGAGAGAAATTACTTTTGACGTTAATTGTGAAGAAGTGAAGAAGAAAGAAGACAAAAGAAAAAGAAAGAAGAAGTGAAGAAGAAATAAGAAAAAGAAAAAAAAAAGAAATAGAGGGAGGGAAAGCGACGTGACAGGGGAAGGAGGTGGGGCAGTCGACGTGACAGTGGCGTGAATGTATAGATGAAATGCTTTTGGCTTGAAAATTAGTATCCCAAAATTAATGATCGATGCCCAAAATTAATGATCGCTGCTCAAAATTAATTATCGATGCCCAAAATTAATTATTGATGCCTAATTTTTGTATTGCGATGCCCAAATTTGGGCGAAGATTTTTCTTTTACGATGCCCAAATTTTTAAATGTGATGCCCAAATTCAGTAGCTTTGTCTGTACGCATTTTCTTCATTAATGGTATCTTTGTTATTTTCCCTCAAAAGTGTACTTTAGCGGTTTAAAATAAATATAAGAAATTGACCGCCATCATAAGTTATAAATTTGGTTGAGTCATCTTCTAATTTTCTTGAGCAGTGGCTAAAACGTCTGCATCTGATTAGTGTGACAAGCGCCTTTAGTTCTCTAAAGGCCGTGAGCTTCAAGCCGGACAAAAGCACGGCCACTAGCAAACCGAGAAGCAGCTCGGCTCCAAAATGATGCTCGGCTCAAATGATGCTCGGCCAAACATTAGTTTAGATTATATTATTTGATCCATATATTTTATATCTAATCAAATAATATTTGAATTTAACTTCATGAGATTTCCCTCTTAAAAAAAGGTAAACTATGTCCTTGCGATCCGCAGACGGATGAATAGACCATATGTCCATCATGTGCGAAAAGTGAAGTTTGAAAACATTACCTAGTTTGACTAAAAGACTTTCGGTATGCGCTTTAGAGATGTAAAATTACTTTGTTTGGTATGAGGCTGCCAACAAGTATCTCGATGACAATCTAGCCACACTCATTCCACGGTAGCAGAATTGCATTTAATGCATTATAACGTTTATCCTCACAATTTTGAAATCGATGTCCTAAAGTATATATTGAGA
>CM028379.1:129252540-129301393 GCA_013146195.2 Codonopsis lanceolata | reverse complement strand
GAAGCTATCGAATTTTCCTAGCCTATGCCATACAAGGACTTTCAGGTCAGATCAAATGGATGTTACGCATTTCTAAATGGTGATCTTCAAGAAACGGTTCGTTGCTCAACCTCCGTGCTTTGTGGAGAAAGGAAAAGAAACTCATGTCTACAAGCTTAAGGCTCTCTATGGTCTTAAGCAAGCTCTGCCTCGGTATGAAACTCTATCCAAATTTTAGTAGAACAAGGATTTGCGAGGCAAGATTGACACTCACTCTTCATCCTCAAGCACAAAGGACATTCTCTCTCGGTACAAATTTACGTTGATGATATTATCTTCTGATCTACCAATGAGAAGTTGTGCAAGCGCTTTGAAACACTCATGACCGCAAATTCCAAATGAGTATGATGGGGAACTCACATTCTTGGTCTTCAAATTCAACAATCCAACAAAGGAATATTCATCACCAATCCAAGTATGCTAAAGATCTTGTCAAAAGTTTGACTGAAACACAAACACCTTTGATACACCAATGGCGCTAAATGTAAATTACAAAAGACTTACAAGGAAAGAAAGTTGATATCACCCACTATGGGGATAATCGATCTCTCGCTTACCTCACCGCCACACCGACATAGTGTATGCCGTTGGGGTATGTGCTAGATTTCAAGCGCACTGTGAGTCACATCTTCTTGCAACTAAAAGAATCATTAGTATGTGTCGATACCACCAACTTAGGTATCCGTATCCAAGGAATCTTCTTTCAACTTGTTGGTTACTCGATGCCGACTATGTCGGGTTGCCAAATTGATAGAAAACACCAGTGGAACTTGTCAATTTCTAGGAGACGACTTGTCTCCGGCTAGCAAGAAACAAGCATCTGCTTCAACTCCACCATCGGCAGTAGTATATAGCCGCCGGTAGTTGCCGCCGCCAACTACTATGGATCAAACGCTTGGTAGACTACGACATCAAAGTATCAGACGCCCAATCATGTGTGATAACACCTCAGAATCTCTATCACATACAATCCCGTGATGCACCAAGACAAAGCATATCGATGTTCGATATCACTTTCTAAGGGACAATGTAGAAAAGAGAAACATTAGCATGAAGTATATTTCAACCGACCATCAATTATGCACATCTTCACCAAAGCTCTAGAAGCTGCATGTTTGCTTATCGAAGGGGAGAGCTTTGTATGCTTGACCCAACTGCTTAAATTTAATTTTAATTTAAAAATAATTTTTATTTTGAAATTTCAAAATTAATTTTTGCACTTGAAAATTTCTTTTAAGCATACTTGAAAATTTCTCTTAAGCAGACTTATTACTTTTAAAAATAAAATCAAGAATTTATAAAGTCTCTGAGAGAAAAATGTAAGCTTTCTAAACTTTAAGTTTTAGAGGGACGTTTATGAAAATTGTGAGGGACTGATTTCAAATTTGGTTGAGTTAATTTATGAAAAGGTATTTTCTTTCTTTCTAAAAGCCGTCATTCATTAAGTCTTGTCATCTAAAAGGCGCTGACTTAATGACATTTCACAAGTCTCTATGATGACGGCAGCACGCCCTTTCGCTTATAAACCCTCAACCGCCAAAAACTCATTTCACAAGAACGTCTCTTGCTATTCTCTCTCTAAAGCTTTCTTCTCTCTAAGAATTTCTGCTTCCTTCGCCCTGTTCGTTAGTCGATTCTGCAGATTCGCTTCCTTTTCATCTTCCTCTTCTGCAAATCTTCGACAATGGTAAGAAATTTCTAACCCTAGCTCAAGAATCACAAGTAAGCACAAATTTACGCACTTTCATCCGCTAGATTACACCATTATTGACTGTTCATATGACCTCTTAACTCTTAGAACTTCAAAATTATACTGCTCATTACCGGTAGTATCTACTTATTACTGCTCACATATCTCTGTCGATTTTAGCAATATTCTCGAGTAATATTCACCAGATATGACATTTCATGAGTTGTCTAGAAATTTTAGGGCTTAATGCTACACTTTGTTCATATTTCGAGTTCTTGAAGTTTTTGCCCTAATTTCTGAAACTTTTTAGGCCGAACTCTTTCTCGCGTTCCAACAGACTGTTCCCCGAATCCAATCCAATCGTTGAGATTCCAACACCGCCCCACTATGTACCATCCAGGGATGTGCATCGACGAACCATCTATTCGTGCTTACGCCTCTGGAGTGAAGATAGTGGATGACCTGAACCAGTCAGGCATTTTGCCTCTGTTCATGCTGGAGGATGAAGATTTCAGCTATCTTCTAGTGGAAGAATTTTTCCAGAAGGCTACAATCAATGAATCAAGGTCTTCCATCACTGCTTGTCGACCGGCCGCCTGCCACTCTTCTTGCTCTGTGATTGCCAAAATTATTGGCGTGGAATTCGATGGCCCTACCTCTCTGACAGATGCTGAAAAGGCCACTGCTTGGTCTTATATGCGTGGGGAGAACACTCTGCTAGGAGGCCGCGCCAAGATGAAGAGGACTTTATTTGAAGATGACGCTACTTCATCACCATCTTTTCGACAAGAGTCTGATCTTCAAGAATGGCACCCATGGCACACGATATTATGACTTCACTACCTCACTGAGTACACGCCCGTCTCCTCATCCTCGACCTTCGACTTAATCGGGCACGAGATTCTATTTGAGATGATTTGCGCGTGACGCCATGATGTTGTCAAGAAAGGTCTCTCGCGAGTTGACCTTTGTTCGCCTTCTCAACACTCTTCTTCGGTCAAACACGCAATTTCATACTCGCATCTTTGCCTTGAGAAGAAGAAAGTTCGAAATCCATCCAATTCACCAAGACCTTCATCATTAACACCCTCAAGCTGAAGAAGAGAGAGAGTTCGCAAGGTCTTCACCCTCTCGGTCATCGTCCACTTTGAACCCGCCTCCACTAAAGATCATTAAGATCAATCCGAAACAACGGTGGATGCCTTAATGGCTGCTACCAGCAAGAAGCTCTCTAAGGCCACTGAGCAAGCTTTCTACAGGAAGCCATTGCCGGCCGTCAAGCAAAGCTGCTGCTTCACTCGCTCAAGCCCCTCAACGACCTCGAAGAAGAAGAAGACTTCTTCTCTGAGGAGGAGGAGCCGGTCCTCCAAAAAGAGGAAAGCTTGCTTCCTCTTCAAGTACTACACCGCTGCTAATCCCGGCCCCCAACTTAAAAAGAAAAAGAAGACCGGCATGGCTGCTCCATCCGCCTCCCACTCCCTGCTGCAGTGCCCGGAAGGCTGAATGATCCCGACGAGCCTCTGCCCCTCCGCCTCGCAAGCGTAAGTCAACCAAACGCATTGAACCCTCCGAACCTTTTATCCCTTTCATCCCACCTTCTTTCTCATATCTTCTTCTTCCTCCCTCCACTCACTTCTTCAACAGCCCTTGCTGCTGTTGGGAGGAGCCAGCCATTGCGCCTGCTGCTACCCCTCCTTCCTCTCCTACTCCCTCTTCAACCCCTGCTGTTGTTGAGGAGGAGCCTTCTTCCCCTGCTCCGAAAAAGAAACGCAGACTTCGTAAGAAGTCCTGTGGCTCGACACCATCTTCTCCACCCTCTCAACCCATAGACACTATCCCTTCTCCGCCATCTTCTCCCCGAACCTATCCCAACCATTCATCCATCCTCTCTAGCTATCGCACTGCTCTCACACACTCTTCTCCCTCTACCTCCTCTCCTTCCTTCTCTATGCCCGAACACTTCTCTCCTCTTGCCCCTCACATCTCTACTCTTCTCTACCAAACCGCCTTTCTACGTAAATCTTCCCTCCTCTCTCAATACATCACTCCATTCTCCATCTCTTCTGACCTATACCAAATTCTCTTTCCTTCCATCTCTTCTGGCCACCCATTCCTTCCTATTGGATTCTCTTCTATATCAGACCTTCTCTATCCTTCTACTTCCCCTCCTAACTTCATTCTTCTACCCGACTATCCTTTTCCCTCCTACCTCTTAGAAGCTTTCTTCCTCTTTCTACTTCTTTCTCCCTGTCTCGAGTCGCCCACCGACATTGAAATTGATTCCAAACCTTCTTCTCCTCCACCGCAAACTCTCGCTGATAACCACCCCGCTTCTTCATCTTCTTCTCCTCACCTCCCGCCTCTCCTAACCCTTCTCGCACCCATATCTCCGTAAATCTCAACCCTTTCTCCCTTCCAAATAACTCTATCGATCCTGCCTTCTTTGGATCATTCTTCGAGCAAACAACGACCCGGCTTCGCTCACCAACAAGACGGTCTCATCTATGGCCTGCCAGATCGACGATGCTCGCCTATGGCCTCAATGCTACTCATGCCACCATCTTTGACATAGGCAAGATTGTTGATCAACGGTGAGCGACACGCTCAAGCCTTCACTACTCACCGTTCTTAGTTCAAGATCAACGGTACGCTTCCGATAGGGATCGCACTCTCAAGCCAGATCAAGATTCGTGTCTCTCGATGAGCTCAAGACGAATGGCTCGAGCAATTCTTCGTAGACGGGAGGTTGCCGATTTCACCGATCTTCGCTGTCGAGCAAGGCCGATGCAAGAGTCTGGCTTGAACAACGTAGGGTTGGTGCCATCGGGGAGGAGAGCTACTCACTTTTGAATCAAGCCTGATTGAAGAAGCGAACCGACTCGAGAACGCTGAATGATGAATCAGTCCGGGTTGGCGACTACTTAGAACGACGCGCACTGGCCCAATCTATTCGAATCTGTTGGTATTTAGTTCTATCTTTGTTTTTAAACTATCTTTTTGCCAAAACTTCTGCATTAAACACTTGTTTAATCACAGATGACTTAGTTTCTTCCAAGTTTAAATTGCTTTATCTTGATATTATCGCTCTATTTAAACTTCGTGTTTAAATCTTTACATGTTGCATGTGTGCTTATCCCATAGATTTAAACCCCGCTCTACTTAGTACTTAATTTTAATGCTTTACTCTTGTAAGTACTTAGTCTAGTAGCTATCTCTACTAAGGCTTCGCTCCGAGAGACATGTCGCTCTTAATAAAAATCTTTAAGACATGTTATTATCTCAGTGCATGATTCAAAGTCTGCTAGTAGCTGAGATGATGACATCAACCAAATAGGAGGAGATTGTTGATTCCTAATTTTAGATTTGGTTGAGTCATCCTCGATTCTATTGATGTGGCTAAAAGGTCTGCATCGATTAGTGTGGCAACCGTTAGAATCAAAGTGTTTAGAACTGTTTAAGTGTTAGTCTGGCGCGGTTTTGCAAAGTTTCTAACCTTGGAGTTTGAAGTTAGTCATTATGTCTTTGGCAAATCTACAAAAATTTGATTTCACTTTTATGTCTTCAATTTCAAGAAGTTAACTCGCATGCCGACAACGTCGAGTTTCTGGCGAAGGCGAGAAAACATTACCCGTTTTGGCTAAGAAGACTTTCCAAGCCGCAGCACCGCAATCTGAAACTTTACTCAAATTGGGAAGGTCTACTCGCACACACGCATCTCGATGATCGTGGTGTTACATCTTCCAAAACGCCGAATTGCATTCAATGCAAAAGAACGTTGGACACGCACACCTGTCTCGGTCCCAACGGTCCAAAGATCTCTTCCTGGTATTTATTCAAGTTTTGAAGATCTGAAGAAACAACTCTTGTGCATTAAAAAACTCTCAAGCTTCATCTTCAACACTCAAGCATTCAAGAGATCAAAAGGACAAGGACTAACACTTCATCAAACTCTCTGAAGCTGCAGATCTGTCATCTTAAATTTGTTTCAGCTTCATTTAGTTTGTCTTTAAACTGTTCTTTAATTCTGCACGTGAAGAGAACAATTAATCATTGATTGTCTCTCTCACCTTTATACACTTGGTTAAAAACTTATTTTGTACACGATCCATTAGAGATCTTACTCATAAAACCTAGTGGATAAACAAGAGCACTTTTAAAATCCAAAGCTAACCACTTTGGTAGTGGATGTAGTACTATTCACAGTACGAACCACTTCAAATTCCTGTGTGCTGTTTGAACTGTTCTTATCTTCCTCAGCAATTGCTTGTGCTTAACTGTTTCAGAATCTGCACTACTTCACAGCACTCTTGATAGTTAAGACTTTGCTTAGTTTCCGCTGCCTTAACTTTTCTATTTAAACCTTCCAAGAAATCATTAAGAAGTGTTTAAGAAAAAAAAGTTTTTATAAAACATAACTAGGCTATTCAACCCCCCCTCCCCCTTCTAGCCTAGATTGAGCCTATTTTGGGACCAACAGTTACCAATAAATCTGTATCAGTTTGAAGATCATTAAATTGTATAAAATTTAGCACATACACTTGAACATGAAGTTTATTAAATTATCGTAATTTATTCTCTACATCTTTAATCCCAGGCATTGTATATGTTTAAGTTGTTTATTGATTATAAAGGTACCCTGAAAATTTAATAATTTCGCATATATAACTGTTTTCAATTTATTGTAGTTCCATGATCTCTAGAAAAAGAGAGAGGACCAAGTACATGATGAGATCCTAAGCAATTGAAATAAAAGAAATACTTTTATAGAAAGATACTTTTACATTGTAAAATATACATTTTGCACGAAAAATCGTTGGGTTATCTAGGCTTACCCTTGGTCTGGCTGATGTCTCTAAGCAAAATGAGAGAGGGAGGCATTTTATATAGATTTGTTCTATATTGGTATGTTATCCTCAGTTGTTTTTAGCAATGATGTTCAACAAACAAAATTGTAACAAATTTATAGTGATTTTATCTTTGAAAACTGCTCGAGAAGAGAAAAGCTAAGAAAATGTCTAACTCCCTTAGGCGTCCAATTACAGCCGAATAAATTAATCTTCAATGATAATTCATGTAATTGTTTTGATAATTTATTCATTTATCATTAAATTGATAAGCGATTATTAAATTCAACAATTGAAATATATAATTATTTATTAGCTCATTGAAATTTCAATATAGTTAAAAAAATCATAACTATTTTTTATATTGTCGGATGTGAATGAGGTTGAAATAGTTTGGTATATATGGTTGTTAATTGTCTCAAGTCAAAGAAAGAAAGTCAAAAATTTTCAGATTTATTTATCTAATTAATTTTGATTACAAATTTGTTTCATTTCCCAATGCATTAATGACACATATACAATATAAAATTGTTGTCATTTTTGGAAAATGCATTTTGGCGGGAACTTTTCAAAAATCGCACCTCTCTTTTTATATATGTATAGATTGAATGACTTGTTAACACGAGAGACCAAATTACACTGAAAATTATGAGCTCATTGGCCCCATTTTGTATATTAGAACTTCAATGGTTAAATTAGTTGGCCCCAATTTATACTATGGTCAATTTGATTTTTTTTCGTTATTTTCTAGAAAGGTCTGCATTTCCATTACTTACTTTTCAATTCAAAAACTGAAAAGAAGTGTATATTTGGAAATTCAAAAAAATTATGCTTTAATTTTTCTTCAATTTCGTTTCTTAATTGTAATGGATGGTTTAGTAATAGAGATAAGGCTTTACGAAGACCTAATCACCAACAATTTATTTTTAATTTTTAAAGACTACCAGAATGGAGCTACATGGGCTGAATGGGAATGTTTGCCCCGTCCTCTAGTTTTTAAAATTACTCCATCATTTCACACAAATAATTCCCATTGAATTTTTTTAATAATTAAATACTATATTTATGTTATTGAAGTTGATCATAATGTCAATGAACCATTTGGAATTACTAAGAACAAAAGGTTGTTGCTCCATGGGAATCTTCTGATAATCAGAGGAAAAATGAGGAGGGCTTTAGGCTTTGCTGGTCAAAGGGGCAGCTACAAAAGCTATTACTTTGCTAAAGGTGAACTATTTTTAGGAATAATTGTGGGCTGGTTCCAATTTCTAAAATTGTAACCGGTCAAGTACCTTGTTTTTGTTTTAAACCGTAAAAGTTCATTTTCATTAATTTTTTCTTTAAAATGCCCGGACAGCAAGAACCAAGTACCAAGTACCGTCCTCTGTCCTCTCTCTTTTATTTCCCCCCTTTCCTTTTTTCTCTCTCTCTCTCTCTTGAGTTCTACCAGCACCTCACATTTTTCTCTTTCCTTTCTTTTCTTATTTTAAACAATATGTGTGAATCCCACAATCCAATTTATTTCCTTTCTTTTTTTATTTTAGGAATATACCGCAGATACCAATACAAGACATGCACGGTTGAATTTATAACTTACATATCGAAATGGTTATTGATGAATTGATGATTGCAAGAGGGTTGATTCGACATTGGAAGGGATTCAAAGACCTTCCATTCCAACTCACACAATCCTACTTCCAGGAAAAGAGAAAAAAAATGAAAATTTATCTATTCCAATGCTCACATCACACATTCCGGTTGAAACGTACGATGCCTAAATTGCGAGATGTTGGAACTTACGACGCCTAAATTGCGGGGCGTCGGAACTTACGACGCCTAAATTGCAGGGCGTTAAAACTTTCAACGCCTAAATTGGGCATCGCAAAAAGAAGTGAAAACCTTGTCGACGCCTAAATTCCATATTTACATGATCTGCCCTGCACACCGGAAATCTGACTTTCAGGGGAAAAGACTGAAACTTAAAAGAAGACTTCCTTTCCTTCGATCTTTTTCTGTACACCGAGAACTAGTCTAGCCCTTTCTTTGACTCATTTGCGCAATGGCCGAGACTCCGGCTCATGTAGCTGCGGACTGCCCGACCTTTTCTTCGGAGATGTCTTCTCTCTTCACTTGCGCACTATTTCGTTTTCTTTTGCCATTGATTCGTTCAAGGCTTAGCATGCACTTCTTTGATTTTTTTTTCCTGGAATTGGGCCCTTAGTCCTGTCCAATACTCTGAATCTGCGAGAAAAAAGAAAAAGAAATAAAAAGGAGAGAATTACTTTTGACGTTAATTGTGAAGAAGTGAAGAAGAAAGAAGACAAAAGAAAAAGAAAGAAGAAGTGAAGAAGTGAAGAAGAAATAAGAAAAAGAAAAAAAAAAGAAATAGAGGGAGGGAAAGCGACGTGACAGGGGAAGGAGGTGGGGCAGTCGACGTGACAGTGACGTGAATGTATAGATGAAATGCTTTTGGCTTGAGAATTAGTATCCCAAAATTAATGATCGATGCCCAAAATTAATGATCGCTGCTCAAAATTAATTATCGATGCCCAAAATTAATTATTGATGCCTAATTTTTGTATTGCGATGCCCAAATTTGGGCGAAGATTTTTCTTTTACGATGCCCAAATTTTTAAATGTGATGCCCAAATTCAGTAGCTTTGTCTGTACGCATTTTCTTCATTAATGGTATCTTTGTTATTTTCCCTCAAAAGTGTACTTTAGCGGTTTAAAATAAATATAAGGGGCTGTTGACCTTCATAAGTTATAAATTTGGTTGAGTCATCTTCTAATTCTACTGAACAGTGGCTAAAACGTCTGCATACCGATTAGTGTGACAACTGCCTTTAGCTTCTCTAAAGGCCACCAGCAGGCTTCAACAGCAGACTTAAAAGCACAGCTCACTAGCAAACTTCAAAATGATGCTCAGCTCCAAAATGATGCTCAGCCAAACACGTGGATTTAGATTATATTATTTGATCCATATATTTTATATCTAATCAAATAATATTTGAATTTAACTTCATGAGATTTCCCTCTTAAAAAAGGTAAACTATGTCCTTGCCTGATCACAGACAGATGAATAGACCATATGTCCATCATGTCGTCTGAAAAGTGAAGTTTGAAAACATTACCTAGTTTGACTAAAAAGACTTTCGAGTTGTAACGCCTGCAAGATGTAAAATTACTTTGTTTGGTATGAGGCTCTGCAACACTGTATCTCTGATGACAATCTAGACACACTCATTCCACGAGGCGCCGAATTGCATTTAATGCATTATAACGTTGGACACATCCTCACAATTTTTGAAATCCAATGTCCTAAAGTATATATTCAAGACTTGAAGATCTGAATTATAACACATCTCTTACACATTCAATACTCAAGCTTTATTTTCAATGCATAAGTATTCAAGAGATCAAAGGGCAGGAACTAACACTCCAACAAACTTCCGAAATTACAGATATACCTGTCACGATTCATCATCAGCTTCTTCTAGTTTGATATATACTGTTCTTTACTTTAGCACTTGAGAGAGCAATTATTCATTGATTGTTCATCTCATCATTAAACACTTGATTGAAACTATTTTTGTACATGATCCATTAGAGATCTAACATTCTCACCTAGTGGATAAACAAGTGCATCTTTCAAAATCCAAAGCTAACTACTTTGGTAGTAGACGTAGTACTATTCATAGTACGAACCACTTCTACATCCTTGCATACTGTCTTGATTGTTTTATCTTCTCTATTTCCGCTGCACTAACTCTTCTTAAGAGTTAGTTATTTTCAAAAAGAAAGAACACTTTGAAAAGTTTTTAAAACATTTAAAAAATAACTACTAGGCTATTCATCCCCCTCCCCTTCTAGCCTAGATTGAGCCTATTTGGGACCAACAGGGGCTTTTCCGGTTATAATTTTATGACATTGTACCGACCCGAATTTCTCCCATATTTCTATTCCATTTCTCCATCAATCAATAATTTACAATATAATTAGAAGATAAAGATGAAGATTATAAATGTTGTAAGCATAATATTTGAAAATAGACCGTTTAAGTGAGATATCATAAACTATACTCCCTCCGTTTCAAAGTATTCATAGTACGAACCACTTCTACATCCTTGCGTACTGTCTTGATTGTTTTATCATCTCTATTTTCGCTGCACTAATTGTTCTTAAGAGTTAGTTATTTTCAAAAAGAAAGAACACTTTGAAAAGTTTTTAAAACATTTAAAAAATAACTACTAGGCTATTCACCCACTTTCTAGCCTAGATTGAGCATATTTGGGACCAACATGAGCTTTTTCGGTTATAATTTCATGACATGGTACCGACCCGAATTTCTCCCATATTTATATTCCATTTCTCCATCAATCAATAATTTACAATATATTTAGAAGATAAAGATGAAGATTATAAATGTTGTAAGCATAATATTTGAAAATAGACCGTTTAAGTGAGATATCATAAACTATACTCCTTCCGTTTCGGGTAAAGAGTCTTAGTTTAAAAGTCAATTTTTTTTAAAATGACATTTTTAGTAGTCCATTAGTAATAAAATGACACTTTCATGCCTTAATTTTTGAAAGTAAACTCTTTAAGTTAAATATTTCTAAATGAAAATAATGCACTCTTTACGCGAAACGAAGGGAGTATTAGTTAACTATTTGTATGAAGCTGAGTACTTAGTTAATGACCTTCATTATTTGCAAAAATAAATTCTTTTACTGAAAAATACTCCATCAATCCCAAAATTATCGTCATGCTTTTCTTTTTCGCTAGTCCCAAAATAATTGTCTTATTTGAAAGTTTCTTTTTAGAACATCAATTTTACCACTTTATCCTTACTTTTTCTTCTTACTTTAATTTTGGGCAACATATTCATGGGCTTTACAGGAAACCACACATTATTCCAATATTAATAAGGAATAATTGCGGGCCTGTACACTTTTCTGAAATTATAACCGCTCCACTATCTTTTTTTTCTTTTCGAACTGGTAAAGTGATTTTTCAAAGTTTTGTTCCAAAAATATCCCTTTCTCCGTCTCCGTCGTTTGCGAACAGTTTTCTATGCCAACTGAAATCATATCCCAATAATGTAGCAAACAAGAGCACAATTTCAAAGACTAAAGCAATACATAAGAGAACATTTTTTTTTTTGACGATCACACTCATTTTTGAGACTATGGGAGAAGTAGTGAGCAATAGGAAAGGAAAGGCACAACTCTACAAAGAAAAATCAACCATTCACAACTTATGACAATGCCCTGAAAAACAAACTTTCTAAAATGAGATGCTTAATTTTCTATTGAGATCTCTTTAATAGTCCCAACCATTCTCTTTGTTTCTTTCTTTCTATAATTTTGAATTTGTTCACGTGATAATATCAACTAGCAATTTTGTGATAATATCAACCTTAATGTGACGATTCAAACCCAGTTGCGATTCAAGTGTCGGAGTTGGCGATTTAAGCGTCAGTGGTTGGCTGGTTGCAATGTGAGCGTCAGAGGTTTGATGTGGGCGTGAAACAAGAGGCCAAAAGCTTGGGGAGGGGCACCATGGGGGAGGGATTAGCTCCAAGAGGCTGAAAGGGGTAGGGGGAGCGACTACTGGGCTTGGGTTGCGGCTCTAATAGGCCTTTTTGAGAATCGGTGCCTGAAATTAATGCGACACCCAAAATTTTTGAACGACGCCCAAATTGGAATAGTGACTTTATGTGCGCGTCTTTCTTTTATTAAGAGTATTTTCGTCGTTTTTCCTCAAAAAGTGCACTGTAACAGTTTAAAAAAATAATGATAAACTTTTACGGTTATAATTCCACTGTATGATATCGGCCTAGTTATCACTCTTATTAATAATCAAGTCAAATATTTTTATTTTTTTAATCCGTGTGTATCGAGTCAAATTGGATAATTAGGAAAAATGCTCTTACTGGGTTAGCTCAGTTGGTTAAGAGCTAGTAGATTTAGAACATGACCAAAGATCGAGTCCTAACAATCACAGTGTGGGGATTTCATTTTTTTGTGGGGTGGCTCCTCGTAAATACTAGTCCTACTCATCGTAATTTTTCCTTTCATATTCTCACAAGGCTGGAACGTGGGCGTTCTGAGGGAAGAGTTTCCCCTTTGGAACCGGATAATTAGGAAAAGTTTTATCGCAATGCCACCTACCTTGCTTTAGAGAAAAATCTAATGTTTGCAAATTAGGCCATTTCAATCGAATCCAGACTTCCGTCCTGAGTGGCGGACCCACATTGACATAGTGGACAGTGGACACCATGGATCCCACTGGAATTTTTGAAAGTTTAAGTGATTCCTACGTAATTATATATTTTTAAATTAACAATAATACTCGGTAACAAGTAAAAGATGGATAATAGTTCATCATCCAAAAATATTCGAACAAAATCATTACATAAAGTATTGAATATAAGAGAGATAAAAACTAGTAAAAGTTTCAAAGAAACAATTAAATAGCTGTTATGAGTTTAATGCAATTTTAGTTTGTAATAGGTTATACATTAGTTTTTTAATAACAAATGATATTACATTTAGAGCTTTTGATATATTACGAATTTTGTGTTAAAGTTGTTGAATGATTAAGTTGACGAAATTTGAAATATCCATAAGAATTACAAATTTGATCGAATGATGTTAAAATTTAAACAGATTTAATCTAACAATATTAAAATTAAATTTTTTTAATAGTACCATAAGTTTTATCTCGTGATATTGTACTTTAAAAAAAAAAAATTAATATTTGTTCTTTTACGTCTACATCCTATAACATGTAATGAAAAACAGGATCCTCCACAAGTGGAAAATAAATGGACACCCACCGGCCGCGACTATCTATACATGTCTTTTCCAATCAATAGACATCATATGTATAGCTCTATATGACTATATCCCACGTTAGATTATTCTTTTTCAAACATTAATTACAACTGTAGTAGTATTATATTACTAATCCGTTTTCTTGACTTTTGGAAAAAGTAAAAGGTCGAAAATTCTGTGGAAAGGGAACAGAATAGGGGTAATCGCGTGTGCATCTAAAATGACATTTCATGGGGAATGTTCTGAAAACTTGCAACAGCATTTGCGGAATCCTTCCGCCATCCGCAAAAGGACCCACCATGTAGAATTGTAGAGCGAGTGTGACAGAAAAAGAAAAAAAAAAGGTTAAGGTCTAAAGCTTACACACAGTTGGACTTGTGGTGGTGGTGTGTGTATGTGGGGGAGATAGGAGGGAGAAAGAGATGAAGGTGTTGTTCGGGACTCCGGGTCGGGTCAGTGGGCTTGTATTGCGGACGGGGCAGTGTCTGTTTGGTGCTGCTTCTATTGGTATTATGGCCTCTGCTTCTGGCTTCTCCAACGCCACTGCCTTCTGGTCTCTCTCTCTGTCTCTCACACACACTCACACACAAACACACTCATCCGTTTATTGCATACGTGGGTTTGTTTCTACTTTCTATATTCTGTTCTCTGCACTGCATCTTAATATTCTTTCCTAATATTTTACCATTTTTTAGCTCTATGTGTACAGTTTTAATGTACTTAATGGTGAATGTTTGTTTATCTGGGTGGTTGATCTTGTTTATAGAAGTACTATTAGTGCTCGTTTTGATATTCGTCGTGACTCCTTTTCATACTTACGACTTACGAGAACTCGTTTGGGACCCTCTTCGTATAAGATTGGGGTGTCTACATTACGATTTGGATATTGGACTTGTAGGAAATAATAAAGTTTATAAATAACAACATAGTCTTTCCATTGATTGAACCATCTATTTATATAGGGGAATACAATTAGGATAATGTGATACAAGAATCCTTTACAAGGTAGGATTTACAATAAGGAAAGAATTAAAAGAAAGGAACTATGCAAGGTAGGTAAATAATAGAGAATAATAAATTCAATTAACACAAAGATATTATTTTCTGATATGCCCCCATAAGATGGATCCCCGCGAGGAGAGACCAATCTTGTTAATAAGAAGCCGATAGCACTGTCGAGGAAGTGGCTTGATAAGAGCATCAGCAAATTGGTCAGCCGAGGAGACGTGGGATACCCGTAAAATCCCATCCTGAACTTGTTGGCGAATGAAATGATAATCCAGAGCAACATGTTTCATGCGAGAGTGAAACACAAGATTGGAGCATAGACTGGTGGCGCCAATATTGTCACAGTAGATGACAGGTTGTTACGAGGATATGCCGAGCTCCCCAAGAAGCGAGGTAACCCAGCGGACATCAGCTCGGTACTCGGCCTCTGTCAAGGAGCGAGCAACAGTGCGCTGCTTTTCTTCGAGCTCCAAGAGACATGATTGCGACCAGGGTAAACTATGTAGGCGCTAGTCGAGGTGTAGTCATCCCTGTTCCCTGCCAGTCGGCATCAGCAAATGCATGAAGGTCTAGAGAAGACTGGCGATGAAGAAAGATACCATTATCAATAATGCCACGAAGGTAGCGAAGAAGTAGTTTGGTGGCGAGCCAGTGATCCGTGGTCGGCCTATGCATGAACTGAGATAGCTTGTTGACCACATAGGCAATATCCAGGCGAGTAAGCGAGAGATACTGGAGACTCCCTATGACATCTCAGTACTTGGTTTAAGAGTGGTGCCAGACAGGAGAGAGAGAACTGGCGAGGTGGCCATTGGGGTCGCCATTAGGCTAGCATCAGTCGTACCAGTGCGAGCAAGAAGGTCGACAATGTATCCTCGCTGAGAGCAGAATACCAGTAGGTCGAAGAACTACCTCGATGCCGAGGAAGTAATGAAGCAAGCCGAGGTCCTTGAGTGAGAAGCGAACAACAAGGATATTGATGAAGTTCTGATGATGATGATGTCGTCAACATAGACGAGTAGCATGAAAGTGATACCCTTCTCGGCAAAGATAAAGAGCGAGGTATCGACCACAAAGTTCTTGAAGCGAGCAGCGAGCAGAAACAGACGAAGTTCGTTGTACCATGCCCGAGGGTCTTGCTTGAGACCATAAATAGCTTTGCGTTGGCGACAAACATGTTGAGGGCGATCAGAATCAACAAAGCCTTGTGGTTGAGCCATGAAGACTTCTTTAGTGAGTGTCCCTTGGAGGAAAGCATTGTTGATATCCAGTTGTCGAAGAGACCAACCTCGACTAACAGCAATGGAGAGGATAAACCGAACTGTTGTGGGTTTAACCACCGGGTTGAATTTTTCATGATAGTCAACCCTCGGCCGTTGATGAAACCCTTTAGCGACCAGGAAAGCTTTGTACTTGTCAATTGTGCCATCAGGTAACCATTTAATTCGAAATATCCATTTGCAATCAACAATATTAGGAACCCTAGTGGGAGGTACCAAGTCCCAAGTGCCATTTTTAATGAGAGCATTGTACTCCTCGGACATAGCCTATCGCCATCGGCTGTCTTTGATGGCTTTGGTGACACAGGTTCAGTGTCGGAGGATAGCCGAGTAGAGAGGCTGAGATTGTGAATAGGTTTGTGGATGTTATTTTTGGAGTGGGTCATAATGGGGGAAATGCGAGCTGTGAGAGGAAGAGCAGCAGGAGGCTGGGAAGGGTTAGGCGGAGGGATTTCAGGGAGAGGGGGTGAAGAATGCGAGGTGGATGATGGGTCAGGCTGCCGAGGCAAGGGAGGCTCGGCAATTGAGGAAGCCGAGTTGGGTAGAGGTAATGGGTGCGAGGTGGATGAAGGGTCAGGCTGCCGAGGCAAGGGATGCTCGGCAATTGAGGCAGCCGAGTTGGGTAGTGGTAAGGTGTGCGAGGTGGATGGTGGGTCAGTCTGCCGAGGCAAGGGATGCTCGGCAGTTGAGGATGCCGAGTTGGGTAGAGGAGCTTCAGTCAGGTCACTGCGAGGACAAGTCGCCGGTGGTGTGTATGAGGTCGCGAGGATGTCATGAGGAGGTAACCAGGTGTTATGGGTGGACGCATCAGGACGAGGAAGAGCAAGGTCGACTTTGGAGAAGGGAAACTCAGACTTAACAAATCGAACAGACGAGAAACATAAAGTTTGGAGTTGACCGGGTCATGACAGAGATAGGCACTCTGGGTGAGAGTACCCGAGAAAGACACAAGGGAGGGACCGAACATTAAGTTTGTGAGAGGTGTATGGTCGCAACCAAGGATAACAGAGACAACCAAAAGCACGAAGCTTAAGGTAGTTCGGAGGAGACCAAAAAAGTTTTTGATAGGGAGAGGACATTTGGAGAGTAGGTGTAGGAAGACGGTTAATGAGATAGGTGGCGGTGAGAAAGGCATGCGACCAGTAGGTAAGAGGAAGCGAGGCATTGGTTAGAAGGGAGAAAAAGACCAGTCTCGACTATATGACGATAACGATGCTCAGAGAAGCCATTGTGCTCGGGAGTGTGAGGAGGAGAGGTGAGGTGCGAGATGCCTTTGTTGGCGAGGTAGGTGGCTAGCCCAGTGATCTCGGCAATGCCAGTATACTCCCCTCCATTGTCCGAGTAAAGAGTGACAATTTTGTGTTTGAAGTGGTTTTCCACCAGGGCTTGAAAATGAGGAAATATGTAAGCAACATCAAATTTCCGTTTGAGAGGGTAGAGCCATATGTAATGTGTGTAATAATCAACAAATATGACATAATATTTGAATCCATCAAGCGAGATGATGGGGGAGGTCTAAACATCGGAGTAAATAAGTTGAAAGGGATGGGAGGAGACAATAGTAGATAAAGAAAACAGAAGTTTGTAACTTTTATTGCTTAGACACGCATTACAAAAAGAGGAAGCTACTCGATTATGCTTAAGAGAAAACTTAGACTCTAGATGACTTTGAACTGGAGGAGATGGGTGACAAAGACGATGATGCCAGTCAGGAGAAGAACTCTTGGAACTGGAAAAGGCAATGGGATGACGAGGAGGGAGAGAGCTCGACCATTCATACACACCATCCTTAGATTGTCCTGTCAGCAGCAAGGTCCCTGTCTGTAGATCTTTCACAGAAAAGGAAGTTGGTGAGAATTCAATAGACTTTATTGGATGTACAGAATTGGGAAATAGAAATAAGATTTCGTAGCATGCTAGGAACAAAAAGAACATTATGCAATTGAAAAGTAGTTGAGGGTGTAGGAAGAGAGGTTGAACCCGTTTTGGTAATAGGCAGACCAGTGCCATCACCTACGACCATGTCATCATGACCCAAGTACGGCTGGTGAAGAGACAGATTCCCAAGATCATTGGTGACATGATGAGATGCTCCACTGTCGAGTAGCTAGCTCGGAGAGGGGTTGCCCGTGGTTGTGGCTATATGAGCTCGCGGGTTCCAGTTGTTGGTTATGGACGAGGGGCGAGCAGACGTGGATGCTGAGGCCTGAACAAGGTGAAAGGAGGGACACTGTGAGACCGTGTGACCGTGTTGCCTGCAGCACTGACAATTTCCGAGGTAGGGACGCCGAAATCTCGAGTTGGAATTTGCCGAGGAGCGAGGACCTGGAGCGGGCTGCTGTGAGCGAGGATGCTGAGCAGATCCATGTGACCTCGCCGACACGGTGTTAGCCGTGACTGGGTGAGGAGTTGGTGCGGTTTGCTTCAAAACGAGCTAGCGGTTGATGAGCTTCTCATATAGTTCATCAAAAGGTATGGGAGTGTCACGACCTTCAATAACGCGGCAACTTTGCGATAGTCCTCGCCGAGGCCGCCTAGCACCATCTCGATGAGATCTTCATGGTTGAGTGGTTTGCCGAGGGCAGCAAGTTCATCAAACTTGCCCTTGATGAGCTGCATATACTCGGAAATTGACCGAGTACCTTTCGTCGTCCATTTGAGTTGGTCCTTACTTTGCTTGATGTACCCACGAGAGGGGCGAGCAACGGTGTTGACGAGGATGAGCCAGGCATCCCGAGTGGTGGGCGCTTGCCCAATGAGCGGCACCAGAGGCGAGGTGAGGAAACCGACAAGAGCACCAAATAGCAGCTTGTCTTGGCGCACCCACGGGATGTAAGTCGGGTTAAGGACAGGGGCATTGTTGGCGGTGATGGTGGCTGGAGAACCGGGGAAGGTGCCATCGACGAATTTGTACAGATCATACCCGATGAGTGTGGATTCAATTTGAAGCTTCCATGCTAGGTAGCTAGTAGGGATGAGTTTGGTGATGTTGTGGTTGGAGATGTTGATGAGTTGGAATGTTTTGGTGGTATCGATGGGATCTTGAATGGTGATGATGTTGGAGGCCATGCTGAACCTATGGTGGGAAGGCTGTGAGGATTTTAGGGTTTGCGGAAGTGTGGTGATTATAGGTTTTAGGAGCAAAGCTCTGATACCATGTAGGAAATAATAAAGTTTATGAATAACGGCATAGCCTTTCCATTGATTGAACCACCTAGTTATATAGGGGAATACAATTAGGGTTACACAATGAGTATGATACAAGAATCCTTTACAAGGTAGGATTTACAATAAGAAAAGAATTACACAAGGAAAGGAACTCTACAAGGTAGGTAAATAATAGGGAATAATAAATACAATTAACACAAAAATATTATTCTCTGATAGGACTCTCATCAGTCTCGTGTAATAAAATTTGAACTATAATGGCATGGGATATAATCCATTTTTGGGTACCAAACCAGTACTTAGTGGGTTAGTTCTATACGAATTAAGACATTCAGTCTTATGATTCTTTATGATTGGTTTTGGTATTGATTATTTCTGTTATCTTCAATTATAACATTCCTGTTTAGAGGGTTAGGATTTGATAATCTGATTTGATTATTATTATTATTATTATTATTATTCACAATTCACATTTTGTTTTTTGAGTTTTCTCAATCTTCTGGTTGTTCTTATGTTTTTGTAACTGAACAATATAATAGATTTTCTTGGAGATTACTGTCAGAAACTTGGGCTTATTTATGTTTTCTATGGCTGTGCTATAGTGAATCAATGTTCAACTAGTTCATGTGCATTCATGTACAAGATACATGTGATATAACATGTTGTCCAATTTTGCCAATCCAAATTTTTGCAGGTTTCATCCTTTGAAGCTTTCCGAATACAATTTATATTACAACAAAGTTCCAACTCCCTTTTAGACCAAACTGTCTCATAGTAATTGTACTTTTCTGAAACGTGCCCGGTTTCACTTCTCTATGATTCAAAATCTCTCCCTCCAATGCTTGGATTTTCTTTTCAGTAATAGCAGCTGTCTATTCTTTATCATTGGTAGGATGGAGTATCTCAAAATTGGACAGGATAGCATTTTCTAACAATGAAGACTAGGCATAGACATAGCAAGTAAAAAATCAGTATCTCCGTGTGGGTGAACCTTCAAATGTGCATTTAAAATGTGGATGAGACATGATCTTAGCTGTATTGCTAGCAGGCTTGGTTATCAACTCGATGTTGATAATACTAACAATAAGAGTAGGCTCCCCTGTGCTCATTTCACATTAAAGCAAATGAAATTATTCCTTACTCAGTGATATTTGCTATTCATGATAATTAGGATTAAAGTGCTCCCAAAAGCTATGCCTTTGGACATATTTCGGCCTCTTATCCTTCTTTCCTCCCCAAATCTGAAAGGTCCTATGCTTCGGTCAAAATGTGTATAATGATCCTTGTGAGTTTTTGAAGAATGCTACCCAAAAAGGCAATCACTCCTGGAAAGGAAAAGCAAAGGCTCTTGTGAAACCATGAGGAGGATGTCATATAATCTATATGATATAGAGATACACAATTACTAATAAGTTGCTGCAAGTTTCAATACAAGGTAATCTAGGTTTTCTTGTGCTAAAGCTATACCTTCCAAGTCTTGGAAATAAGCAAGTGGATTTTGAGTGGTGCTTTTTTTCTTTAAAAATTTATTTAGGTCGGTTCAAGCATGCTTGTCTTCCTAGTTCTATGGGTTGTGGGGGTCTTCTTCTTATTGCTGCTTTGAGTTCATTGTTTTGTATCTTGGGCTGTTTCAAGCATGCTTGTCTTCCTAGGGCTCTGGGTTATGGGGTCTTTTCTTATTACTGCTTTGATTCTTTTGTATCTAGCTCAGTTTTAAGCATCCATGTCTTTCTAGGGCTATGGGTTGTAGGGATCTTCTCTTATTACTCATTAGTTTGGCCATGGTTGTTGTCTTTGCCATTCCTCTGGGTATCAAGAGTCTCTGTTTGATTAGGTACCATGTACATTTTCTTTGAATTTCTGCTCCAAGCTGTCATGAGATCACTTGTATTATTTTTATTTCGTTATAAATTAATCAGAACACCAAAATCTTTTCAAGAGAATCTCTTGTACTATATTACCTTCAAGTCTAGTCACTTACTTTATCTCTCTCTCCCCCCTCCCCTCTGTCCCAAAAGAATAGTCTCACTTGACAAGTCAAACTTTTTAAGATTGTAGTTTTACTTGTTTGTACTTTTTGAATACTTTTTTCTTGGGGACAAACCAAAAAGAAAAGCATGGCAGCTTTTTTGGGACAGTGGTAGTATTTTATTTCTCTAGATACTTTACGAAGAAATTCTTCATTTGTTGTGGTTTTTGAAGGATTTTATACTTGCTGCTTTTTGAGGCTTGATATACGTTGTTACATCTCTCTTTCTCTCTAGACAAGTCGGTAACTTTATATTAAGGATCCCGGCTTGCACTTGTTTCTTATCACCCCAAGTGCGAGTTAGGTCACATATGAGGGCAAGTGTTAAGACTTGATATGCATTTTGGGCCATTTCTCCAACAGGTTGAGGTGGTAGATGTGTTGGTAACTCAACAATTTATCTTAGCCAGTCATATGACATGCTAGTGTTAGTTATTCTGCACAGAAACCCACATCTGCATGGCAACACTTAGAAGTTCTTGTACCAAGTGATAGTTTTCTTCATGAAATATGCTAGTCATGATGCTTTCTTTTTTCTTTTTCTGGTAATGCAATTTCAAAGATCTTTGACTTGCCTAAACAACCTTTTGGTCTTCATTTAGAAATATTTTCTGTGATTTCAGCTATCTAATTGCTGCGATGGGCCTGCAAGTTGTGTGGAGTTTTGGACTTGCCTGCCTTGATATTCATGCTTTAAGGCTAAAGAAAGACTTGCACAATCATATCCTAGTGAGCCTCTTCGTAGTTGGTGACTGGGTAAGTAACTGAATTTAGAAACTGTAAAATTCTTGAGCATGTTTATCGAAAACTCACAAAATTACTCTGTCGAAACTCTTGCAGAACTGCATCAGTGCATCCTATTGTTTTTGGAGTGAATTTTCATTCTTAAATGTGTTGGATGCTTTTGTTTCAGCATTTTTCATTGTTCTTTCTATTAACAGCATACCACTTAATTTTTATTCATATCGCCCATATATACCGGGCCAGGATTGCATAGTGTGTATATTAGACCCTTACAATGGCAGGAGCCTCGTGCTCTATGCTGACCTATTTTTTCATTGCCCATATTTACGAAACCACTTTGTGAGAACAAATTTGAAAAAAAAAAGACCAAAATTTTCCACTTTAAAGTTGCTTGCGACACCCCCAACACAAAAAAATGAAAAATAAAATAAAAAACCACACATTTTCATGGGGTTTTCTGTGTGCTCTATCAATTTAATGTAACGGGTGCAGGTGACAGCTATTCTTTCACTTGCTGCTGCGTGCTCATCAGCTGGGGTGATGGTTCTGTTTGTAAGAGATTCAAATATCTGCAGGGTAGAGAGTGCACTTTCATGCAATATGTTCCAAGTATCCATAGCTTTGGCTTTCTTCTCATGGTTTCTCATTGCCATTTCTTCTTATATCATGTTTTGGCTATTAGCCTCAATTTGAGTGATTCACTAACAAAATAACCACATGATTTTGTAAAAATGTAGATATTGTCAATTCAAGAAATGGCAGCTTTATTTGACTACTTATTTACTTTTACTTGATCGATTAGCCTCAATATGTCTGATTTATCAGAAACTTAAAAGACAAATATATATTCAACTTGAACTGCCATTAGCCATTAGCCATTTTTCTCCTTGTGGAATGTCAAATTATGTGTCTTAGTAAGCAATGAAGCACGGTAGATGGAATGTTGTAGCCTGTAGGGCAATGCTTGGGTGCATCGTGTATAAGTGAAAGGAAAGGAAGCATCATTGAGATTCCAGAGTGAATGAAGATTGGAGTAATTAGCATTGCCTTTGTACCCAACGGTTTCTAGTATCATAAAGTCACTGGCAGGTCTATGTTCATTCTTGATAGGGAACTTTTCTTGAAACATTTCCTGTCGTTTTAGTAGATGGGGCCGGGATTGTTTGAGCCCACCTTCCTTTTCCAAGGGCAGAATGGAAGTATGGTGTCGAACAAGTAGGTGTAACTGTTGACTTCTACGGTGGCATAAATTGAGTGAGTTATAATGATCCTGTAACACTAGTTGTTACCATTTTTTTTTAAAAATATGCTAGACGTGCTTAATTGGGTGAAATTTTTGAATTAAAGGCTTTCAGAATAACTTATTAAGTAGACTACAACTAGAGCTGTTGGCTGAATTGAGAATACCAAGATCAGCATTATTATCTGGATACACTTTTCGTTTAAATAGGCATTATTTTTCGTTTTTGGCTGCTGCTTTAACAAATAAAAACTCAAAAATTACAAAAAATTCTTAATTTCACCAAAAAAAGGAAAAATAAATATGTATTTTTGTGTGTGTTTATAAGTAACCATCTCACTACCATTAGACACCAATATCGTTTATAGACTTTAAGGTGTGATTATGATTGATAGATCTAAAATATAAATCGACTTAAGAGATTAGTGACCTAGTGGATAGATCATCCGTAAAATCTAGACATTTGGGCTCGATACGTCACACACACACACACACACACACACACACATATATATATATATATATATATATATATATATATATATATATGAAATTGGTAATTTTTAAAGAATCTTCATCATGTAATGATAGTTTCAATTTATCCCGCCTTTGCTAGTTTTCATTCAAAAAAAAAAATCTCATATAATAATTTTTAGAGATTATAATTCATAAAATTAACCAAAATTAAATGTTTCATGCTAACCAGATTATTGGACTGATGTTGATTGATAAAATAATTGATTGAGCGTTAAAATATGATTTCAATAATTCAGATAATTACTTTGAGAAGGTTGTAACAGTAAGCTAGAAAAACTATTATTTTGAGAACGAAGAGCCTATAGTGGTGGATCTAAGTGAGATCGGGGGCGACAAGGGGGGGAGGAGGGGTGGGGATCCAACATATATGTTATATGTTAAACGTTATTATTAAGAAATTGGAGAGAACAAGAGAATAAGTTTTAACATGGATGCCCAAGTGGACGCTCATCATAATTAATAGTTTCAAATGAGTATGTTCATTTGTGCCTACAAAAAAATATTAGATATATACATACCAATTATTTATTATATGATCTAAACAGACAAATCAACGCGTGTAAAATTTGCCAACTCTAGTTATAGTTTTCATTTTTCTCTTTAATTTCTGTAATCAAAATTACTGTATTTTTGTCGGTGTGATGTGTGTGGACTGTCGATGGTGTGCAAATTGCATTAGTTTATCTTCAAATTTTTATTTATTTTATTTTTAGTTTGAAAATATAGACATGTTTTACATGGTAGGCCACTGTGACACTTTTTGTCGTATTCTCAAAGCCCACACAGCTTGACGTGTTTTAAAAGCAAAAAGACATTTTCGTGGTTGATGACATTCTGCTACTCACTACTCACTACTCACTACTCACGTGAGTCCCTAAATAAAACTCATTGTTATTTATTATTAAAATATTAATCTATGTATAACGGGTGTTGGCTGCTTAAGCATCTTGCATATATATATATAAACAGATATATCTATAAAAAGAAATATCTCACAAAAACTTTTTTTTCAAAAATAGAAGGTCCTCTATTTATTAATATAAATACAACTTTGTATGCTATCAGGAAAAAATTAAATATATCATTATACTTCACATTAATCCATATAAAATGTTATTTTACAGTCCTTGATACGTGTGTCAATCATGTTTGTGAGCATCATTCAAATTTCAGAAGTCCTATTGCATTATACATAGGGAATATATATTGTATTCCTTTGCCCAACATATATGGTTTAGCTTTGGCATTTTACTTCAAAAAAAATTCTCCATTCCATGTTAAAATACCTTGACTTGATGTTTACCCAGATCTTTTAAAAAATAAATTAAATCCATCTATAAAGTTAGGATCTATATTTATAATTTTATTTTCTTAAAAATAAAGTTATGTACTTCTCATAGATTACATATCCAAAAATTTCGGATCTATATATGTGCTTTAAGTAAGCAGGTATGAAAATTAGAGGATGTAAAAATAAATTAACAAAATCGAAATAATTTGTCAATATATAATTTAGGAAAATTCCAACTCTAAAATTGACAAGCTCAAATTATCCAGTTTTATGAAGAAAAAAAATTAAAACGAAACTAATTAAAATGTTAAGTCGTATATTTTTAGATCTATTTTATTTGAATTTGTGCCAATTCCGGTGATTGATATCCATCAATAGGAGAAGGAGGGGCATTTTAGGAAGAAAAAAAATGGACTTATGCGGTTGGATAAAAAATAGTACACCAGAGAGGTTATAATTTCTAAATAAAGAACCGATCCATAATTATTTACTCAAATAATTGTCAATTTAAGAATAATTGACTTGATTATTTATATTGGTTTAATGTGTAGTTTCCATTAATGTCCATGTATATATGGCCAATAATTAAAGTAGAGTGAAAAAGTAAGGGTAAAGTGGTAAAAGTGATGTTCAAAAATGTAAGTTTGGACAATTATTTTGGGACGAAGTAATTTACGGATGGAGTATTTTATTACTAATTGATTACTAAAAGTGTCATTTTTTTCAAAAGTTTGACTTCAAACAATGGCTTTTTGCCTAGAACAGAGGGAACATGTAATTAACATGATATTTAATGACTTTTTTTGGGGGCCAACTGTACATATTATTGCCATTTTCTATTAGATGATATTTAACAGTAAATATATACTTCTTCCAACCCAAAATTATTATTCATTGTTCCCTTTGTGTCCATCCAAAAATTATTGAAATGAAATCTCCATCCGTTTTTAAATTATCGCCATCCTTTCTTTTGGGATGGATGTAGTAATGTTAAATTCTTGAATTATTTGATCCATGTCAAAATCATAGTGTGACTAAATGATCATTTTGGTGTTTGCTTTTTTTTCAATTGAATAATCATATGTAAAATTATGTTGTAAAAAATGATTAATTTTCAAAATCTATAATTACTAATCTTATTGTTATATATTTTTAGTTAAGCAGTATTCCCAAATTTATTCTTTTAATTTTGTATGTATAATTTAATTAAAAAACATGTATATCGTGCGTTTTACGCACGGATATAAACACTAGTTATGTATAATAACATGAATGGACCTTTGCAATTACTCCGTCGGTACTAAAAAAAATAGTCTTATTTATTGGAGTATATCTTAAGTATAGTAATGAAATTTCAACCATTATTGCAACATCATGGGTATAATCAATAACAGTAATAAAATTTAAAATTTTATCATAATAACAAATTTGTAGAAATTTTTGGACGAAAGTCTGATCAAGTTGACCAAAAAATATACTATATTAAAGTAAGAATATTTTTTTTGGGAAAAATTTGAAAGTGGCAATAACCTAAACCTAAGAACAGACATTTAAATCAAGAATTGGGGATTTGATCAGAAATAATACTAGTACCGGTGTACTACTAAGGTAATAAGCACAACATTATTGAGCTGTGTCTTTACAACTCATAAGGGTCCATATTGAAATAAATATGGTCCCCTATAATCAATCATTTTTTATTTCACAATAATTTCTGATTGAGAAATGATATACTAGTACGCCTCATCTTATGTGGGAGCTGAATGCCAACCAATACTGGATAATCCAGTAGGGGCAAATATCAAATAATAGCTCTTGGTAGTTGGGAAGATGTCATTAATACTCAGTAATATTCCACAATCTATTCGAGTTGAATTGCTGTTTGACATTCTTATCTGTTTCTTCTTTTATACTTCTCACCACTTCCATAGGCTTTAACAAAGAAGAGCAAACAGTAGAGTAGTATGCGCGACACAATTGGTAGGGACTAAACTGTAAAGAACCCTCTCACTGATATATTTTATTTCTATGTACAATCAAAGATTACACCATATAACACCCAGAGATCAAATTTATACACTTCACAAAAAGCATAGATACCCTTCAGCACTATACCACATCTCACCAGACTTGAACACACTGACTTTTACCCTTAGGAAAAAGAAAATATGAGAAAAAAAAGAGAGAGAGAGAGAGGAGAAAATAAACAAACACGCCTCAACCTCAAAGGACAAACACCTTAACTACCCTCTTAAACACACCAATATTGCTAGCCTTACAACTACTTCAACAACTTTTTCTACAGCTAAACTTTGAAGAAGGGTAACGTTGTCTTTGTTCAAAACATTTTTTCCCAATTTAAGGCTAGTTGTAAGGAAAGTTGTAGGATTAGTGGTAAGGATAGCATTTTCCTAAACACACAGTACTAAACAACACATCTTCACATAACTATCTCTGGCTTCAAGATGCTAGCCTTGATTTCCTTGTGTGGCAGGACTACGCCTCCATTGCTGTAGATCTCGTCACAAACATGAACATCTTCCCCCAGAATCGTCATGTTCTCTACCCGAGCCCATTGCCCAACAGTGGAGTGCCAACCGATGATACTACTGGAAATGCACGCGTGCTTCTTGATGCGTACGCCGCGCATCACAGTACAACGTGAGAGTCTAACCCCTGACTCAACCACACAGCCCGGCCCAATTGCAACATCAGGCCCAATTAAGCATCCCTCTCCGATTTTGGCACTTTCGTCAATGAGAACGTTTCCAATGACGTGGGGTCCAATAGCCAATTTAGATGAGGACTTCTTCTTTAAGGAGTCCAGATAGAGCCTCAAGCCAGTGATGTAATCTCTTGGCTGTCCAATGTCCATCCAAAACCCTGGTAGGACCATTGCGTACAGCAATTTTTCTGCAGCAATTTTCGGGAAGACTTCTTTCTCAATTGAGGTCGGCCTCAGTTCAATGCGGTCAAGAACAGATGGATTCAGTAGGTAAATTCCAGCATTAATTTTGTTACCCACAAATAATTTTGGTTTTTCCACAAATTTTTCAACTTGCCCCGTTGATTCTTCCATAACAACCACACCATACTTTGAAGGCTCGTCCACCTGTATTGCCATTTATTATAGTAAGTTTATCTCTTAAAATCCGAGAACCAGCAAGAAAGATCCAACAAGAAGAAAATTTAGGATTTTGCATTACCTTTGTTACCATTATGGAAGCTTCGCCTCCATGGGACTTGTGAAAAGCTATCATCTCTTTGAGTGGGTACTCACTGATAACATCACTGTTAAGAACAAAGAAGGGCTCGCCAGAAGCATCTATTAGCTTGTCTCTAGCCAGAGCCAGAGGGCCTGCTGTTCCGAGTGGCTCAGTCTCTTGGGAGCATGTGATCTTTATTCCAAGCTTAGTCTCAAAGTCCTTCAAGAAGTTAAGCATCACCTGCGTAACCAAGGTGTAACATCAACACGCATTCTCCACCTTATATCATTATCTAGGATTTACAAATAACAGATGAATTTGACAGCAAATTATGGTCTCAATTTACCTCTGGTTGGTAATTGATAGCCAGAACAACTTCAGTCACTCCTATAGCCTTGAGAGCCTCAATCTGATACAATTCACAATGATAACATATTAACTATTGTTACATGCAGCGGATAAGTGAGAGTTCAGTGATTTTCATGTTATGTAACAAAAAATGTCTCTCCCGAGTCAAAATCTCAGCTTTGCACCAAAAATTGTGCACACGTATCTGTGTGTATCCACAAAATATATTACATAATAATCCATAGGCAAAACAAAAATTGAGACATAACTCCCATGCATCTAGAATCGAGGGAAGAAATTTTTAAGAGGAATAAAGAATTCTCGAAAGGGAGAAGAAACTATCTTCCTACACTATTTTTTGTCAACAAGATCATATTTAGCATCAGCTTGAGAAAGTTGGTTCATCGAGTAGTGTACCATCTGTTACTACAATCTAACATATGCTTAAATTTCAAAAAGCACAGGAACGTTTAGAATGAATATATACCTGGTGCAGGATCATTGGTTTGTTGGCAAAGTCAACAAGTGGCTTTGGGACACTGAGCGTAAGTGGCCTCAAACGAGTTCCAAAACCTCCAACGAGAATGAGCGCCTTCATCTTGGGATGCTCCTTCTGAATTTGTTTATTATACATTCAGAACGTGAAGAACTAATAATAAATGCAAACTAAGGCACGTTTAGCAGACTGATCATCTCCTTCTATTTAACAAGGCAAGAAGAAGAAAGAAAGAAATCTACGGAACTCTTCATTATCATTTATTCACTAACACGGATAAAAGAGCTCATCTCATCTCAAAAGGATAAAGTTGTCGGTGCTTAGACTGACGAGTGTATATTAAACTTGACACGCAGACACCAGATGCAGAGAAGAGGAAGAAACACCAGTAAGCACCATTCTATGACGAGTGAAGAAAGAAATCCATGAAATTTATAGCGGGGCTCAACGAGAAACAACCAAATCTTAGGCCTCGCATCATTGCATGAATTACGGCACTAAATCAGTCAAGGATAATGGGTCCAAGAGTTTTAGCTGGAAAAGGAAACAAATTCCAGCTACAACACAGGCTGCAGCTTTCAATGGGGATGACATACCCATCGAGTACTTTACAGCGTTACTTCAATAAAATAAAGAGACTTCACCAAAACCATGTTGCAGCAATTTATTACTTCAATAGGGACCGAGTTAAAAAGAATCTCAATTAATGCTTTTCACACCAAGAAATCCCAATAAACCATAGTGAATCCCAGAAGGATAAGAAATCAAAAACTCGGCACCTTCTACTAAAACTTATTGATGTGTGTTCCATACAGAGAAATACTCAAAGATAGTCTCATTATGTTACACGGACACGGCTGGGAGGAGGCGTATTCCGTGTCGGACACGGTTGGGACACGGATGCGGCAAGGATACGGCAAAAAATACGTATTGGGGCCGAATTTGAATTTCCGAAAATTTTAGACACGAACACTTGTACGGGTAAGACAGTCGAGGATACGTACCTTTAAGACGGACGCGGTTGGGGGTATATATTGGTTGGGGGTATATACTAGTAATCGTTAGTCGGAGTCCCTCAAATCCCCACTCAAAACGAGCCCTAGCCCTAGCCCCTCGTCACCGACCAGAACCACCTCTGCCGTCGGCCCTTGCCCACCAATTGTTATTAGTAGACAAATCAGCTGGGTACAAAAACGGATATCGTAGCTCGAATTAGGTCATTAACGGCAAAAAAAAGTCCAATACTTTTTCCCCTTCTTATAAAAAGTAATCTCTAAATTAACTACTGTAAAACAAAACCAACAAAGACAGCCAATACAACAGACAGCCCAGTATGCACATTGAACCTGAAGCATGCCCCAAAGAAAATAAAATAAATAAACCATGACAGATAAATAGGAGCCTGCTCAATCATCCCAATCTATTCACCTAGCTAGTCAAATATGCCAATAACGTTAACAAATAGTGAAATACATAAAATCCAATCAATCTAAGATTAATTTCAACCTACAAAGGATCAAATCCTAACTACATTGTCTAATAAACAATAGAAAAACTACAGATCGAATCACAAAATTGGTAGAAAATGAGACTTAAGATGGATTACCTAAGGGCACAACAGATCACTAAGGATTGAGCAAGTCGGATAAATGAGTCCGGCGAGTTGCGCCCTTCAGTAGCTGAAAGAACCAGACTCAGAAGGACCTCAGATTTTCCCTCGTTTTTTCTGATCTGTATGGATATAGATAGACTCAGATAAATATGGTATGGAGCCCCAACAACGATTGGTCGTCGGGGAGTCTGTGCAGGTTTAACAAAGCGGGGTGGGTTGTGGGTATATATTATATATAAATAGATACAGGGATCGTGTATGTATATGTAACTAACATAAAGTTTGGCGGAAATCCGAATTAATGATGAAAGAAATGTGAATAGGGAATTGTGAGTTCTGATTTTCTGACAAACTACACAATTGGCGCATGTAGTTTTGGAAATTTTGAGGATAGGTCCCGTACAAAAATTCAAAAAAAAAAAGGATTTTTGTACCACAAAAATTTAGCCAAATTGGTCATTTGGTCCAATTCCATCAAATTTTTACCAATATGTCATGGCATGTCGTGCTTCTCGCGTGATTTTAAGCATGAAAAAAATTGTTATTTTACGTTTAAAAGTATTAGGTCAATTGTGAAACATTAACACTTCTGACTTTTTGCCCCAAAAAAGATGAAGATATGAAGAAAACTCGGCTTAAAGTGGTGAACGAGTGCGTGAGTTTGGAAAACGAGGATATTCTTGGATTAAGAATATTAAGTTTCTATCTTCAATACAGAAGGTAATCTATCGAAAATAATAGTATTAAATATTTGAAAAAATAATGACAAGAAAATAGAAAATATAACGGAATAAATTAAATGACAACATAAGATTTATATGATTTAATTCACTTTCAGACAAACAACAAATGCACTATAAATAATGAAAAATCACAATATAGAGTTTTCAATATACTCACCTCCCCTGGAAATGATTATAAAGATTGACACTATCTTATAGAGTATCAAATCTCTTATAATCCAAAATAATCACACACTATTTTGTCGATAATGGCAAAACTTTGAGACCATTGACCATTAATTGTGCCCATTGTCAGTCTCTCATTTACTCAGCATGTCTCTAATTGACGTCTCATCACCTATTTAGATAAAACTTAAGAAAAATATAATCTAATTGCAAAATTAAGACTCTTAATTAATGTCAATAAAGGAATCCTTTTACGGCTAGGATTTCAATTATTTTCCTATTAAAATGATACAAAACCTAAATTTAAAAGCCGAAAACCAACATAAAAACTCATATGTCAAACACAACCTTAGTTTGTTTGTTTTTTTTAATGGCAAAAGACATTGTCAAGCCCTGAATTTTAATGCTTTATACAAAATACTCACATAACTAATAACTTGATAATTATGTAACTATGTCATGTTAAAGTTTTATTTGGCTGTTGTTTGTCACTTTGTTGCAGGCATGAATTTGCGGTCAACAATTTTTTCTCCCCCACAAGTGCACATTTATTCAAAGTTATCGTTTTATATTTTGATATAATAAATTGAAAAAGCTCATTTTTTATTTTTTCTCATTCATACTTTCAAGATTTTTTTTCTTACGTAGTTCAATAATAAAAAATTGAATGACATTTATTTGTCTACAAAATGTATTTAAAAGTACATTATAATTGTATTTTTTATTGTTAAACATAAATTAAGATTAAACATAAAAAGTTGAATGAATTTTTTGTAATTATTATATTTATTTAATAATTTTGTGTTAATGAGTAGATGACTGACCATACCTATTTATTGGCCGCTCATATATGCTTATGTTATTAAATATACACTTACTCGCACGTCCATTTGAACTCATTGCCCATATGAGTGCCATTCATGCTCGCCCATATCACCCGTTTGCCACTTCTAACGGGAGTATATAAAACATGGTTTTGCAATTAATAAACAAATTCCAACCATAATTTGGATAAATCCATCATATCTATTAATCTATTAACTATAACTAAAATAGAAATCGTTGCTGTCACGTGGCGACTTTCTGTTAAGTGCTTAATTTTTTTAAGGAATTTGGTGCCGTCATGTGTCACTCTCTATGAATTATATAAAAAAAATTCTTTTTTTTCTACCAAAATTGATTAGTTTACGATATAAATAAAAAGTTACTGCTTATCGTTAGTTTAGGATAAATTTTATCACATTTGTAATTATCAAGTAGATTTTATCACATTATCAAGTAGGTTAGGATAAATTTTATCACATTTGTACTTATCAAGTAGATTTTATCACATTATCAAGTAGGTTATGATAAATTTTATCACATTTATAGTTATCAAGTAGATTTTATCATATTTGTAGTTATACGTACTCTCTCTCTCTCTTTTATCTTCTAATTTAGTTTAGGATAAATTAGTTTACAGTTAATTTATGATAAATTTTATCACATTTGTAATTATCAAGTAGATTTTATCACATTCGTAGTTATCAAGTAGTTAACCCTTTTTTCACTTTTTTTTATACGTACTCTCTCTCTCTCTCTCTTCTCTCTCCATACGAATTATTTCTTCCTCTTTTTTTCATGCAAACCTGGGCTTCCTAATCATTTGAATCAACAATTGAAGCGGCAAGAACAAGGCTTGTGCAGGTAATTTTGTTTCTAGGATTCTTTCTTTGATCTTCTTCTGCTTAATAAATTTGATGTTCTTATTCTGATTTCTTTTTTGTTCTTGCCTCCAGAAAACAAAATTCTCTGTTTTGACAGTTTTATTCAATCTCTTTGTCAGTGCAAAACACAAATAGCCATAAATTCCAAAAAGTCAGCTTCATTATACATCATTCTGGTTCAGGTACATAATTTGATACAGTCCAATGCACAGTAATTTCTTGGGGTAAAGGGGGCAACGGCAAATAGTCCCATGGAAACTCTAGAAGCTTCCATAGATTTCACATTCTCAATCTCATAAATGTTTTCTATATGTTTGAGAAAATGCTAAGTGTGTTTTAAGATGAGATAGCCATCAACTATAGATAATTTTAATTAATAGAATCAAATAATATCCATTGGACTGAGTTTTGAAAAATGCTACACTTTTCATGACGGTTGAAGCAGCTAAATAGTGATTTCTGTTAATTTAACTAACACTTTCTCTCTTAATTTTCTCTTCTAATTTAATTTAGGATAAATTAGTTTACAATATAAATAAAAAGTTACTGATAAAAGTCAACCATTAATTTAAGATAAATTTTATCACATTATCAAAAATGCAGGAAGTACTCATGCTGGCATGGCTGATGAGATTAATCTTCTAACCTCAAAAGAATGGCGGACATATTAATGGAAATTCTATTAGATTGCAAACACCTAAGGCATTCCAACTCAACTCAAACGTTGGAGTCAACTCTGGAAACTAAGTAATAGTGAAAATAGGAGATCAAGTATTCAAGTTTTCATATACTACTTGAAAAACATATGTTATGAGGCAATCAATTTTTCTATGTAGCTCTGATAGATTCGCTGATAGCCAAGACCAAGAAGTGGGAAGAAGAAAGAACAAAAGTTTTCTTATATGATGAGGTAGATTTCATAATTTGATTAATGTTGAGATAATATCAGAGTGTTTCCCATCAATGTGAAGCATCTCAACAAATATTATTTGGATGATTCATTTTTATACTAAAAAGTGGAATCCTAAATAAGCAAATATCACTGGTCTAATTTATTTGTATAAATTGTCGTTTGTATCATATGATTCTCCCTAATTGCCATTCAGTTATATTTTCAATGATGAACCATAGATACTTACCTGGAAATGATTGTTTTGCGTCATATGTACCTCTACTTGCAATGATAGAAGAATACAATATGCTGACGCAAGAAAAAGAAGAAGAGAAGCAGAGACTGAGGATTAGTATTATTTGCATTACGAAGCAAACTAAGTTCAACTAAAAATCAAGAGAGGCAAATATTGTGGTCTTCTTGCTTTATACTTCTCAACATGTAGTGTTTCTTGAAGTCAGAATACAATATCATGGTAGGGCTGTAAACGAGCCAAGCCAAGTTTTGAGTGTACGAGCTCAACTCATTCATTTTTAACCAAGCTTCAACTTACTTCAGCCAAGGAGCCAATGTTCAAGCTCAACTCAATTACCACACAAAATAAGTTATAAAAGAGCCGAGCTTGAGCTTCACTCAAACCTAAATCAAAACAATGCTATAAATCTAATAAATTATACATAAATTGTATCTATTTTGTGATTGCGAAGCTTATTCGAGCTGGAGTTGTTTACACCTATAGCCTATGTTCGAGCTCAACTTGAACCGAGCATGAGTCGGAAAAGCTAGAGCCGACTCAATTTCTTAAACAACCCTATTCCCATGAAATAAACTTAAAATTCACAATGGCCCTTATTTGTACAGCTATATACTACTTTATGAAAGATGTCATCTCCTTTCAAGAAAAGAAGAAGGTGCAAACTTAAGAAGTAAACGTTCCGAATAATGTATTTGTGACCAAGCCAAATACCAGCTGTCGACGCCTTCCAGACAGAAGCTTGAATGGGGGGTTTTGGTAATGCTTCCCCTATAAACAAAAAGCTTTCTCTGGGCATTCAGCAGCTAGGATCAAATAACATCAATTCACCAACTCAAGGCATATCCTTCATAAAGGAAGGGAAGAAGTCACATGGACATAAGAAGTTCACTCAAACTGGCCTAGGACTTATAGATTTTATCACATTTGATTTAGACGTGTTTCTCTTGATTAGGACGCTAAATTTTTTCATGGCAAGTGTTTTTTTCCAGATAGAATTTACCCGTGCTCATAGATTTTAATATTTCAATTACCTATTCATACGTTTAATTTTGAATACCTTATTTATTTATTTTCAAATTATTCTAATTAAAATTTTTAATTATTTATTACAAGTTTAGAAAATCATCTTATTATGAACAAATTTTGCAAAAAAAAAAAAAACTATTAAAACCGAGCATACAGTACTATATATATATAATCGGTGCCTCATTTATACAAGGTAACATTTGATTAATACTTTCAATTACATGACTATATGATCAATTTTGAATATTTACCTTATTTTTTCAGTTTTTTTAAATTATTGTAATTTAAAAAATTAATTATTTATTACAAGTTTAGAAAATCATATTATTATAAACAACTTTTGCAAAAAAAAAAACACTATTAAAACCATGCATATGGTACTAAATATATCTATATAAATTAATTTTTTTTCCTGCCAAAACTTAAAATCTGATAGATTTTCAAACCGGTGTCTCCTTTATACATGGTAAAAGATTTTTTTTTTACCATTTTTTGTTGTCAAAATCAGTTAATACTAGATAAATTCTATCACATTTTATTTTAACGTGTTTCACTTGATTAATACTCCATATTTTCATGGTAAAAGTTTTTTTTGCGGATAGATTTTATCGTATTAGATTTAAAACTGCTCAATTCTCATGGTAGAAGTTTTTTTAATTTTTATTATTTTACCATAACTCGATCAATTTAAAATAAATTTTATCCAATTTGATTAAACGTGTTCCACCGACACCACAAACAACCACTACGAAATTACTTGCAAATTCTATCAACAAAATTCGCATGAATTTTCGGTTTGATGATTAGACGCGATCTCATGATTTTTTATTTATTTATTAATTATGTGGACATCTTGCTGCTGTTGGTTCATTCAAATAGCTTGCAGATTCTATCTATAAAATTAAATTTCAGAAACAACACTAAGTCAACCGTGCATCGCACGGGTAATAGCCTAGTAGTATATTAAAGTTGATTAGGACAACTCTCAAAGTGACACATCACCCAACTCTCATCAAACATCCACATCACTTGACTTTAGACTTTTTATTTTCTAGACATCGACTAAAAATAATAATTTATAATATTTAATATGATATTGTGATATTAATAATTTACTATTAGTCTCTTCTATTGTTAATAATATTGGAAATCTTATATAGAAAGACTTTTACTACCAACATCATTTCTTAACCAATGTGAAATAATATTATTATATTGATATTGCTTGAGTACTTTACTCTAATGACCCACTTCTAATACCATATTTGAATGCTTGATATCTTATTTATTCAAAACTCGATTTGGACAAATAAATATATCATTTTGATACTCTTACCGAGTAGAACACATTTGCATAATTACTTTTGTCAACAAACAAATGATACGTAAAGAAATTCATGCATCAAGTTGCATAATTTATTTCACTAAAAATATTAATTTTTCAACAAGTATTATACTTTAAGCATTGATATTTTATTAATCCAAAACTCGATTTGGACAAATAAATATATCATTTCAATACTCTCACCAAGTAGAACACATTTGCACAATTACCTTCGCCAACAAACAAATAACACGCAAAAAAAATTGTGTCTCAAGTTTCAAAATTTCTTTCACTAGCAACACTAACTTTTCACTAAGATGCATATCTACTATAATTAGCAATAAACGTGATGTAACAAACATTGGTTGAAAATTGATATTTGTTTAAAAAAAATATTTAGATAAATAACTTTTACTAAACTAACAAAAGAAGATATATGTTCACAATTGTTAGAAGTTGATGTTGACTTAAAAAGTCATTAGGTAAAATCTTACCAATGAAAATGATTTATTCATCATTGGTTACAAATAATTATAAATTTTAAATTTTTTAGATAAGAGACTTCAACTATTATAACCGATAGAAGATATACATTTTACATTGGCTTGAAAAGTGACATTTCTTTAAAAAGTTTAAAAATAAAAGATTTCTATTATTATTATTATCTTTGCCAACAAACAAATGACATGTAAAGAAATTCGTGCATCAAGTTGCATAATTTCTTTCACTAACAACATTAATTTTTCACTAAGATATCTCTATTATAATTACCAATAAGAGTAATGTAACAAACATTTGTTGAAAATATATATATGTTTAAAAATAAATGACTTTTACTAAACTAATAAAAGAAGATGTATGTTCACAATTGTTAGAAGTTGATGTTGGCTTTAAAAGTCATTAGGAAAAATCTAATCTATAAAAATGATTTATTCTTCATTGGTTGCAAAGAATTATAATTTTTTTTTTGATAAGTGACTTCAACTATTATGACCGATAGAAGATATACCTTTCACATTGCCTTGAAAAGTGACATTTCTTTAAAAAGTTTAAAAATAAAAGATTTCTATTATTATTATCTTTGTCAATAAACAAATGACATGTAAAGAAATTTGTGCATCAAGTTGCACAATTTCTTTCACTAACAACACTAATTTTTCACTAAGATATCTATACTATAATTACCAATAAGAGTAATGTAACAAAAATTGGTTGAAAATATATATTTGTTTAAAAATAAATGACTTTTACTAAACTAACAAAATAAGATATATGTTCACAATTGTTAGAAGTTGATGTTGGCTTTAAAAGTCATTGGGCAAAATCTTATCTATAAAAATGATTTATTCTTCATTAGTTGCAGAGAATTATATATATATATTTTTAGATAAGTGACTTCAACTATTATGACCGATAGAAAATATACATTTCATATTGACTTAAAAAATGACATTTATTTAAAAAATTTAAAAAACAAGAGATTTATATTATTATTACAAATAGAAAAAATGTATCACATATTGGTTAGAAAATTATTTTAATTTAATAGTTTTTAGATAAAATTATTTTACTAACAATATAAAAGATGCACATTAGATAGAAAGTGATGTTGGTTTTAAAAATCTTAACATAAAAGATTTCTACTATTATTATTAATAGAATAGATGTATCTCACATTTATTAGAAAGTAATGTTGGTTTTAAAAGACTTTAAATAAAAGATTTCTACTATTATTACCTATAAAATAGATATATTCCACATTGGTTAGAAATTGATAATGATTTTAAAAGTTTTTAGATAAAAGACTTCTACAATCGTGTCTCAAGTTGCACAATTTTATTCACTACAAATACTAATTTTTCAACAAGTATTATATTTTAAACTTGATATCTTATTCATTCAAAACTCGATTTGGACAAATAAATATATTATATCGATGCTATCACCGAGTAGAACACATTTGCACAATCACCTTTGCCAACAAATAAATGACACGTAAAGAAATTAGTGCATCAAGTTGCACAATTTCTTTCACTAATAACACTAATTTTTTACTAAGATGCATCTCTACTATAATTACCAATAAAAGTAATGTAACAAACATTGGTTGAAAATTGATATTTGTTTAATTTTTTTTTAGAGAAATGACTTTTGGTGATTAACATAATTTTTTTTAGAGAAATTCTAAAATGGTGAGCTTTTCTCGGTCAAACAAGAACGATGGAGTACTATAAAGCATAATTGTTCAAACAAAATTTGTGTTACGATTTTTCAAATTATTAGAATCACTTTTAATGCTTGTTTGGTGGAGCGTTTTGACAAAAACGTTAGTAAAAACGCAGCGTTTTCTCTTTAAAAGTGTTTCAATACAATGTTTTAAAAATGTGCATCGTTTTAAAACGCTCCAATTTGAAGCATTTTAAAAATGTGTTGTGTTTACAACTATTTTGTTTATAAAATAGCGTTTTGAAATAGTTTTTCAAACATGTTTACAAGAAAAAAATTACGTTTTAAAAATGTTACGTTTTAAAAACGTTACGTTTAGAAAAAGCTGTGTTTTTAAAACGCTGCACCAGACAAGGCATTAATATCAAAAAATGATTACATCTTGTTGTGATTCTGGTTGGTTTGTGAACTGTGAAGCCTTGGACGAGTCACAAACGAGGGAAGTCTTAAACTTGATATCAAGGTTCTAAAAATCGTTAGGCGGCCGCTAGGCGGCACACTAGCGCCTAGCGCCTAGGGGATTAGTCGGAGCGTAGTCGGGGCCTAGAATTAAGGCATAATTACTATTTTTTTTTTGATAATTTACATCAAAGATCAAACACATTGACTACAAATTTAATTTTTTTTTTATATTTGTCATTTTATCAAACACTTGTCTATATTTGTAAAATGAACAAAAATATACAAACTTACCTTTAATCTCAATTCTCAACAACCCCAAAGCAATAAACCAACCAAGTTTAGAACTAAAAATAAAAAAAATATATCACTCCACCTACATGCTGCCCCTACAACCCACTGTCTAACATATCCTCTCTAATCCCTTCTCATTCTAAATTATGAGTCTCGAGATAGACCCCTTCTTCTTCATCTTTTTTTCTTCTTCTTTCTTCTATCTATCTGGAAGATCGGCAACTTAGGTGCCGACTTGGTCGATTAGGCGGCGACTAAGGAAGTCGCGGCGGTAGTGAGGGGCCTAGCGCCTAGGCGGGGAGTTTTAGAACACTGCTTGATATAGATTATTGGTCTCTATCTTATATTTTTTTAAGTTTTTTGATGAGTTGTAAACTTAATACTCATTAATATTATAATACTTCCTCACTACCATCAAAATAGTTTATGTTTAAAAAATCTAATAATTAAAGGATATATTAATATTACTGGAGTTCATTATAAATATAAAAATATTTGAGTATAACCAATGTGCTTATAAAATAAGCATAAAGTACAAAATTAAAGGTTATGAAAATTATACGCCTGATTTTTTAAAAAGACTCTCAAGTTAAACATCTAAAAACGAATAATGTATCTTTGCTCGAAACATAAAGAGTAAATAACTACTTACTCATCCCTCCGTTCGAGTAAAGAGTTGTTTGAAAGTCTAACTTTTTTAAAAAAATTGATATTTTTAGTAGCCTATTAGTTATAAAATGATATTTTTATATCTTAATTTTTGAAAGTAGACTTTTTAAGTGAAACATCCTAAAATAGAATAGTGAATTATTTGCTCGGGAACGGAGGGAATATATCCTATGATATTTAACTTATGATTATTTTTTAATTGTACTCCCACCGTTCCGGATAAGTAATCCATCATACTATTTTGAGATATTTCACTTTAAAAGTTCATTTTTAAAAAAGAGTAAGTCTCTTGTAAAACCGTCTTACAGATTTTAATTCGTAAGACGAAACTCTACTCTCTCACAACTCAACCCATCAACGCACGGTGGGTTGGATAAAGATGATCTGTCTTACAAAAAAGATCCATAAGATCGTCTTACACAAGTATTTATATTTAAAAAATTATGTTTATGATTGCTATAACATTTCAATATTATCCTTAAGTTATATATCACACTGATTATGCTAATGCATTATTGTAATCATAACAAACTTTAATGCTAGTTATATATCGCACTTTTCAAACATTGGCTCTTTGGATGGAGCTGATTACAATAATAATTAAGAAAACGCCAAAGAAAAAAAAGATACATACACTTAAGTGTACATTTGTCAATCTATATATATATATATATATATATATATATATATATATATATATATATATATATAATAATAATAATAATAATAATAATAATAATAATAACAACAACAGTGATTTTTCCCGCCTAAAGTGCTTTCCGAAAATAGAAATTTCATTGTAACATTTTCAGCAATACATTGGAAATTGAGAAACTTTATTTTGTAACTTATTCCATATTTTCAACACTTTGTATTTAACACCAAACAGTATACACCGGAATGCAATGTGAACATGATGGTGGGCCCTCCACCATTTATTTATGTGCTATCAGCCTAACAAGTTCCCTTTACACAGTTTACAAGTAATTAATGTTTGATATTCTTATAACCAAATTCTCATAACCGAATTGAATACAAGCAACAAGTTCCCTTTACACAGTTTACAAGTAATTAATGTTTGATATTCTTATAACCAAATTCACATAACCGAATTGAATACAAGCTGACCCTTTTACATTCATAGTTTACATTTTCAGCTATACATTAGAAATTGAGAAACTTAATTTGTAATTTATTCCATATTTTCAACACTATGTATTTAACATCAAAACAGTATACACAGCTAGAATGTAGTTTGAACATGATGTTGGGTCTTCCACCATTTACTTATGTGCTATCAGTGTAACCAAATTCACAGAACTAAATACAAGCTGGCAGCTCCTAAGGGGGTGGCTCAGTGGTAGACATGAAGCTTCACAAAGTGTGAAGTTTTAGGTTCGATCCCTTCCCATGCCCCCCTTAGGAGGAAAAATAAATAAATACAAGCTGGCCCGTTTACATTCCATGATCAGAATATAAATACATAATGTCCTCATACCTAAACACAACCACCGGAAGCAATTGAATAAACATTAATTTTGGTAACAAGAGAATGTTGCAGAATGCTATGAACTAGAGAGAGGCTGAAGGTCTGGGCCCAAATCCGCCTCAACAACAAAGAGGGGTCGATCCCTTTTTCCTTGCTATAGGTAATTAGGTATGTATTACTATCAACACCACATTCCTTACTGTAGGTATGAATTACTATCACATCTAAATGACAGTAAAATTACAGTAATAATATATGATTCATTAAACAAAAAATTCAGATCCGATTATTTAGGAATTTTTTTTGTAAAGTTAAGATTCTATAAATTGAAGTATGATTGTTTTTTAGACCTATACATGATTAAACATCTAGATCTAAATAAATCATGATGAACTTAAGTGTGAAGTTGATAAAACTTTCTGAAAATGAAAAGTGTTGAGCATGTAAACAAAAAAGAATCTACAACAATTATTAAAAAAAGTTGATAAAACTTTTGGTTGATTAAAAACTAATAATTAATATATTTTTTCTTGCAGACTCTTCCAAGGGAATTTCAAATTTTGGTTGACATACAAATGCTTTTCAAAATTCGTATTAGTCCAAGATCGTCCGGACAATATGGAAATCCTGATAACCTTTTTTATGTGCTTAAGCTAACCACGGACTAGGATATAATACACCAGTATCGTATTGTTCAAGATGATGCCGAAGATTTAGACTTATTTTCAAGTTTGAAGGAAAAAGTTAATACAAGTGTTGTTGATGTAAGTATATTTTCCAAAAAAATAAACTAGCTACTTTGTGAGTTTTTTGATTCACTCTCTTTCGTAGGTCAATTAATAAGCATAATGATATAAAAATAATATAAACAATATGATATTAACAATCAGATTATTTTACCAAGTACTTTTGTTTGTTCATAATATTAATAAGCATAATTTACTTGGTAAAATAATCCGAAATTATTATCATATTAATTATATGTTTATATAAGCGCTAAAAAGAATGTAATATCACTAACTATAAGCAACATTAATTTCTATTGAAAAAATTAACGATCATAATTACTTAGTAAATTAATCTGACAACATTCTAAGATTCTTTTATAAAATGATTTATAAGCAATAAAAAGAATTATACCTTCCATCTACACCTTCCATCTTAATCAAACAATTATATGTTTATATAATATAAGCAATAGAGAGAATGTTGTATCACTAACTTTAAGCAACCCAACTTATAAGCAATATATAAAATTAATTTATGAATAACATAATAAACAAATTAACATAAAGATTAACAATTTAAATGAATCTAACTCTCAAATTTAATGGGTACATCTTACCTCCATTACACCGAGAATAATAAATCTTTTATATTAAATTGGAAGGGACCAAGAATTATATATTTAATTATTGTCTACCATAATGATATTCAAACATTATTAATCTAATAAATATGAAGTGCATGCATCACACGCAAATATTTTCTAAATACAAAAAGATTAAAAAAAACTAATTATTTGGGATTTCCAAATGATGAAAAACTTGACCTTTGGACTAAAACAAACACAAACCGAGTAGTCATTGTCATTTCGATAAATTTAGCTATACTTTTAAGTACTATATATTATAAACGTATTGACTAAAATAACTTTTTTTTTTCCATTTCCATTCTTATTATTACAAAACTCAATAGTTTTGTAAGTCACCGATCTAAACATTTGATAAAAGGCAGTTTCAACATCTACCAAAAAAACCTCTCCATTTATACTCGATTCTACACCCATATACATGAAGATTACAAAATCTACAATCATCTCTAACAAGCGCAAAAGGAGTTGTAGTTCATCAAATGGTCAGTTTGTAATTTTATTTCTTACTTTTGTGTTCGACGGAAGTAATATTAATAACTTACTCAGACTTTTTCCAATTAGGCTTTAAAATTATTGCTTTCACTATTCATAGGAAATCTGCATTTTCAAATAAATGATGAATTAGTTAACACAAATATAAAATGTAAGCCATTATGACACACAATTAACTAATTATGCAGTTTAAAGATTAAGCAAGTTTGTATGTACTTATCTTGATCAGTGCTTCCATACAACTCCTAATTTAGGTATTTGACTTGGTATATCTTGCTATATAAAATACAAGTTATAAGACTTAGATCCACAGTAAAATGATATTTTTATATTTGTAACTTGAACTTATAAAACAAAAAAATTAGAATTTTTTTTTTATTGTGCTCAAAATATAATTACACATATCTAATTACAAGAATCGTACTTCTTAAAATAATAAGAAAGCCAAATTATCAAATAGCACATAGATCTCTGATTACAAAATCCTAATAAATTAAAAAAATGCATATGTGCTGAAAATGTTATCAAGATCTGATAGATCTAATAGATCTAAGTCAATACGATATATTTTTTAAAATTTATATATATGTCCAGTTTATATCTAAATGCTATGTTTGAAACATAACACAAGATAAAAAGTAGGTAGTGAACAATAAGAAAGTTGCATACATAAGAAGGTCAAGGTTTATTACTTCATAATATTTGTATTTTCTTAATATAATAAGAATATCAAATTATCAAATAGATCTCTAATTACTAAATCCCAAACAAATAAAAAAACTACATGTGCTTAAAATTTTATCAGATCTGATATATCTAACATATCTAAGTCGTTTAATGCGATATATTTTTTAATATATATATTAGACATCTAAATATAGATTGTGGTATTTTATAAAAATATATCTTTAAAAAAATAAAGAATTGTAACTTAAAATTACATAACAATAAATTCGAGATTCCTTTTCTTTTCTGCTATAAATATAATTAAACAGAGCTACTAACAAGTTTTGTTATTTATAATATTTGTATTTTTTTTCAATAATAAGAATACCAAATTAGCAAATAGCATATAGATATGTCACTACTAAATCCAAAACAAATAAAAAAAATCATGTGCAGAAAATGTTATCAGATCTGATAGATCTAATAGATCTAAGTCTATACGTTCTAATGCGATATATATATATATATATATATATATATATATATATATATATATATATATATATATATATATTGCTATATATATATATATATATATATATATATATATATATATATATATATATATGATGCGTCCAAAATCTCCTTGGATGCACTTATTTGGTCCCCAAACAAGATACCTGGCTTTCAACGTATCTTAAATTCTCTAAGCCCAACTCTGCAATGAAGACAACAAACTGTGAACTAGGCAGGGGCACTCGCAAAAGCCTCCCAAGCAAGAATCGCATAATAAGACTGAACAAGAGTATATTTTGACAGAGTTTAGGCTAGAGAGTTAAAATTGCATACCTTTTCCCTTCATTCTCAGGGGTTCTTATAATTACCGGAGAACATAACTGACCGTAACCGCTATTAACTGGCCTTAACTGTCCACTAACGATTGTGGCATAAATGGTGGGCACCTTAACTCCCCCATTAATTCCTCTATTAATTATAACGGTTTGACTGGAGAGTTTCCCGAACATAACGGTTAACTGGAACTCTTGCTCGGACACGAACGTCCTCAACTGATAATTGATCTTGCCGGAATCGTCCTCAAGCGATGACGGCTTGTATTGACGAACATAAGCAAGTCATGCTCGCATCTGATTCCGCTTTGGCCGGTCAAACACTCGGCACCTTATTTAATAAAGGTCCACACTTTGCTCGTTTATTCAGATAAGGCCCAAACTCCCAGCATGTGACTTACGACTTGGGTCTATTGGGCCGGGTAGTTCAATATATATATATATATATATATATATATATATATATATATATATATATATATATATATATATATATATAATAAAATGGCATCTTACACAAGAATTGATGCCTCTTCACGCTGTTTTTTGGTATATCGACGGAAGACCTTTTTGAAAATCGAGGCGTCATGTTCACACGAGCTCCTTGGTTAGTCAAATGAAGGGTTATGTTTTCCGCTAATGTATCTTATGGAGTTATATGAGTGTTTTCTTTTTGACCTAAGAGAGAGAAAAGTTTAGCTTATAAGTTAGGTTGAGAAGAGAGCAAGGCTAAATATAGATGGGTTGAGAGACTGAGAATAGAAGGGAGATTTGCAAAATTAGGGAGCACGACGGATTCTCTACCATCTGTACAAATATATAGGTGAGAGGTTTGGTTTAGGTTTAGGTTTTTGTTATTGGGCCATATTTTGTTTTGTCATTTTAGTTAAACCATATAAGTTAGACAAACAAATTATGGAATTTTAAACAGAAAAAAATGAAAATGAAAAAAATAATGTGAAGACTTTTTTTTTATTTGACAAGTTAAGATCTGGATTATACTTTCCATATAATTATATTGTATATTGTTGCTAATGTTATTTCATACCCCATTCGTTCCGGGCAAAAAGTTTGCATATGAAAGTCAATTTTTTTTTTAACAAAATGACACTTTTAGTAACTCTACTATATATATATATATATATATATATAATAATAACAAACATGATTTTCCCGCTTAAAACTGATTTCCATAAATGGAAACATTGGAAGCTGAAACATTTTGTTTTTTTTTTTTTTTCTTTTGTTTTTATACTAAAGATTTAATATTTTTAGTAACTCATCTATATATATATATATATATATATATATATATATATATATATATATATATATATATATATTCAGTCATGGTCAGTTGTATGTTGTAGGTTATATAGTAACAAATCGTTCTGGCTATAAAATATTAATACTGACGAAGATAGAGAGTCAACAAATAAAATAACAAATATTATTGAAAGGACGCAATGCCACAGAATCTCAATAAGGGATGATGTTACCGCCAATGTTGCGGTGAATGTTGCAACAATGGCGCAACAATGTGAACGTAAAAGTGTATCACGTAAATTTGCAGCGGAAGTATTGTTTTGAGATTTGAAATTTAACACACTTAGTAAGACAGAAAATCACGAAAAACAATCTACAAGAATCAATCTTGTAGATCAAGCCTCAAGGCAACAAACTTTATTAAAACCAAAACAGTTTTTGAATCTAAACAAAAACACAAAATTCTCACAAGATGTAGAATCTTGGAGAATCACAAAACCCACATAAACACTAAACCAAACGTGGGAAGAAAATACTTAAAGACTAAAAAACAGCTTCCAAGACTAACAATAAAAGCTGGAAGCACGAAACAACAACTTCAGGAAACACAAGGTCGTTGCTCTCGAAGATATAAAAACCTAGCAGTTGTTTCGGTAGTCTTGAACAATCGTTGATCTCTTCTCTCAATTCAAAGACACAAGAAATCTGGGATCAACTTCTCTTTTTCTCTCGCTTTGCACTTCTAACCAAATTAAGCCTATGCTCTCGCTTCTTCCAGATATGACTGTAGTCTTGTAAGCTTACGGCCCTCGGGCCAAGGCCACTGATATAGTTCTAATCTTCTCTCACAGGTCGCCAATTGCTTCAATGCTTCATCGGCCTCCATATATATAGTCTGCCGCAAAGGCCACAGAAAAAAGGAAAAAACACAATCCTACTAGGAAAGAGATTAGTTCAATATTAAGAAAGATTATGTTTCCTATTAAGACTAAGATACATCAAATAACTAATTTATTTACATAAATCTAGTTACAAAAATATGTTGCCTAAATCTTTAAAATCTTTTTAAAAGATTTAGTTACCAAACATGTATAACTAAATCTCCAAAATCTTTTGAAAGATTTACCAAAGATTTTCTATCAAAAACACACAAATCTACCAAAAATAATCTAAACAAAATCTAACACCTAAAATAAACATTGACTAAATTAAAATCCTACTTTGACCAAGAAAGGTGAAAACAAGATAAAATAGGTCATGCCTATTTTACCCTTACAATCTCCCCCTTTGTTGAACCTTTACGGGTCAAATCAAAAGACAAGTGTTTATTCAACACCAATCAAATCACCTAACCCCAAATCACATCTCCTCCGAATTTGTGCAAGGGGTAAAATCGAAAACCATTACTAAGCACAATTCGAAAAATATCACCATCACAAGAAACACTTGATCTCTCTCCCCTATTTGACCGGAAAAGGAAGAGATAAAACATCTTTTAGGAATTCTCAAACATCCAAGATTTTGAAAAACACAATAAAGTGTTCACCAAGATTTGATCACACCACTTAGCAAAAGCGAGGCACATCATATCCAAATTCAAAACCTCTTAGTTTCACACAAAATTAGACAACCACTAAATATTTTTCAACATGGAGATTTTTGAAAATTGATTTGCCGGTTGAGTTTAGGACAAAATTTCACCAAGGCGATATCGTGCCAACAATGCATGTCCTAAAATTTTATGCCTAAAAACATGATGACTAAAAGCTAGGCAAAAAATAAAAAATAAAAATGCAATCACACACAAGTGATAAAGACCCGGATCAAAAGATGTAGTTCTAATGTTCTTTGCATTGGGAGATGCATTCGCCAAAATTGTGATTTTATTTTCAATTTTGCTCTTTTTTTTTTTTTTATTTTCTCAACCAAATTTCTCTCCCAAGATCATAAATTTTCACAACCAAAAACTATAGTACTTGATTTCAGAATATAGCCTCACTTTATTTCAAGCTATTCAACATTGCCATCAGAACCTTTCACACTATTTAACAAGCGTAATTGATCAACCCATGAAAACAAGATTCAGTCCCAAAGAAAAGCAACCTTGTTCAGGTAGCTCTTTCCGTTAGGTAGCTCAATTAAAGTGAGTCAATTTCTCAAGATCAACCCACGAGAACCTGTTCCATAGTACTTTAACAAATGAAGATCCCAAAAATTTAAACAGTTTTTCCTTTTCATAGGGACCAAAAAACTCGAACAATAAGAGAATCATAATGAAACGAAATGAAACCTTTTACAAATCAAGCGTTATATTGGCCACAAAGGCTTAGATTCAGAGTGCTCCTCTAAAGACAAAAATGCAATCATGCCTAATTTTGATTTTTTTTTTGTTTTGTTTTTTTTTTGAATACCAACTCATGTGTAAAATCATATGGCACACAAAACACAAGAGATTTCCAAAGATTGAAAAATTCTCAAAACAAAAGACACTTGGCAAATATATCCAAGAGATTTCCTTTCGGTCCCAATGTTAATGCAAACAATTTATATAATCAACCAAGTCTCTAAAAAAATGGTGTCTTTAGTATTATGTGATTAGTCAGAATAATGAATCGGATTTTGTGTTAAGAAAATGCATAGAAA
>CM028379.1:129223717-129252440 GCA_013146195.2 Codonopsis lanceolata | reverse complement strand
GGCGCCACAACAAGCGAGTAAGCTAATTTTTCTTATTAAAGTAACGACCCTCAATAGGATGGGGCCTTTGACACATAATACACAAGTTTTTGTAAGGCGACCTCCTAACCAAGACAGCCAGCCTACGCCTTGGTCTCAAGGTCGCTAGATAAGTATACAGTTGTCCCCCGCAAGTGTCCGCTAAGGAGGGGGTTTACCAAGATATTCCCTCGAGTCGCCGAGGACCTGGGCGCATTCTTCGCTCCATTCGAACCCTTTGCTGTCAGCGCACTTGAAGAATGGCAAGCATTTTTCTGCTGACTTGGAGATGAAGCGACCTAGGGCAATTATCCTGCCATTTAGTCGTTGAACCTGCTTGATGCATATGGGCTGCTCCATCTCGAATAAAGCTTGGATCTTTTTCTGATTTGCCTCTATCCCGCTACCGATCAATTACGAACCCAAAGAACCGCCGACTCCGAGCACGCATTTATTTCTGATTCTACCATATTATGCTCATGCCAGATTGGCAAACATCTCCTCCAAGTCAAGAGTGTGGTCGCGACCTCCTGCTTCATGACCATGTCATCAATATAAGCCCATGTTCCTATCGAGCCGAGAGCCAAAAACCTTGCTGACTACGCTACGATAGGTGGCTCAGATTCTTCATGCCGAAGGACATCATCTTGTAGCAGTACAAACCTCTACTCTGCCTGGAAGGTTGTTTTTGCTTTGTCTTGTTCATTAATCTTGACCTGGTGGTATCCTGAGTACGCATCCAGGAAGTTGAGCATTTCAAAACCGGTTATGGCGTCAACTAGCATATCAATGCACGGCACGGTAGCAATCCTTCAGCAAAGCTTGTTGAGGCCTGCAGAAGTCGACATCACGCCACTTGTCATGGCCTTTTGACCATTACTACATCGGCACCAGTCGGGTAATCGATCTCTCAATGATGTCCGCCAGAGTTTCGACCTCCGCCTTGATCATCGACTTCTCCTGGGAGTACCGCTTGATCGTCGCCGAATAGGTCTGAAAGTTGATCCACATTCGTGTCGCGTGAGCAACGCTCTCACCGATTCCTCGCATGTCTTCAGCCTACGCGAACACGCCCGTGTCGCCAGTAGCTCGATCAATTTGCCCCGCACTTCAGAGGCATGGTCTTCCGATCTTGATTTTTTTCTGGGGTAAGTGATTGATGATAATCTCCTCTAGCTCGCCTGAGGTCGAAATTGTGCTCATCTCGAACTCAGTAGTATCCATCTATATCTCCCGCGTGGACGCCGAGATTTTCCCATAAAGACCGCTGGGCTCTGAGTTGTTGGTTGGTCAATCTCCACGAGATCCGCGTTTCTGAAGTTCCCCGAGCTCGATGTTGTTTATCGAGACCGCCCTGGCAAGGTTGTTATGGCCCTTTTTCTGAGACAGCATCAGGTTCGGGAGTTGTCCATTTTTTGCTTTCTTTGGGAATCTCTGACGCATCTCCCACGTAATTCTGGCTTGTCAGCCAGGAGACCCACCTCGGCCCACAATATGAACTTAGCCTTGGGAGAGATAAAGGTGACCACCTCGAAACTTGGCTACGCACCTGTGATTTAGCCAGAAGCGGATTTTAGATCGATCACCGAACGTGATCATCTGTTGTTCATGCCTACCTCCCATGAAGACCTCGAGTTCGATGGTGCCTTTAACACCGACTTCGATGGTCAAGTGAAACCTTCAAGCTTTCCTGTAATGACTTGAGCCGGTGTTCGATAATTTCAACCCTTTCAAACAGAGTAATACATGATATCTCGCATGCCCCAGCCTGTCCAACAAGCACTTGTAACTCCTGCCAATTGTTCACTGTGCAAGAGATTACCGCCGTCGCTTCTAAGGAGTTGCTTCAGACGCGGGGTGAAGAATATGCTTTGCTTTCCCCGCCTGGCCAGATATCTGTGTATTGATAGCTTGGACAAGGAGTATATGTGTTTCTCGAGCCGAGTGTCGACTCGTGAGCTTTTCTTGGATCATGCTCACCACCCTCACTTGAGGGGCCCGCCACCTCTTCCTCTCTGGGTCTTCCCCTGCCGATCATTACCTCTATTGCTGTTGCTGCCTCGGGTTTCTTTTAAAGCGCCCAATTTGCCCGCATTGATGAAGCTATATTTTCTCGCTTTAAGATAGTGCATTCCTCGCCATGGATCAAGTACCATGATGATAATCACAATACTTCGTGTCAATTCGGTGCGAAGCGAAGCTAGATCAAGCTGTAAGGTACTAGCACGCATCTTCAACCCGAACATAATCTCTTCACGGGTAGTGTTTAGCGTAGATTCCATGAATCTCTGCTCTGGAGTGGATGCGAGCCTCCTATCTCTACGGCCGGTTATCGCCTTCCGCTCGTCACTCTAGCCAGCCGCCCCGAGTCTTGTCCCCGCTGACTTGTCGCCTTGGCATTCTCGCCGAAAGGCAACGTATGTGAGTCGCTAAGAACTTCTTTTGACGCGCCCGTTCAAGTGAGTATAGTCTTGTGGGCTCGCCTCATGTTGTTAAGATAACAAGGTGATCTCGGTCACCGTAGCCGCCACTTGGTCAAGCATCTCTTCGAACCGCTTAAGATAGCTACCGTAGGACTCGTCGCCTTCTTGATTTTTGTTAAGCTTCGATATACATTGTTGAGCCCCTATCTAACAGCCTAAGCTTTAGATGAGCCGTCACTTAACATGGTATCTCATCCGTTTGCAGCTCGTTTGGCAAGGTCCTGGTTCGAATCATCCCGCCAGCATTTGTTACCCGAAATATAAGATATGGGTGGTGCATCTTGTCACTGCTTGGTTTGCGATGCCTCGAGGCTGAGATAAGCATAAGCAGATCTCCCCACGCGTGGATCGTCACACGCCAGGCTAGGGATTGTTAAGCTTGATATACATATTGCTGAGTCCCTATCTAATGCCTTAAGCTTTTAGATGAGTTGGTTACTTAACATTTTGCCCAAATCAAATCTGTTTCTGGACGGCATGGACCCGGCAAAGACGAATTCTTCTAGGAATTTCTCCCGAGATTTGCCCAACCCGCCGATAGATCCCCGGGAACTCTTCCCAACCACGATCGCTCGCTTTGCTCTGAGGCGCCTTCGAAAGCTCGCATCTTCGTAGTTTCAACATCCGTGACTATTCGACAGCTTGATTCAAGGATCTCGAGCTGCCACAGCAGTCCGTGTCTTCCCAAAGTATTTTTCAAACCGCTGGAAGATGACACCCGCGCTGTGGTGGCGATTCTCGATCTCTGGATGAATGGGCTGCCCTAGTGGCTTTATGGCTCCATACCGGGTTTACTTACTACGCTAAGTTGGCAGTTGGCATTTGCTTGTCCATGTCCCTCTTTATGGCCTCCTCCATCTGCTAGCTAAGCGCTCCGCATCTATGGTGAGTTTGGAAGAGCGAGACGAGCCTGAAGCGCCGTATGTTCTCGATCGTTGATGGTACTCCTCCCTCAGCCCCCGGCCATAGTCAGGGCAGAGGGTGGATCATAAGAAGCTTCAACTTCGGGTCGATCCCGACTTTATGTCTTGCCGCCTCCCTCGCCTCGCACTCCCTGCTCTACGACGGCTATGGCTTTTTACCCGAACGCGGTGCTCCTGGCCGGGGTGATGTCCAGATCCTGCCGCCTCGATCGCCTCCCTCTCGCCTCATTGGCTTGCTCCGAGGGTACATGAATAACGGAAGGGATCCGTCTACTCGGCGTGGGCAAGTGTTGGGAGGCTTGGCCACCACCAACGAGTGCTGGATTACTGAGAGCGGCCAAGACCAACCAGAATCGAACCGGGCGTGGTCCAAGGCGCAGCGCTTCGATTGAGTGTGTATATCCTATTATAATACTCCGCCTGACTTGCAGAGTGCACTGCCAGAAATTGTCTGGGTTTGCCTGGCAGTTCACTTGGCTTCCCTGACCATTTTCTCGCTGATGATTCAGCTGAACCCTTAGGTCTTGAGCGCGAGCATCCTTCTGCTCGTTGATGACTTGGCGAGCATCTCGCTGGTTCATTTGATTCTGGCTAGCATGTTGAGACAGCTGCTCCTCAACATACGGGACATTCTCCCACGAGCCCGTGCTGCCGCCACCTTCTGATTCCTCGTTTGAACCCCTTTGGGTTCCCTTGGTGGCAGATCCCCAGGCGGTGGGTTATTAATTCCAACCAGCTGGTGGTTGCTAATGGTGGCGTGATGCTTGCTACCTTTGCCAGCCATTGTAATAAGACGGATTTTTGAGAATCTGCCGGAAAACTTTGAGGAAAACTTTGAGAAGTTCCCGACAATGGAACCAAACTGATGTGGCAAAAATACAGCTTGGGCTGTCTGTGTGATGGGTAGGATATCTGGGCTTGATCTTCTTTCTTGAACCTGATTAAGATCATGAAAACACCTTAGTGGGAGTGCAAGGCTTGGCCTCGCGAAACCACTCCTGTGTGAGAGTAAGTATTGGGTGTGAGAGTCAAAAAGCAATTTGACAGATGTTCTAGGCTCAAGAAAGTGTGTGTACCTTGCTTGGGTTTATGAAGGGGTATTTATAGGCCCCCAAGGACGTAGAATCCTTGTGGGATTCAGTTTCCATAGTTACCTAGCCAATTTAGGATGAAATCCCTAGATTATAGGCGTGATGAGCGGCTCGCCGCGTGATTGTAGGAGCAGATATGGTAAGAGTCCTGCTCGGATAGGAAAACCTTTGACGTGTCTTGGAGAGCAAGTTGCTGAGATTCCGCTCGACACCTGCCCGGGCGAGCAAAGCTCTGCCCGGCTGCATGAGATATATTTGTAGGCGACAAGTGTAATTCTCGGGCATGGCCCCTCGTCAGGCAGGCAGGGCCTATACCCGGTCAGGCTTGGGCAGGACGTCTGATTCTCTGTGATGCCTTGCTAGTTCTGCCCGCTAGGTTGGTAGGTCCCATGCTAATTGAGCTCGTGACTGGCACGTGTTGGTCGCTCGTGACCCGGCTTGGGCCGGGCACATCACTCACCCTAGCTAAAATTGTTCACAAGGGAAGGTTCTAAGTTAATTGAAGTTCCTGCTTTCCTTCTGAATCTAATTCTTTGAGATACTCAGCCGCATACCCAATAAGCAGGAGACTTTTCTTTGATTTCATCTTCTTTGCTTTCTCCTTCAGCATTTTCTCTTCGTTCCTTCTTTTCTCTTCCACTTGCGCTCTTGCTCCTTGGGCGATATGATTGATCCTTGCCGCCTTCATTGAATACAGCTGTTGTTAGCATATACAGTGTTGTTAGCATATACAGTAGTGTCAGACACATCCTATACCTTGTTCAAGTTTCAGCTCTCCAAGAAGGAGACTTGATGACTAGAAGTTTCAAATAACATAGTGTTGAATCAAAATTAAAGTTATATTTAGTTCAATATTTCAATCAACATTATCCATTTCCTCAGTTTTACATCATCTTTCTAATCAACCCGGTACAACTGCCCTTTAGCATCGACCGAACTAAACATTTGAATGCGTGAGTATGACCCTATGGATAGAATTGTAGAGAAATTAGATTTAGAAGAGACAAAAAAAATTCAATAGGTACTACACTACAAAGGTGTCAAATGGTGAATGCATTTGGTGTACACTTAATAACTGCAAAAGGATGGTGGCAAAGCTGTTGAATACTAACAAAAACACTATTTTCAGCGGTTGCCTTTTAAGAAATCAAACCTTCCAGATAATATAGTCCTAGTTCAATAGCTGCTATTAGCAGACACATAATAGTAACATAGCAATTATGCAGTCCTTCCAGACTCCTAGTCCAATAGTTGTTAATAGCAGATCCATAGTAGTGATGCAATTCTGAGCACTCTATATGTAAAGGGCTTAATTAAATTACTGCTGAATAAACTATGGTAAATTCTTACATAGTCAAACTTTAGTTGAAGTCTAAGTTGATATCTTAAGATCATATTAGGATTTTTTTGTCACAAGTATATTAGGATTTTCTTTCCCCGATCGGACTTGATCGCTCATACATTATCTATGTGACAACGTGTTTTATGATTACGACTTATGCATCTGATGAATGACATATGTTTAGTGGAAATTTCATACTAGGCTTTAGCTTAAGTGAATTTTTGTTTTTATTTGATAATTTTATGCTAATGGGTAAACGGGTGCCCAAGCCCATTTATACTCATGTTATCAATTAGGCACTCACTCGCCCGCCCATTTGAGTTCGTCGTTCACATGGGTGCTGCCCATACCTGCCGGTTTGTCACCTCTTCTTCTAATGTCTAAGTCCTTCACATTGTATTACATGAATGGGCAGTTTGTTGTCAGGTGTCTGTTTGGAAACCTTAGTTTCAAGCCTTGGAATTGGAAGCTACTTGAGCGATATTTTTTTTCCCATGAAGAATGGTTTACAAACTCCAATTTTTCAAAACCAATTCTACACTAAAAGCTGAGAAGTCAGTATCAAATTTTTTGAATTTAATGTGCAACTGACTAATTCCGTTCTGGTTTGCATCATGCTTTATGGTGTGAATGAAATCTACATATATGTGTTATATCATACTTTAAGTTGAAAGATTTGGTTGTACCTTTTATTTTAAGGTGTTGTACTTGTATAAGACCTTAAAACAGAATACCAACTGATTCGGTTGATTGATGTAGCATTACACCACTTTTATTATTATTATTTTTTATTTTTTCATGATAGAGAAATATGTGGTGTGAGTTTAAGGCATTTGGATGAATTCTGTGAACATACAACTCTACCTCCAGTGATGTTACAGTGGCTATACTAGCAAAGGGATCTTAAGTTATGTGGCAAATATGTTTTAAGTCGATTAGTGTTAGTTGAACATTATTGTTGGTCTGAACAATTGCAGTTATGTATTTGAAAGTTTTAATGTTTAGTCTTCTCACCTTTTGATGCGGAAGCGTATCAGAGAAAACGCTGCACGAGCGAGTCTCGAAGAACAGGGAGTTGTTACACGAACAAAACCCAGAAAATTAAACTCAAAAGAATCTCCAAATCAAGAAACTTTGAGAGAAAACAGGAAGAACCAAATCTGATTAATAATTCTGGAAATCAAGTCATTTTTCTACAGCTCTTGTCTGACCCACTTATATAGGCAGCCCATTCATGTGAAGAAGGAAGGAAAACAGACTAATACTATGAATGTAAATATGAAAAGAAAAATGAAACAAAGCCACTGTTCGATGTACTGATCTGTTGGAGTGCTGGTACATTTCCCATGTTCTGATTCTTCTATATCTCTTTGTCTTCTAAGTCTCCATGAGATGTTCCACATCAGTCCCTCCCACTTGAGAAGAACTCGCCATCGAGTTAACTGGAGGATCAGGATACATAGGCACGTCGGAGGAAGGGTAGAACAGGGAAAAATCTGCCACATTGAATATCTTGGAAATACCCATACTAGCGGGTAGGTCCACCACATAAGCATTATCATTGATGCGCTTCAGAACTTTGTAAGGTCCAAACTTCTTTGGTTGCAACTTGTGATACTTCCCAGCAGGAAACCTCTCCCTCCGCTAGAAAACCATCACATCATCACCTTCTTCAAACACAACAATACGGCGATGTTTATCTGCAGCAGCCTTGAACTTTGCATTAGTCGCTTCCAATTTTGCTCTAACTTCCGCCTGAATAGCTTGTGAATCCCTTGCCATCTTACCCGTTGCAACATTATACCCTGGAACATTAGGAAGCTTCACCAAATCCACAACATGACGGGGAGTTTGCACATAAACAATAGAGAAAGGAGACTTTCCCGTAGAACTGTGAACTGCACTATTAAATGCAAACTCGGCTTGAGGAAGAGCTTGATCCCACTGCTTGGGATGTTCCCCACATATACACCGAATCAAATTACCTAAGGTTCTATTGACCACTTCTGTTTGGCCATCTGTTTGAGGATGCGCAGTGTTACTAAATTTCAGCGAAGTGTCGGACATCTTCCACAGAGTTATCCCAAAATGACTCAAAAGTTTAGTATCTCTATCAGAAGTAATGGATACTGGCACTCCATGTAAACGCACTATCTCACAGAAAAACAAACGAGCAATATGTGAAGCATCCGATGTTTTTCGACATGGAATGAAATGTACCATCTTAGAAAATCTGTCCACCACAACAAACACTGAATCAACTCCCCTCTAGGTCTTCGGAAGTCCAAGAACGAAATCCATTGATAAGTCCTCCCATATGCCATTTGGAACAGGTAGAGGGGTATATAAACCCGTGTTTTGGGACTGCCCTTTCGCAACCTGACAAGTATAACATTTGCGCACAAACCCACGCACATCTTTCTTCAATTGTGGCCAGTAATATCGAGACTCAAGACTAGAAGTAGTCTTCTTAACACCCAAATGACCACTAAGTCCTCCTCCATGCAAATCATGAATTAATTTTTCTCTCAAAGAAACACGAGGAATGCGTAGACAATTACCTTTAAAGAGATAACCGTCATTGATGTGAAAACCATCTTGTGTTGCTTTGGTCTTGCAAACTAGCCACACTTCCTTGAAATCGCCATCCTCCTCGTACAATTCTTTCATAACTTCAAATCCCACAGCTTCATTATGCATGGTCACTAGTAAGGTTGCTCTCCTACTCAATGCATCTGCCACCTTATTTTGTTGCCCAGACTTGTGCTTCAAAATAAAGGGAAATTGTTGTAGATACTCCACCCATCGAGCATGCATCTTGCTGATTTGCTTTTGACTATTAATATGTACTTCAAGGCCTGATGATCGGTGTAAAGAACAAATTGATTAGGAATCAAATAATGCTCCCAATGCCTTAAAGCATGCACCACTGCATAAAATTCTTGCTCATAGGTAGACCACTTTTGACGTGCATCACTCAGCTTTTCACTGAAGAAAGCTACTGGTCTTCCTTCTTGAGATAGCACAGCTCCAATGCCAACGCCACACGCATCACACTCCACCACAAATAACTTGTCAAAATTTGGTAATGCTAGACATGGAGCAGTTGTTAGCTTCTCCTTGATCTCCTTAAAACTTTGTCGCTGCTGAGGTCCCCAATGAAAATTCCCTTTCTTCATGCAATCTGTTAACGGGGCCACAATTGAACTGAAATTTCGAATGAACCGTCTGTAAAAGGTTGCCAGGGCATGGAAGCTACGAACAACACACTGTCTTTGGAGTAGGCCACTCCTGAATAGCTGCAACCTTTGACTCATCAACCCAAATGCCATCCTTGCCTACAATATAGCCTAAGAAAACAAGGCTTGTCGCCATGAAGTCACACTTTTTCAAGTTTACATATAACTTATTCGCCTGCAAAACTTGAAGCACTTGGCGTAGATGTCCTAAATGCTCCTTTTCATTAGCACTATAAATTAAAATATCATCAAAATAGACCACTAGAAATTTACCAATAAAAGGCTTCAAGACTTCATTCATCAACCTCATGAAGGTGCTAGGTGCATTGGATAAACCAAAAGGCATCACCAACCACTCGTATAACCCTTCTTTGGTTTTGAATGTTGTCTTCCATTCATCACCAGGACGAATATAGATCTGATGGTACCCACTTCGAAGATCTATCTTTGAGTAAACACAAGCTCCAGATAGGCAATCGAGCATATCCTCTAATCTCGGTATAGGAAAGCTATAACGCACAGTAATCTTGTTGATAGCTCTACTATCAATGCACATCCTCCACGAGCCATCTTTCTTTGAAGTTAACAAAGCTGGCACAACACATGGACTCATACTTACTTGAATGGATCCCTTCTTTAATAGATCTTCTACCATGTCCTGCAAAATTTCACTCTCCTTGGGATTCATTCGATAGTGAGGTAAGTTAGGCAAAGTTGCTCCAGGAACTAGGTCAATGGCATGTTGTATGTCCCTCATAGGAGGTAGACCTGATGGTAACTCGTCTGGCATTACGTCTTGAAACTCCTCCAATAATTCACGAACTTTGGGAGGATATTCACCTTTTGCTTCCACGGCGAGGACACCCTTTACTACTAAGGCCACCATCTCTTTTGACTGCTTTGTGTCAGTCCAAAAATCTGCACCATTGTTAGTCACAAAAAATATTTCCTTCCCGGGCTGACTTCTTCCTTCGCCTTAGGACGCTCCACATAGGGAGTCAAAGTAATTCTTTTACCTCCCCACATAAACCTGTAAACATTATCTTTACACGTGTACAACATCTATGTCAAATTGCCAAGGCCGGCCTAACAAGATATGACATGCATCCATTTCCACTACATCAAAAACAACATTATCAGAATACGGGCCAATTGTCAAGGGAACTCGACATCTGTTTACTACCCTAACTGTCTCCACATCCTTAATCCAATCAATTTTATGGGGTTTAGGGTGCTTTTCAACAGGTAACTCCAATTGTTCAACTAGTTGTTTAGATATGATATTTTCTGAACTACCGCTATCTATAACAACATCAAAGCGTTGATTAGAAATACGACACCTGGTTCGGAAGAGTTTATGGCGCTGATTATCCTCCTTCTTAGGTGAAAGCAATAGTCGGCGCACCACGAATGTTTTAGACCCCATCTCTTCTTCCTGAGCTTCATCAGATTCTCCTCCATAAGCCAAGTCTTTTACATCATCATCCTTGTCTCCATGTTCCACTATGTTCACCTGTCGTCGATCAGGACAATTATTTGAGTGATGTCCCTGCTTTCCACACCTATAACACTTATCTCCCATGAATTTCTGATAGGGATTAGGAAGTTTAGGTGGAGGTTGCTTAGCATTTGCCTTATTTGCTCCCACTCGTCCATCCACTACTGGTTTCTTATCATCACGATATCTATTTCCTCGAGGTTCCTGCTCTTCCTTATGAGTCTCCCTTGTATTAAACCGATTTGACCCAAAGGTTGTTCTAGACATGCTACCCCGAGTACTCTTCTTGTTCTGCAAATTTGCCTCAGCCTTCATTGCTAGATTGTATGCCTCAGAAAGCATGAGAATTGGTTGAATACCAATCTCATCATGCACATTATCACTGAGTCCATCAAGAAATCTGGAGACGAGTTGTCCCTCCGTCTCTAACACATTGTTACGAGAAAGCAAACGGAGAAACTCAGAATGATACTCATGAACAGTACGCTCACCTTGAATACAATGTTGGAATTGAGAAAATAGGTGCTGCTCATAGTCTGATGGTAAGAATCTAGCCATGAGCAGCCGCTTCATTTTAGGCCACGCCCTCACAGGTTGCTTTCTTTGTCGCCGCCTCAAGTTCTGCAATTGTTCCCACCAAGATGATGCTCCTCCTTTCAACTGGTAGGCCACTAACTTGACTTGACGGTATTCAGGAATTTCCATGTACTCGAAAAATCTCTCGATTTCTGCAATCCAATCCAAAAAATCTTCAACACCCAGGTTACCATTAAAGGCTGGAACATCTACCTTTAACTTGAATTCTTCTTGTCCCCGTTGTCTACGTTGAAACCCTCCTTGAATCTGATTTCCACGACCAAAATTAAGATCTGGAGCATCGTTATCAGATGAAGAATCCTCGTACACTTGATTCCTACGAAGATTTTCATTGACATGTTCTCATTGCTGCTCTATGTTGGCAGCTGCGCGGTTAGGAGCCAATCTCCCACTCCGTTCAAACTGCTGATCTTGTCCAGCGACATTCATACGGTCAAGACGATTAATCACCATTTCCAAAGCTGCTTGCACTTGAGTCATTTGAACGCGTGTTTGCGCACACTCCTGGTCAATACGATCTAAGCGTTCAGTCTGGAGTTGAGTACTTGCTGATGATGATCCGTCTTTATCTCCTGCTGCTGGTGTAGTGTACTGGCCATTGATAATAACTCTGGAACCGGCAAACCTGGCTCTGATACCAACTGATGCGGAAGTGCACAGAGAAAACGCTGCACGAGTGAGTCTCAAAGAACAGGGAGTTGTTACACGAACAAAACCCAGAAAATTAAACTCAAAAGAATCTCCAAATCAAGAAACTTTGAGAGAAAACAGGAAGAACCAAATCTAATTAATAATTCTGGAAATCAAGTCATTTTTTTTACAGCTCTTGTCTGACCCACTTATATAGGCAGCCCATTCATGTGAAGAAGGAAGGAAAACAGACTAATACTATGAATGTAAATATGAAAGGAAAAATGAAACAAAGCCACAAAGCCACTGTTCGATGTACTGATCTGTTGGAGTGCTGGTACATTTCTCATGTGCTGATTCTTGTATATCTCTTTGTCTTCTAAGTCTCCATGAGATGTTCCACATCACCTTTTCAGAGCTTGCTGGAAATGGAGAATGATGATGATTATGTTGAATATGTTCCGGTTGCAAAGCGCAGAGCAATTGAGGCACAGAAGATTCTTCAGCGCAAGGGAAAATCTTCTACATTGGAGGATGAAACAGAAAAATTAAAAGAAGTAGAAGTCAAACCTAGCTTGCTTGTCAAGGCCTCTCAACTTAAGCGCGATCAGCCTGAAATTAGTTCGACAGAACAGATGGTTCAACAGGAAAAGGAGATGATTGAACATTTATCGGATAGGAAGACTTTAATGTCAGTTCGTGAACTTGCAAAGGGGATAACATACTCGGAACCATTGGCGACTGGATGGAAGCCACCGTTACCAATAAGAAGGATGTCAAAGAAAGCATGTGATGTTATTAGAAAGCAGTGGCATATCATTGTAGATGGTGATGAGATTCCCCCGCCAATTAAGAATTTCAAAGATTTGAGGTTTCCAGAGCCAGTTCTGAAGAAGTTGAAAGCTAAAGGAATAATACAGCCAACTCCCATTCAAGTTCAAGGACTTCCTGTAATTTTATCTGGAAGGGATATGATTGGAATAGCATTCACAGGATCTGGCAAAACACTGGTTTTTGTGTTGCCATTGATTATGATGGCATTGCAGGAGGAGATGATGATGCCAATTGTTCCAGGGGAAGGACCATTTGGTTTGGTTGTCTGCCCATCTAGAGAGCTCGCTAGGCAGACTTATGAGGTTGTGGAGGAATTTTTAACACCATTGAGGGAATATGGGTTACCAGAAATAAGACCTTTGCTTTGTATTGGTGGTATTGATATGCGATCACAATTAGAGGTTGTGAAGAGAGTGTCCATATTGTTGTTGCTACACCTGGAAGGTTAAAGGACTTGCTTGCCAAAAGAAGATGAATCTGGATAATTGCAGGTAAGCACTTTCTAGTCATATGCCCATTTAAAAATCATGAATATATCAGAGTAGCAATAAACTTTTGTTTTAAAGTTGGGCTAGCCGTGTAGATGTTTATTGATCTGTGTTAAATTTGATTAATTTGATTTGATGTTAAGATAACCGATAGCTATAAGTCTATGTCATCTAGGTTTGAAGGTAGGTTATGTGGTAAAGTGTTCTTATAAAACTAGTGTAGCTCCAAATGTAATTTTGAGAGCTGGTCTACCAATTGTTTGAAACACACTGCTTTCTGCCCATATGATGCGTAGGATATGTTATTGCTTCTATACGAAGAAGAATGTCAAAGCTTATTTTATGAATCTTGTTACGATGCTATCTGCTGTTTCCTGATCTGTAGTTTAATAACACTATTGCTCCAAATTCATTTTGTAACTTAGATTTCATAGCCACATTTCTCTCTTGCATGTTACTTATGACTATGTTTAATCTTTACATATAGAGAAAGACGGTGCAAGCTTATAAGAGATATGTTCTCTTGCTCAATGAAAAATGAGTGTTTTGTTTGCTGTTTTCCATTTTGAGCCTGATATTCAAAAGATTACTTTAACTGAAATTCTCGTGCTTCAAATGAATGCGTAAAATCAATTTGAAAGTGATGAAAGCGGAGTGATCGCCATCGTATAGATTTTCTGGGGCCAGTCCATATATGTGCCTAATGACCTTGTACCTCGCTGATGCTATATATTTTAGTTGCTGTCCTAGGACTAAGCATTATTAAACTCGGAAATCATTGTTTTCCTATTATAGGGATGTGTCTTACATTTTATTTATTTTTTCCCTGCAGGTATTTGACTTTAGATGAAGCAGATAGGTTGGTGGATCTTGGATTTGAAGATGATATAAGAGAGGTGTTCGATCACTTTAAAGCTCAAAGGCAGACTCTTCTGTTTTCTGCTACCATGCCCACAAAAATTCAGAATTTTGCCAGAAGCGCGTTAGTCAAACCTGTCACTGTTAATGTAGGAAGAGCAGGAGCAGCAAATCTTGATGTGATCCAAGAAGTTGAGTACGTGAAGCAAGAGGCAAAAATTGTTTACCTTCTTGAATGCTTACAGAAGACCCCACCTCCAGTTTTGGTATTTTGTGAGAACAAAGCTGATGTGGATGACATACATGAATACCTTCTTTTGAAAGGAGTAGAAGCAGTGGCAATTCACGGAGGCAAAGATCAAGAAGAGAGAGAACATGCAATTGCATCTTTCAAAGCAGGCAAAAAAGATGTTTTGGTTGCCACAGATGTTGCATCGAAGGGTTTGGATTTTCCAGACATTCAGCAAGTTATCAACTATGATATGCCGGCGGAAATCGAAAACTACGTCCATAGGATTGGACGAACTGGTAGATGTGGGAAGACTGGAATAGCAACAACATTCATTAACAAGAATCAAAGTGAGACGACACTTCTTGATTTGAAGCACCTGTTGCAAGAAGCAAAGCAAAGGATACCTCCTGTGTTGGCTGAGCTGAACGATCCGGTGGAAGATTTGGATGCAATCACCAATGCGAGCGGAGTAAAAGGTTGTGCGTATTGTGGTGGACTTGGTCACCGTATCAGTGACTGCCCTAAGTTGGAGCACCAGAAGAGTACGCAAATTGCTAGCTCGGAGGGATTACTTTGGGTCCGGGGTTATAGAGGAGAAATCTGACGTGTCTACCTACTCCGTAATCTCTGTGGGTCTGTCACAATATGAACGGCCTGGTATGTAGATTGGATGATTTAATGAATAGAATTTATATTCTTTGGTATGCTGTTGATGTCACTTGCGTTCACATAGTGTTAATAATAGTCGTGGAAATTCGGTCATCACTTGTGTTTATGGTCTTAATTCTCTGGGTAAGCAAGTGTTGGTCTGATCAAGCTAGTAATGGAGTGATGGTTTGGTTGCCTTCGCTTACCAGATGTAGTCTCGGTCCCTTTTCAGTTCCTTAAGGTAGTGTTTGGTAAGCATTTTTGTTTCTTCATTCTATTTCACATGTTTTTGTTCTGTTTCATTTCCGATTTTGAACTAGAAACAAAATCATGTTTGATATCTATTAATGTTTCTATTCGTGTAATGAAAAAGAAAGTAGAAATATGTCATGTTTGAGTTTGACAAACATTTCTAGTTCCTTTCACAAATTAAAACGTTTTTCCCAAAAATATTAACGCATTACAACTTCATCAACTGTGGATAATTTTGTTGTTTCATTAGGTAGGTTTGCTACCTCCAAGGATTACTATCATATCGGTGATCGACCTTCTAAGCTACTACTCTAAAAATCCCCATATTATGTGTTTTATTATTAAATATCGGAGGATTATGCTGTATAGTTAAGTAGGTTGCAGCTATCATGATATTTTTTTTCTAGGGCGTCCGACTAATGTGGACTTCTCTCCACTGACAGATTTATGTGAATATAATGAGGAAAATTGATGCCATGGAGGTGGTTACTGCAACTTCATGCATCTGACAAAGATTAGCAGGTAATTTAGCCGTAATTTTTTTTTTCTTTTCATTTTCAGAGTAATTTTTTCTCTATTACTTGGTAACTATATTGATCATTGATGTATGTACTTCCGATAGGGAGTTGAGGAGTAGGATAAGGTGTAGTTGGAGCAGAAGCCGTAGTCGTGTGCGGCTTTGTAAGTATGATGAACATCCACATGGTGAAGGCGGAGGCCGCCATGGTTGTGGTAGAAGAGGGGGGGGTGATTTCATTATTACCAACCTTAGGAATACATGTTTATTCTTTATTCATTAGACTTTTTCTGGCCTTCAGGATCTGGAGAATACTATCATCGGCGAAAATTCTTGTCATTCTCATTGATCCGCTCAAGAATCCAACATCAATTAGAAATCTTGAGTAAGGTGAACAATAGACTGAAACTCTTTCCTCCTGCCAGTCTTCGAATTTTTAAAGGAAGTCCTGAATAGCCATTCATCTCAGATCTAAGATAGATTTTCTAATTGAAAAAAAAAAGAATTAAAAAAAAAATAAAGAAAAAAAAAAATTGATACTCCATCTATCCACTAAAAAAAGACAACCTTGAATATATGAAATTAAGACCAAATCAAATTAAAATTTAATACTCTTTCCGTTCCACCCAAAAAGTATGACCTTAATTAAGAAAGCAGAGAACTCATGAGAACTTTCGTTTAAATTTGGACGGCGTTCATTGTTCAATACCAAAAGTAGGATCGTATTTAGGGGGTATTTTTTCCTTGTTTGAAAAGTCTAATCAATATGCTAATATTTAATTTGGAAGGTAAAGTTGAAATGTTTAGAAAATTGTAAACATAATTTTAAAAGTAGATTCTTTAATTGAAAGGTAAATACTTGTGTAAGATGATGTTACGGATATTTTTTGTAAGACGGATCTTCTTTATTCGACTCACCGTGTGTTGGTGGTGGGTTGAGCTATGAGAGAGTGAAGTTTCGTTTTACGAATTAAGATTCGTAAGGGGTCTTACAGGAATACTACTCTAATTGAAAATCATGGTGGACTCTGACCAGACTCTGACCGAAACTGAGTATATTTCAATTATAGGAAATGAAGTCTCATTCACTAAAAGAGCATTAAGGATAGTATGAATTTCAACCTTTTCGACTTTGTGCGAACAAATGAAGTAATATAAAATTGAGTGGGGTTATTCACACTCACAATATATTCTCTACACCGCATTAAAAATAATTATAAAAAGTGTCGTTGTAAATGACAATATGCACCTTTATACTAGTGTGGTCAGAGTTAGATGCACAAACACACACCTTGTATGTAGCAGCACTGGATGCACATATCAAAGTGTGTAAAAAGGTAGAATTAGTATAATGGGTTAGGGGTGTAAATGGTTCGACTTGGAACAAATTATGAGCTGAACCGCATGTTATTGGTTTGAGAAAAATCAAACCGGAGCTAAACCGTTTAAGTCTTGAGCTGAACCGAATCGAACCATGATGGTTCGACTTGGTTCGACTCGGTTCCGTGGTTCGGTTTCATGGTTCGGTTTCGCGGTTTGGTTTCATTTCGGTCTGAATTTAGAAAGTTCTACTCATTCAAAATTTAAGTAAACCAAGAAAATATTATAAAAACACGCTAAAGAAATACTAAAAAATTAAATATAATACAATTATATTCATAAACTCACTTTAAAAAAAATTACTCAAACTTTCTAATAAAAGGATTAACATTTTTAATTCTTATAATCAATAAATTGAATCCAATATAATAAAAATACAACAACGTACATTATATTTAAAACGTTTATGTAAATTTAAAAAATCTAAAGGCAAATTCATAAATACTAATATTAGCCTTATAGTTTATATAGTATAAAAATATTAATAGTATAAGAGTACTAAAGTATAAAGGCTAGGAATTCAAAAGAATTTGTTGTTTGGCTCGGTGGTTCGACTTGGTGGTTCGGCTCGATGGTTCGACTTGGTGGTTCAGCTCAAAATGGTTTGGTTTGGTTCGGTTTGACTCGACTCAACATGTCAAGCCGCAAACCAAACCAAACCGTTCGACTTCCCAAAATCTCAAACCGAGTTGAACCATATTGCACCCAAAATCGAACCAAACCGCATGGTTCGACTTGGTTCGACTCGACTTGGTGGTTTGACGACTCGGATTGACACCCCTATAATGGGTAGCAGTGTGTAGTAAATAATGTGAGGGATGAAAAGGGTAGGGTGTGGAGAAATTGGGTATTGAGAGTAGATTGTTGTGGGGGTGTGAAAAACCCTACTTTATAAATCTTCTTTAAATTTAATCAAGTTGCCTTAAAAAGGTCAAAAATGAATTATATGAAATTTAACTAAAGCTATATGAAATTGAAAAGGGAATGACAACAAGTAGCCCATCATTTTTGCTTAATGAGAAGTGAGAATCATCGCTGAACTTAACTAAACTTTAATTTTAACTACAAGTGATTTTATTCTCATAAAAAAAGATAAATTATTATTAACAAAAATGGTTTTTGATTTTTTTTTCTTTCTATAAACTTAGTTAAAATTAACGTGGGAAATAACAAAAGGAAATTGTTGGTCGGTCCCTTTTGAAAGTCTTAACCTATTTAGTATTCCATTTTTTTTATTGGATAAAAGAATATTTTTTCTAAAATGTCTAGATTCGTCTCCTTTCAGAGTTCCAGCATATTTTTCGACATCTCTAGCTTATTTTTAATACTCGAAATTAGAGCTGTCAAAATGGGTAAACGGGGCTGGTTTGCTCGCGAACCTGGAAAGCCCGCCACTGAACGGGTTAGAGCGGGAAAACCCGCAATCTTGACGGTCCTTGAATCTCTTGGCTCAATCTGCCCCGCATAGGGTCGTGGGCAAAACGGGCAAAGCCCGCAAAAAAATGAAGAAGATCCATCTCACTGAAGCTCAATAGTCAATACTGGCAAACAAGAAGAGAAAATAAAAAAAGAAGCTTCTAATTTAATTCATTCATTACATCTCAAAATATGTCACCAACTTACATTATAAAGAAATTTGAGAAAGATGATTCCAAATTAAATAAAGAAAGAGATGAGAAATATATGTGTAGATCAGTAGATGCGTGTGAACTTCCTAGTTTTTTAATAATGGAACAACTTCTCTTTATATGTGTAGATGCGAAGGCGGAAGAGGCGGAGGGTAGCCCGGCGGTGGCCAGGTGAGGCTATAATGACAATGGAAGCGAGCCGCCGTGTGGTGTCAGATCTGCCATGTGGTGTCGGATCTGGAACTGGAAGTAGGATGTGAGAGAGAGAGAGCATGCGCAAGACTAAGAGAGAGAGAGAGAGAGAGGTGCAAAGCCGGAGGCACTACCACAGTCGCCGGAGAGTGGAGACGAAGACGGCAAGAAGGAAGAATGGGAGAGCATCACTTCTCTCCCATTCTTCCTTCTCATCCTTTCATGCTTCGTGATTAAATTTTTTACATCACGATGTATGAACTGAAACTTTTGTGCCCACGTATTTGGTTCATTAAAATTTAAGAGTATGAGTAGGTCTCCTGTAGTATGGTTTTATGGATCTTAATCGGTACGGTAGATCTATCCATGTTAAATGGGTCAAGATTCAGTAATCTCAGTGCAACCCCTCGACTTTTGAAAATTACAGCGTCACCCTTCATGTGTATAAATGAAGAGTATCACTTTTTAATATTAAAAGTATTATTTTTCAGTGTCAATTGTGTCACTTTTTAGTATAAAATTTGTCACTTTGCGTTTTTAATAAAAATTATCACTTTTTTCCTTTAAAAAATGTTACTTTTTAGCCTTATATATGTAATTTTTTAGTTTTAAATGTGTTACTTTTATTTTGGAAAGTGCTACTTTTCATTATAAATGTATAAATTAAAGAATTAAATAATATTTTGGTCCTTGGACATTAGCAAAAATACTAGTTTGGTTATCGGGTTCTAAAACATATTTATGTGGTCCATTAATTCGTTTTTTGGATCAATTTCCCCTTCCCACCGTTACCGTTACATTTTCCGTCGACTTTTTTACAATATGACTAAATTACCATTACTAACAAGTTTCTTATGCCTAACTTTTAAGAAGTGCAAAATAGAAGGTGATAGTTGTCAATTAAAAAAAAAGAGGGCAATTCGGGGTTAATTGTCAATTCTCCCACAGTCTTGTTTAGAGCCGTCAAAATGGGTCAAACCCGTTGGGTTGGTCCGCCCCGCCATATTAAAAAGACGGGTTGGGTTTTAAAAATAGGGGGAATTTCAAGTGGGTATAATTTTGAAAACATCTTTTCATCTAGGACCATCAATTTTTTGGACATTTCATATAACTACAAATTGCTTGCCAAATGACAAAAATGCCATTAATGAAAACTCTGATGCCAAGCCTTGGCATGCCAAAAATGCTGATGCCAAATCTTGGCATCAGGTGAAATGCTGATGCCTACAATTGTTGCTGATGCCAAAAATATTTCTGATGCCAAAAATGCTGATGCCAAATCTTGGCATCAGGTGAAATGCTGATGCCAAATCTTGGCATCGTGCATGCCGATGCCTACAATTGATGCCGATGCCAAAAAATAAGTGCGATGTTAAAAATGCGATGCCAAATCTTGGCATCAAAAGTGCAATATAGGATACTCTCAAGGAAAATGAAATACTGAAATTCCCGTACCCTAGTTTGCGATCTCTAACACTTCCCTCCTCCCAAAATCATCCCCTCTCCTGACTGCAATAGCTAAATGGCCAAAACTTTGCATGCAGAATCAATATATTTCGCAATTAAAGACTAACATGTGAATACATGCATTTGATTAGTATATTGACATTAATCCTTGATGATGATTGGAACCCAATGGAAATAAGAATGATTGGCCTTGACTTGTCATACATACTATCTGGTGTAACCATTCCTTTCATCTGATCTTGCAATAGTAATGCAGATATATACATATTCTACATGAGCATGTCGTTCATGCTTGGTGGGATCTTGTCGCTCATGCCACAACCGCCTCGCCGATCTTGAAAATTACCGCCTAAAAATGTTCCTAACTTACGCTTCCATGTACGTTGATGGAACCATAACATACCTGAGGGATAGCATGGTTACTTGAGCACTTTGTTGTTCGGCTGCCCGAAAATCTCCTCTTGATGCCTGTTCTATTTTATGCGCCGATCACGCTTGCCATACCCTCAAGTATTTTGGCCTCGACAAGCCCGGGTCTCAGATTGGGTGTGGTTGGTCTTGGTGGGTTGGGGCATGTTGTCACAAATTTGCAAAGACAACCGAGGGTTGTGGTTAGGGTCGAACTTGACAATATAGATAGAGGAGTAAATTACATACTTTTTTCCTGTGTTTCCTCTTGTTGCGTTGTCCTCTCGCCTCCTCGATTGTCGTGGTGAAATGCATTATTGGTTGGACATAAAAGAAGTCTCGCAAACAAAGATTTGAAATCCAAAAGCAATTTGTTCCGAGAAAGAATACCATGAGATATGTAGCAATCTTCTTCATGTTCCGAGAGAGAGCCTTGGGGGCAATGATGTACATTTATCCTAAAAATGTACCTAAAAGATATGTCAAAAAAATTGATGGATTGATTTGAAAAAATGTTTTAGAAAATGTACCGCTTGTAATTATCTCTTAAAAATACAACCTCGCCAAAAGGCGGGCTTTTTAGTTAGACTGCTGGTGGCGGTTAGCGCTGGCGGGCGGGCGGGTTGGTCCGCCAAATTTTGAATATTTATTATTATTATTATTATTATTACTATTATTATTATTATTATATACATTTGTAATTTAATTATAATACAAATTTAATTAATATATTGTATTTAAAATGGTGTGAAAAGTCAAAACCTATTAGTCTATTACCTACCATTCTTAATTTCTTATTCTTTTCCCAGCAAATGATCAATGATCACCCTCTCTCTCCTCCGGTTCTCCTTTTCATTTTTCCAGCCATTTCCCAATTCCCACAAGACCACACCCAGTCACCCTCTCTCTCAAAAACAACCATTTTCGTTTCTCCCTGCCTCTACCTCACTACCTGCTCTACCTCACCGCCTCTCTCGCCTCACATACAACACACACTACAACACACACACAACACCCATACCCACAGCTTCAGCTTCCTTTCCCCTCATTTCTTTGTTTTAAGAAAAAAATTAGAAATCAGTATTTCATCGTCATCGAATGTCGATCTACCTGTCTGACTCTCTCTCAGTTCGCCATCGTCGATCTCTTTCTTTCGGAGTCGATCGGTCTTGCTCTCTCTCTCTACATCCACCGACTTGTGCGCTCTGGCCATACCACGACCATTGATCTCACAAACATGGATAGCATCTTCATTTTAAGGAAGGATCTGGGTTGCTTTGTTTATGTAATGAGAGATCTGGGTTGTTTTGAGGAAAGATTTGGGTTGGCAAAGGCAAGGTTGCTAGAATACAAAGTGTATATGTTTTCGCTTATTACAAAGTATTAGTTATATTATTAATTATATATCATATTGAAAGGTTGCTGTTCGTGTTTGATTCTACAAGCAGCCGAGCCTTGGTTACTAAAATTTGTGCTTAATGCATATAGCTTGTGCTTGTTCAATCTTTTTTTGTTTTGTGTCAAGAATTTCTTTTTTTGGTGGGTTGGTCCGCCCCACCCCCAACCCAAAGTGGGTTGGGTTGGGCCAAAGAATTTCCGGTCCGCCTGTTGGCGGTTCCGCCCGCCTGGCCATATGATCTGGTCCGCCATGTAACGGGTTGGTCCGCCCCGTTGGTCCGTTTTGACGGCTCTAGTCTTGTTGTATCCTTCTCTTTCTCTCTCTCCAGATCGGCCTCCCCCATCTTTTCCCACAGTCTAGCCGCCTCCTCTCTCACCATCGTCGGCCTCCGATCGACTTCTCCAGCTCCCTCCGTCTCCATCTCCTTCGATCCAATCAAACCCAATATCGATCTCATCTACCACCAAGTTCGATTTCATCTTCTCTAGTCTAGTCTTCTCCATTGCCGGACCATCACCAAACTCCCCTATCTCCAACCATAGCCGCCGCCCTCCTTCCATCCCCCGATCTATCCCTACCTCCCTCCATGTTAAGCCACGACCTACTCCATCTCCGCTCTAATCCTAAGCAGCAGAGGCTTCTCCACTATCTCCCCAACATTATCGCTTATCTCAACTGCTCCATCTCCAATCGCCTCCTGCTTTAACACGAGCCTGGCCTCCACCGCCATCCTCGAAGCTTTTTCTTCTCAGATCAACCATCATCAAACAACCCATTAATCGAAGTCATGGCCGAGGCCAAAGACTAAGAAGTTGCAAGGAGAGAGATTAGAGGATGTCAAGGAAACTCGATCTCGCCGAGCGATTTCTGTGGGACCACCCTTGACGTGGGCGTAGTGGAGAATGGTATTGAGATGCACCGCTGCATCTCGCTTTTTGGGCGATGATTAGATCCAAGCCATCGGTTAGGCCGCGTAACATTGCGGTTGTGTTCCTCCGACACCGATGAAGCTGAAATAAGCAACCGCCCGCCGATTAAGCCACGACGCTTAAAACGAGAAACCTCATCCTTTTCTCGGATGTGCCATTCTTCATGTTTGTTTTCTGTTTTTACTTGAGAAAGAAAACACACTCAAGAAATTCAAGCGTAAACTCCTGATCTATTTCAATTTTTACTTTTCTTTTGTTTTTGGATTGATTTGAAATTTAGGTATTGAAACTCGATCTGTTTCAATATTGAAACCCGTGCTTTGGTTCTTCTCCTCGAATATTGAAACCCAGATTTGTCTCAATATTTGGATTTTTTTTTTTAAATGGAAAGTTGAATTGGGATTCTTTAGAAGAGAAAGAGTGTACGCGATGAAAAGACAGACAAAAAAAGATTCATTCCTACTCCACCTTCAAAGAAAATTCTGAAGAAAATAGTGGAGGAGAAGAACCACCTCAAAATTGAAGATAAAGAGAAGAACCGTTGAAGATTCAAAATTTTTGAATGGGCATAACCCCTTTTATTTTGAACTTTTGGAAAAGTTAGCCATAAGGATAACGATAAAAGTGGTAAGGGTATTCTTGTCATTAAATTAAAACAAAAAAAAGTCGAAAGTGTAATCTCAAAGGAGGGACGACCACAAAAAACGAATTAAGGGACCACATGAATATGTTTTAGAGCCCGAGGACCAAACTAATATTTTTGCTAATGTCCAAGGATCAAAATATTATTTAATTCTAAATTAAAATTGTCACTGTTAATTTTAAAGTGTCATTTTTTAATATTAAATGTGTCACTTTTTAGTATTAAGTGTTACTTTGCATTTTAATGATTTTTTTTTTTCACATAAAAAGAGTCATATTTTACCTCAAAATGTGTCACCTTTTATCATTAAAGGTGTTACTTTTGCCTTTAAAATGAGTCAGTTAGCGTTTTATCAAAATCCGTTAGGGTCCGTTAAACATTCCAAAGCAAATAAGGCTAATGGAGGGCTAATGGAGCTAACAGAGGATGAAAGTGCAAGCCGTGAGAAATATAAAATTTCGGCAGCAAATTTTGAAAATGCAAGGGCACCAGAGCAAAATGAGAAAGTTCTCATTAATGTGATGTCACCTTTATCAAGTTGACACGTGGCACCCCCCTCTTGGGTGACCCGCGTGCTATGTTGTCGAATCTGGGTCGATTCGCGGGTTTTAGCCGCATTTGTTTAATTTTTAACCTATTTTCATCAGATTTCTTATTGGGTAACATGTAGTCTTTGTTGATGGATTACTCGCTCCATCAACTTTTTAAAAAATCATTTTTGGGGCTTCGTCTTACGAATTTAGGATCCATAACACCGTTCTACACAAGTTTTTGCCTAAAAGTATACTCGTATTTTTGCCCGAAAAGTGTCTTTTACCAATTAAAAAAATGTATGTATGTGAAGTAGTGGAGGGAACTGCCTGATTTTAACCCAAATAAAAAAGGGTAAATTTGGGATGTCCATTTTTCAAAGTTTTCAATCGCTCCAGTTTCATATGTTTTTTTGAACCGAAAAAAAACATTTTTGGGAGAGAAAAGAATGATACTCTTAATGAGCTGAAGACGCGTTACGGAGATCACTTACTCAGTGCATCGCGTTGCATCAATTTTAATTACCTAATCCAATTTTGCACCGCGATGCATTATGCACCATGAATCAATTTAAATTACATAATCCAATTTATGTATTGCGCATTAATTTATGCACCATGAGGTGCACGATGTATAAATTTTCAAATTATCTAATCTAATTGATGCATTGCACTGCAAAAATATTGATGCATCGTACTGCAAATCATTATAAAACCAGACATTCATCTACCTTATTTCTAGTACTGTAGTACATAATCAACAAATTATTCAAATTTATATACATTTTTTCTGCATCCCAAATACAAATCGATGTATCATGATTCATAAATGATACATTATGATTCAAAATTAATGCATCCAGATTCAAAAATGTGTTCAACAACGAAAAAAAATTATATTCAAACATTTCATCGAATACTTTACATGTATAGCAACACAAAACACAATGATGATGATGATGATTAAATTAAAACCATTAAGTTAAAACCATTAAGTTAAAACAGCTAGTTTATATTTGATCAAACCCTTAAAACTGTTTTAACTTAGACTTTGTATCAAGTCTAAATCTATCTGATGAACCTTCAGCATATAAGATACCCTATTTTGTTTAAGTACAGAAGATACGCCTTTTGACTTTGTTTAATAAGCATTCTTTCTTGTTTCATTCTACCTGCCTATAGCATAAGTTATCACAGTGTCAGTGCCTACACATACATTCGAAATTTCTTATGTGTTGAACACTATATTCTGTTGAAATATTTGACCTTCATACGCTTATATTAAATAATTAATTGGTCATCTTTTTCAAACAAGAGAACTATTTACATGTCTTGTCAATAGAAGACTTTTGTATATATCTTAAATACTCTTTATATATTCAATCCTAGCTAACCATTCTCTGTATTATTTCATACTAGGAAATACTATTTGTCTCTCACTCTGCAAGATTTTTGGGTATTCAATGAAAGGCCTTCATCATCATTTCTTCAAGCAATTCAAGATCCAGCATTGCTCTCTCAAACGGCTACGAACCTGAAAATCTCTATAAAACGTTTGAAGGAAGGGTTGAAGAAATACCTTCGCAGAATTACGTGGTCAGTATTCAAAAATATCAAATCCTCAAAGCACACTGAAAGAGACAAACACGTTAAAGCCTTCATTTAAACTCAGAACTTCAATCTTTCCTTGAAGAGCTTTTTCTGTCAAACACTAACTAAATAGTCTTCCATATATTATTATTTTCTAGTTCTTGTTTAAAAAATCATTATTTTGATTGTTCCTTTATTCTTTCGAATCATTAAGGAACATTTGATTATTGCACGAGTTTGATTGTTTCTCAATCATATTCCTCAAACATTGGTTTTTGTTGTACATTGATTCATTAGAGATCACTTAGAATATATTTAATCTTAGTGCACTTCAAAATCAAAGTTTGACCAACTTGGTAGTGGACGTAGCAGTTTATTCTGTGAAACACTCCAAATACTGCGTTTGGTGTACCTAATGTTGTCATTGTTTATACACTTAAGCAGTTGCTATCTACTTAAGTGTTTAACAGTTACATTCTTGAAATCATTGCTTAGTTGATCTTATATATATTGTCTTTCAATTCAGCCCTTATACTTTAGTAATCAAAAGAAAATCAAACCAAATTGTTTTTATGTTCAGTAGCTACCTGCTGATTATACATTAGTTGCTGAAAACTTATATTTTTTGCTGCAAATTTTGTAGGTTTTCAAAATAACTCTTAAAGTTTTTAAAACGACTATTCACCCCCCCTCCAACCTTATTTCGTTGCCTACTGGACTTACAATATAAATAAGTAAAAAAAGTGGGAAGTTAGTGTGATAAAGAAACAGTAATATAATAACCATCGTTCTTCTTCACCACCCATCCTCCACTTTCTTTCCCTTCATTTTTTTTTTGCGTTTTCGGATGATCGAATTCAACAACGAGAGAGAAGCATAAGAAAAGTGATAGCGTTCTTTGAATTTGGGTATTTTAGGAATAATATTTTGAAAATGAACTTTAACAATTGAAAGAACAGGAAAGGGGAGCGAATAAATATTTGAGAAATTGTACCGGACCCACAATTTCTCCAATAAAAATGTGTGGCACTAGGGATGACATCGATACCAAATGTTAGTCATGACCTTGGGCGAGTAAGAGGAATTCTACAACACACAATTTAGCCCATCAAATGATTGAAAACCCGAGTTAGTTACAGATTCGAATAGGGTAAAATCTGGCCGATCCCTTTTCCAAAATTTGTAACCTCTCTAGTCCATCTTTCTTTTTTGGTGAAATTGCATGTCGGTCCCCTTTTTGAAGTTTATAATCACTTCACTCCATCCTTCTTTTTCATCAACCGCTAATATTTCGAAATACTATTCATTTTTTCACCCTTTTTTTTTCAATCACAAAAGTCAATTTTTTGAAATATTGTTCCGAAAATACTATTGTCTCATTCAACAGCTCTGGCAAATACATTAGATTCGAAAATCACCATTTTTGCGCAACGAAACAGGGATTGACATGGTAGAGGAGGAGGAGGAAAAAGAAGGTTGACGACATAGGAGATGAAAGAAAAAAGTGGAGGACGTGGTCTGTTTCTTTATGATTTTGTATCGCGGTGTAAAAATATCGGATTAAATTAATGTATCGCGTTGCAACATTGATGTATCGCAGTGCAATTAGACTAGAAAATTAAACTGATGCATCATGTTGCAAAAATTAATGCAATAAAATTGATGTATCACGGTTCAAACATTAATGTATTGCGGTGCAAAAATAGACTAGACAATTAAACTGATGAATCACTGTACAAAAATACACTAGGCAATTAAACTGATGAATCACTGTACAAAAATGCGCTAGGCAATTAAACTGATAAATCGCAGTTCAAATATTGATATATCATGGTGCAAAAATAGACTAGGCAATTAAACTAATGAATCGCGGTGCAAAATTTAATGAAATAAAACTAATGCATCGCGGTTTAATAGTTAATGCACTGCGATTCATTTTCTTAGGGTGTCTCATGCTCATTAAGGGTATCGTAGTTTTTTTGTCCATAAAAGTGTTTTTTTTTTCTCGATTTAAAACAAAAACATAAGAATGAAGCGATTAAAAACTTGGAAAAATTACAAGCCGGTACATCTTTTAAAACATGTTTTCAAATCAATTCAGTCATTTTTTAAACATATCTTTTAGATACAATTTTGGGGTGAAAGTACATCACTACTCCTTTGTGTCGTACAGGAAGAAAGGCGTGGATAGGACTCAACTTTCTCCATTTGTAGAGTCCCGATGTCATCCAATGTTGGATTATGCACTCATGACGATGGGGTCACTTCAACTTTCAAGTTGACCATCTTCATTCCTGCCATTTCGCCGTCTCTCTCTGCCCAAATCCTCACTCCCGGCCCGCCCTACGTATCGGTTCGGTAGTCGTCTTAGCCGCCCGTCCCAACATCAACCCCTCTCTTCGGTCTCCAACTGACTGCCCAGCGTCTTCTTCACCTTCACCTCAGACCCGGTGATGTGCAATGGCCGTCCCCCTGCTCCCATGTGATAGCGATGAGTTCGACTTTAGAGATTGTCGTCATCTCTGGTCGTCCTTCACCCAGATTCACCCGGCTCCAAATCTGCCATTCTCCGACCCTAATGGTTGAATGAATTTGGCTGTGGAATAGTTACTGCATGCTTGGGATTAATAATCAACCTCCCATGTAGATTGAATCGTTTTTTGTATTTGCTTATTTTTGATGAAAGTGTTGACTTGGAATTTATTGTGAGAGGATTTCATTTACGATTTGTTTGGCGTAAGATTAGGCGTTTTTTATATGATTGTTATTTTTCATTGTTTGATCTTGTTAGGGATCATCATCATTTTTGTTTGACCATATATTCTACCTTCTTCATCATTGATCTCATTCCAATTGCCCAGATCAATCATATAGTTGCTTGAACTTATTTTTACTTTTTAAAGATCT
>CM028379.1:129155555-129223617 GCA_013146195.2 Codonopsis lanceolata | reverse complement strand
TCCACATAAAGATCAATGATGGGGTGGCCAGGTTAGGCGGTTACTACTGCTCGGCTCTGTTGGTTCTTTGGGCCTCAAGTTCCTCCTACTGAGTGAAGCTTGTTTCTACCAAGAAATCGGTCAGGGCCTGAGCCTTGATTGCTCGCCTAGGCAAGTAGTCTATGTGGAACTCTGTGAGCTCGATTGACCAGTTGAGCAGTCTGCCCGATGAGTCATGCTTGTGGAGAACTTTGCGCAATGGTGCATCTGTGTATACTATGATTACATGTGCAGAAAAATAAGCCCTTAATTTTCGGGCAGCTATGACAAGTGAGTAAGCTAATTTTTCTATATTAAAATAACGACCCTCAACAGGACTGAGGGCCTTTGATACATAATATACAGGTTTTTGAATGTCTACCTCCTCCCTAACTAAAACAGCGGCCACGGCCTGGTCCGTAGCTGCTAAATACACATATAAAGGCTCACCGGGCACGAGGCTGTTGAGGAGAGGTGGTTTGCCAATATATTCTTTGAGCTGCTCGAGGGCTTTGGCACAATCTGCGTTCCACTCGAAACCCTTGATGCCGCGTAGAACCTTGAAGAATGGGAGGCATTTTTCCGTTGATTGGGAGATGAAGCGACCAAGGGCGATGACTCTGCCATTTAGCTGCTGGATGTGTTTGATGCAGTAAGGCTGCTCCATGTCGAGTAAGGCCTGGATCTTCTCCGGGTTTGCCTCTATCCCGCGCTGGTTGACCATGAACCTGAGGAACTTTCCTGCTCGGACCCCGAAGGCGCACTTGCTCGGGTTCAGCTTCATGTTATGTTTGTGCAGTTTGGCAAACGTTTCTGCCAGGTCAAGGGTATGGTCGCGACCTTTTGTTTTGATGACCATATCGTCTATGTACGCTTCTATGTTCCCGAGCTGAGAGCCAAAGATTTTGTTGATCATTCGCTGATAGGTATCCCCTGCATTCTTTAGCCCGAAGGGCATCATCTTGTAACAGTAAAGGCCCCTCGCTGCTCGGAAAGCTGTCTTGGCCTTGTCTTACTCATTCATCTTGACTTGGTGGTACCCTAAGTACGCATCCAGGAAGCTTAGCATTTCGAACCCGACAAGGGAGTCTATGAGCACATCTATGCGGGGCAACAGGTAGCAGTCTTTTGGGCAGGCTTTGTTGAGGCCTGTGAAGTCGACACGCATCCGCCATTTGTCATTGGCCTTCTTGACCATTACCACGTTTGCCAACCAGGTCAGGTACTGAATCTCCTCGATGATGTCTGCTTTCAGGAGCTTCTCGACCTCTGCTTTGATAGCCGTATTTTTCTCAGGGGAGTATTGCCTGGCCGCTGTTGAATGGGCCGAAAATTCGGATCGACGTTCAAGTCATGGCGCGCAACACTCTCACTGATACCCTGCATGTCCTCGATTGTCCAGGCGAACACATCCAGGCTGTTCTTCAGCAGCTCAATCAATCTTTCTCAAGCTTCGGAAGGCATGGCCTTCCCGATTTTGATTTTCTGCTTGGGGTAGGCGGGATTGATAATTACCTCCTCTAGCTCACCCTCTGGCTGAATATCGGGGTCATTGCGGACTTGCAGAATGTCCATCTCAATGTCTTGTGATTCGAGGCCTTTAGTCTTGCGCCTGGAGGGCATGGTGCAGGGGCTTGTTCGGGGACCTCTATTTCCATGGGATCAGCCGCTTCAGAAGTTTCCCCAAGCTCGATGTTGTTTATGAGGATGGAGGCTGAGGCAGTGTCGGTGGGAACCTCTTTTTCAGGAGTCGCTACAGTCTGGTCGGGAATGTCCACGATCAGTTTCTGTTTCTTCCGCTGGGAATCTCAAACATACTCCCACATTGCCCAGGGATTGCTGTTGAGGATACCCACTCCATCCTCGGTGTAGAACTTGGCCTTCTGGTGGGGAATTGAGGTGACCATCTGGAACTTGGCCATTACCGGAGCACCCAGAATGCAGTTGTACGCGAACTTTAGATCGATCACTAGCAATGTGATCATCTCTATCCGAGTTTGTGCCCAATCGCCCATGAATACCTCCAGCTCGATGGTGCCCTTGAAACTTACTTGGTGGTTGGTGAACCCCTCAAGCTTCCCCAAATAAGGCTTGAATCTGGCGTCTGGCAATTCCAATCCTTTGAAGCAGGAGTTGTACATGATCTCCCTACACGCTCCAGTGTCAAGCAGAACCCTATGAACTTGCCAGTCGTTCACCAGACATGAAATAACCAGCGGTTGCTCGGATGCCAAAGGAGTGCTTGCCAACTCGCTGCGAGTAAAACAAATGCTCTATTCTCCTGCCCGCTGTATCGCTGGTGTGTTGACAGCCTTAGACAAGGAATATATGTGCTTCCCGAGCTGTGTGTTGGACGGAAGCTCCTCCTGGATCATGTTTATCACCCCTCGAATCTGAGGGGCCTGGCCGCATCTTCCTCTTGGGGGTCTTCCTTGTTGGTCATTATTGGCATTATTTCCCGCGCCCTGATCCCTTTTAAAGCGGTCCAATTTGCCCGCGTTGATCAGCTTTTGAATTTCACGCTTTAACACAATGCATTCTTCAGTGGTGTGGCCGTTACCATGATGGTAATCGCAATACTTTGTGTTGTCCCTGGTATGAGCAAGCTCAGGGTCGAGTGGATAAGGGACTGGCAGTGCATCTCCTACTTGGAACATGATCTCTTCTCGCATAGTGTTTACCAAGGTGAACTGTGCCTCCCTGAATCTTTGTCCGGGGGTAGACGTTCTCTTCTTGTCTCTATTTGAGCGGTGGTTGCCCTCCGGGCTCTGGTCAGCTGGCGTGGCCGAGCTGCCCTGAGCCTTGTCTTTATTCCTGGCTTTGTCGCCCTTGATGCTCTCAGTCGAGCAAAAGAGGTGAGAACTTGCTAGCAACTCTGCTTTCAAAGCCCCCGGATTCATTGCTAGCATTGTCTTCAGCGGCCCTGTCCTCATGTTGTTGAGATAGCAGAAAGTGATTTATGGGTCGTTGGTAGCGGTCACTTGGTCGAGCATATCCTCGAATCTCTTCAAGTAGCTTCTATAGGACTCGTTATCATCCTGCTTAATTTTGGCAAGGTCGAAACAATTTTTTGGGGTTGGGCCTGCAGTGCTGAATTCCTCCAAGAACTTTTCTCAGAGCGTTGCCCAGTTGTCAATCGATCCGCAGGGAACTCTGCCCAACCAGGCTTGTGCCTTTCCTTGAAGAGCTCCCTCAAATGCCTGCATCTTCAAGGCCTCAACATCGGTGACCATTCGAATCTGTGCCTCGAATGATCGGAGCCAATCGCTTACTCGTGTCTTCCCAAAGTTTTTCTCAAATTGCGGGAAGATAACCCCTTGTGCGGGTGGCGCATTCTCAATCTCTGGAGTGAATGGGCTGCCCTCCAGTGGCTTAGTGGCTCTATAGCCGGGCTTGGCCACGGCTAGATTAGCCATCTGCTTGGCCATATCTTTCTTCATGGCTTCCATTCTCTCAGACAGTCGCCTTTTCGCGTCCATAGTGAGTCTGGAAGAGCGAGCAGGGTCTGATTGGTGGCTGCGCACCTGAGGGCAAAAAGTTGGCTCATAAGAAGCTTCAGCTTCCTCCTCGACATGTGCTTTATACCTTGGCCGCTGCGCATCTACTTCTGCGCACTCACGGGCCCTATGGCGGCCATGGCTCTCTTCCCGAGCACGGTACTCTTGCCTATGATGATGTCTGTGGGAGAGATTCTGACGGCTGTATCTACTCTCAGCCTGGTCATCTGCTTGTCTCACCGCCTCAGCTCTCTCCGATGGTACATGAATGATGGACGGGATCCGTCTGCTCGGAGCTGGCAATTGTTGGGAGGCATGGCCATCGCCAACAAGTGCTGGATTGCTGAGAGCGGGCAGCACCAAATTTGCAACTAGAACCGGGGCGTGGCCCAAGGCGAGCAGTTGCTGGTTGAGCGCGTACATCTTGTTATAATACTCTGCCTGGACTTGCAGAGCAGTAGCTTGCCGGTCGGGGTTTTTCCCGAGCAAACTCATGTGGCTATCCTGGCCATTCTCCTGTTGGCGGTTTAGCTATAATCTGAGATCTTGTGCGCGAGCATCGCGCTTCTCGTTTATAACCTACCTGGCATCGCATTGGCTGGCACGGATTTGGCTGGCATGCTGGGAAAGCTGCTCCTCCACATATGTCACATCATTGCCATGAGCCGCGTGCCAAGCAGACACCTTTTGATTTCTCGTTTGCACCCCTTGGTGGTAAATCAACCATCGTTGGTGGATTATTATTTCCAACATGATGGCTCCCGGCCTGGTGGTTGCTGACGGTGGCATGATGCTTGCTACCCTTTCCAGCCATTGCAATCAGGAGGTTTTTGAAAACTTACACTGGAAAAACTTGAAGGAAGTGCTGAAACTTCGATTCCCGGCAACGAAACCAAACTGATGTGGCAAAATCACAGCTTGGGCCATCCGCGTGTTGGGTTGGATATCTGGGCTTTAATCTGCTTTCTTGAGCTTGACTAAGAACACAGAAAACCTGAGTGGAAATGCGAGGTAGGGCCTCGCGAAACCCCTCCGGCGTGAGAGTAGTTATTGAGTGTGAATGTCAAAGGAGAATTCGACAGAGTTTCTAGGCTCAAGAAAGTGTATGTACCTCATTTGTGGTTATGGAGGGGTATTTATAGGCCCCTAATGACCTAGAATCCGTGTGGGATTCAGTTTCCTTAGATAAATAGTCAATCAAGGGGAGAATCCCTTGATTTTAGGCATGATGGGCGGCTGGCCACGTAGATGTAGGAGCAGATAAGGTAAGTGCCCTACTTAAAGATGGAAACCTTTGACTTATATTGGGGAGTAAGCCTCCGGTATATGTGCTCGGGCGAGCAAGGCTCTGCTCGGCTATTTGATGTGCACTGCTCTGAAGTTAGCGTAGATCTAAGGGGTGACCTTTCGTTAGGCAGGCAAGGCCGGTACTCGACCAGGCTTGGACGAGATGAATCTGATTCTTTGCTCGGTGTGAGAGTGGTTCCCGGGCATGGCCTGGTCGGGCAGGCAAGACCTGTGCCCGGCTGGGTTGGGACGGGAGCTGCTCTGTTCGCTGCTCAATGTTTCCATTACTTTGTCCGCTAGGCCGGCGGGCCCCATATTAATTATGCTCATGACTGACACGTGATGTTAGCTCGTGCGGTGACCCGGCTTGGGCCGGGCATATCAAATACATTTTTCGTCTTTACATTCTCTTCCTTCTTCATACATCGTTATTCTTCTTCTTCATTTTATGTTTGTGTGTATGATTCAAAATAAATTTACTTTTGTATTTGTGTCACCGTGCATATACTATTTGATGAAAGGCTCAAATAGAAATTTGTTCGTTTTTAAACACCTTTTTTGAAACTCGATGCATCAATTTTGAATCACAATGCATTATTTGTAAATGGTGATGCATCGACTTGGATGTGTGATATAGGTAAGATGTAGTAATTTTGAATCATTTGTTGATTGTGTACATGAAAGAAGAGAGATAAAGGTTTGGTACATTATAATTTAGGGTGCGGTGTATAAATTGGATTAGGTGATTTAAATGGATGAATTGATTAAGTGATCTGTAGCGCGATCATTAAGAGTCGTAGTCTTTTCGCTCCAAAAGTGTCTTTTTTAGTTAAAAAAAAAACATAAAAAACTGTAGCGGTTGAAAACTTCACATAGTGGACGGACCCGAATTTCTCCCTAAAACAAACAACAACAAAAAAGACAAAAAATACTCAAAATTTCACATAGCCCAAAATTCTCAATTGATTTCATCCAAATTATTCTTACTTTAATGGACAACAAATATTACTCCAATTATAACCAATCTGTCTCAAAACAAAACAAAACAAAACAAAAACTCAAGCATCTTCACTTGTCATATAGATAAATAGATTCTCACTCTCTAACCTAAATTCCTCCGGTGAACATAAGAAAATGAGTCTGCATCTCTTCAAACCCTTCGTTTCAAGAATTCATCGACCGACTTTCTCTAACCAAAATAGAATCAGATCAAATCATTTCGTAGCAGGGTGCGTTAGATTTTTTTATTTATATAAAGCAAGTTTTGTAATATTCAACTTTGCATTTTGATTTTTTAAAAATCTTAAAGAGTTTAATTTTACTTAGTGAATTGGAAAAAAAAATACATGGCCTATAATAAGAGTGAAGTATTTATATTTCTTTACCTAATTATTTTTTAAAATACGGTTTAAATAAGATGAGACTTTTTTATATTTTCAGTATTTAACGTTATACCCGAATTGTTTATATTTTGAGTATAGAAAAAAAAATATAGATCTCGAATTTTTAAATTTGTATTTTGAAGATCTGTTTTTTAACATTTTTTATAATTAAAATACATCTATTTTAAATTACTTGTAGCTAATGTAGTTGTTCACTTCAAAATTGGTCTCTTTGTAGTCACTAATTTATTTATTTTCGATTTCTACATTTCAAATTCCTTTAATTTAATTAGGTTTTATTTATAACAGTTCATTATTCTGATTTGATAAAACCAAAATTGAGAAATTTGTAGTCACAATGCATATTAATAAATAAATATAAATACTGGTTACCAATAAATATGTGTCAATTTGAATATCATTAAATTATATTAAATTTAGCACATATACTTGAACAAGAAGTTTACTAAATTAAGATGTAACAATACGATTAATCTGCTTGTTATGAATTACTTTAACTATTTGTTGATTATCGCAATTTATTCCCCACATCTTTAATCCAGGGCATTGCATACGTTTAAGCTATTTATTGATTACAGCGGTATCCTAAAAATTTAATAATTTCGCATATGTAACTGTTTTCAGTTTATAGTAACTTCCCGATCTCTAGAAGAAAAAAAAAAGATGACCAAGTACATGAAATCCTAAGCAATCGAAATAAAAAAGAATACAGAAAGTGTTACAGATTAGAAAGATACTTTTGTATTGTAAAATATACATTTTGCACGAAAAACCGTTGAGCTATTTTGGCTTTCCCTTGGTCTGCCTCATATCTCTAAGCAAAATGAGAAAGGGAGCCATTTTATAGTGATTTCTTCTACATTAGTGTGTTATCCTTATTTGTTCTTAGCAATGATGTTCAACAAAAAAATTGTAACAAATTTATAGTGGTTTTATCTTTAAAAACTGTTCAAAAAGAGAAAAACCAAGGAACTGTCTAACTTCCTTAACCGTCCAATTACAACCGAATAAACTAATCTTCAATGATAATTCATGTAATTGTTTTGATAACGTATTCATTTATCATTCAATTAATAAACAATTATTAAATTCAATAATTGAAATAAATAATTATTTATTAGCCCATTAAAATTTCAATATAGTTAAAAAAATCATAATTATTTTTTTATATCACCGAATATAAATAAGATTGAAATTATTTGATATATATGGTTGTCAATTGTCTTAAATCAAAGAAAGAATGTCAATTCGTTTCATTTCCCAATGCATTAATAACACATATATAATGTAGAAGTATTGTCAATTTTGGAAAATGCATTTTAACAAAAACTTTCCAAAAATATATATATATATATATATATATATATATATATATATATATATATATATCACATATACAAACCACATATACAAACCATTGCAAGTAAATATACATGGTAAATTGGTAATTAGCGAAGATACACTCATTTAAGGTAAGAATGGACTTGTCAAATATGAGGTATTCGTGAGTCCAGATCTTATGTACCACTCGTGTGTATTACAGATATACCACTTTTCATCTCAATAACTGCTTAAGATGTAATGGTTGAAATGCAATAATTGAGATAAAAAGTAATACACCAGTAATACACACAAGTGATACAGGAGATTTGGACTCGGAATGAGTCAACTTGTGTAGAAATACTCCACTAATACAGGCGAATGAAATCCAATCGCCCTTGGAAATTGGTTTCCCATATCTTGGTTATTTTGATGAAATACATATAGTTTTCTTCCCCATCTTCAAAATCATAGCGTCTTTTTCTCTTTAAGCACTCTTTGAATGGCTGAACGGCATGAACATCATCCGCCCACCCTGGGCAATTATTTTTTGACGGGATCCAAAACCGACATATACAATAGCCAGGTCAATTTCAACCTTGTAATCTACTCCCAACAAATGAACGTAATATCTATTCAGCTAAAAATCCAAATTCGCCACAACTCAACAGCATTATCATTTAAGGGCGCAAGGAAATACACCATATAAACACACATTTTCAACCTCACATTCATTTTCAGTAGTTAATGAAAAGATGAACTAAAAACTGGATACAGATACATCTTGTAGAAACACAAAATATCAACCTCCAAGATCCACACGCCACTCAACACTAGTTTACAGTTTCCACACCAGCCAAGACACTTGAGACATAGTGGAACTTGCAATTTCCACCGAGCTAAGCACCAAGGCGTTTAAAACACTCTGCTAAGCTTACAACTTCCACACCAGCCAAGGCACTTAACTGTCTTAGCTCTTAGGGTACAGTGGAATCAACTCAAGCACATGTTTACTGTACAAATCGCTTAATCTCACAAAGATCAAGATTCTATCAATCCATCAAATGAAGAATTTCCTGACTGCACCTGTTCAATTACTTAAATCAATTCCTTTAAGTTTGGCCCACAGGTAGCCTTACTTATCCCGACGAGCATATAATCAAACCAAAAACAATTCTAGACGTCCCTAGAAATGATGAAATCACTAAAGCCTGCAATGTAAATCATTGGGTACTCATACATGCATTAATTAATATATACAAACTGGACTAGAATCATGCCCTACACCTAAATGTTACAAGAAATGTCCAGCAACAATCTTCAGTGTTAAAGAATGATTACATGCACGCATGTATATGTATACAAGCTACTGTATATACATACATTCTAAAATTATGTTATATCAATCAATGAGAATCACTAACCTAACAAAACTGTGCCCAAACATTGAGGATTGCTCAAGTTGGCGCTTCGGCCAGGAGAAGTGTATGCCACCAGCCACATGCCACATTTTTTGGGAGACAGCCATCAATCACAACTTGAGATGGAATGTTACGGTCTATTACATCACCCAAGCCAAGCTACATCGTGCAAAATTATAATGTCAGATGACACTCGTACCAGGTTAGTGTAGGTTGGCCAAGCAAGTACCATTAAGCACTTGGGTCTTGTGCTGAATAAATTGGGAAGAATTTAATCACATAATCTCATACAAGAGTGCTCACAGAGTTCAAGCTTACCTGGCCATACTTGTTCCATCCCCAGCAGAACACTTTTCCATCATCTTCAGGAAACAAAAGCAACTTATTAGCCATGTAAACTAGCTTAATCAATTCAATCATCAGCTCGATGACAATGCAACATACTAGCCATGAACTAGAACATTAGATGTATTAATGCAATCCTCTTTGGAACTTTTGGATAGGACACAATTTATCTGCCTAAGACAGGTCTTCACGTATCTAAGATGCATTTACAGTGAGCATCCATTGAGAACATTAGATGTATTAATGCAATCCTCTTTAAAAAAAAATGGATAGGGGACACAATTTCTCTGCCTAAGACTGGTCTGCACTTATCTAGAACTGGTGCATTTACAGTCTGAGCATCCATTGAGCAGACTACTCCATGTCCTCGCTATAACGAGCTCAGCTCCGACAGTAACTTAAGTTACGTAAAAACTAGAGAGCTTTCGCTTGCAACTAACCAAAGGAAAGATGTGGACAGACTTTATCCACAAGCAGGCCAGTAGGGACATTTCCACCTTTGTGTTTAAGGAGTATGAGAATGGTAATATCATATGAACTGTCTGCCCCTTCCATGAGGGAAGAAGGGGCTATAGGCTACACTGTAAGAAGTTACATACTCTTGCCCACATGAAGAAGGCCCTTCTCCACCTATAATGATAGCCACTTTTTCCTTTGAAACAGGACAAACATAAAAATGAAACAGATTAGAACTCTTAAATAGCGACCTCAGTCACACAGAAGCTTAGGCTTCCGTGCCCCTAGATTGACAAACATAGTAATGCTAAAATCTATATAGCAAATAAAAATGTACATACATAACTGGTAACAACTCATACCTGTAACTACAGCACTGTGGCGTGCCCCACACGATACTATTTTTGAGTTGGCATTTTCCAAACTTGGAGCATCCAAAAGCCTTGGCAATGTCTGATGCAAATATTGAAGGCAAAAAAGTTCAATTAAGACAGTAAAACCACCCATTCAAAATACTCCCTCCGTTCCACGCAAAGAGTTCACTATTCCATTTTGGGATGTTTCACTTAAAGAGTCCACTTTAATTAACGTATAAAAGTGTCATTTTATTACTAATGGACTACTAAAAGTGTTATTTTCTTAAAAAGTTTGACTTTCAAACGGGAACTTTTTGCCCGGAACAGAAGGAGTATATAATAATAGTCTCTCCGTCCCAAATTGAGAGTCCCATTTTTTGTTTTATGTAACAATCAAATAAGTTGACTTTCAACCCATTTTGATAGTATATGTACATAAATGTCCTTAGTGTCCACGCTCACGCCTAACCCTTTCATCAGCATATTGGGGTAACATTAACAAACATAAGTTATTCTTCGTATGTTTTCAAGCGGAGATAAGCATCCTTAACACCAAATCCTTGGCTTATGTTATGTTCAAGGGGGAAAAAGATCACAAGTCAACGCAGAAGAGTACCTCAGCTTGATCAGCACCAGTTCCCAGCTGTCCAAATTGATTTCCACCAAAAGCGTATGCATCACCATCAGCAGAGATGCAGACAGTATGCCAGAGACCTGCGGCAACACCCTCTATCCTGATGCCCAGCAATGAAGTCACACAGGTAGGGCTTAGCTCATCATCTGTACTTCCTAGGCCACACTACATCAAAAAATTTCACAGTTTAACTTCTACCTTCAATTTACAAGCTTTCTCAACATGTTACAACCAAAATGGAACGAAAGATAAAACCACATAATAAATGGGAAGATCCAAATATATCCCTTTTCAGTTCGAACTTCATCTCGAACATCTACTCTGCTTTTTCTCCATCATTCTACCTTACCTACATGTCGATTATGCAAAAAAGTTAACATTAGAATCATCTTTTGATATTGGGGAAGAATGCAAAAAGGAAGCATGGTCTTCACCATTCTTACAGAAGCAGCAGAAGGTAGTTTTATCAGCAGCAAAAAATCACAACATCTCACAATCAAATCAAAAAATCAAGCGCAGAAAATAATGCACAATGATTCCTAAACATATAAGCTGTAATTTCAGATAAAATTGTTGAATTACATATTGATAAATAACAAGTAGAAACTATGTTATTTTTCCAAGATTAAATGAATACCAGTCAAGCAGCTAACACCATGTCATCAGACATGGCAGAAAGTCCTTCACCTTCTAGTGTACAACAAGGTTGAACAGAGAATTCTCTTCCAAATAAAATAAGCATTAGTACCAATTTGCCTTCATTTTTCTACTCGATGAAACATTTTTCCATGTGTACGCACTTTGCCTCGTCGACCATTGTGATTTAGCATACAACCTAATGCCTAAAACATGAACATCTGCAACCAATGAGGGATTGTATAAAAACACTTAGCTGCTAAGTAATATCTGGATAAACAATCACCTCAGAGAAATCACAATTACGCTTTTAATATTCCATACCTACTATCTGGTACACAGAACAAGCCTTTATTGCTGAAACAGAGTCTGCACGCTAGAAAGAACAATTCCCTTTCACCTTTGTAGCTAGTAGTCAATGAAATAGTAACTATAAAGGTATGTGAAACTATGAATACACTCTGCCCCTTGTGGATATTAAATAATTCCAAGTAGAGATTAGCTGCGCCTTTCCTAATTTTACGAGAAAGGGCCCTTTCACAAACCAGTCACCAGATAAGGCAAAATCAGTTTTCCCTAGAGAATATAAATTCTATAAAGCTGTCTTCAAAAACTTGACTGGCTTCAACATCTCTGAGCTTCAGTCATCTTACGAAATCTTACAGAAGTACAGAGCAGAATTAATTTTCCATTGCGAAAACAAGATTCTACACCCCAAGGAAAAATAGCAACACCAGTTAGCCAAGTTAATCAGTTTCCATGCATGCACTTTGGGGGTTTAATGATTGATTAATTCTGAATTCAACTGAAACACTAGCTTCTGCTTTCCTTACAGTCAAGCCCAACCTTAACTGGTGTTTGATAGAAGGAATGAAAAGCATTAAAATGATGGATGTACCTCTTTTTGAACACATTATACACACTCAACTATTCTTTAGACAGAAGCGGTCACCCTCATCACCGCTGTTAGGGCATAATTGTTACCAGTAGCTTTTGAATTCTGAGAGCAGAGGCAAAAGAAAGAAATTTCTCGAAACAGCACGCCAGATACTGGAGCAGGGTCCACCCCAGTCAGAGACTGCTCTACTTTCGGATTTACAGGTGTCTTCCCATCTTCTAAGCTTTCTGCTGTCTTTTCTTAACCTCCTCTGCTGCAGCAAGCTTAGGGATTCTTATCTCTCACCTTACCTACCACCAAAAAGAAAACATACCTCATCATTCCCCACACACCCCCACTTTGTGGATTGATCAAGCGGGAAGGAGGACGAAATAATGCATTGTGAGCATATGGACCTAATAGCTTTAGTTCTCGACACTTCTGTATCCAAGTTCGTCCCAAATGTACATAATGACCAACCATGTGGACTCACCACATCCATATAAGCTATGTCCACCAGTTCCTACAGTCGGCATCTTCCGAACCCTATCAAGGACATGCAAACCCGTATACAACTTCCTGGATGGCTCTTTCGATGACATCGGCGCTTGGACCCCTGGTGGATTCCTTGGCTTCCGTCTTCATCATGGTGACTTGTGTAGGGGTTAGTATTTGTCAAAAGAAGTGGGCTTGAAGATAGATGTTTGTGCACACTGGGAAGTTAACAAAGATGCAGTGCACTTCCACAACCAAAGGATATTTGTCGGCATAACAAGCAAGTCAGCTATCCACACCAAAAACTTGCTTAATATACATATTTAAATGAACTAAACGTGTTCACCATTGGGGAAGCAGCAAAGCCCTTCAAGAGAAGCTTGCATGCAGTGTCTGGCCTGAACGCAATATGTAGATGAATCGAAACTAACTCTATGTTAAGAAATCAATGCAAATATTATTTAGAATGGTAATAAAGCATACATCCATCCTTTGAAAAGCTTAGTAAGTATAATGAACTTATCAAAAGCAGAACTACTTTTTAAGAATGCCCACAAACAGGTCAATATACAGCGAACTTCACCTGTCCATAGAGTCCCCAACCGAAAGTAAGAAGTGCTCCAGCATCTGTAGAACGCATAAATAAAATGAAAAAAGGCATTATTATTATTGCTTTATAACTAAGAAATCGAAATAACAAATACTCCCTCCGTCCCAAAATTATCGTCTGGATTGACTTGGCGCACAGCTTAAGAAAACACATTTGACTGATTATTAATATTAGTTTGATGTATAGTTTACTTTAAAACCCATGTGTATGTAGCCCATAATTGAAGTAGGATGAAAAAGAAAGGGTAAAATGGTAAAAGTGTTGTCCTGAAAAGGAAAGATTCAAACAAAACAATAATTTTGGGACGGACGAAAAAGGAAAGTTGGACAATAATTTTGGGGCGGAGGGAGTATCAGGAAGCCATGCAACTACAAAGGGGTTGGCTCACTACGACACTGCCTCTACAATAGGATGCACGCGGAAACAATTACACATAACACTTGATATTATAGGTGTGGGAGTCCAGCGTACGAGCATACAAAACAAATCCCACACCTTTTGTCATTAAAAACCTAATCCCACAATCTGGATTCAAGGTATTTTAGCATATTTTGCATCTAACCACACGGGGCTTTTGAGCAGTCATGAATCTAGTGAACTTCCGGTGTATTACCGCGCTATTAAAAATTCAATAACAAAACGCTTACCTGTAATTACCACACTGTGTCGACCCCCACAAGCAATTCCCTTGATATAACTTCCAGGAACTCTAAAACCCTGTGCCTCTGTACCTATGTTTCCTCTGGAGAGAACCACAGATCTATCTTTTCCTAATGAAGACGAATCAATGCAAGGTACAGGATGAGGAGAGGACACCATTCGTATCCGGGAACCCAGACCGAGCTGACCCTCCCCTCCATAGCCCCAACCCCACACCTGTCCAATATCTGAAACTTCCGAAAAGTTACACTGCATCAAGCGTGTTGCTGTACCTTGTTTGTAATATTACAATGCAGTATAGAAGCAGATAGAAAACAACAAAAAGAAAAAAAATGGCTAAGGTTGAAGCTCCAAGATCTAGTGAATTACCTGATAATGCTAATGTGTGGCGCCCACCAGCAGCAACTGTGGCAATCCTTACTCCTGGATTTAGTGCCACCAAACATGGCAACGCTGAGAGAGTTTCATCGCCAGTAGATGAGCTTTCAGCTGCTTGTTTAGCAGATGATACGCGTCTCCGCTTTGCACTTTCCTCGCTAACTGCTTTTCCATCTGTTACAGATGCTGCTACACTCCTAGATCTTGATCCCTGTGACCGAGGACTCACTGTAATACCATTGTTTTTCAAAGTGTCAATTCTTAATAAGTTGTAAACAGCTTTTGTGGGTTTATATGCTATAGAGGCCAGCCGCAATTACCTTGTTCTGTCAGAAAGGAACTCTGTCTCTCAAACACATCCTTCTCGGGGCTTAATCCCATAGATGGATCTCCAATGACCTTGCCAGAGGGAACACACTCTTTCCATCCCCACGTGTAAACTTCTCCTGACACTGTATATTCAAGGTTTGAAGTTAGTTAGTCCAAGACCCAAGTTCTCAAGTTCTGAGGGTCCCATCAAGCAGTGACCACTCAATTGCCCGAAATGTACCCATATTTTATAGGCATTATGTTGAGCGACATTGGTAATGGAGATGATCGTAGTCCTACAACATGCATTGGGAAGTGAAGAAAATCATACAGGCCATTGACTAAATGGCACAGATGTTATTTAAATATATTCCAAGCTCTGTTTAAACTTCAAGGAGAGGCGTCGGGACCAAAAAGGTACATTGGACATAGCCGCTAAAGGTTCTACTTGTCTCTCATCAACATAAAAAATGAACAGTTTACTCTTCACTATGAGAATGAAAATCAATTTCATTCCAATTACAATATTACAAAAACTAAATCAGCATTACCTGTAACAGAAACACAATGCGCCCAACCTGCTGCAGCTCTCACAATTGAAACTTCGTTAGGTAGAGGAAAAGGCTCTGGCATTTCCTTGACAAACAAAAATTAAAGAAAATGCTAGTTAATATCCAAATGAAAAACCAAAAGAAATACCAGTGAACAAGTATCATTCAATGCCTCAGTACCCCATGTTTCCCAGATGTCACATAACTTTGGCCTAGATCATCTGTTGACCCCCACGTAATTAGCTTCCCAGAATCTGAATGACAAACCAAAAAATGAGGGTTATCACTATGGTAGCAACTTAACGGCAATTAAACTACCTTTCAAAAATTACAACAAAAAATACATTCCAAGCCAAATTTGAATGCACTAATATTCAATTTTAAAGCTAATCACAAGAAACTGACTAATATGAAGAATTGGCTATAATCTCTAAACCATAGAATGATTTCAATCTAAGGTTGGTTTGCTGAGATAGTGAGAAACCAACCAACACAATAAAAGCTGACATTGTACATCCAGTGACCAGAAAGTACAAACAATTTAAACATGAATCCTTTTTCTCGCCATTGGGTTCCATCCTTCAACAAATTCTAGCTAAAATTAGAAAACTGAACGCAGAATGCACAATCAGTAACACATTTTGAATAACACTTTCAAATTGCTGATTCAACTATCCTAATAGCAACGAACAATTGTTCTGACTGCTAAATGATTTACTATTAAGCAACAATGTAGTAACGATAAACGAATTGCAAAAAAGACCTCATCCAAAGCAATACACCACCAGATCCGATATCCAGGAAAAAGCACAATTTGGAAAGAAAAAAATCAACGTTAAGTTAGTAAAAGATTGAAGAGAATACCAGAAACAGCCATAGCGAATCCACAACCGCCGCCACCAACATCCTTCCAAGTGCAACCGGCTCCAACTGACGGCGGGAGACAAACCTCAACCGGAGATAACAGCGGCGACCGTTGCGGCAAAGCTCCTGGAAGGTATCCCCACATGTACACTAACTTCTGCTTTCTCTCTCCCATCATTCTAGAACCTTCGTCAAAAACTCTGCTACCATCGCCATTCATGGCGATTTTCTCGATGAAGTATGGAACTTTTCTATTTCCACTCCAAAAAAAATTCCGGGGAAAATGCAGTTACAGTGGGTTCAAAGGGAAGGCGGTGTAAAAATTTGGCTTAGCTTTGGAGAGTGCCCTACGTGCCACGTAGGATTGCTCACGTGGTGTGGTGTTCACGTGGCGTCATACAGACCGAACGATGCCTGGGCTATTAATAGCCAGGAGTTGCAAGAAGCTTCTGGAAGGACGGCCATCACAACGTCCCCATGCGTGGTTGCTACGGTGTCCGTTTATTTGCTGGTGACTTAAAATTGTCGATCACAATCTTTAAATCTCAACCGTATATTTTTTCATAAAAATAAAGTAATTAAAAATATATACAATAAAATTCAATGAGATAGAAAATATATAAATACAATTAACTGACTCAGATAGAAAATATAAATAGATATGTAAAACTGGGGTAGAAAATATGAAGGAAGGTGAAATAGATGATACGAACCCAACACAGAAAATATGAATGAAGGTGAAATAGATGATAGGAAGCCCAAAAATGCGCAATCATTATGGAAAGCCACGCGGCAAGAGGCTGGGGAGTGGGGACTACATTAGTGTGTTTTTGAACGTGAAAATCCGTTGGAGTCAGGGCTGGGCCCCATGGAATCAAATTCAGGAAATTCCATTAGAGTGCTATTGCTGACACTTGTCGTACAAATTCGACATTTCTTTAGTTGATGAGAGAGGGGAAGCAGGTCGGCAGCTAGGCAGTGGGTTAAAACAGGATTGATTTATTTTTAGTTTTTTTTTTTTTTTTTTTTGATACATTGAGAGTGACTAAAAAATTAACAAGGATTACATTCCATCTGAAGTGTCGATATTTAAAAGAGTGTCTTATTTGAGGTGGTCTTAGGTATTTTAAATTATAAAAAGGAGCTCTTTGGATTCAAAAATAAGATTAAGCAGAATTCAAAATTTTAACTATTTTATAAAAAAATATAAATTATAATTGTTTTTTACATATTTTTATATGTTGAAAATACGTAATTACATCATCATCACTAATATTTATTAACAAGTCTTTTTCAATATATACATACAAGAGAAGCATTTAAAAAGTGATCGGACATTTCGATTTCTGAAAATTTTCGTTTAAAAAATCTCTCAATATTTCTCAAAAGTCAAAACTACTAACCCTGTTGAAAAGACAAAAAAATCATTAAATTAACGGTCATTTATTCTATTAAAATGTTCTTAAAGGATCTCACATAAGTACCAAGTAAATTCTTTAAATCAGTAAATCACACGCAAGTAAATGAGATGAGCACCCCCCCTAATTTTATAAGCTTAAAAATTTCTCAAGAAACCTAACAAACAACAAATAATTTTAACAATCAAATTTTACCTTCAAATTGCTCCAAATTCACCAATATAAGCTCAACCAAAGTTTCAAAGGCACCAAAGCTTGTTTTCTTATGCAAAATTATCTATCAAATAATCAAATCAATAAATTTACATTTTAACCTAAAAACCTCAAATTCAAAAACTCTAATTTCGGAACATTATCTTTTCAATTATAAAATACGGTATAAATGTCATATATAAAAGGAAATCCTATCTTTTCAATGATAAAATACGGCATAAATGTCGTATTAATACACTCCCATTTTTTATATTAACTTAGTCGTGTCCATTATGTTTTCCTTATGTTATTGAATTTGATTGTTGCAACAATTTCCCTTCCAAAAAATCGCTAAACTCACAAAGTGATCGATCTGCATGGTGGGCAGGGGCGGATACACGTATATCGGAGGGATGTGCATGGACACCGCTAAAAAAAATTAGGAGTAAATTTGATATATTTGACAATTGGACCCCTCCAAATTTTTTAATTGGACCCCTCCTAAATTATTTATTACCTTCCCTACCCTATTGGCCTACTCCCTAATACTTAATTCACTAGACACAAAAAGAGGAATTAGACAAGACAATATTGTCAAATGTCAATACATCATGATTGTAGTGAGTAATGTAGACTATGTAGTGTGTACTGTGACTACTAGTCTACTAATACTATCCTATCCGCCTAAATTGCCTAATTCCTATAATCATATTCCCTCTCTGGCTCTCCCAGTCTCTCCTGCAGGCTGCAGTCCGCCACTCCGCCAGCTTTGCGAATTGCGGCCCTTGCCTATTCTCAAAGTTCCCATCTAATCTACCTTAACAATTCATTAATTCAATTCAACTATCCACCCGGCACTCACCCACCCTTATTTAATTTGTGTAGTTAATTTATATATTTATTTAATTTGTTAGTATTTGTGTATTCTATAAATATATTCCAACTTCCAAGTTCCAATCTCAACTTCTCAACCCAACTCTCAAGTCTCGTAACTCCTTGGCTATTCTTTGTTTGTTACACATGCGGCTTGGGCGGGATCTGATCATCTGATGCCAACTGTGCGGTTTAGTTCCACTCCTGTCGGTCTCTCATCCCTTGTTCCGACATATATTCACCATTGGTACAAATACAATACTTTACTACTTTTTTATATATTTTTTTATAGATTATAGATTTTTAATTTAATTTCATTTTATTTTATATTTTCAATCTTTTTCAATTAGTCAATTCACAAATCTTATATTTGAAATTAGGATGGTTTTGTATTTTAAAAAAGTTAGTTTAACTATTTGTTAGTTATCTCATTTACTTGTGTGTGAATGTGTGATTTATTAATTTAGAGAATTTACTTGCGACTTGTCTGCGATGATTTTAAGAATATGTTAATATAATAAATTACTGTTAATTTAAAGTTTTTCGTCTCTTCAACAGGGTTAGTGGTTTTGACCTTTGAGGAATTATGGAAATATTTTTTAAACGAAAATTGTCAGATGGTGTAGGCCCTGTAGGGGGTGCAGCGGGTGCTTCTAGTGGTGCATCTGCTAGTAATCAACAGTCTGTTTCCTTAACTTCAGCTATGAGAGATTTTGTTGATGTAAGTAGTCTTCCTTCGGATCTGTTGAAAGAAAAAAGATATATGAATTTCACCCAAACCAAATTGATGAAATTAGAAGAGCTTATTTGTTAAAGGGGCCTTGTCAACCTCGTGGTCATGAGTTCCCTCAGAAAATGATAGGAGGTAGATTGCGTCGTTTTAATCCCGATTGGTTTAATGAATATGCTAATTTGTTAGAATATAGCATGAAAGAAGATAAAGCATATTGTTTGTGTTGTTATTTGTTTAGAGATCCAGTGAACAATTAAGGTGGTGGTGGGGCATTTATTAGCAAATGTTTTTCTACTTGGAATAAAAAGGCTAGGTTGGATATGCATGTTGGTGCGGTTAATAGTGCTCATAATTTGTCATTAAAGAAGTGCGGGGATCTAATGAAACAACAACAATCTATTGCAGTTTCTCTTTATAAACAATCAGAAATTGAGAGAAATGAATATCGACTTCGATTGTGTGATTCAATTGATTCTTGTAGATTTTTATTGCACCAATGGTTAGCTTTTCGTGGTCATGATGAGAGTGAAGGTTTTTCGAATAGAGGAAATTTTCTTGAAATGCTTAAGCATATGACTATTCTTGATGAGAAAAAACATAATTTTGTTCGTAAAAATGCTCCAAAAAATTGTCAAATGATCGCTCCTAGCATTCAAAAGGATATTGCTAATTGTTTTGCAATAGAGATAGTACAAAAGATAATTGAAGAATTTAAAGATGATTTTTTTTCATTGATGGTGGATGAATCTAGTGATGTATCTGACAAAGAACAAATGGGAAGTGGTTTTTTGCGATTTGTTGATTCACGTGGGAATGTGAAAGAAAGGTTTATTTCTGTCGTCCATGTGATGGAGACTTCTGATTTGTCTTTAAAATCTGCTATTGATAATTTGTTTGCTGATTTGGGTTTGAGTTTGATGAAAATTCGGAGTCAATGCTATGGTGGTGCAAGTAATATGAAGGGTGAATTCAGTGGGTTGAAGACTTTGATTATGAATGAAAATCCGTCTGCATATTATGTTCATTGTTTTGCCCATCAACTTCAATTAGCTCTTGTTGCTGTGGCTATAAAACATGCTGATATTGTAGACTTTTTTAGTATGATTTCCACCTTGATGAATGTTGTTGGAGGCTCTTGTAAGCGTAAAGATATGATTCGACAGAAACAAGCAGAAAAAGTGGCAGAAGGAATCATGAGTGGTTTAATTGAGACAGGAACGAGATTAAATCAAGAGTTAAGTCTTCAGAGGGCTGCGGATACACGTTGGGGATCTCATTATAAGTCATTGGTGAACTTGGTTTCTTTGTTTTCTTCAGTTCGTGAAGTTCTTGAAGTTGTTTCATGTGATGCTTCTGATTCAACAAAAAGAGCTCAAGCACGAGGTCTATTGAGGTATTTGAAATCATTTGATTTTGTCTTTTACTAGTTATTTAGCCCGTGCTATGCACGGGTATAATGTGAGATATATATATATATATATATATATATTTGTAATAATAATATAACTTTTAGACATTATAATTAGATTGTTAATCTCTTCTATTGTTATAATTTTTTTTATATTGTTACTAATATTAAACGATTTTTTTACCTAAATACTTTTAAAATTAATATAAGTTTCTAGCTAACGTGAGATACATATTTTGTATTAATAATAATAGTAATTTTTTTAATTTAAAGACTTTTAAAATTAACATTTAACTTGATAATAATATTAGAAGTCATTTTGTTAAAAACTTTTAAAATCATAATTCATTTTTAAACAATGTGAGATACTTATTTTATATTTTTATTGGTAATGAAAGTTTAAGTCTTTTATCTAAAGACTTTAAAAACAACACCACATTCTAACCATGTGGTATACATATTTTCTATTAGTAATAATAGTAGTAGATAAAAGACTTTTTAAACAATGTGGATACATATTTTCTATTGGTAATAACAAAAAATGTCTTTATCTAATGACTTTTATAACCAATACTCATTTCTAAATAATATGAGATACATTTCTTTGTAACCAATGTGAGATACATCATCTAAAAACTTTTTAAACAAATATCACTTTATAACCAATGTGAAATATTTCTCTTCTATTGCTAATAATTGTAGACTTTTAAAATCAACATCACTCTCTAACCAATGTGTAATACATATCCTCATTTGGTAATAATAGAAGAAGTCTTTTATTTTAAAAATTTTATAACCAACATCTTTTCCTAAATAATGTGGGATACATCTCTTCTATTACATTGACGGTAAAAGTAAAAGTCTTTTATCTAAAGACTTTTAAAACTAACATCATTTTTTAGCAAATGTAAGATATCTCTTCTATTAGTAATAATAGTAAAAGTTTTTTTTTATCTAAAATTAAAATCAACATCACTTTCTAACCAATGTGAGATATACATATTCTATTGATAATAATGGTAGAAGTCTTCTATTTAAAGACTTTAAAAACAAACATTACCCTCTACCAAATGTATGATACATCTATTCTATTGGTAATAATAGTATTTTTAAAACCAACATTAATTTATAGCCAATGTGTGATACATCTTTTCTATTGATAATAATAGTAGAATATTTTGTAACCAATGTGAAATACTTGCATCCATATGGAAGCTTTAAAAACTTTTGGTTTTCAAGTGACTTTGAAAATCAACATCACTTTCCAACTAATGTATGATGCATTTCTTCTATTGATACTTAATAATAGAATTTTTAAAACCAACATCAATTTCTAACCAATGTGGGATACATCTCTTCTATTGTTGAAAAATTAGTGTTTTTAGTGAAAGAAATTGTGCAACTTGAGGCACGAAATTCTTTACGTGTCATTTGTTTGTTGACGAAGGTAATTGCGCAAATTTGTTCTACTCAGTGAGAGCATCAAAATGATATATTTATTTGTCCAAATCGAGTTTTTGGTAATAAGATATCAAGACTTAAAGTATAATACTTTTTAAAATAATTAGTGTTTTTAGTGAGAGAAATTGTGCAACTTGAGGCACGAATTTCTTTACGTGTCATTTGTTTGTTGGCGAATGTAATTGCGCAAATGTATTCTACTCGGTGAGAGCATCGAAATCATATATTTATTTGTCCAAATCGAGTTTTGGATGAATAAGATATCAAGAGTTAAAGTATAATACTTATTAAAAATTAGTGTTTTTAGTGAAAGAAATTATGCAACTTGAGGCACAAATTTCTTTACGTGTCATTTGTTTGTTGACAAAAGTAATTGTGCAAATGTGTTCTACTCGTCAAGAACATCGAAATGATATATTTATTTGTCCAAATCAAGTTTTGGATGAATAAGATATCAAAGCTTAAAGTATGATGTTAAAAGTGAGTCATTAGAAGTAATATCTAACCTTGAAGAGTTTTATCCCACATTGGTTAGAAGTAATGTTAGTTGTAATTTTTTTTAAATATAAGTCTTCTACTATTGACAATAGAAGAAGTTATATATACTAATACTAATACCCATTATCATTATGATTATTATTATGTATTATTATTAGTTAATGGTTAGAAAACCAAAAGTATATATATATATATATATATATATATATATATATATATATATATATATATATATATATATATATATATATATATATATATATATATATCTTATATTGCTAATAATAGTAAGTCTTTTATATAATCTAAAATAATTAAAAATCAACATCATTTTTTAACCAATGTGAGATATACATCTTCTATTGGTAATAATGGTAGAAGTTTTTTTAACAAAAAAACTTTAAAAATCAACATCACTTTATAACAAATGTATGATACATCTTTTCAATTAGTAATTAATAATAATATTTTTAATACAAACATCAATTTCTAACCAATGTGTGATACATCTCTTCTATTGGTAATAATAGTAGAATATTTTGTAACCATGTGAGATACATCTCTTGTAAAAGTGAAAGTCTTTAGTCTTTTAAAGACTTTAAAATCTAACATTTTCTTTTTAAACAATGTGTTATACATCTCTTTTATTGGTAATAATATAAAATAATTTAAACTCAACATCATTTTCTAGCCAATGTGAGATATACATCTTCTATTGGTAATAATTGTAAAAATATTTTATCATATATATATATATATAATTGGTGAGGAGCACTATGGTTGTGTCACCTCACCACCTTTGGATAAATCTTCATTCTAAAGCATCCATGTGGAAGCTTTAAAAACTTTTGGTTTTCTAGTGACTTTGAAAATCAACATCACTTTCCAACTAATGTATGATGCATGATGCATTTCTTCTATTGGTACTTAATAATAGAATTTTTAAAACCAACATCAATTTCTAACCAATGTGGGATACATCTCTTCTATTGTTGAAAAATTAGTGTTTTTTGTGAAAGAAATTGTGTAACTTGAGGCACAAATTTCTTTACGTATCGTTTGTTTGTTAACGAAGGTAATTGCGCAAATGTATTCTACTCGGTGAGAGCATCAAAATGATATATTTATTTGTCCAAATTGAGTTTTTGATAATAAGATATCAAGACTTAAAGTATAATATTTGTTAAAAAAAATTAGTGTTTTTAGTGAGAGAAATTGTGCAACTTGAGGCACGAATTTCTTTACGTGTCATTTGTTTGTTGGTAAATGTAATTGTGCAAATGTGTTCTACTTGGTGAGAGCATCGAAATGATATATTTATTTGTCCAAATTGAGTTTTGGATGAATAAGATATCAAGAGTTAAAGTATAATACTTATTAAAAAATTAGTGTTTTTAGTAAAAGAAATTGTGCAACTTGAGGCACAAATTTCTTTACGTGTCATTTGTTTGTTGACAAAAGTAATTGTGTAAATGTGTTCTACTCGGCAAGAACATCGAAATGATATATTTATTTGTCAAAATCAAGTTTTGGATGAATAAGATATCAAAGCTTAAAGTATGATGTTAAAAGTGAATCATTAGAAGTAATATCTAACCTTGAAGAGTTTTATCCCACATTGGTTAGAAGTAATGTTAGTTGTAAAAGTTTTTAAATATAAGTCTTCTACTATTGACAATAGAATAAGTTATATATACTAATACTAATATCTCTTATCATATTGATTGTTATTAGGTATTATTATTAGCAAATGGCTAGAAAACCAAAGGTTTTTGAAACTTCCACTTAGAATGAAGATTTATCTAAAGGTGGTGAGGTGGCACAACCATAATGCTCATCACCAACTTTAAATATATATATATATTTGCAATTGATGGTGCTTATATTGGGGCACACACATGAGTTGTCATTAGCTTTGCAAAGAAAAGATGAAGATATTTTGAATGCTATGAAACTTGTCAAAGTAACTAGGACGTGATTGCAAACGGTAAGAGATAATGGATGAGATTCTCTTCTAGGTGCGATCACTGCATTTTGCAATATGCATAAGATTGATTGTTTGGATATGAATGTTGAATATGTTAATCCTTGCAATCCTCGGTATAAAAGTAACATTTCTAACGAATTTCATTATCGTGTGGAATGTTTTTATGCCGTTATGGATCAACAACTTTTGGAGATTAATGATCGGTTCAATGAGGTTAATTCTGAGTTGCTTCATTGTGTTGCTAGTTTGAGTCCAACTAATGGTTTTGGTGATTTTAATACGGCAACATTGATAAGAATGACTCAATTTTATCCGCATGACTTCTCTCTATTTGAACGTATGACTCTTCAGAATCAACTAGAGACATATATTGTGATGCTGAGCAGGATGTGATTCAGTCAATTGAAGGGGCTTTGTGATTTATCTACATTCTTTAGTGTGCAAACAAAAAATACTTGTCGCATTGTTGTATCGGCTTTGAAGTTTGCGTTGATTTTTGCCGAACAACGGCAAGCGTGGAAAGATGCTTCTGCGATGAATATTGTCAAAAGCAGTTTCGAAATCGAATGTCTGATCAATTTTTAAATGATTATCTTGTATGTTATATCGAAAAAGAGCTGTTAATGAATGTTAGTGATGATGATGTAACTACGCGTTTTCAACGTATGAAAATGCGTAAAGGACAATTGTAATTTTTATTTAATTTTTTATGTAATAGACTAATAGTTAAAATTTTAGACACCGATCAACAATATTTCTGAATCCGCCCCTAATGGTGGGAAAACGGAACCTTGTGAGATGCTCCCAACGGAGGCAAACGTTAGTGTGTTGTGAGTTGCGAACGTAGACTTGTGTCCATCAAGAAACTTATGCAATCGAAAGATGTTACAAAATCATATGTTTAAAATCAATAAGGATTTCCTCTACCCTCAAACCAAGGATGAGGTGAGCAGCTGTGTTCAAACCTAACTCATTTGCCAATTCATTAACTAGTGTTCGTGTTTGAGTTGTAGTTTGTGGAGAGAGTTAACCACAGCATGATGTGACACATGAGGTTTACGTAGAAGCAGCCACTCTTGTTAGAAGAAAATTGGACTCGGTAGTTCAAGTGGATTTCTTACATTCAATTAAGTATTGTAAAGAAAACAGATTATTTTACATGAAAAACATTAGAATAGGGCATGTTTGATTGGATTTCTCAAGTTTTCATAGGCCTTTATAAAGATGGAAATCAAGTTAAGACAACTCAAGTTAAATAAAGTCAATTCAAGTCAACTCATATTGAAAAAGGTAGAGTACAAGCTAAATATATCATTTCACGGAATAATGCAAAAATCATCTAAATATAAAACAACTAGTATTTTTGTCTGTGCTGATGGCACGACGTCAATTTCAGAATTTATCAATAAATAAAGCAGATAATGTGAAAATGAATTAATATTTACTTATAATTTGTCTAAATTAATTATGATAACAATTAAAAAGAAAAATATATATTTCAAATTACAAAACTTACAATTTTTATAAAAAAATTTATTTGTATACGAAATTGCGGGATAGAAAAAAATTAATTGATTAAGTTAATTACAATAACAATTAAAAAGAAAAAAATGAAAATATAAATATATTTACTTATAATTTGTCTAAATTAATTATGATAACAATTAAAAAGAAAAAAAACAAATATTTCAAATTAAAAAAGTTACAATTTTTTTTTTAAAAAAATTTATTTGTATACGAAATTACGGGCCGAAAAAAAATCAAATTGATTAAGTTAATTATGATAACTGTTAAAAAGAAAAAATATATTTCAAATTACAAAACTTACTATTTAAAAAAAATTATTTATATAGGAAATTGCGGGCCAGAAAAAAATTAAATTGATTAAGTTAATTACGATAACAATTAACAAGAAAAAAATTAAATATAAATATTTAAAACTTAGACATAAATTGATTAAGTTAATCACGATAACAGTTAAAAAGTAAAAAAAACAAATATTTCAAATTACAAAACTTACAAAAAAAATTTAAAAAATTATTTTTATACTAAATTACGGGTCAAAAAAATTAAATTGATTAAGTTAATTACGATAACAATTAAAAATAAATAATAAAAAATATTCAAAACTTACTAATGGACTAAAATTAAATTGATTCAGTTATACACGTTAACAGAGAAGAAACTGGATAAATGAAGCGTATAATGTGGAAATGAATTAACTGTAAAACAATAAAGGTAAAACTGTAAAACAATAACGATAAAATGAATTATTACTTATGACTGCCTTTTTTCTCTCTGACCCCACAAAATAAGCCTTTACAGTTACAATTATAAAAACGTGAATAGGAATAGGTTTAGATAAAAACGGTTAATTACGATAACAATTAAAAAGAAAAAAAAACAAATATTTCAAATTACAAAACTTACAATTTTTTTAATTTTTTAATTTGTATACGAAATTACGGGTCAGAAAAAAATTAAATTGATCAAGCTAATTACGATAACAATTAAAAAGAAAAAAATACAAATACAAATTTTCGCAACCATAAAACTGTAAAACCGTAAAATATTAACTGTAAAACCGTAATATCTCAATAAAAGAGTAACTAACTTTTGCAAATTTAAAAGGCAAACGATATTACGAGATAGAGCTCATATTAATTATATCAGCTCTAACATATATACCGTTGGATCAAAATTTAATAAGATCTCTACAATTTTAATAAGATCACATGTCAAAATCTTAAAAGGGTAAAATAGTCAAATAGCCGAGGAAGATCTTGATTAAAAAAAACCGTGATTCTCTCGTCCTGTTTCACTCTTCCTAAATCACACGTCTTTAATTGTCTCCGTCTTCCTCTGCTTTGCTCTTCTTCGTCCACCAAATTTTCCACCCCACATGAGTCTTGAATTATCTCACGCTTACTGTTTAATGGTTTTTCTTGCTAAAGGTTAGTGGCCGTCTTCCTCGTTTAACGTTTTTTCATGCTAAAGGGTAGTGCCACACTTGTGATTTCCACCTCCACAAGTCTTGTATTCCTTCACAGGCTTCACCTTTTTTCTTCTTTTTTTCAATTCTTTCTATCTAACAAAATTAATATTGTGGCAGTTTATAATCTATCGGAAGAATTAAAATGATGGAAATCATTGACGTAGATAGTGATGCCGAACTCTGCGATTTCGGTGAGTTTATTTTCTCCTACTTTGATTGTCTCCATGAAAGAAATAGAGAGGTATGCTGAGTTATGAAGAAATTAGAACAGTTTTTACATTCAATTTCAAAGTGATATTCATTATTTCATTAAAAAAAAAGAAGAAAGAAAGACAAAGGTCATAATGCAAAAACTGTTTTGAGATTTGAACCTTTCTTTTGTTATTGTACTTAAAAGTTGTACTTCTATCTTATGGTGTTCCCCCGGTAAGAGTTCATCCATATCTCCTTAATAGGAATGATTAGCTTCGATCCTTAAAGGATGTCATTGACTGTGGCTTGTGACTTGATGAAAGATAGATTGAAGGTTGTTCTTGGTAAAGCTCGATTTAGCATCCCTGCCATAATAAAAGTGCCATGTTCAAGGGGCTCTTAATCCATTATTTGCTGGTTTCCCACAAAGCAAATGATTGTTTGATGAAAAGCCCCATTGAGGCGTGCAGAGACCTTGTTTGGAAGGTGATGGTACAAATCTCGAGAATTCGTCTCTTTCTTTAGCAAGACGCTGAAATTTGGCTGTTGGAGAAGGCAAACCACCTGGTGAAATTTGGCTAATAGGAAGAGTCGTTTTAGTATTCTGAAACCCATCCTAAGGTTCATTCAATCTAAGCAGTCCCCTTTGCGAAGCAGTGACCATATCAACTTGTAACGTTTCAATGGATTGAACTTCACCTGAGCTTTCCCCATCACTATTTGATGCCATTTTAATGCCAAAATGTCGGCTTTCTAAGTTCTTGAAAACAAATACTCAAATCTTCAAACCCCAGCGCCACTGACCTAAGTTAACATCATCAGTAAATCCAAATATGCCTTGCATTATGAAGCCTATTCATAAATCAAAACATCTAATGTAATAATTTACCTGCAAAAGCCACTATAGTATCAACAATAAAACGCGCATCCCAGTTCTTTGTTTATGTATGGAGGGAACTTAAGTCTAATTTGAAAGCCCATTCTCAAGCACTCTCTCTCTCTTTCTGGAACATCCTAAAAAAGAATGTATTCCAATCACCTGCATAAATAGTGGTTCATCTCATCTGGGGCAGAATTCCTTTTGTCTTCGATGGATCAAACTTCTTTTAGTTCTGCAATTAAATAGTTTTATCGTCAAGAGTATATTTTTTAGGTGTAAAAATTATATTTACCTTGCTCTTAAATTTAGCTATTTCATTATTGGTTTATCTTTTTCATGTCATTTTAGATGGGAAGAAGCAAACTGATCTTGTCCCACAAGATATCAGTGATGATGAAGAAAAGGATATCAATGATAGTTTTGCAAATGAGGAAGTGGATGTTAATAGTGGACATGAAAAGAATATCACTGATATAAATGAGGTTCGCCCATGTGTAGGAATGGAATTTGATTCTCATGAAGAAGCACATGAATTCTATAATCGATATGCAGGGCATATGGGATTTAGTATCCGAAAATTCTCAACTTCGAACTCCCAACGAACAAATGAGATAATATGTCGTAGATATTGTTGTTCAATGGAGGGACTAAAAGATGTTAGATCTAAACCTATTGAAGAACGAAAGAGAAACAGATGTGACATAAGAACTGGATGCAAGGCAATGATGTCAATAAGAAAAACTGATGATAAATGGATTGTTCGTCAAGTTGTAGAAGAACACAATCACAATCTTGCAACTCCAAGTAAAAGGCATAAGCTTCGATCCTTGAGAAAAGTAACAGAAGCTCAAGGACAAATTTTAGTGAACATGCGTTGAGCAGGCATTAAGACTAATCTTATGATGAGTTACATGGGTATTGAAACTGGTGGAAATGGTAACATTGGTTATGTTGAGAGAGATGCAAGAAATTTTTTGAGTTTCAAACGACAAAAAGAACTTTTGGGAGGAGATGCACAAGCTGTACTCGACTACTTTGAGCGCCAACAAATGGAAAATCCTTCCTTCTCTTTATTATATATGGTTCTATTCATTCAAATGCACAAGATGACATTGATATAATGCCTTAGTAAATCCATCACTGGACTTATGATCAGTAGGCCAAAATTTTAAAATTAAGTTTAAATTTCTTGGAAAAAGAAAAATGAGGTAACATGATAATATCTATGACTAAATATTTATCTGAATTGAAGATTAGAATATCTCTTTGCAAATTGCAACTATATACAGTTTCAGATATAACATATACTAAACTTCTAATCATCATCATCATCATCATCATCAACAACAACAATATTAAGGATCTGAAGAAAAAAACGAACCAATTGAAGAACATCCCTTGATCCTTTGGCTTATCGAATTGATTCCCTCCCATGGTTCCTATGGTGTAGCGTGTTCCCCCCACCCCTATGGAGGCGAAAGCCAAACTTGCGTATAGGACAGCGAATTGGGGTTTTGAAAAAAAAATTGGGAATGACACCTCCTGCTGCAGCTTCTTATCGTCGGAGCCATCTTCTGCGTCTTCTTCGTCAAATTGTTCCAATTGACGCGTGGAGTTGGATGGTATAGTAGGCACTTAAAGCAAAGTCTAATGGTATGTTTTTATTATTAACCCTTTGTTTATTCTAAATCACCCCAGTGTTCAAGGTAGCATCAACATGTAGCATTCAAGCATCTTCCAACTAATCGGTCCACGACCAAAAAGAATTTTTTATCTTTGAATAAAGAAACTTAAACCAGCAACAAATTGATTATGTTTTGGATTCACCATTGGTCAACAAAGAATTATAGATACTCATATTCTTTATACTATATATTTCACAAACACCAAAACATACACATTGGAATAAAAGAGGAAATCACAAACAAAAATGACAACAGAAAATAACTGCTCCAAATTCCGGTAGATGGGAAGGAAGACATTTTGGGGATTTTCATTTTATTATCCTCAGAACTGTTAATTTCTTCATCAAATTGTCGCATAACTTTCATACACCAATGACTAATCTCTTTGGTCATCTCTTCCAATCTCTTCACTTTATGTATAAAACAAAAAAGGTTTCCATTGAAATTGAATGTAAGAAATCAAACCTTGATGTTGAAAGTTGTTTCCAATTCCAAGACTGACCCCAAAATTGGGGCTCTTCTCTCTGATGGAAGAATCCGAACAAACACTTGCAAGTGAGGCGATGGTTTTGAGTACTTGCTGATAAGTAGGTGAAGCAATGTCAGACACAGAACGATGACGATCGGAATCAATAGCAGAAGTGATGTGCAATGGAATGGAGATGCTGAAGAGATGCAGACGATTTGGAAGAACAGAGGGTTGTCGTTGTAGGTTGGGTGAACCGGGAATTGTGGCGAAAATAGCGCGGTAGTGAGAGAATTTAGATTGCTGGGTTTTATTTTCAATAGCGAGTTGGCTATTTTACCCTTTTTAATGTTAGGACAAGTTTTCCACATGATCTACAGATATTTTGATCCAACGGCATATATACAAGAGCTTATATTATTACTACGAGCTCAAGCTCGTAATATCGGGGCTCAATGTAAAATAATAACTGTAAACTGTAATATCTCATTAATTTTCGCAGCAAGAAAATAGGGATGGAAAAAAACGTGATAAAAACGATTGAGATTGTGAGATTAAACGTGATAGAGAGACATTCTTTATATTTCATATATATCAATATTACATTGAAATGAATGTCTACACATAATTTTTCGTTTAAAAATTTGACATTCGTCAACAACTTTAACTTATACTTCCTAATTTAAACACGTGCTATCATTAATTAAGAATATTTCAAACCTATTTATAAAATTTCAGGATAGATTATTGAAATTACTTGGACAAAATTGTAATCTTTTTAAAAACTACAATGAAAATTCTTTTTTTTTTTTTAAAGAGAGACATTATTTGGAAATTGGTGTTGGTAAAACAGTAAATTGATTCATTTGTATACGAAATTGCGGGCCTGAAAAAAATTAAATTTATTAAGTTAATTACGATAATAGTTAAAAAGAAATAAAAATAAATATTTCAAATTACAAAACTTAAAATGAATCCCCAAGTTTTAAAAAATAAATATTTCAAATTACCAAGTTTAAAATGTAATATCTCAGAGTAACTAATTTTAAAATAATAACCGTAAAAAAGTAAATAAACATGGTAAAATAGTAAACTTGATAAAACAGTAAACATGGTAAATCGTCTTGTAATCGGTGTTGTGCATGTAAAGATAAGTTTTAATCATAGTCGTAGAATCTTGGTAAAATAGTAAATTTCAGTCGGTCTTCATCTTTTGCCGATTATAAGTGTGCCACACTGACCTTTATTATATTATAAAGAGTGGCCCTAAATGCCACACAAAAAACATTAAATATCACATTCATTAAATAGTTTAATTACTAATTACTCCTTTTATAAAAAAGAGTTACAATTAACTCTAAACTCTAATTACTAATTAAGCCTTATCCTTTTATATAAAGGAGTTTCAATTAATCATCCTATAAATATATGTCAAATCCTCATTCACAATTAACTATAAACCCTAAATTTGTTCCTCCTATTGAATCATGTATCTTTTTTTTTTCTTTTTCTTTTTTGTTAAATTTTTTATAAAAATCTAGCGATTTTTAAATTTTTTTAAAACAACATGGCGATTTTTTCATATTTTTTTAAAAAACCTGGCGTTTTTTGTCAAATTATTTTTTAAAAAGTGGCAACTTTTTTCAAAAAAATTTAAAAAACATGGCGATTTTTGTCAAATTTTTTTTAAGAAAGTGGCAACTTTTTTTAATGTTTTTAAAAACACCTGGTGACATTTTTTATTTTTATTTTTCAAAAAGTGGCGATTTTTGTCAAAAAATTTTTTTAAAAAAAGTGGCAACTTTTATTGACTTTTTGAAGTTCTTGGTCCTTCACCTCAGTATCATCCCAGTCCCCAGACCGCCCTCCGTTTCACTTAAGCTTCGACCTCTGTTTCTCTTAAACCAGCACTCCCCCCTCCTTGCCTCGCTCTCCTATTCCCCGACGACTTCACCTTCTTCTCTTGCTTCCTACTACTACCACCACCCCCATCCTTCCCCGAAAACTTCTTCCTCTTCCCACCACCATCAGGCGACGAAGACGGCACACTGCCGTCAGAATCGTCCTGGCCTCACAAATGCCGCTACCGCTTCATCAACATCCTCATCTTGAATATCATAATCAGAAACTCTATCGACGGCGGGGACAGTGCTCTTCTTGATGAGGCGCTTACGAGGCTTGGATTTGGAGTCGGAGTCATGCACCGGCGTCGGAGACCTTTCCAATTCGCGACGCCAAGTGTCGTCGTCGTCGGTGAAATCCTAAAAAGTTGCACCTTAAAGCTAATGCATGCGCTAAGGCAAGACTGTTTTTTCTCCTTTAAAAAAAAATGATGCGCCGATTTGGGACTACTGTACTACCCTTAATTCATTAAAAAATATACTACATTAGTTGAAAATCTCTCTCTCTCTCTCTCTATATATATATATATATATATATATATATATATATATTATAAAATAGTTACGTAATTGATTAGAGCTATTCAGAGGTTGAGATTAAATAATCTTCAAAAAAAATTAACGGTTGAGATTTACCATCGTATTCACATGTGTGAGTAGTTATCCATTTTTAACTCCCTATTTTTTTCTCTCACTATTACAAATCACTTCCTACAATTAATTTTATGAGCAGTCACCTTTTTTCTTCTCCATATATTTTATCTTTACATTACAAAGTTACACTCTGCGATTAATATTCTAAAGAGTCACCTCTTATAAAACATCAATCCATTAACTATCACTGAAAGCAATGTACTCCTCAACTGTATCATTTTTAAAAAATTGTACATTATATTTAGACACTGTCATTTCAATTCACGAAATCAGATATACTGGCAATTGACTAGGGATATTCAGATATTGAGATTAAATTTTCTTTAAAAATTTAACGGTTGAGATTCACCCACACACTCACATGTGTAAACCCTATTTTTTCTTTCCCTATTACAAATCACCCCCTACAATTAATATTATGAGCAGTCACCTATTTTTTTCTCCATATGTTTTATCTTCATATTACAAAGCCACATCATGCGATTAATATTTTGAACAGTCACCCCTTATAAAATATCAATCTCTCAACTGTCATTTCAATTGACGAAATCAGATATACTGGCACCGTACCATAGGCACGGGCTTGAAGATCTAGTATATACAGTGTTCTAAAACTCCCCGCTTAGCTTCGCCTAGGCCCCTCTCTACCGCCGTGACTTTCTTAGTTGCCGCCTAATCGACCAAGTCAGCGTCTACGCCAAACCTCGCCGACCTTAATTTATTTTTATAGTTTTGATTTTGTATCATGCGGTGAGCGGAGAAGGAAAGAGGACGAACTGGAGAAGGAATGTGGAGTGGTAATGGTGAGGTAGAGAGGGAGGTAATGGGGGGGGGGGCGAACTGGAGTAATATCTTTATTTTTGTTTTTAGCTCTAAACTTGGCTGGTTTATTGCTTTGGGGTTGTTGAGAATTTGGATTAACGGTAGGTTTGTATATTTTTGTTCATTTTACAAATATAGACAAATGTTTGATAAAATCACAAACATAAAAAAAAAAATTTGTATTTAATGTGTTTGATCTTTGATGTAAATTATCAAAAAAAATGGTAATTATGTCTTAATTCTAGGCCCCGCCTACCCCCCGACTAGTGCCCTAGGCGCCAGTATGCCGCCTAACAGCCGCCTAACGATTTTTAGAACCTTGAGTATATATTATAAAACAACTAAATAATTGATTAGAGCTATTCAGAGGTTGAGATTAAATTATCTTTAAAAAAATTAACAGTTGAGATTTACCCTCACATTCACATGTGAGAGTAGTTATCTATTTTTAATTCTCTATTTTTTTTTCTTTCTCTATAACATGTCACCCCCTACAATTAATATTATGAGCAGTCACCATTTTTTCTTCTTCCTATGTTTTATCTTTATATTATAAAGTCACACCATACGATTAATCTTCTGAACAGTCACCCCTTATAAAACATCAATCCCTCAACTATCACTTGAAGCAATGTACTCCTCAACTGTAACATTTTTTTAAAAAATAGTACCTTTAATTTAGGTATTGTCATTTCAATTGACGAAATCAGATATACTGGCACCGTGCCATAGGAAATTGACTAGGGCTATTCAGAGGTTGAGATTAAATTATCTTAAAAAAATTAACGGTTGAAATCCTCTCTCACATTCATGGTTATCCACTTTTAACCCCCTTTTTTTTTCTCTATTACAAGTCACCCCTTACAATTAATATTATGAACAATCACCCATTTTTCCTTTTCCCTGTGTTTTATTTTCACATTACAAAGTCACACCCTGCGATTAATCTTCTGAACAGTCACCCTTTATAAAACATCAATATCTCAACTATCACTTGAAGCAATGTATCCCTCAACTGTAACATTTTTTAAAAAATCCGCAATTCTATTTAAGAACTGTCATTTCAATTGACGAAATCAGATATACTGGTACTATGACATAGACACGGGCATGGAGATCTTATATATATATATATATATATATATATATATATATATATATATATATATATATATATATATATATATATAACACTGCTAAATAAGACAGTTTTCCGTCTAAAATCACTTGTCAAAAATATAATGTCACTTTTATCTTATATACCATGTGAGAATATGAAAATATACACGAATTTCTATATATCCAAAATCTAGATAACATTAAACCTATTAATAAAAAATACATAAAATATTTGATTAGTCAAAAAAAAATTGAAATTTATGAAACATCTTTATATTTAGTTTTTGCTCTTTATTTTTTAAAAACATATATATATATATATATATATATATATATATATATATATATATATATATATTTATTTATAAAATTGGTGAGGAGCACTATGGTTGTGCCACCTCACCACCTTTGGATAAATCTTCATTCTAAAGCATCCATGTGGAAGCTTTAAAAATTTTTGGTTTTCTAGCCATTAGCTAATAATAATACATAATAATAGTCAATATGATAAGAGGTATTAATATTAGTATATATAACTTCTTCTATGGTCAATAATAGAAAACTTATATTTAAAAACTTTTACAACTAACATTACTTCTAACCAATGTGGAGATAAAACTCTTCAAAGTGAGATACTACTTCTAATGATTCTCTTTTAACACTATAATTAAATTTTTTATATCTTATTCATCTAAAACTTGTTTTGGACAAATAAATATATCATTTCGATGTTCTTGCCGAGTAGAACACATTTGAACAATTACTTTTGTCAACAAACAAATAACACGTAAAGAAATTTGTGCCTCAAGTTGCACAATTTCTTTCACTCAAAACACTAGTTTTTTAATAAGTATTATACTTTAAGTCTTAATATGTTATTCATTCAAAACTCGATTTGGACAAATAAATATATCATTTCGATGCTCTCACCGAGTAGAACACATTTGCGCAATTACCTTTGCTAACAAACAAATGACACGTAAAGAAATTCGTGTCTCAAGTTGCACAATTTCTCTCACTAAAAACACTATTTTTTTAACACGTATTATTCTTTAAGTCTTGATATCTTATTATCCAAAACTCGATTTGGACAAATAAATATATCATTTTGATGCTCTCATCGAGTAGAACTTATTTGCTCAATTACCTTTGCCAACAAACAAATGACACGTAAAGAAATTTGTGCCTCAAGTTGCACAATTTCTTTCACTAAAAACACTATTTTTTTTCAACTACAGAAGAGATGTATCCCACATTGATTAGAAATTGATGTTGGTTTTAAAAATACTATTATTAATTATCAATAGAAGAAATGTATCATACATTGGTTGGAAAGTGATATTGATTTTCAAAGTCATTTGATAAAAGAATTTCACCGTTATTACCAATAGAAGATGTATATCTCACATTGGTTAGAAAATGATGTTAAGTTTAAATTATTTTATATTATTACCAGTAAAATAGATGTATAACACATTGTTTAAAAACAAAATGTTAGATTTTAAAGTCTTTACACTAAAGACTTTCATTTTTACAAGAGATGTATCTCACATGGTTACAAAATATTCTACTATCATTACCAATAGATAAGATTTATCACACATTGGTTAGAAATTGATATTTGTATTAAAAATACTATTATTAATTGCTAATTGAAAAGATGTATCATACATTTGTTAGAAAGTGATGTTGGTTTTCAAATTTTTTTGATAAAAAACTTCTACTATTATTACTAACAGAAGATGTATATCTCACATTTGTTAAAAAATGATGTTAATTTATAATTATTTTAGATCATATAAAAGACTAACTATTATTAGCAATAGAAGATATATATATCACATATTTGTTATAAATTGATGTTGGTTTTAAATTACTACTATTACCAATAAAAGAGATAAATCTTTCATTGGTTAAAAAGTGATGTTGATTTTAAAAGTCTTTAAATAAAAAACTTCTATTTTTATCATTAATAAAAGGGAAGAGAAGAGATATATCCCATTATATAGAAAGAGATGTTGGTTTTAGATATTTTTTTAGATAAAAAACTTCTACAATTATTATTAAATGATGAGATGTATTACACATTGGTTAGAGAGTGATGTAGGTATTAAAAGTCTTTTTATAAAAGACTTAATACCAATAAAAAAATACGTATTTCACATTAGTTAGGAAAAGTGATATTGATTTAAAATGTTTTTAGATAATGTACATCGCATTGGTTACAAAGAGATTCACATTATTTAGAAACATATATTGGTTATAAAATTCATAGATAAACAAATTTTTATGTTATTATCAACACAAGAGATGTATCACACATTGTTTACAAAAAGATGTTGGTTTTAAAACTATTTAGATAAAATACTACTACTATTATCATTTTTATGCTATAATCAATAGAAGAGATGTATCCCACATTGTTTAGAAAGAGATGTTAATTCCAAAAGTTTTTATATAAAAGACTATTATTATTATTACTATAGAAGAATTTGAAGGTTTTATCAACCGTGTGTTTTATTGAATCACAAAGAGGTATATATATACCATAATACAAACCTAAACAGTAGGCTATAATCTAGGATCTATATATGGTAACAATATATTCACATATTAACAGTAGGCTATAATCTAGGATCTATCTATGGTAACAATATATTCACATATTATTTACATTGACTAACACTCCCCCGTAGTTGATGCGGGAGGTTCTCGGACGCTGAGACTATTTCGAAAATCATCAAAGAGTATGCGCGGAAGTCCTTTGGTGAAGATATCAGCGATTTGGTACCGGGAGGAGACATGAAGAACACGAACAAGACCACGGGCCACCTTTTCGCGAACAAAATGGATATCCATTTCAACATGCTTTGTACGTTGATGTTGAACGGGATTGCCGGAGAGATAAATGGCACTGACGTTGTCACAGTAGACCAACGTAGCTTTGGAGATTGGGCAATAAAGTTCTAAGAGGAGGTTGCGGAGCCAACAGGACTCGGAGACAACATTAGCAACTCCGCGATATTCGGCCTCGGCGCTCGAACGAGAGAGTGTGGGTTGCCGTTTGGAAGACCAGGAAATCAGGTTAGTGCCAAAGAAGACACAATATCCAGAAGTGGAACGTCGAGTGTCAGGACATCCACCCCAATCAGCATCAGTGTAGGAGATGAGATCAGAGAGGGAGGATTTGTATAGTTGCAAACCAAAGCGGTGAGTGCCCTGTATATACCGGCGTATGCGTTTGAGCGCAGACATGTGGGCTTCCTTGGGATCATGCATATGAAGATATATCTGCTGCACGGCATAGGAAATGTCAGGCCGTGTGAAAGTGAGGTACTGCAGTGCACCAGTGAGACTGCGATAAGTGGTGGGGTTAGCGTATGATGAGCCTAAAGAGGCACTAAGTTTAGACTTAGTGTCAACGGGTGTATGAGCAGGTTTGCAGGATGACATGCCAGCACGTTTTAGGATTTCTTCGGCATATTTTTGCTGACAAAGGAACAGGCCATCGGCATTATGTGTCACTGCAATGCCTAGAAAATAGTTGAGGGTGCCCAAATCTGTCATAGCAAACTCAGAAGCAAGAAGTGACATAATAGATTGACGAAGAGAATCAGAAGAAGCAATGAGAATTATGTCATCCACATAGAAAAGAAGGTAAGCCATGTCAGTACCATTCCGATAAGTGAATAAGGAGTGATCGGACATGCTGTGGGAGAAACCAAGCTTGGAGACAAAAATAGCAAACCGTTGGTACCAGGCTCGAGGGGCTTGTTTGAGGCCATAGAGAGACTTCTTTAAAAGACAGACATAGTCAGGATGAGCCGGATCACGGAAACCCAAGGGCTGGTGCATATAAACAGTTTCCTTAAGTTCACCATGCAGGAAAGCATTTTTGACGTCGAGTTGATGAATGGACCATGATTTTGATAGAGCAAGGCTGAGCAATGTCCGAATGGTGGCCGGCTTCACGACGGGACTAAATGTTTCATTGCAGTCTATTCCAACTTGTTGAGACCTGCCATCACCAACAAGACGAGCTTTGTGACGTTCAAAAGATCCATCAGATTTGAATTTATGACGAAAAATCCACATAGAACGGATAATGTTAACATCAGACGGACGGGGCACCAACTCCCACGTCTTATTTTTAATAAGAGCAAGATATTCATCATGCATGGCGGCCTTCCAATTAGGATCAGACAGAGCATTTTTAGGGTTGGTGGGAAGGGGGGAGGGAGTGAGGGAAGTAAGGAAACTGTAAGGAGTTTTCGGTTTAAAAATACCATTCATACTGCGGGTTGTCATTGTTTGATGAGAGGCTAGATTGAGGCAGGCTGGGTTCGCAGGCGCTGAGACGGATTGGGCCGAGGAAGAAGAAGTGGGTTGCTGGCCGGGTGGAGAGGATTGTGGGGCCGTTGGGCCAGAAGTGGGAGAGGGGAGTAGGACGGATGGGATAGGGAGACCTGGGCCAGTGCTAGAAGGAGTGGGCGGTTGAGAAGCATTGGGCTGCTGGGAGGAAGCAGGAGATGCAGGTGGGGGATCGGTCTGAAGATGAGAAATATATAGAGGGTGAATGGCATCATTTAGAAAATTATAGGTGTGAGTAGAGGGAGTATGAATCTTAGCAAAAGGGAATTGGGTTTCATCAAAGATAACATGCCGAGAGAGGATAATTTTTCGGTTGGATAAATCAAAACATTTATAACCGCGATGATGAGAAGGGTAACCCAAAAATACACAAGGGGATGAGCGTGGTTGTAATTTGTTAATTGTAGTGGACGAAGTGAGAGGATAACAGAGACAACCAAAAACACGAAGGTGAGCATAGGAGGGGGTTCGTTTATAAAGAATTTGAGTGGGAGATTGGTATTTGTGAGATTTGTGTAGGATAATATTTAGAAGATAGGTGGCCGTAGCGAGTGCATGATGCCAAAAAGAAGGTGGCATAGATGATTGGGCTAGGAGGGTACGGACCAAGTTGTTTATGGTTCGAATTTTTCGTTATGCTTGGCCATTTTGAGGAGAGGTGTGAGGACAGGAGAAACGAAAACGCATGTCATTTTGATTGCAGAAATTGTGGAATAAGCCATTGTCAAACTCACGACCATTATCACATTGGAAACTTTTTATAGGTTGACCGAATTGAGTTTGGATGTACTGAGAGAAGGATGTGAAAATGGAGTATACCTGTGATTTTTGACCAATGGGGAAGGTCCACAAAAATTTGCTATTGTCATCAAGTAATAAAATGTAGTAGTGATGGCCAGCAGAGCTAGGGATGGGGGATGTCCATAAATCACTGTGCACAATATCAAATGGCATGAAAGTAGTAGAAGTAGATGAATAAAAAGGTAATCTAACATGTTTACCAAAAACACAAGCCTCACAAAACGGAGATTGTTTAACAGGTTTAATATTAATGAAATTATTCGTTCCAAGGGAGCGTAAAATTGAGGCTCCCGGGTGGCCTAATCTATTGTGCCATAAAGTAGGAGAAAAAACAGTAAAAGATGATGGGGAAAGAGCGGAAGAACGGAGGGCAATGAGAGGATAAAGATCCCCGGTGCTGTCACATCTCATGAGAGAAGTTCCCGTCATTAAATCCTTCACAGAAAAACCAAACGGGTCAAACTCGACAGAAACATTATTATCAATAGTAAAGCAGCGACAACGAGATTTTTAACAAGGTTCGGGGCATGAAGAACATTTTTTAGAATGAAAGGAGGATGGGGAGGGGAGAGAGAAGCTTGTCCATAACCCTTAATCGGAATGCCATGTCCATTGCCTACAATAATGTGACGATTTAAATTGCTCAAATTAAAGTAAGACGAGAGAGTACCATTGGAGGAGGTCATGTGAGACGTTGCACCCGTGTCCATGTAGAGAGAATCGCCGGTGGATTGAGAGACATGGTATGAAGAAGCGACCTCAATATCCGTAGGAGCATAGCTGGAAGGTGGTGACAGTGTGGCACTGTGAGCATGTGGAGGCCGCGAACCAAGAATTCCCTGGTGAGTTGAAGCTGGGCGCTGCATCGGAGATGTTGGGTAAAGGAAAGGGGGGGTGAACGCCATGCATGCTGTTGCCATGAGGCCCAAGGAGGGTAGGGAGCCCATTGGGGGGGGGGGTAGTCTGCCACTGTTGGTATCCAGGTTGGTGACCCCCGCTGCCACCACTGTTTTGTCGACCGCCACGTCCATTTCGACCACGACCACGACCCCTGTTATTATGACCCGATTAGAGCCATTCTTGGCGAGAATGAGGACGAATGGTGAATCACTTTGGAAGCGAGCGGCTGGCCGTGAGTCTTGCGGAAGAAGATTTGGAAGCAAGGAGGCCGAGTCGGCGGATAAGGAAGGCGTGCCGTTTTGCCTTGCGGGTTTCTTCGAGAATGAGTTTAGAGCGTGCCTCATAGAACTGGGGCAGCGGAGTGCTCTGCTGAATAATAGTAGCAACACCATCATAGTTTTCATTTAAACCCGCAATTAACTGAAGTACTAACCTTTGATTTGTAACAGGAGCACCAACGTTGGAAAGTTGGTCGACGAGCATTTTAAGTTCCTGACAATATGTAGAGACATTGGGAAAAGAGTCCAATTGCACATGGTTGAATTGGTTCTCCAGATACAAGGCACGCGAGTTTTTGTTGTCCTGAAAAATTCCCGCGAGCCGTTCCCAAGCCTGTTGTGCCGTAGCGTCCGTTTCGATGATGGTGTGCATGAGGTCCGTAGAGATAGTGCTATAGATCCATTGGAGTACAATGGCATCTAAGCGGACCAAAGCTCTTCATCAACCTCGGGAGCTTTGTCCGAAGTCGAGGTCGTGGGTTTGGGAGGGATTATATGAGAGATAACTTGGTATACCCGGCAATGGATCTTGAACAATTCTGCCCAAGAGGTATATTGTACCTTTTCCATCTTAAGAGTTATGGGTATACAGTTTTTTATGTTGGCCACGGCACAAGAGCGGGGTGGAACTTGGACTTGTCAGCTATGGGAGGTTACCGAGAAGAAGGAAGAAGGAAGAACGGACTAGGGTTGGGAAGAAAAAAGAGGCGGCTAGGAAGAGAATTAGGGCTCTGATACCATGAAGGTTTTATCAACCGTGTGTTTTATTGAATCACAAAGAGGTATATATATACCATAATACAAACCTAAACAGTAGGCTATAATCTAGGATCTATCTATGATAACAATATATTCACATATTATTTACATTGACTAACAAGAATGTATCTCACATTTGTTAGAAATTAATGTTGATTTTAAAAATACTATTATTACCAATAGAAAATATGTATACCACATGGTTAGAAAGAGATGTTTATTTTAAAAGTTTTTAGATAAAAGTCTCAAACTTTTATTACCAATAGAAATAGAAAAGAAGTATCTCAACATTGTTAGAATATGAAAAAAGATGTATCTTACATTGTTTAGAAAAATATGTTAGTTTTAAAAGTCTTATAGTAAATACTTTTACTTTTATTACCAATAAAAAATATATAGCTCACATTGTTTAAAAATAAATATTGGTTTAAAAAGTTTTAGATTAAAGACTTTTTGTTACAAATAGAATAGATGCATGTATCTCACATTGGTTACAAAGTATTCTACTATTATTATCAATAGAAAAGATGTATCACACATTGATTATAAATTAATGTTGGTTTTAAAAATACTATTATTACCAATAGAATAGATGTATCATACATTTAGTAGAGGGTGATGTTTGTTTTTAAAGTCTTTAAATATAAGACTTCTACCATTATTATCAATAGAATATGTATATCTCACATTGGTTAGAAAGTGATGTTGATTTTAATTTTAGATAAAAACTTTTACTATTATTACTAATAGAAGAGATATCTTACAGTTGTTAGAAAATGATGTTGGTTGTAAAAGTCTTTAGATAAAAGACTTTTACTTTTATCATCAATATAATAGAATAGATGTATCCTACATTATTTAGGATGAGATGTTGGTTATAAAAATTTTTAAAATAAAATATTTATACTATTATTACCAAATGAGGATATGTATTACACATTGGTTAGAGAGTGATGCTGTTGAAAGTTTACAATTATTAGCAATAGAAGAATTAAAAGTATTTCACATTGGTTATAAAAGTGATATTGGTTTAAAAAGTTTTTAGATGATGTATCTCGCATTGGTTACAAAGAAATGTATCTCACATTATTTAGAAATGAGTATTGGTTTTAAAAGTCATTAGATAAAAACATCTTTTGTTATTACCAATAGAAAATATGTATCCACATTATTTAAAAATGAATGTTGGTTAAAAAGTCTTTTATCTACTACTATTATTGCTAATAGAAAATATGTATACCACATGGTTAGAATGTGGTATTGGTTTTAAACTCTTTAGATAAAAGATTTAAACTTTCATTACCAATAAAAATATAAAATAAGTATCTCACATTGTTTAAAAATGAATTATGATTTTAAAAGTTTTAACAAAATGACTTCTAATATTATTACCAAGTTAAATGTTAATTTTAAAGGTCTTTAGATAAAAAAATATATTATTATTAATACAAAATATGTAACTAACGTTAGCTAGAAACTTATATTAATTTTAAAAGTATTTAGGTAAAAAAATAGTTTAATATTAGTAACAATAGAAAAAAAAAATTATAACCATGGAAGAGATTAACAATCTATTTATAATTTCCAAAAGTTATATTATTATTACAAAAAATATATATATCTCACATTGTACTTGTGCGGAGCACGGGTTAAATAACTAGTTAATTTACGTTTGATACATGGTAAATGAGCATAACAGCTGAAATATTTCTTGGGCAGCTGAAATTAATCACTTTCATTGATATATTTTTTTATATATACTCTCAAATTTTATTTGTAAATGTATAATTTATTTGAAAAAAGAATGCGGTGTATTTAAAGCAAGGATGCAAAAACTAGTTTATCTTTAAAAAATAAAGAATGTTGCTCAGCTTTGTTGACATCTATATCTATATATATATAATGATACAGTCAACCTAATACACCAATTTTCCGCCTAAAATCATTAGCTAAAAAAAGCTCTAATCTAAATCCATGCACTTGAAGATGAAATATTTCTCATGTTCTATGCCTCCAATTTTGACTAATGGATTGGTAATTACAAGACATAAATGGTCATTTTGTTTCTCTTCACATGTATATTTAAGAATCTTAAACAATATAAATTGTGACAACCCATCTTACATAAACTCATATTGAGCTCCTACAAAACTCACATGTATATTTAAAAGTCTTAAACAATATACATTGTGACAACCTATCTTACATAAACTCACATTGAGCTCCTATAAAACTCACATAAAACAGTCTGTCCTCCAAAACTCACCTATTTTACAAAAAAATTAGTTAAACACTGATAAATCAACAAGAATTGCAACAAATTAATGCCGCCTTCATTTGATTTAGTTATAATTTCAATCATTATGCAAAGGTAGTATCTTATGAGCTACTTCCCCCGTTCCGGGCAAAGAATACACTATTCAATTTTGAGATGTTTCACTTAAAGAGTCAACTTTTAAAAATTAAAGCATAAAAAGTGTTACTATCTTTGTCCCAAAATTATCGTTTGAGTTGACTTGGCGCATAATTTAAGAAAACACATTTAACTGAATTATTAATCTTGGAATAGTTTGTGGTTTCCTTTAAAGCACATAAATATGTAGCCCAAAATTAAAGTAAGAAGAAAAAATAAAAGTAAAGTGGTAAAAGTGATGTACTAAAAAGAAAACTTTCAAAGAAGACAATTATTTTGCGACGGATGAAAAAGGAAAGCAAGACAATAATTTTAGGACGGATGAAGTATTTTATTAATAAAAAAACTACTAAAAATGTCATTTTCTTAAAAAGTTTAACTTTCAAACGGAGACTCTTGAAGGGAGTAATTTTTTCCTTTTCCATAATTAATGAAGTTTTTTCTTTTCCATTAAGGAATATGCTAGTTGAACTGTCTGGCCCAATAAGCTCGAACATAGCTCACGTGATTGGCACGTTTTCTCTAATCATAAGCGAAACACGTGCATTCTACAGTCCAGGTCAGAATACTGAAGCGGGCAGCGGCCATATTATAACCTCCCTAATCTGAAGGGCAAGCAATTACTCCTCAGTAGTCTGGGGGCTGGAGAGATAGCGAGCTGGGGGTTCAACACCCAGCAGGCAAGTGCTCAGCGAGCTGGCTTACCATGCTCAGTAATATAAGTAACGGTCATCCCAGACGTAGGCAGTTATCACCGAGAAACTCACTTCCACATTCATGATTAGACCGTTGTGTTGGACGTGGCAGTTAATATGCCCGCCATGCACGCTTTGACATTTAATGGGGAGTTATCCAGCTTCCCATGAAGGCTATAAAAATCCCTCTTATCAAGGGAGGAAGGTACGTGATTTTTACCAAGGCTAAACTCTGTCAAAATATATACGCACTTGCTGGTTTACTGATTATCACACCGGAGTGCATTTGCAGGGAAAGCCCCTGCCTAGTTTACGTTTGTTTTCGAAGCTCTTTGACAGGTTTGGGCCTCAAGACAAGGATAGATTGAAAGCCAGATATCCATATATTCAAAGCCCAATACGTCCTTGGATTATTTTGGACACATCAGTTGGTTCCATTGCCGGGAATCGATTTTGTTAAGTGCAATCTCATTTCTTGATAACTTCACAAGTTTTAGTTATGGCTGAAAACGGTGTCAATGGCAATAACCAATTGGAGGAGATCCACACAGCTATGCCAAGCATGAACCTTCTAGCTGGTAATAATCCACCACCCCCACCACCTCATGACGCTCGTCATCAGCTCAACCAACGGCGAGGCTTGGATTCGTTGGCAAGGGGTGTCGTTGCAGCTGTTGGTTTAGCTAACGAGTTCTAAGAAGAAGCATTACGCCTGAGGGCGATATATCTGGGGCAAATGCACCATCTGAATTTATAGTTAATTGCAATGGGCAAGCCCCCACTACCCATTGAGTTGGAGCCCCTTCCGGCTATGCTCACGCCAAGTCAGGTAGCAAGTGTATCTAGGACGGGGGGAAATCCTCAACATCCAGTGCAAGTTCCTTCACAACATCGTGAACGAGAGTCCAACAGAGGCCGTAGCCAGCAAGAGGGACGGGCCAGTAACATGGTTGTCCCGAGTGTACATTCTCGATTGGGCCCCCGGGCAGGAGGAGATTCGGCACAGTCACGCCACCGTCGAAAGTCACCTTCTCCCCGAAGGTCACACCCTCGACGCCCACGTTCACCATCACCGCACAGGTCGCATGCTCGCAACCATCGCACCCCATCTCCTAAAAGGTCACATGTTCGCCGTCCTCGGACACCTTCACCTGGAAGATCACAAGTTCATGTATCACATCATTCTAGAGGAAGGCGTGAATTGCCTCACACAAATGCGCAGAAAGGTTTAGTGGCTAATGATCTAGTGCCCCAATTCGCATAGATAGCCCAGGCACAAGTGGCGCAGGGCGTGGGTGTAGCTCAAGCTATGGGACCCCACAGGCCCCTCTTATGCCCGGGGTACAGCCTCAGCCCGTGGGTGGTTTACCTGCAACCGTTAATATGCAAGAGTTCGAAGATTTGAAGCGACGTATGGAAGCTTGGGAGCAGGGCAAGGCTTTGGATGGGAATTTTCTGGGCACGTCAGCTAGTCCTTTGGTCCCCCTGGATTGAGAATGCACCTCCCGCACAAGGACTCATCTTCCCAAATGTTAAGGGGTACACATGGAAGACAAAGGCGATAGATTGGTTGATGTCATTTGAGTCCCAGATTGGTTTTGTAACATCAGACGAGGCATTAAAAATCCAAGCTTTTGTGGGCTCGTTACAAGGAAAAGCATTGGCCTGGATGGGAGCTTTACCTCGCAGGTCTATCAACAACTAGGCAGATTTGCGGGCAAAGTTCTTGGCAGATTTTGGAACTTTGGGGGCAATTGCAAAGACAAGAGCTGACTTGTCTAAGGTTAAGCAGGGAGCTCATGAATCGACTACCAGCTACTTGGAACAATTTACGAAAATGCTTGAACAAGTTCCTGGATTATCCGAGCAGGAGGTCACTTTGTGCTTTGAAACAGGTTTGCTCGAGGGAGAAGGTGGCTTGAGGTCTGAGTTAAGCCTGCGGGAGCCCAAGACGCAGGCAGAGATGTTGATGCGGGCTTAAAAGTGGTGCGCGGGGGAGATCGCGAAGAAGGAGAAGAAGAAGGAAAACATTGAGACTAAGGGAGCTAGGGCTAATGCCAAAGGTAGCGGCCAGGGTGCAGGCGGTGGTTACAACCGTAACAAATCACGGTATGACCGCCCAAAGGAGTTTCTCAGAGAAAGTGATCTCACCTCGCTTAATACCTTGCGGGAGGATATAATGTATGAAGTCAGGGATGAGCTTCCTCGTGCTCCTCGTATGAATCCGGACACTGCGGATGTTCGGGATAGGACTAAGAGGTGTGCCTATCATGATGATTACGGGCATACTACAGAGGAGTGCCGGTCGTTGAAGAAGGCCATACAGAAATTGATAAACGAAGGCCGGTTGGACCGGTTTAAGAGAGATGGAAATAATAGAGGGAATGCCCCTCGCAGAGACGCACCCCCAATTCGGGGGGTAATAAATGTCATCATGGATGAAGAGCCTACACTTACTCAGCTCGGCAAGCAGATTTACTCCTTGTCGAAGGTGGTGGATTTCCCGACCACTCTACAAGCAGGGGAGGAATCGATACAGTTTACTCGCAGTGAGTTGGCGAGTAATGTGGCTGGGGAGAAGTCTCTGATTGTTTCAGCCTTGGTCGATGGCTGGGTGGTATACAGGATTTTGCAGGGACGTGATGTATTATTCATGCTTTCAGGGTTTGGAGCTGAAAGACGAATGCCTCAAACCTTATGCAAGGACTCTAGAAGGTTTCACCAATCATAAGGTGCCTGTCAAAGGCACAATTGAGCTCAAAGTCTTTATCAACGAAGGCAGTCGTACTCGAGTAGAAAAAGTCACCTTCATGATGATCGACTTGAAATCTCCCTATAATATTATTTTAGGGGTGCCGAACATGTCTAAGTTCCAGATGGTTGCCCCTATTCCTCAGCAGCGAGCCAAGTTTTACACCGATCAAGGAATGGGGGTATTGAAGAGTCAGCCTCGGGCAGTGCTAGAATATGTACGGGATAGTCAAAGAAAAAAATGATTATGGAGGATAGCGAGCAGAAGGTCACCATTAGCACTAAGGAAAAGTCTCACGTAACTATGGGCCCTTGGACGATTGCTATGGTCGGCGAGAGTTCGGTACAGGGCGAGCAGCATCACCTAGAGGAGGTCACTTGTCCTTTGTCGACGATGGGGTCGGGGGGACAAGTCGAACAGTCTATGGATATGGAGCTGGACCAGCTTGATGCCGTAGAAACGTAGGCTGAAGAAGAGAAAAATGTGGAATGTGACAGGCTCCAGATGCGGGATGAACCCGAATTTAAAGCTCAGGACGAGCTAGAAGAGGTTGTCATTAATTCTGCTCATCCCGAGTAGAGAATAAGGATTGGCAGAGCATTGTCGGTGGAAGCTCGGGATAGATTGGTCAAGCAACTCCAGGGCAGCTTAGATGTGTTCGCATGGAAGCCAGAAGATATGCAAGGGGTTAACGAGGATGTTGCAGTTCATTAACTTTGTGTGGATCCAGTTTTCAGGCCAATTCAGCAGCGGCCTAGAGTATACTCCACAGAAAACGACAAAGTGATTGAGGAGGAGGTCGAAAAATTGTTCAATGCAGATATTATCAAGGAATTCACACTTGGTTGGCCAATGTGGTTATGGTTAAAAAGTCAAATGGAAAGTGGAGGATGTGTGTGGATTTCATCGACCTCAATAAGGCATGCCCGAAGGATTGTTATTGTAAGACCCCGATTCCCAGTTAGCTTGAATTGCGTGCAATGCTCGCATTTCTTCTTTGGTTGATTGCTCGTTGGGTTTGTGAGAGAGTCTAGATGTGTATGAGAGATCACATTAAGACCAAAATTCTATTAAGAGATGTCATATAATTGTTGACTTGCTAAAGTCACAAGCCGTAACTCAACGATAGTCGAAATTCGACGCGATTGAGAGTTCGCTTGCGTTTTGTGTTCCTGACCTCGATCTGGTCCTATATCTTTACATGATGATTAATTAACATGTTTAGATGTGTTAGACTTCTAGTTGGATGTATTCCTTAAGTCTTGTGAGGTTTAATTTGACGCTTTGAGGATAGCAATTCTCCTTATCGCGTAGTTTGAGATTGGGCCATGTGAGCGTCTCGTCTTTCGGGAGTTCTTTTCTCCTATCTGTTGTTCATCATCTGAGAGGCATTCAGGCCTATTCTATAGCCCTTTGAAGTGTTTATAATCTTGGGTTGTTGCCCGTCGGTTTGCGTCTTCATTCGTCGTTTCGTTAGCAAGATGTTGTGCCTTGCGTCGGTTTCGCTCCGAGTTGTTTCGGGAGTTGTTTATGGGAGTTTAGACCTAATTTGAAGGTGGTTTGAGACTTGTTTAGTTTAGCTAAGAGTATGAGTACTTTAAAGGTTGAATTATAGGTCATTTCGAAGCTTTAAGGCTTGCGGTTGCATGCGGGAAGGACCGTACCCGAACGAGACAACAACAAAAGGCCACCTAGTGTAATCTGGACCAAAGCGGTCACATGGGTTGGGCACCATGCGAGCGCATGGCCTTCGATGACAGCAACTCCCTGTTTGGTTTTTTGAATGGAATTTCCTATCTTACCCTCACTAAACCTCCTCTAAACCCCTCCTAACACCCATATTTAGCCCTAATGATGTCCTAACATGTTTGGGGAGTTAATTAAGGTTTGATTAGTGGGTTTAATGAGAGGGAACCACCACAACATTTAGACACACCACCCACTTATTCCCTAACCCTTTTAGACCACAAACTCAAAGTCTAACACCCCATTTTCAGCCATTGACTTTCAAAAACGTGGGAGAGTCTTTAGGAAGCTTGAGAGAGATACTTCTAGGGTTTCTTGAATCTTCATCCATGGATTCCAAAGCTTGAGAGCTCCATTGCCCAAACCAAGCCATAGAAATGAAGAGGAGATTGAAGACAACAACTTCCGCCGATTGGAATTTCGTTTTGGTTGCTTGAAGGGGCTGATTCAAGGTAAGTTACTACACCTCTTTCTCTTTGTATTTGCCCCATTGACCCTAGGGAAAACAACCTTGGTGCTATGTGAGGTCAATGGGTGCATTTTAGGGCTTTTTAGAGATGCTATGAACCCTAAATGCCTAAATGTTGATTTTGGTTGGATGAACTTGCTTGAGAGCATAATTAGCATGATATTTATGTGTAGTGTAGTATGTTTATCCATGCTATGTGATTTATTCAAGTGTTGAGAGCATGATTCATGAAATGGCTCAAATGGGTTTATGCTTAAAATGTGATTTTGCTCTATGTTGCCTATCTAAGTGTTTTGTTGGGATTCTATTGGTTTAATGACCTTGGAAAAATTGTCATTGATGTTAGTTATGAATATAGGAGGGTATTGTGGCCAATGGCTTATATGCCCTAATTTTCGGAAAGTGTATATTAAGACTCAACGGAGTCATTACAAGTTCGATAATGTGCTAAACGAACTTGGGTTGAAATCCTACGACGATTGAGTTTCATTTGATTAACGTCGTGAAATGCATAGTCTCCAAACTTTAAATGGAATTATGATTATGATGAGATTTATGGATTTTTAGGCTTGGGAATCAAGCCCGAATGAGTTTTGGAATTTTGTTGTGAATTCGAATGAAATGTTAAGGTGTGGATTTATGAGACACATAAAGAATGAAATGTAGTATTATGACTCAACGGAGTCATTATAAGGCCAATAATATGATAATGAGCCTTGGGTTAAAACCCTACGATGTTTGGGTTTTGGGTTGATTATGTTTGTGCGAACCGAGCATCTTATTTGTGTCCATATGAGACACTCATGTTTTAGAGACTTATTGGAAACATATCTTGAGCATGCTTGTTAGAGCACGGAACATTAGAGACCAACTTATGGCCTCGAGTATATTTAAGAAATTATTAATGAAAGAATTCTCTCTTTAAGAATTTTGGTCGCGTGCATATGAAAGCACTTGTGAGGAAGTGGCTACGGAGTAGCCATGATGTTCTTGAGTATAGTATTGGAGATGTCGATTATATACGATGATTAGAACCATGATTGAGTTTGGTGTGCTTTAAGTGAAGACTAAATACTAAGTCTTGAGATATGGATGCTCTTAGATTAATTTAATAGTCTTTGGTTTGATCTTGAGTAGAGGATTATAGTAGACCTCACCTTGTGATTTATTGAGTTTATATGCTATTCTTGATTGGTTGATGACTTGAGGATTTATGAGCACCTCAATATGTGGTTCTTGAACTAAACTTATAAGTTAGTTGAACATGTTGGTTATATGCAAATAAGTGCATTGTTATGGAAGTTTGTAGAGCATTATGTCCTACTTGATTATATGCAAATAAGTGCATTGTTATGGAAGTTTGTAGAGCATTGTGTCCTACATGATTTGATGAGCCCGATATTAATGAACTTGGTCTCATTTGGTTTATGCAAGTAAATACCTACTTGAGCATTTTTGGTTTAAGTCCAGCTGGCGGGTTTGGTCGTAGTGTCGGCAATGGGACGATTCATAGTCTTTGGAAACAATCGCTATGAATCGTTTCATTGGTTCCCTTTCTCCTCACTATTTGGCTAATAGTGGGATGTGGTCTCGAGATAGAGCCATCTAGCCTAATTTCGAGCTACCATTTCTCATCCGGGGATTGGATGAATGTAACGAGTACTCATTGAAGGAAAACTGATGAGTTGTGATTATTTGAGGATGAAACCCAAGGTATGATTGGTTGGGTGTTGAACCCGGATTTTGGTTTGAGGATGAATCCCATGGTAAGTTTGGTTGGGTGTTGGACCCGGATTTGGTTGTAACGGTTTGATTTACGTTTCTTGTTACACATGTTTAATTATGAGCATTTATATGAAAGACATTATGCTACATGGTTTATGTGAGTTTAAGTGCTTTGATAATTAAGTACATGTTTCTTGTTGGTATACTAGTATGATACCATGATTCTTATATATGCTTGTGCATTATGCCATGCCATGACATGATATGCCATACAGTTGCATTTAGTAACTTACTAGGTCATTATGACTCACTCCGTGTGGTTGTTTTCCCTAGTGTGTGCAGTGATCCTGTTAGTACGCGTGGTGACTTCGGATAGCGATTTATACCAGGTGGTCTTCCGGGCATTAAGCTTGGAGTTATTATTATTGTTGTTATTTATTTGTGAGACACGGATGTAAAGTTATGTAGACTTTACTGGGGTAGATTATATTAGTATTTATTTGTTATGTATTTGGGAGCCGGCGAGTATAGCCGAGTTGTTGTATTTTTTAGAAGTTATTTCCGATGTCATTTCGAGCAAGTGTGGCTCGTTTACCCTAGTACTGTATTATTGTTGTTTCTATCTCCGACAGCTTTAGTCGTAAGATCTTGGTTGGTGGTTTAGCATTTGAAATAATATTGTTGTAGTTGAATTGTCCCTCCGGCATGTTATAGCCGTTGAGTGGTTGTTTATCAGGTTGGGAATTTGTTGGTTTGCCGGCATTTGGTTGCCGATGGTTTGTTGCGTGTGTCTAATGTTGCGTCACGTGCGTCGAATTTTTGGGCCGAGAGATTTACTATCTCTTTGGTTGTTTTTATTTCGGAGCTTGTTAGCTCGGGTCCCATTTTGTTTTTGCTTCCGCAGGTTTTAGTTTTTGTTGTTTCGTCTCGCCGTTATGGCTTTGTCTTCTTGTCTCAAGCTTGTTAGCTCATCTTTTGTCACGCACCATTATGCTTAATAGGTGCTTGTCTGTCTCTTAGCTTGTCTTGACGGAACGACCTTGGGATTTCGTATGGAAATTCGAGTCGGGTCGTCACAGTTATCCTCTCCATCGCATCGACAAGTTGGTGGATGCCATAGCGGGTTTTGAGTTTTTCAGCTTCATTGATGCATATTCAGGGTATCATCAGGTAAAGATCAATGAAAATGATAAAGCCTTGACAGCATTTCAAGCAGCGGGAGGCCTCTATTGTTACAAAATGATGCCCTTCAGTTTGAAAAATGCAGGAGCTACTTATCAGCGAATGGTGAATAAAGTTTTCAGCTCGTAGATTGGCAGAAATGTTGAGGCATACATTGATGATATGGTGGTGAAGACCAAAGGACATGATCATACCATTGATTTAGAGGAGACCTTTGATAATCTCATAAAGAATAACATGAAGCTTAACCCAAGCAAGTGTGTTTTCGGGGTGAAGGCGGGCAAGTTCCTGGGGTTCATGGTGAACGAAAGAGGGATTGAGGCCAACTCGGAGAAAATTAAGGCATTAGTCACAATGAAGCCTCCTCGCTGCACCAAGGATTTCCAGAAGCTTAACGACCGAGTCATTGCTCTTGGTCGTTTTATTTCCAAGTCAGCAGAAAGGTGCCTGCCTTTTTTCAATGTGCTTCGAGGAAATAAAGGTTTTGAATGGACAACAGAATGTCAGGAGGCTTTCAAACAGCTGGTGGAATATCTGGGACAGCCTCCATTGTTGAGCAGCCCGATCGTAGGCGAGAATTTGTTTGTGTATCTCGCGGCCACAGAGCAGGCTGTGGCCAATGTACTAGTTAGGGAAGAATGTAATCTCCAAAAGCGTGTGTACTATGTTTCCAAGGCCCTCACTACGGTGGAAGGGCGTTATTTTAATGCAGAAAAATTGGTTTATTCGCTTGTTGTTGCTGCTCGGAAACTTCGAGCTTATTTTTCTGCACACCCCATCATTGTTTACACAGACACACCCCTCTGGAAAATTCTACACAAGCCGGATTCTTCTGGTCGTTTGCTCACCTGGTCAATTGAGTTGACCGAGTTTCAGATTGATTACCAGCCCCGACAAGCAATTAAGGCACAAGCTTTGGCAGACTTTGTGCCTGAGACTAGTTTCAAGGATTCAGGCGAGGATGAAATTTCTACCCAGACCGCGCCAACAAATGTCCTTATTCAACAGCCTCGCCCAGATTATTGCTGGGAGTTACATGTGGATGGTTCAGCTAGCAGGCTTGGACGTGGAACATGTCTTGCATTAGTCCCGCCCGAGCAAGATGTGGAGTTTGAGAAGGCTTTGTGCTTCAAATTTCCAGCATCAAATAATCAAGTAGAATATGAAGCATTGATTGCGGGGCTTGAACTCGCACAGGATGTAGGAGTACGCGAAATAGTGATTTATTGTGATTCGCATCTGGTTATAAATTAGGTCATGGGTAATTATGATGTCCATCATCTAATTCTGGTTCGATACTGTACCATGGTGAAAGAGATTTTGAAGGATTTTGATTACTAGGAGCTGGTTAGAATTGGCTGTGAGGATAATATGCGAGCATATTACCTTTCGAAAATGGCTGAAGACGAAATTCAATCTTTGCATCCAGGGGTTATGATTGAATACTTGGAAGTACCAATGATAGAGAAAGAGGAAATCATGGATATTGAGCCCGTTGCGAAGTGCTAGATAGATGATTTAAGAGATTACATCAAGTAAGGAGCGTTGCCCGAGGACAAGTCGGAAGCGGAGACTATTCAAAAACGAGCATGTCGGTATGTTATCCTAGACAAAGTCTTCTATATGCGGTCATATACCAAGCCTTTGCTTAGATGTGTTCGGCCAGAGATGACCGAGGGCATACTGGGTGAAATTCATGAGGGAAAATGTGGAGGGCATCCGGGTCAACGGTCGTTGGCAGAAAAGGTTCTGGCGGCAGGCTTTTATTGGATTACTTTGAGGCGAGATGTAGAGATGCATGTTCGGCGATGTGATAAGTGTCAACGTTACGCTGATATACCTCGGTTACCTTCTACCGAGCAGACTCCGATGGTGGCATCGTGGACGTTTGATATGTAGGGTATAGACTTGATTGGTCCTTTCCCGTTAGCTCGTTCCAAGTTTAAATATGTGGTAGTTGTTGTGGATTACTTCACCAAATGGGTAGAGGCTAAGCCTTTGGCAACTATCAGCGAGATTAATGTGATCGACTTTGTACACGAGCATATATGGTGCCGTTTTGGTGTACCTCGGGCTATAGTTTCTGATCATGGGACTCAGTTCTCAGAAAAGTTTACAAAAGCTTGCGAAGAGATACGTGTGAAGCATTGGCAATCTTCTGTGGCATATCCTCAAGGTAATGGGCAGGCTGAAGCTGCTAACAAACAAGTCTTGCACGCCCTCAAGAGAAATCTTGAGGATAAAGTAGGAAGATGGGTGGATGAGTTACCATCAGCCTTGTGGACGGTCAGAACAACGATTAGGGGGCCAATGGGCGAAATCGCCTTTTCCCTCGCTTATGGGTCAGAGGTCATGGCACCGGTGGAGATGTACCTGCCGAATCACAGAGTGTCACACTATGATATGGAATGTAAGTAATGGTGCAGCTTGCGTGGCTGATCTCGATTTGTTGGAGGAGAAACGTGTGGAATCTAAAATGCGAATGGCTAATTACAAGCAGCGAGCAAAGGCCCACCACGATAAGAGGGTTCGTGGTCCGGTCATTTGCTGTGGGCGATTGGGTTCTCCAAAAAATTGAGGCAACAGGCCATCGAGCAGAATGGGGGAATCTTTCTCCTAACTGGGAGGGTCCTTTCCAAGTCGTCAGAATTGTCAAGGAGGGGACCTATATGTTGCAGACAGAGGAAGGGAGCGAGCTAAGACATCCCTGCCATGTAGACCATTTGAAAAAGTATTACCGTTGACTGGTGTTGTGCAAGTTGTATTTTTTTTTCTTTTTTCAACTTTGGTGTAAGTTGGGATGGAATGAATAAGCATATACTGGGGCTTCATTTCGTTTTTGATAAACGACGTTCAATAATCTCGATTATGCTTTTTACGGGCAGGGGTTTTTCCTGCCCGGTTAAAAAGTTGGTGTTCGAGTGCGGATTAAGGTTATCTCGATTATTCTCTTACACTGGAAAGAATATACCTTGTTTGTGAGGGGTTGGTGTTCGAGATCGTTTCCTCGCCTGTTTCTTCGTCGAGTAGGTTTTTTTGCTCGATTGAAGGCTTTAGTGTGTGAGGGCTGTACATTTTTTTTGTTTTCGTCAAGCTCGGAATGAACTTGCTCGATTAAAAAGTGTGGCGTATCAAAGTTAAACATTGTTAAACAAACATAAGCATTGAAATTGAAAGTGTAGGAATGTCAATATTACATGCCAGAAAATACTGTGTATTGTTTTGCAGGAAGTGTAATGAATACAAATGATATGGCGCGCAGGCCAGAAAGGAGGTTTAAGCATCTGAGGGACTGGTCTGAGGAGTAGTCTGGTAGGTGTTTGCTACTTCCTCGGTGGTAGTCTCTTCAATAACGACCACATCTCCATCATCCCCGTTGATATGTGCGACTACGGTTTCTCCTTCCTGAGTTTGAGAAATCCTTATCTATGTCATCAGCTCGCTCACTGTGACTTGGGCAGCTTCGGGTGGGGTCTAGGGGGATAGCCCTTGTTAAGCATCAGCTTCGGCAAAAGATTCCAACTCGTCTTCGGTATAAGGAACCAAAGCGTGTCCGAGTCGAGCAGAAGGGCAAAATGGTGGGTTGGTGCCCCATTCGGCGAGCAGTTCCGGCTTGATTTCTAGGCCGCTACATGCTATTTGCCTTAGTACATGGTTAACCCCTTCCAGGAAGAAGGGGTAGGCTTCACTCTCGACACAAGCAGCGAAGTCAGTAGAGTTTTTGTAATCACTAATGATGACCTGCTTCTATTCTTCACTTGGGTTGGCAAATTCTTCCCTCAGTTTCTTTTCTTGTTCGGCAGTGACGACCTTGGCCTCTTTAAGCCGGCTCAGGGCTACCCGAAGCTCCTTCCTGACCTCTGAGATATTTTTAAGGGCTGTTTTCTCGGATTTTTTTGGAAAAATCCAGATGCGATTCCAAGGCCCTCTTCTCTTCTTCAATTTTTGAAAGTTCTGTCACCTTGGCAGTGACAGTCTCCTCGCTTAGTTTAAGCTCGGATCGGAGAGAGTTGACGCTTTCTTCTAGTTGGTTCTTCTCCTTGGTCAGTAAAGCAGAGGAATTAATATTATCAATTAGTCAGTCATACACCAGTTCGACCTTCATGGCTATCTGCAAATTAATTCACGGTCAGCGTTTGTTAAGCATATCAAAGGAGAGTAAATCATGTGGCTAAGGGGGATTGTTACCTCGGCCATACACATTCCGATTTCACCCACTAGCACAGAGCTTGAGTGCTCAGCACTTCTCTTTCGGACCCCGCTATACTGCAGCCTCCTCATCAAGCCAAGCCCGACAGTGGCAGGGTACCCGTTGCACTTGTAGATGTTGATCTTGTCGAGATCGGGCACATCAGATAGCTCGCAATAAGGGGACCAGCCTTTTCCCGAGTTTTAGGCATGAGGAAGTTTTCTTGATGCCACGAGGGTATTTGTGAGTTGGAATCTCCCTGCGCTGCCTTTTCTGTTCGCGGTTTGCTCTTCTTTTCTTGAGAAGGATCAACATGAGAACTTTTGCTAAGAGTGTGGGAGGCAGTGTGAGTTAGTGGGGCAAGAATGGTGCTTGAGCTGATGGGTTCAGTTGTTGACTGGATAGGAGGCACCACGGGTACAGGTGTAATGGCCCGACTTAATTCGGGACGGCCCCGGTTAGCACCTCACCCCGTTGTGGTGGCAGGAACAATTGGTAGTGGGCCAGGAGTTTGAGCAGCCAGCTGGGTGTTCCTCTTCGTTGCACCTTTCTTCGCAGCCTGCAGAAATTTGCTCGCATCATTCAGTTGCTTTTATGTATACGAATGTAAGCAGCAAGAGTTAGGAAAGGTGTAAGCAGACATAATGATTACATAAATATTGAATGGTTGCAAACGAAGTCATGTAGTCAGACCGCGAGCTGAGAAGGCAGGTATGCAATTTCTTCCAGTTCGTGCACAGTCAGGGCACTCGCTGGGAAACTTCCCTCCATGGCAATTTCCCCAGTAGGGATGTGGTTTTTCGATCTCGAGGGTAACCCACGGTTCAACTCCTTCCACGGGCCAGCCCATGATGCCAGATAGGCGAAGCAAGGTTAGGTCAGATGTAAGGGTCGGCCAGTCAAGTACCCGATCCTGCCCGACTTTTCCATCTTTTACACCGAGCAGGGATCTGAATGCCTGAGCTAGTGGGGGTTCTCCAGCTCGAAAAGCGGTCTTGTCATACTTGGGGAGTTCTAAGTCGTGCAGATATGGGGTGAATGGCCATCCTACTCGTAATTCTACCAGCAGGGCTTTTCCATCCCAGGCATTAACTTTGTTGGGTCCATCACTTAACAGCTTGAAGTAGTTGGGGTTGGAACGCCCTGTGATGCGTCCAGATTTTTTGTCCTGAAAAAATAAGAAGAATTTCCTGAATAAAGTCATTTCGGGCTCAAATCCGAGTAACCTACAGGCCACGATGTATGCAACCAGAAACTTCACTGTCGTAAGGGTCAGGTCGCAGGGGAGTGCGCTGGTCAGATTAAGGAATTCTACGATGAAGGGATCTAGTGGAAGTCGAAGGCCTATTAAGAAGAAGTCAAAGTAAAACACCATTCGATCTCCTTGGTAGTTGTGGCCTTTCTTGTCGATGTCCAGATTGAAGGCTCGTACACGATAGTTTTTGGGGTCCATACCCAGGGAATAGAACCAGGTGGCTACATCCTCCTCACTCGTCAGATCTTCCCATCTCATTGGGGTTGGGGCATCATTTACTAGATTTTTTCCTTTGTGGCAGGTAATTCTTTTCTTAATCTCTGGGGGAGTGCTTTTCTGCGGAGATGAAGCCCTTGCTTGTTCGTTTTCTTTGGCAAGATCCTCCTCGTCCACTGTGTTAAAGTTTCCGGGTTATCCCGATTGTCTTCATCATCAATGTCTCGGTTGTAAGGGATTCCAGGGGCAGCTAGGGCGACATCGAGTTCAGTCTCCTCAGAGCTGGTAGAGTCAGTTTCGTAGCTTTCTTCTTCCTCGTTTGAGGCTCCGTGATTCTAGCTTCATCCCTCAATTTCCGAGCTGGAATCGTTGCTGGTAGACATCTTACAGGAATCGAGGAATACAAGTTAATTCCCGCTCGTAAAAGCGGGTAAGAACAGAGAAGCCATAACCCCCGGTTAGGGTTCATTTTAGGACCAGTGAACGGGGCACCAGTTAAGTATTCCTCGATTCCCACTTGTGGGCTTTTGTGTGTGTAAAGTTTGTAAAATAACTCGACTCATAACGTTCAGAGAATGAGGGTTACGACATTTTATGAAGATTGGAAGTTTAAGATGACTAGAAAAAGGATGGGTATCAGACGCCCTAGTTATGAACCCTGAAAATTGGGATTCCACTAGCGAAAATAAAAATGGAGGTTACAGCATGGTAAAGAATAAGGATCGAGAAATACATGTTGAATTTGAGCGGTTGAACTGGAGAAGGTCTTGATTACGCGTACAAATTATCTTGTTTCGGCCGGATGTAGAGGGAGAATGAAGGTTGACGTCGGGATTCTTCAATGGCAGAAAAAATTTCAAATGAATGAGGTTTTTTGCTTTTATAATGGGGGAACCGTCATGGGGCGACAATCGAGATAGCTAGGGCTATCATTATGGTGTGGGAACCAAGGCGTCGCATTAAAGGATGCCTCGGTCTGTGTATACACGTGTGGCTGATGGCGAAAGGCGGCATGTCCCTTCAGTACTCGTTATACTTCAAGTTGGCTTCCACTTACCGTTCAATTTTGAGGTTGTTGCCTGCAAAATATCAAAATGAGTCGTCTTGTAAGCGACCAGATTCTCAGAGAAGTTCCAAAGTACCTTGCTCCTCGCTCCGAGCGTTCATACTCGTTAGACAAGGAGCAGGGGGCTACTGAACTGTCTGGCCCAATAAGCCCAGACATAGCTCACGTGCTTGGTACGTTTTCTCTAATCATGAGCGAGACACGTGCATTCTACAGTCCAGGTCAGAATACTGAAGCGGGCAACGGCCATATTATAAACTCCCTGATCTGAAGGGCAAGCAATTACTCCTCAGTAGTCTGGGGGCTGGAGAGATAGCGAGCTGGGGGCTTAGCACCCAGCGGGCAAGTGCTCAGCGAGCATGCTTACCATGCTCAGTAATGTAAGTAACGGTCATCCCGAACGTGGGCAGTTATCACCGAGAAACTTGCTTCCACATTCATGATTAGACCGTTGTGTTGGACGTGGCAATTAATATGCCCGCCATGCACGCTTTGACATTTTATGGGGAGTTATCCAGCTTCCATGAAGGCTATAAAAATCCCTCCTATCAAGGGAGGAAGGTACGTGATTTTTACCAAGGCTAAACTCTGTCAAAATATATACGCATTTGCTGGTTTACTGATTATCACACCGGAGTGCATTTGTAGGGAAAGCCCCTGCCTAGTTTACGTTTGTTTTGGAAGCTCTTTGACAGGTTTGGGCCTCAAGACAAAGATAGATTGAAAGCCAGATATCCATATATTCAAAACCTTGTGCGTCCTTGGATTATTTTGGACGTATCACTAGCAAAGCATGCCATGATTGGTCAACAAATGAAACCAAAAATAAGTTAGTAATGTTGTACAAATTCTCAAATCAAAATATATGCGCTATAGTAGTCAACGACTCAACATACAGATCTGAAACTTTTACGTGAATTTTAATTTCTCTCATTATGTTAAAACAAAACAATTTAAACAATAACAAAAATATCTTGAATAATGAATTAATATTTATAATTTTCACAATATTTGAAACAACAATTGAAAAATTCAACTAAAATTTTCAATTATTTTCTCTAAATTATTATATAAAAATATACATGTTTTATTCTATAAAATAAAAAAACTCCATTGCCGCCGTCCCATGGTCCACATCCCTCATTAACACCAGCACGACCTTCTACCTAGGTTTGAGATTTACAGGCGGCGAGGAGGAGGTGGTGTACGCACGAAAAAGGAAGACGAAGGTAAATGTCAAGTAATCTCAACTTGCTAACAAAAGACTCAAAAGCTGACTTGAAGCCTTGAACTGCTGATGGGAACCCAAAAGTGTAATAAATTTAGTTGGTTTTATGCTTATTTTAGAGCAAAACATTACACTTTTGGTTGGTTTTTGTGTTGATTATGATGTAGGTTCACGTGAAGGCGTAAAAGAGGAAAATCTTTGGATTCGGGCCAAGAAAATTCGGAAAATTCGAGGTCACATGGGCATGTGATGCCAAGTTTGAGTTGAACCAAGCATCGGGTTACGGGCAGATCTGGTAGACAATTAGACAATGCAGTTATTATTGTCTGAATTCAGTTCATGTATTAAATCAAAACATTAATGTGCAAGTAGTGGGAGGTTTTGAGAAGTTAGTGGTAGTTTTAAAACTACCAAATAGTGGAGTTAGTGGGAGGAGATAGTGTTATTTATGGATGTGTTCTCTGATGAGTCAAAAAGAGAGTCGGCCAAGGGAGTAAGATTTTCAGGCAGTAAGTGTTGAGAAAAAAGAAAACAGTGTGAAACAATTGTGAGAAAGAGTGGTGATCAACTTGTAATCTTCTTTGGGAGTTCTTAACTGCCGGAACAAAACATCTTATTATTTTTACGTAAGTGTTTTTATTAATTATGTTTATTAGCTAAGTAACTTTTTCCAACCAATGGGAGATTGAGTCTCGCCCTTTATTTCGTGAGATCTAATTGATCTAATTCTTGTGTGGGTTTTAAATATTTATTTGTTCTCCTGTTACGTAGGATGATTATTGTACTTAATTAATGTTTAATGGCCGAATGTTAATTAATATAATAATCTAAAGCTAGTTAACGCCGTTGATCCGTAATTGTCCCTGATTTAACAAAGTGGCAAGTAGTACACCTTTTAGGCATCACAAGCATAATCGGACCGCACTACGGTATGAATAATCGTTGTTACATGATATTGCTTCAATACACATGGCTTTGAATCGGGTCTCTCGCTCTTAATGCAACCGAAGTTATTAAATCTTACGAGCGTCTCTGGAGGTTGTAACTTCGGTTAGGACGATAATTAACGAGCCGCCTCTTAATTATCAATACGGTAAGGAGAGATTGAGTGTTGGGCGTTCGTCGACACTTTTAACCGGTTTATTTAAAATCCCATAAGGTATTTTTGCATCGATGACCGGGAAATAAAGTGCGAGATGAAATTGACTCATTGGCTGGGATTTAAATTTTATTGAGTTAAATTAATTGTTAATTTGCTAGCTTAATTAAAGTTGCTTATTTTTAGTTAATTAGTCTTTAAATTTATTTTCTAGTTAATTTAAAATCCAAATTGTGTTCTATCATTTCAATAAAATTCTAAAAGAAATAAATTCGGCGTTCCTGCTGGATACGATCCCGACTTACCTTATACTCGTTATTAGGAAGAAGGTGAATTATTTTGACGATTTGACATTCGTCAAATTTTGGCCTGTCGGGAACGGTTCTGATATATATTTCTTCGTTAGAATTTTATTGTTGTTTTGTTTCTTTTTATGCCTCGATCTTCTCGTACATGGAAATTGATTTTTGACCCGGAGATTGAGAAGACAGCTAGAAAATTAACAAAGCAAACCAAGCTAAGTCAACAAGCAAACATCTCTTAGGATCGAAGTCGACATTTGAGGCGGCTAGTTCAAGCGATTCAAGTGACGAAGAGCTGAAGAAGGAAGGTGAGCAAGTGAAGGGAACAAGAGGAAGTCTGAGTTGAGGAAGTTGCTCCCTTAGCCGAAATGGCGCATCCTCATCGAACTCTAAGAGAAATGGCTACACGGGACGTGAATCGGCCACCTCTTGGTATCACTTTTCCGAAGTGAATGCTCCATTTGAACTTAAACTATTACGATCCAATTGCTACCCAAGTTCCATGGATTGACGGGCGAAGATCCTCACAAACATTTGATGGCTTTTCATCTAGCATGTTCGAGTCAAAGACCGCAAGGAATGACTGAAGATAACATGAAATTGAGGGCTTTTCCTTTCACATTGGCGGATAAAGCAAAGGATTGGATGTTTGATTTACATCCGGGAGCGATCAGTACGTGGCCTGAGATGAAGAAAAAGTTTTTGGAGCGATTTTTTCCCCGCTTCACGAAAGCAAGAAATATTCGCAAAGACATTTGTGAATAAGGCAATTTGTGGGAGAAACTTTGTACGAATATTGGGAGCGATTTAAACAATTGTGCGAAGTTGTCCTCAAGACCAAATTCTCGACGATCGCTTGCTAATCCAATATTTTTATGAAGGTTTACTAATTGCAGATAGGAACATGATTGATGCCGCGAAAGGGGAGCTTTCATGAACAATACGCTGAGGAAGCCAAGCGGTTAATTAATGATATGGCTGAAAATGCTCAAGCTCAGAATTCGGGACACGGCAATCTGAGGTTCCAAGCAAAGTGAATGAGGTAAACGCTTCTTCTATTGATCGTAGACTTGACGTTTTAACTTACGTTGTGGAGAAATTTGTCTCGTGACAAATTGCAAGTGAAAGCATGCGGCATTTGTTCGAACGTGAGTCATCCGATGATATGTGTCCGACATTGCAAGAAGAACCCAAGGAATTGGTAAATGCCGTTGGTGGATTTCAAGGGCAAAGAACAAAGGAAGTATGACCCATACTCTAATAACTATAATCCGGTTGGCGCGATCATCCGAATTTGAGTTATGGCCCAAGAAATCTTTTTCACAAAGAAGCAGCAAGTTCGGCCTCCATTTCCTCCCTGCTCACCCGATTCACTGTTAATGCTCAGTGGACTTCACTCGAAACTTTGATCAAAAGTTTGGCGGATATCATGGCATAAAGAAGATCGGCAGCAAACAAAGGCTAGCATCAAGTCTTTGGAGGATCGATCTCTCACGCTTGGTCAGATCAATGAGCAAAATGGAAGTTAATCAAGGTAGATTACCATCTCAAGTTGAAAAAATCCAAGGGAGAATGCATGTGCAAGAATCTTAGGAGTGGTAAAGAGTTACTGGATTTGGAAAAAAGAAGAAAGAAGGTGAAACAAGCACCATAATGATGAGAGTGTACATATTTAAGGAGAAAGTTCAATAAAGGAAAAAGCGGAGAAGAAGTTCGTCTTTAAATTAAATGGTAATTTCTCCACCTTTTCCAGAAGATTGGCAAAGGAAAAGAAAGAGCAAGATGACAAGGCAATTTTGGATACCTTTAGCAAAGTAGAAATTAATATTCCTCTTTAGAGGCTATTAAGCAAGTGCCTAGGTATGCCAAGTTTCTTAAGGAGTTGTGCACGAAAAAAATGAAGTCGCGATGTGAGAAGGTGTTGGTAAGTGAGAATGTGTCGCCCATGATTCAACGAAATTACCTCGTAAATGCAAGGACCCGTGTATGTATACTATTCCTTGTATTATAGGTAATAAAAAGTTGAAAAAGCCATGCTTGATCTAGAGCGCCTATTAATGTCATGCCCTTATCCTGTATAAAGAGTTGAACTTAGGCCCATCATGAGATACAAGAGTAATCATACAATTGGTCGATAGGTCTAATTCTTATCCCGAGGGTGTGGTAGAAGATGTTTTAGTGAAAGTAAATGACTTAATTTTTCCTGGTGATTTCTATGTTATAGATATGGATGATTCATGTTCTCCTCATCCGTCTCTTATTCTCGTTAGGGAGACCATTCATGAAAACAAAGAAAAAACAAAAATTGATGTAGACAAGGAACCTTAACACTTGAATTTGATGGCAATGTGGTAACTTTTAATGTATTTGATGCCATGAAATATCCAAGTGATTCGAATCCGCTTTTTCATGTGAGTGTTATTGATTCAATCGCGGGATGAATTTGATTCTAATGTTCTTGATGACAAGTTGGAAGTGGTCCTTGTGAAAAGTTTGACCGATAAGGATGTACCGTTGCAAAACAATGTTGAAATGCAAGAGAGTATCATGGCTCTTTATTCCACATCCGGTTACATCAAAATCGATTTTTCAACTCTTCCATTACCAATGTCAAGTGAAAAATTCTTCCTTCTACAATTCAAGCACCTAAGTTAGAATTAAAGAAGTTACCCGAACACTTGAAATATGTCTACTTAGGTGAAAATGAAACTTTGCCGCTATTATTGCTAATAACTTGACCGAGTTGCAGTGAAGAAAAGTTGCTAAGAGTCTTGAGAGAGAACAAAGGAGCAATTGGTTGGACACTTGCGACATTAAGGGAATCACCCTTCAATGTGCATGCATCGTTTCATGTTAGAAGTCGATTCTAAGCCTGTTTCGAGATCCACAAATGAAATTGAATCCGCCCATGAAAGAAGTTGTTCTTAAGGAGATTTTGAAGCTTTTGGATTTAGGAATTATTTTTCCTATTTCGACAAAGACTTGGGTAAGTCCTGCTCATCTTGTTCCTAAGAAAAACAGTGTTTTACCTTTGGTGGAGAATGAAAAGAATGAATTAGTACCAATGAGGTTGCAAAATGGGTGGCGAATGTGCATAGACTTTCGAAGTTAAATGCCGCTACTCGTAAGGATCATTTTCCTCTCCATTCATTGATCGATGTTAGAAAGGTTGGTGTAAAAGGTATTTGCTTTTTAGATGGTTATTCGAAGTTACTATCGATTTTAGTTGCACTCGAAGATCAGAAAAACAACTTTCACGTGCCCATTCGGTACCTTTGCTTTTCGCCAGATGCTTTTGGTCTTTGTAATGCACCCGGTACATTCCAAAGATGTATGATGAGTATCTTTTCTCGATATGATTGAGCATTGCATAGAGATTTTTATGGATGATTTTACTTGTATGGTGATTCATTTGATCAATGCTTAGATAATTTATCTAAGGTCATGAAACGTTGCATGGATACTAACCTAGTTCTTAATTATGAGAAATGCCATTTTATGGTACAAGAGGGAATAGTGTTAGGTCATGTAGTTTTCGAAAGAGGAATTGAAGTGGACAAAGCAAAGGTTGATTTAATTGCTAAATTGTCGATCCCGCTAATGTGAAAGATATTCGTAGCGTGCTTGGTCATGTGGTTTTACAGCGATTTATTCAAGACTTTTCCAAGATAGCACAACCTTTAACAAGATTGCTTCAACAGATGTTCCTTTGAATTTGGAGAAGATTGCAAGAAGGCCTTTGATTTGTTGAAAGAGAAGTTGACTCGCCCCTATCATTCAACCACCAAAGTGGGATTCCTCGAACTCATGTGATGCAAGTCAATATGCAGAGGAGCAGCTCTTGACAAAGAGAAGGGAAGAAAAGTCATGTGATATATTATGCTTCGAAACTCTCAATGCAGCCCAATGCAATTACACCACATCGAAAAGGAGTTGTTGGCCATAGTCTTTGCATTTGAGAAGTTTAGATCTTATTTGTCGGGAGCAAAAGTGGTGGTGTTCTCGATCATGCAAAGCACTCAAGTACCTTTTGGCAAAGAAGGAGTCTAAGCCCTGATCGATCGATGGATTCTTCTCGTTGCAAGAATTTACATGGGAGATTAAGGATTGCAAGGGAAAGACAATTCGGTAGTAGTCGATCATTTGAGCAGATTGGTGCAAGAAGAGAGCTCATACCACTTCAAACGCTCCCTGATGAACATCTTTTTCTGGTGCAAGGTGTTAGGTAAGGAACCTTGGTATGGATATGGTTAATTTTGGTGATCGGAGTTTTTCCACAAGGAATGAATAGTTCAAAAAAAAGAATAAAATCGGTCGAATTCTATTCTAAATACTATATGGGATGAACCTTATCTTTCGGGCGATTGTTCTCGATCAAGTCATTCGTAGGTGTGTAGCCAATAATGACGAGATTCATTCCATATTAGTATACCGTCATAATTATGCTTGTGGAGGACATTTTGGTCCAAGACGAACAGAAGAAAGATTTTGATTGTGGATTTTATTGGGAAACTCTTTTCAAAGATGCCTATGTTTTTGTAAAAGTCCGTGATAGGTGCCAAAAGATTGGGAATTTAACTTCTGAGAGATGAAATGCCCCAAGTTCCAATTTTAATTTGTGAAATTTTTGATGTTTGGGGGATGGATTTCATGGGACCATTTCCAAGTTCTTTGGTAATCTATATATTTTGCTTACTGTAGATTATGTTTCCAAGGTAGTAAGCAAAGGCTACCCTGACTAACGATTCGAAAGTTGTTGTGAGTTTTCTCAGTTCTAACATATTCAGCAGAGTTTGGCATTCAAAGAGTCTGTTATTAGTGATCAAGTGGACTCATTTCAATCGCTTGAAAGCATTGATGCTCAAGTATGTACATCATAGAGTAGTAAACTACATATCATCCGCAAACAAATGGGCAGCCGAAATTTCAAACGAGAAATCAAAGGGATTTTGAAAAGATGATAAACCTAACCGAAGGATTGGAGTTCGAGATTGATGATGCACTTGGGCCTATCTACAAAGATACAAAACACCAATTGGTATGTCGCCATATCGGTTGGTGTTTGGCAAAATGTGTCTTCCTGCTATGCCGAACACAGAGCTTATCATAAAAGTGAAAGAGTGCAATATGGATCTTAAATGGCTGGTCTTGAAAGGAAGCCGCAACTACAAGAATTAGATGAGTTGCGATTGGAAGCCTATGATAAGGCGCGATT
>CM028379.1:129094193-129155455 GCA_013146195.2 Codonopsis lanceolata | reverse complement strand
GACATTAAGTTTGGGCGCCACCCTTATGAGTTTGGGCATGGCGCCTAAACCTCTAGTATGCCATGCCCAAACCTTGCTCCATTATTGTCCTGCTGTTTGATTTCTGTCCAAATCATCAATAAATCCTCCGTCTGATCAACAAGAAAGCCTACCAGATATTAAAAAGAGGCTATATGGCTCCAATTATATTTCTTCGCACAGGAAGAGGCGGCTGCCTCTTCCTCTACCCGCAAATCGCCAGAAAAGCCTCCTCAAAATTGAAGGTGTATTCTTTTTTAATTTATTTCTAAAAAGCAGTGTGCCATTACCCTTAGAAGTTTGGTATAGTTTATTTTTGCATGTATTTTGAGTGTGCATTTCATTTTATCATGCCATTTAAAATTATATTACATTTCATCCTTCATGTTTGTACAGATACTAATTACTACTTACAGAAAAAAAAAGAGAAGAATTTTTTTATGCATTCACATCAAAAAGAGCATCTCATTGTATATTCAGCATCGCATTTGCATCAAAATAAAATGATACATGCATCATTTCTTGCATTTATTAGTTAATAAGCAGTATTGGGAATGCACGAAAAAGAAATTTAAAATGCCATCTGCCATGAAAAAATAATATCTACTTGGCATTTCTTATATCCCTATACCATCAGCATGCATAAAATATCTGTTCCAGTACATAAAATATATCTGTTAAGTCATGTATATATCCGAAAATATGTCAGAAAAATGTGTTCAGAAAATTCTGCATTCCATTCTGAAAATTCCGCCATGTGAATATATGCCATATAAAAATATTTTCAGAGCTAAAACATGCATCATATAGCTTTATTTGCATTAACCTTATAAACTATGCATAGTAGAGTCAAATAGTAACTACTAGTTCAAATTGGGCATCGCAAAAATAAATTGTCCAAATTTCATGCATTATTACCAAATTTGCATCATTTTAGTCTATAAATCACATGTATAAATATCATAAGCTGCATATATATGCTCCAAAAGTCCAAAACAAATTTAAATTGAACAGATCTGAAAAATTGATCAAGTGGGTGGAAGAAAATCATACTCACATGGGAATCAGGGAGATTCGACACGTGCTTGTACCAGTCCCTCACCAAATTACCCCAGTCATGCTGTGAATAATAATAACCGACTTTGTTTCGAACTGTAGGAGGAGTTCCTTGTTTTTCTTACCGATTCCGGTTCATCTGGGCGCTTTCCTTTCTAGATCTAGAAGAAGAAGCCATCTACACAGAAAAACAAAAATTTTGGCGAAAGAAAATTGAGAAAAGGAAAGAAAATGAAGTTGAAGAAAAGCTCCTACCTTCATTCTCCCGTAGGTGATGAAAAAAAAAGAAGGGAGGAAAAGGTGATATTTTCACTTTTCCCCCTCCAAGCAAATCAACATCAAAGACTGTGTCCTTCAAGTTTCAAAGCCGCAGTGGTCCTGAAACTTAACGTAAAGTTAACAAAAGTGATTTTGTTAACCATATTTGATGATCTTTCACCCAAAAGACAAGAAAAGTTCATATCTCCCAAAGTCGCCTACTGCATTGCTGCTGTAAAAATCGAAAACTCAAGAAGAAAGGTAAATTCCTCTTCTTTTGAAAAAAAAATCAAGGAAAAAAAATCAAGAAAAAAAAATCAAAGAAAAAAATCAATCATCGAAAAAAAAATCAGAGAAAAGAAAAGTCAATCAAAAGGAAAAAGGTGATGAAAAAAAAACAGACCAAGGATCCCAAGCAGGGATGAACTACGACGGTATGATTCCCTGAAAAGGGATACGTAGGCAACCTACTTCGGTAGGCACGACCATCACAATAAAAAAAAAAGAAGAAAGAAAAAAGAAAGAATAAAATTCCCCAACAAGAGCGGCGGAATAGCCAATCACCGAATCAAGAAGTCAAAAGCAAACAGGTAAGAAAGGTAAGGAAGGTAAGATTTCTTATTTTTGCCTTCAGAAAATAAAAGAAATTTTTTCAAAAAAGTTTTTTTTCAAAAAAAAAAAAAGAAAAAAAGAGGAATATTAAAAAAAAAAAAAAAGAAAAGAAGAAGGAAAAGAAAATTCTTTATCGTGTCCAGTAGGTTTCGTTTAGTTGGATACAGTTTTTGAAAAATTTGAAGAAAGTTTTTTATCGTATTCGATGACAGGTATTGATCTGGCCGAGTACGCCAAAAATCAAGGTCCTCTTATTGTGTTTGGAAGAAAGGTATTTGACCAATTGCATTAATAATTTTGAGATTGATCTCTTAACATATTTCCACGGCGGATAGAGACCGGTTGAAATATGGTTTTCGAAATACACAAAAATCTTCATCCCGTATTTAACAACGGTTTTTGGACCGTAAAAATACAGCTTTTCGAAAAACATGAAAATCTTTTCTTCTTCGATTTGGTTGGTTGTTTCGGCTTAGGCCGAACTACGCTTGATCTAATTCCTTTTATTAAAGGATACGTAGGGCCTTACATTAGTAGATCCGACCATCGAGCATTTAATTTGCGTGATCCGCTTAAAATTACGATAACCTCGCTATAACCGACTAAAAATGTCTAGGATATGGAGGTTTGATAAAGTATTTCATTATAACTGTTGCCAGCTGCATATTTCTCCCTCGTTTTGAAATGAAACGAAATTGGAGAGTCTATTCTAATCAACGATGTTCGTCTACTCAGTAAGCTGCGGGTTACCCGTAGACTCCATCGTTGAGGGGCTCTGTAGACACCACAATTTTGTACCCCAGATACATGACATGACAAAAAATATCAAGAACTGTTAAATCATTAACAAATGTCAAGTTACAGGGTCAAAATTGCAAAAGGACAAAGCAGGATGCACAAAAAGACAAATTGCAGGGGGCCAAAGTGTAAAAAATGAGCCATGTTTGAGGTTTGGGCACCACCTACAGTGGTTTGGGTGTGGCGCCCAAACCCCTATGGTGGCACCCAAACCCCACTTTCCAAGCTAATCGCTCATCACCCATTTGCCGTAAAATGCAATTCATCAAACGCGGTGTACAACTCCCTAATGCACGGAGAGAAATCACAAAATTCCAACGATGTCCCAGCTCCTTCCTATAAATATCAGTGTCCGGCTCCTTCATTCAGCGCACAATTCATCCGTAAAATTTCTATGCGTCTCTGTTACGCTGAAGAAATAAATACCGATAGATAAATTTCTAAAGCCTCGAAACCCTGCCAAACCTCCGCCAAACACAAATCCAACCGGTAGAAGTGTTCCTTAGCCTCCGCCTAGGTATCCACCCTTTTTCCCTGGGCCCAAAAATCGTGGATGTGAGCAGCTTGCTCGCCTCGATTTAAAAGGCCAAAATAGCCGCAGTAAGTCGTTACTCGCCAAAATTGAGCCTTTTCCACCAAACAAACAGCCTTAAATAACATACCCCGCCCGATCCCGAGGCCGAAAAGTAACTTTCGAGCGCTTACGCCCAAATTCACAAAACACATAACTTCAACTGCACTAAAAAGACTCTCTCCCCAAGGGACAGAGCGAGCACACCCCTATGCCGTTTGTAAGCTTTTATTATTAAAGTCTTTTAATTTTATGTAATAGTATTATTTCCAGTCCGGCCCAATGTAAATATATAAGCAGCGCCCGGATTTTATTAGGAAATAGTACTAAATGTAGTCGTTATTATGGCAAAATGTTTTTAGATAAGTTTGTATTTATTTATTCAATAAAGTATTTATTATTTCCGGTCCGGTTCAATATCAAAATATAAGCAGTTATGCTGCCCGGATTTTATTAGGAAATAATACTAAAAAGAGCCGTTATAATGGCCAAATATTTTTAAATGTGTCTGTAATTATTGGAAAGAGACGGCACTACCGCGAGTCCAGAATAATGTGGCCACGAATGTATCTCTGCTTAATTTTTCCTTGTCAAAATAAGACCTTATTTATTTGTTAAGTAAATGTGACAATAAGCATACTTCAACCAAAAACGCTGAGATCGAAGGGCGAAGCGGGTGCCTAGCACCTTCCCAACTCGTAACTTAGCCTCCGAACCCGCTTTCTAAAATCTCTCGGTTTTTCTTTTCGGTTTTCCTTTATTTTTGCCTTAAAATAAAGGTGGCGACTCTAAAACATTTTGGATCCAAGTGGGGCCTCGCAACATCTTTCTTTGCACTTTCAATGCTCTCCCTAAACAAGGGAGAATGGGAATGGAAAGGTGATGTATTCCTATGTCCCCCGCATCCCCTAAACAAGGGATAACTTGACGAGAAACCCAAAGCACTCATAGTGATCCAAAATAGGCCATAAGGCTATTTTCATAAAATTCATAGTGGGGACGCCGCAATATTCTTCTTGCACTTCTCTATTTTCCCCGAAAGATAAAGGGGAGAATGGGAATGGAAGAGTAATGCATTCTCATATCCCCGTTATCCACGAAATAAGGGATAACTTGACATGGAAAACCATAAGTTCTCATATTGGATACAAAATTCACTCAAGGCAACCGAGGCACATTCCAACGTGCTAATATAGACAAAGACTCCTCTCGCACTTTGGATTTCGCTCTTCCCTAAACAAGGGAGGGTGGAACGAGAGCAGTGGTGTCCCGCATCCGCACGTACGCGCACCCCTATCCAAGGGTGCGCGGGGCGCGGGAGCACATCCCGGGAACCTCACAATATCCATATCATGTTATATGTGTTTACTTTCTAGCACTTATGTGAAAAACAATGTGCTATGTGGTTTATATGAGATTATAGGGTTTGATGACTTGGTACATGTTTTATTATTGGTATAGTATTATGATGCCATGATTTATATATGCTTGAGTATTATGTCATGCCATATAGTTTCATATAGTAGCTTACTGGGTCTTTATGACTCATCTTATGTGTTTGTTTTTCTTAGTGTGTGCAGTAAGCTCGTTAGTACGTGTTGCGGCTGCGGGTTCGTGATTGTTAGCAGGTGGTCTTCTGGGCAATAGCTTGGAGTTATTATTATTTTTATTTCTCATTCTTGTGAGACATGGATACAAAGTTATGTAAACTTTACTTAGGTAGACGTTATATTTTTTCTATTGTTTTATTCTTGTGCATTGAAGTTTTGTCAAGAGATAGGTGTCTCTTAGCCTTGCATTCCTTTATTTAGAATCGATGGTCAGGGTTCCACTTATATATTGCTTCCGCAGATGTTGGTTTTTATTTTCCTGTATTGCTGTTAAGGCTTTAACTTTCTATTTAGAGCTTGTTAGCTCAATTGTTGACTCACGTTATTATGCTTAGCAGGTGTTTGTCCGTCTTTGTAGATTGTTCTTACAGTGCGACCTTGGGATTTCGTATGGAGATTCGGGTCGGGTCGTGACAGTTGGTATCAGAGCTATAGGTTTACTATTCATCAAGATAGGTTCCTTGGCCTAGTTTGGGTTGGGTTTATTGTTGAGTTATTAATGATGGTTGTTCTTTGTAGGCGTAATAATGTTAGGAACTTGGCGCGGGGCTAGTTCTAGTAGACCTTGCTCGAGTACATTTCGTGGCGACGAGAGAGCGGAGGATGTGAATGAACTACGTATGACTCCTCAGTTGAGATTTGGACAGGGAGACAATACCACTCTTCTTGAGAGATTCTTGAAGATGAAACTTGAAGGTTTCAATGGAGATCTAGATGCTGCTAAAGCAGAGTTTTGGTTAGAAGACATAGAGAAAATGTTTGTAGTCTTGATTTTTACTACCAAGGAGATAATTGCCTTGGCAGTGTATAAATTGAGTGGTGCAGCCAAGCATTGGTTGTATGTACTACGAGATAGCTGGAGACATCATGGTGTGCCTCGAGTGTGGGAGAACTAATGAGGGAGTTCATGGCATAGTTTATCCTTACAATAGTTTGGGAGAGAAGAGAAATAAAATTCATTGCATTAGAAAAAGGAGACATGATCGTGGCTCAGTATTCAGCAAAGTTAACAGAGTTGGCCCGTTACTGTGGTTACTTAGTAGCAGATAAGGCTAGGAAGACTGAACGATTTGTGAAAGGCCTAAGGATGAAATATCGTACGCAGCTTGTCCCATTACAACTTGAAAATTACCGAGGAGCTATGAATCGTGCGTATGCGATGAAATTAGATATCAAGGAGTATGCTTAAAAGAGAACCTCGAAGACGGTTAGAATTGATGATGATAGTAGAGGGCAGTTAGAACCTTAGACAATTAGTCAAGGAAACTCGTGTTCTAGTAGACGGAGTAATGCTTCTACCTCAAGTTTGAGGCGACGAGGTGATTAGTTATTATGTAACTTTTGTACGAGAACTGGACCCACTAAGAATAGGTTTTTGGGTAAATCAGGAAAGTGCTTTGCTTGTGGCGGCGATCATGTTCAGAAGAATTTCTCGAGGATGAGAGTTAACCGGTCTAGGGGTGCTAGTCAGCAATCTAGTTGTTCCAAGAGAGATGGTGATAGTTTGCCTAAAGTTTGAGGTTGTGTGCGCATGGCAGTTGGCGATTGTGGAGTTTTGAGACCTACCCGAGATAGGAAGGTATTCTCTTGTGTGTGTGTGTATATATATATATATATATATATATATATATATATATATATATATATATATATATATATATATATATATATACACACACACATACATACATTACATGGTGTATTGAGACTTATTGGTTTGTTGTTTGATCGAGGGTAATACCCCGATATGAGATTGGTTTGTTATATTTTTTGATTTGTGATATGCCGATAGGTAATCACAAGTGGTATATAAGTTCTTTGTTTGGTCTATATATATGTGTGTGTGTGTGTGTGTGTGTATGAGGCATGAAATGTATGATGATGTAGGTTTTGTATTGTACTTGTATACTCTGTAGAGTTACGTGTAATGTGATGAATAATATAATTATATATTATTAAACGGTTATTATGCATGTAGGATACACTTAATTAGTACGAAGGATGAGCATTTTGATATTGAGGTTGACTATGGTTGTTACGGATGAGTATGTCGTTTTACCGCGAGTATTAAGGTTTTAATGTTGAGAGAGGACGTGTAGTGTACGTGTTGGTTGTAAGTTGGTTTTGAGTTAAGAAAGGATAAGTCTTATCGAGTATAGACGTTACAAGTATTAGTAGACGTGTTGACTCCTTGTGATTGCTAGTATATTGTTATTGGTTAAGTGTACTAGGTACACAGGTTTTGTTATGGTTTTGACTGTGGATTTCCAAGGTAATAGACCTTGTTATTTAGTATGATCACAGTTGTTTATGTATTCGTAGTAAGAATAACTTATTTGGTTCCTTTGCATAGTAAATTCTTTATTGCCATTGCATACTAATTATTTCTTGTTCATTCATTGCATTATTGTACAAGACTGTTTTGGAGGATGCTTAAATTTTTTATCGATAAACTTTTGCATCCTTATGACGGAAGCTTTTGAAGCTAATTAAGTAGGTACCTGTAGACACCCCAATTTCGTACCCCTGGTATGTGACTCTGACATAAGGTATCAAGAACTGTCAAAACTTAACAAATGTCAAGTTACATGAGTTAAAAATGCGAAAGGCAAAGCAGGATGCGCGAAACAGTGAACTGCGAGGGGTGAAAGTACGCAAAAAACAAACTTAAATAGTTACATGGGTGCCGCACCAAGTACCTTGGTGCCACCACATGGAGCTGCTGGTGCTGCACCAAGGAGTCCCTTGGCCGCACCATGTATTTTACTGTAGCTCTCTCTCAGTAAACGAAAGGTGCAAACCTTGAAGCTCAGTGTACAACTCAATGAAGCGGCTGGAAGAAACTCAGAAATTCCCACCGAGTCCCTGCTCTTCAACTATAAATAGGAGACACCGGCACCTCATTTCAGTTGCTCAGTGTTCGCGAGATAAAAGTCGCAACGAAACTCTCTCCGTTATTTCACCGAAAATATTAGTACGAGAGGTGTGAGATAGGTGAGTGGAAGCCCCTAATGTAACAGGCCGACCCGGACTCCAATGCAAAATCCCAAGGTCGTGCCGTCAAGACAAGCTAAAAGATGGACAAGCACCTGCTAAGCATAATGGTGTGAGTCAAGAGTTGAGCCATCAAGCTTAAAACAGGAATGTAAGGCCATAACGGTGATACAGAATAATAAAAATCAGCACCTGCGGAAGCGAATCATAAGTGGGTCCAAAGCCTATAATTAAAACTAAGGAATTCAAGGCCGAGAGGTCTATCTCTCAAAAATCTACGACGCCGCGTGGACGCAACATTGCGCACGGACAACAAACCATCGGCAACCAAAGGCCGGCAAATGAACAAGAACCCAACCTGATAAACAACCACTCGACGGTTAAGACATGCCGGAGGGACAAATCAGCTAAAAGGATAAGAGATTGAAATACTAACAACTAAACCAAGGTCTCACGACTAAATTATCGAAGATAGAAACGACCATAACACAATACTAGAATACGCGAGCAAAAACCTTGCTCGGTAAGACGACAGAATAACTTCTAAATAAATACAATAGCTCGACCAAACAAGTCGGCTCCCAAAAATAAACGACAATAAAATACTAACATAACTACCCAAGTAAAGTTTATATAAATTTACATCCGTATCTCACAAGATAATAAATAAAATAATAATAATAACTCCAAGCTATTGCCGGAAGACCACCTCGCTATCCAACAAGCACCGGCGCGCACGCCGCACTAACGAGCTATCGCAAAAACTAAGGAAAACAAACACACGAAATGAGTCATAATGACCCAGTAAGTTACTAAATGCAATTGTATGGCATAGCATGACGTGGCATGGCATAATGCACAAGCATGTATAAAATCAAGGCATCTTAATAGTATACCAACAATAAACTTGTATTAAGTCATCAAGTAACATAAACTTCATAAACCACTTAGCACATTATCTTTCATATAAGTGCTTATAGTAATCCACATAAGGGATAGAGAAGATACCCAAATAGTGCCGTTGTGCTGCTCCTGCAATACACATTAATAACCGGGTTGTACCATCGATGCTCGTGATTACATCGACATACTGAGCGGCTACACCGCAAGGGCAGCCCTTTCTCAGTCTAGCTTAGCATAATCCACTCGCTCTATTCGTTACGAGATGGGCTAACTTCCCCACTGGGGCCAACAGTGGAGGGTGTATGAGGTCCTAGGTACGACGATCCATAGCGAATACGAATCTTATGATTCGTATAGGCGATGTATCGTCCTACCCTGACATAAAAATCAATCCAAATATTGCCAGCTGGACTTACATGCAATGCACAAGTAGATATTTACTCGCATGCTCAAACAAGAACCAAGACCGACCATAGCGGACTTATCAAATCAAGCAGGACATAAAGCTCTACACACCAATTTAACAACGCACATATTTGCACAAACTTAACAAATCCAACTAACTTATAAGTTTAGTCAAAGAACCACATAATGAGGTACTCATAATCCTCAAGTCATCACCCAATCAAAAGTAGCATATAAGCTCAAGAAATCACAACATGAGGTCTACCATAGTCCTCTTCTCGGGATTAAACCAAAGACTATTATTTTAGTCTAAGAACAATCATAAATCAAGACTTAGCATTTTAGCTTCACTTAAAGGTACACCGGACTCAACCATAGTCCCAATCATCATATATATACTCGACATTCTCAAAACCAATCTCAAGGGTACCAAAACTATTCCGTAGTCATATCCTCGCAAGTGCTTTGATGTGCACGCGACCAAATTCCCTAAGAGAGAACTCATTCAAATAATCATTTCTTAAAGTAATACGAGATCATAGGTTGGTCTTTAATGCTCCGTGCCCTAACGAGCACGCTCTAAATAAATCCCCAATAAGCCTCTATATCGTGGGTGTCACAAATGGGACACAATTCGAGATGCTCGGGTACTCACAATCAAAACCAACCAAACCCAAACATCGTAGGATTCCAACCTAAGGCTCACTAACATCTTATTGAACCTATAACGACTCCATTGAGTCTTAATATCGCATTTCATTAAATACATATTTCATAAATCCCAAAATTAACACATCATTCAAGTTTATAGAAATTCTCCCAAAAATAATCCGGGCTTGTTTTCCAAGCCTAAAAATCCAAGAACTCATCATAATCATAGTTAAATGAAACCCAAATGTTGTAGGATTTCAACCCAAGTTTACTAACACATTATTGAGCTTATAATGACTCCGTTGAGTCTTACTATTAAGTTTCATTATTTACACATTCCATAAATCCCAACATTATCATCCTCTTCACTTTATAACAATTTCCAAAATAATTTGGACTTGATTCCCAAGCCCTAAAATTCATAAAAATCTTAACAAAGGGATAACTCATTTCTCCCAACACACAATATCATTCAAAACATCCTACTCATGGCATTAGCAAGTTCATACCTTTGAAAATTCACAAAATAGGCATACATGGCATATCAAATGTTCATTGCCCACAAATAGCACATAGGTTGTTTTCCTTAGGGACAATGAACCAAAATCAAAAGAAAGTAACTTACCTAGCTCGGATGAAAACTCCAAAGAACGCAAATCCGATCGGTGAACTTGTTCTACTCGTCGAGGGCTTCAAGATTCCGAAGTTTGAAGGCAATCAGACGGTTGGATCGTCTTGGATTGAAGAAAGAATGAAGCTAGGGCTCAAAAATCTCCAAGACCCTTTCTCTCTCTAATACGTATGGAAGAAGAGAAGAAATGAAGAGGATTTTCTGAAAATTGCAAAGGGATTTGGCTTTTATACCTCCACAAACCAAGAGGGCAAAATAGGGAATTCCTTGGTACAATTAGTAGAGATTAGGATTAATCACTCACTAATCTAACCTTAATTAACTTCCAACTAATGTTAGGACATGTTTAGGGCTAAGTATGGGAGGTTAGGAAGGGTTTAGAGGGGGTTTAATGAGGGTAGGATAGGCATTTCTCGTCAAAACACAAAACAGGGCAAAACAGGATCGAGGCACCTTGCGGTCCCAAGGTCCCCTATAGCTTGCGACCGCAAGATCTCCAGCCTCTCTAGGTGACTTCTTCCATTGACCTTGCGGGGGCAAGGCCATTCCACCTTGGGAGGGCAAGCCCGGCAGACCGAAATGGCTCAAAATTCAACCGAAAAGACCCCCAAACACTTAACCAAACCTAACAAGGTTCAAAACTCATCCAAAGTAGGTCTAGAACTCCCTTAGAACACTCACAAATAACCCCCGAAACAACTCCCGAAACAACTCAGAGCGAAACCGGGAAGAGGTGCAACAACGTGCAACCGGAACGACGAATGAACTAGCAATTGAACGTGCATCGAAAGGAGACTTTTAAGGCACGTATAAAGGATAATGAAGAAGTTTGAATACTTCTAGAAAGTTGAATAACAACTAGGGAAATAAGAATCCCAAAGGAGAGATGATTACACGGCTCGATCCTCGAACTACGCGATAGAGACGAACACTATCTCCAAAGCTTCCAAATCATCGATAGACTTAAGGAACACCTCCAACTTGAAGTCTAATACATCTAAACATGTTAATCAATCATCATATAAAGGTCTAGGACCAAACCGAGGTCACGAACACAAAATGCAAGCAAACTCTCAATCTCGTCGCATTCCGACTATCGTCGAGTCACGACTTGTGACTTTAGCAAGTCAACAACTATATGGCATCTCTTAATAGTGTTTTGGTCTTAATGTGGTCTCTCATACATATCTAGACCCTTTAGCAAACCGAACATACAATCGACAAAGGAAGAAGTGCAAGTATGGCACGCAAACCGAGCTAACAAAGGAGCGGGGTGTTACACCTAAAGTCTCCAAACCCAGTCCAAACTCCGCCAAATTAAATATCCATAGGTTATAAGTGATCCCTAGCCTAGTTGTTAGGCATCCACCTCACTTCCCCGGCCCAAAAATCTCAAAGTAAGCCGTTACTCTGCCCGAGTAATGAGCTGAAAAACCAAAAAACTAAGCCGTGGCTCCGCCCAACCAAAAAGGCCAAAACATACCAAAATAAGCTGTCACTCTGCCCGAGTTGACAAGCCAAAATTCTCCGAAATAAGCAGTCACCCTGCCCAAATCAAAACAACAACCACACAACAAACGACAAAAAAGACTCTCTCTCTCTCCCTGAATGAGAGAGCGAGCACACCACCGCTCTAAAAGGTAAAGCCTTTAAGGGCGTTATTTATTGTATTTATTTACTTTTCTGTCTATTTATTATTTAAATCCGGCACAATGTAGCCAATATAAGCCGTTGTGCTGCCCGGATTAGAAAATGAAATATTATGCAATAAAGCCGTTATAATGGCCAAATATTCTTAAATATGTCTGTAATTATTGTAAGGAAATGGTTGCAAGTTCGTAAATAATGTAGCCACGGATGTATTTGTTTTAATTTCCTGTCTTTTAATACTTTATTTATTTGCTAAATAAATATATCAATAAGCATACTTCAGCCAAAAACCACTTTTGAGACCGAAAGGACGAGTTGGGTGCCTAGCAACTTCCCAACTCGTAACTTAGCATCCGAACCCGTTTTCTTTTTCTCTGGTTTATTTTTCTTTTCTTTGGTTTTGCTTTATTTGCCTTAAAATAAAGATGGCGACTCTAAAACTTTCAGATTCAATGGGGCCTCGCAACACTCCTTCTTTGCACTTTTCCGTTCTCCCCTAAGAAAGGAAGAATGAGAATGGAAGGGTGATGTATTCCCATATCCTGATATCCCCTAAAAAAGGGATAACTTGATGCGGGAAACTAGAAACTTCCATAGCGATCTGAACGGGCCATAAGGCTATTTTTAATAAAATCCATAATGGGGGCGTCGCAAAATCCTTTTTTGCACTTTTCCGTTTTCCCCTAAAAAAGGGAAAATGGGAATGAAAGGGTAATGTATTCCCATATCCTGGTATCCCCTAAAAAAGGGATAACTTGATGCGGGAAACCATAAGTTCCCATATTGGATTCAAAATCCACTAAAGGCAACCGAGACACATTCCAACGTGCTAACATAGACACTCCTCTCGCACTTTTGATTTCGTCTTCCCCTAAACAAGGGAGGGTGGAACGAGAGCAGTGGTGTCACTGCATCCACACGTACGCGTACCCCTATCAAAGGGCGCACGGGGCGCGGGAGCACACCCCGGGAACCTCACAGTGGCAACTCTGCTGGGGGAGTTATTTTATTTTAAATAAAATGGAGGGCTAGACTCATAAAATAAATTTTTTTTTTGTTTTTATTTGTTTCTGGTTGCAGTATGCTTGTTATATTAATTTACGCTTTTGAATATAGTGTTCCTATACATCCGTGTCTATATACTGTTACAGGTGTGTTTAAGAATAAAAAAAAATCCGCAAAGTCAAAAAAAATATATTATATATGCTACAATAAAATTCCGGGCAGCACAACAAGAGAGCCGGAGCTTTATTTTACTTCTGGCTCTATATTATTATTTCTTTCAGTTTATTTTCCTTTTCATTTTATTCTGTACATTTATACATATCTGCATTCATTCTGTCATTTTATTTTGGGGACATAGGACCAAAATTTGTAATTAATAGGAATAGATAGTTTCCCCACTTTTCTTTATATTTCTTAAATTGGTGTGCTTGCTTGCTTGCGCTAAAAAATAAAAAGCCGAGAAAATCCACACATAACAGCAAGACAGGCCATATCTGCTTTATTTTTCTGTTTATATATTTGTAAATAAATAAAGACTTTACTGCTTTTTAGATACCACACACACGTGCACGCATATAGATATATTTCGATCTGTTACCCTACACCATGACCATCCTACCCCCTACATAAGCCAATGTTAGAATGCATATAGTTTCTCAGGACACTTCACGGACCGACCGGTTTTTGCATCTCTGGGTTATGAGCCAGCCCCTGTAAAAAAAAATCAAAAAAAAAAATACATATGTAAAAAAAAAAAATTCATCAAAAAAAATGCGCAAGTTCAAAAAAAAAAATATAATAAGTGCGCACAAAAAAATATAAATAACAAACATGGGCTGATTTATAATTCTCAGATGCTCGACCTAGACCATTTCGGATGGTGGATCCTGGAAAGAGTATAGGCCCTTCGCCTGGGACCAGTCCAGTCCTGGGAGTCGAAAGGCAGGTGGAATACGTTGGTCCTATACTCTAGAGAAAGAATCCACTGTTCCAAGAAAAGTCTTGAGACTGTCAAAATAAAGCGGGTGCTTATCCGATCAATTGTAGGGAACAAAAAAAAAATATATATATATACTAATAAAAGGCACGCCAGACTCCAAGCCTGCATAACCTTCCTCGATACCTCCAAAACCCCATTTTCCTCAGAAACCTGGCCCGAATTTGGAAAGGCGAGATAATACCGGGCCGGTTGATACAGAAAGTAGTGCGTAACTCGATCGAGGGTATCGCCGATCGACAGGGACAAAATTAGTTCAGAGGGTACAGATTCGAGCGGTATGGCAGCAGAAAATGAACAGTCAGCTCTGGGAACAGATTCAGGGGCTCCAGGGTATGTTCCGTCTCCGACAATGCTGGAATGGCTTGACCAAAAGTTGGGTGCAGCAATGAGTCAAATGGCTAGTCTGGTACAAAGCTTAAAATCCAGTGGTGAGGTGAACTCTTCCCCTACTATCCCCCAAGAAGCATCCACATCTCAGGTGCCTCCAAACCCAACTCCTCAGCCAAACACTAACCCACTAAATACTACCTCTACCACAAATCCCAATCCTCCACCAAGTCCCTACTACCCAAATATCTATCCTTACTCATCCTATCCACCATATCCTCCCCCAAATACCCAGAATCCAAACGACCTTCCTTTTCCTATAATCAACCCACTCCTAAATAGCCCACATATGGACCCAAAAAGCTTTTACCCACCAGGCCAAGTTACCACATACTTACCTCCTAATGATCCTGGTCGCCCGGTCGAAACCGTCAATAACCCGCCTACCCAAAACCCACCAACCCAAAATACCTACACTATCCAAAATCCATCAACCCAGGATCTCTATCCAACCCAATACCCATATCCAACCCAAAGTCCTTATAATGCCCAACATCCATATCCAATCCAGAATCCATATACTACCCAAAATCCCTACCAAAACCTTCAACTAGCAGAAAATAACCCAGCCTTCCCAAATCCAGCCAGTATATACCAAAAGCCAACTCCCCCAACCACCAATATGGAGGCCGTCATGGAAAATATGAAGGCCATGATGCTTAAACTTCTCAATAAATGGGAATTTTCTACGCGGGCCCTAACATTGCAACCATCAGCAATACTTCCCTCAAAGTTCAAAATGCCCGACATAGAAAAGTTCGACGGGACTGGATGCCCTATATCCCATTTGAAGTCTTATTCCACCAGCATGCAGTCAAGGGGAACTAGCTTTGAGGCTATGGCTTCCAATTTTCACCTCACCCTGATAGGAGCTACCAAACAATGGTTAATGTTGTCTAACAAATAATAGCATTCATGAATACCGGGACCAGATAGAAGCGAAGTTGCCTTGAAAGATACAAAGATAACACTAGTCCCGAAAATAGAAGGGACCTTGAATCGTGCACCCAACGGAAAAGGAAACCTCGCGCCGAGTTTGCGCTAGGTGGAAGAGGAAGGCACGCACTGACCTTTGCACTGATCCAAACGAGTCATGCCGAATGTTCATCAAAAATCTCCAGCCCATTTACTTGGAACATATGCGGTACCTCCCCTATACCAACTTCAAAGAAATAGTGGAGATATGAGCCCGTATTGATGATGATATACGGACTGGCCAACTAAAAACCAATACGTCTCCTAGCTCTTTTCGTTACTCCAAAGGAAAGACAGCCGCACCACCTCCAGCCGTCAATATGGTAGGGAATGCCTCAACCCCATTTCCTACCCAAAATTATAGCTCTGTTCCATGGTATTATGGGTCGGACAGTCTGTCAATACAGTAGGAGCAAATGATGGCCCGACCGTAAATTTCGAAATCGTAATAGGTAAACCGACATTATGATGAACGCAAGCTCCCTACCGCAGTGATATGCAGGGCTAATGGCACAGGGAGTGCTGAAGCCATTGGAGAATTATAAGCCACCTAACCCCCTGCCCAAGACTTGGAACCATGCCCAGTACTGTGAATACCATCGCTCCAGTGGTCACCTCACCGATAAATGTTACACCCTCAAAAATGCTATCCAGGACCTTATAGATGATAAAGTTATTGAAAAACCTCCACCCAGACCAAATGTAGTCAATAACCCTCTACCTCAAATCAATATGATTGAGGTTGATGAAAACCCTTTTGTGCCCAAGATTGAAATAAATAAACATCCACTTCCATATATCCTTATTCATATTCCTCCACCCTTATCCATAAAAGAGCCTAGCTGTAATATGCTCTCTTGGGACACCATCCTTGGTAGCCAAAACACCTGTAACATTGAAAAAGCCACTTGGGTTGGTGGAGATGTTAGCCACCTTACCCGATCTGGCCGAGCTTACCAGCCAAACCCTGAAAGAGGTGACCACTCTGGAAAAGATCAAGTAACAGATACTGGGGCTAAAACGGTGGAAGATCCTTTATTAGCTCAGATGAAGAAAACTCAGGCCAACATTTCCATCTGGGGCTTACTGTGTGCTTCTAAGACCCACCGTGATACACTGGCTAAGTCACTAAGCCAGGCAGTCGTTCCTATTGAAACCTCCCCTAATGAGCTTACTTAGATGATCGGGAACATTCATTTCGGGAACGTAATAATGTTTACTGATCTAGACCTGCCAAGGGAAGGAACTTACCACATTGATGCTCTTCATATCACTGTGGGAATTTTTGAGAAACGGGTTCCCCGAGTTTTGATAGATAATGGATCTTCACTGAATGTATGTCCTGCTAGTACATTAGCCAAGCTGGGGATAAAGATATCAGAACTCACTCCTTCCTCGCAGACAGTTAAGGCATACGACAACACCAGTCGATGTGTCTTGGGGGTGGTCACTTTAATGTTAACCATTGGGCCTTTGAACATGCCAGTTGAGTTCCAAGTCCTGGATATACCAGCCACCTTTAGCCTGTTGTTGGGATGCCCTTGGATTCATGGGGTAAAGAGGGTAGCCTCTTCATTACACCAGCGTGTCAAATTCATCCACGATGACCACATAGTAATTATTCTGGCCGACAAGATCGTGGAAAATAAGGAAAGCGAGGATATCCCAATCCTTGAGATAGAACATGAGGACACTGGTATTTTTCTTAGTGGCTTTGAGGTTATCCCACAAGTTGTGGTCAACACCATTGAATATGACCGAGAAACTGACATCATTGGAAAGAAAGTCACTTCCCTAGGAAACATGGTCCCTTTAAACATGTTCCGAAAAATGAAATATATGTCTGGTCTAGGTCTCGGTAAATCGCAAGGACTAGTTAATTTAGTCCAAGATGAACTTAAGGAATGTATCCCTCCTTTCGGTCTAGGATACACGCCTACTCAGTGAAGTAGCCGCTCATGAAACAAAAACGTGAGAAAAGAAAGGCGTAAAAGAAAGGCGTCCTTATGAATATCCCCCTCTCCAACCCTATAGAAAAACCTTAAATGGTTACTTTGTACGTAAGGGGGAAACTGAAGCCTATCTCATGTTTCCTAAACCCTGGATAGACCAGAATGAGAAAAGGTGCCTTGGTTGGGAAGTCTTTGATGATGTCAGTATTCTCTCAGATAGTATGGAATAGGTTACCCTAGAGCCCCGTAGTACCGCTTATAAGACTGTCACCATTGAAAATACTTGGTCTATAGACCAAGATGATTATGCTTTGGCCTGCTAGATGATGACGGTCTAGAGATAGCTTTACGGGTATGATAGAGGCAGGCGGCGATTATGAAAATCTCTCTGCGAGTTCGAGTCTATTTCTAATAAGCCCCTGCGGGTGGTACACCACGACCGGTCCGCTCACGGCACCCGCAGACTTGATAGGCGCTTAGATATACTATCCCCACTCCTTTCCTAGCTTTACGGATTGGTCATCTACCAATCCGCTACCTATAGTTGAGGATCTCAAACCCGGGTCCTCAACAATGTAATAACCCCTGTGCAGTATGCTTTTAATAATAATATAAATGTCTTTGCTTTTTCCTTAGTTGCACCTACTTTAAAAGCCGCATTAAATAATAATAATTATGATAATGAGTCATTTAATAAAATGGACCCAAAAGATAAAAATTATCGCTTGAGCTTGCAAAGTCGGTTGAGTACCGAGAGCAGAGCCATTCATCGGCGACATCGAAGACTTGTCCACTATCAACCCTTTGAAATTTGGACAATGAAGTCAAAGAAATCGAGAATCGAATCGCCGCTACCTCCAAGGTCCAGAAAGAAAGGCACTCATTGATCTCCTCAAAGAATTCGTAGACATCTTTGCTGGTCCTACGAAGATATGCCCGGCCTAGATCCAGCTATAGTCGAGCACCGGATTCCCACATATCCAGGATGCTCGCCCGATCAAACAAGCTCCGCCGCATCAAGCGAGAATGGTCACTTGCAAGTCAAAGAAGAAATCATGAAACAAATTGCGTGTCAAGTTCATTCGGGTAGTTGAATACCCGACCTGGCTGTCCAATATAGTGACCGTTCCCAAGCCCAATGGGAAAGTCGAACTGTAGACTTCGCGACCTCAACAAAGCGTCGCCCAAAGATGATTTCCCCCCCAATATTGATATTATGGTAGATGCCGTCGCGCTCACAAAGTCCGATCCTTCGTCGACAAAGATGCATCTTTGGGCTACAACCAAATCAAAATGACGGCGAAGACCGGAGAAGACCTCATTCACTACTCCTTGGGGGAGTTATTGTTACACTGTCATGCCATTCGGATTGAAGAATACCGGAGCCACTTATCAGAGGGCTGCCACCACCCTCTTCCACAACATGATCCATAAAGAGATGGAGGTCTATGTTGATGATATGATCGTGCATTCTAGCGACGCCTACGGTGCACACATTAAAGATTTTCGGAAGTTCTTCGAAAGACTCAGAACGCACCAGATGAAGCTCAACCCCACCAAATGTACATTCGGGGTTACCAGAGGTAAAGTCCTGGGATTCTTAGTAACTGAGCAAGGCATCGAGATCGAGCCAGCAAAGATCAAAGCCATCCTAGAAATGCCACAGCCAAAAACTCCCACCGAAGTCAAAGGCTTCCTAGGCCGGTTGCAGTACATCAGCCGTTTCATTAGACAGCTGACTACCACCTGTGAACCCCTCTTTAAACTCCTAAAAAAGAATAATGACCAAGTCTGGGACGCAAAGTGCCAGCTAGCCTTCGAGAAAATAAAAGCCTATCTTACTAATCCCCCTGTGCTAGTTCCACCTCATATACATAAACCTCTCCTCATATACTTAACCGTCACAGACACATCAGTAGGGGCTATGCTCGCCTAAGAGAAAGAAGATTCCTACATTGAAAATGCCATATACTTCATAAGTAGGAAGCTACAAGGAAGCGAGCTAAACTATTCGCGCTTGAAAAAAGCTGCACCGGCCTAGTCGGGCCACGGAGGCTCAAAACCTATCTCCAGGGAATATCCATCAAGATCATATCCAGGATGGACCCCATCAAATATATCTTCGGTAAACCATCACTATCCAGCCGACTGGCCAAGTGGTCCTTTCTTCTTAATGAGTTTGACATAACTTATGTCACACTCAAGTCTATCAAAGGGAGCGTCATTGCAGACCACTTAGCCGATCTACCTTTGAAGGCCGAAGATGCAACCGAGCCCGGTTTCCCAGATGAAGGTATCCTGGAAATCACTGACTAGGACACCTGTTGGCAAATGTTCTTTGACGGAGCCGCAAACAAAAGAGGCTTTGGCATAGGAATCCTGTTAATCGATCCGGCTGACTCTCATACTCTACTGGCTATAAGGTTGGAGTTCGAATGTTCAAATAATACGGCGGAATATGAAGCCTGTATTGCTGGCCTAGAAGAAGCTCTCCAAAGGGGAGCTAAAGATCTCGAAGTTGACGGAGACTCTGCCCTGATCATAAATCAAGTCGAAGGAAGATGGAGAACCCAGGATCCTTGGCTGCAGCTCTATCATGCCAAGTTAATAACAGTCGCCTCCCGATTTGGTTCTATCTCGTTCCATTACCTGCCACGAGATAGGAATCAATTCGCTGATGCCCTGGCCACTCTAGCGTCACTGGTCTAGATTCCCGCCGAAACTAAAGTTCAGCCATTTATAGTCGGAAAGAAGGTCACTCCGGCATACTGTTTCAACATCAACGCAGCCCCTGAAGCAGATCACGAGCCCTGGTATGCTGACATCTTAAATCTGCTCCAGAAAAATCTTTATCCTTCTGGTTTAGACAAAATGGGAAGAGTCTCCCTGCGAAGATGGGCCTCCCAATTCGTACTAAGCGGTGGCAGCCTGTATAAGAGGCATTATCAAGGTCTCAACTTACTATGTGTCAATCAGGCCAAAGCTGAGCAAATTATGGATCAACTACACGGTGGTACCTGTAGGCCCCACATGAACGACCATATGCTATCAAAGAAAGTCATCCGACAGGGGTACTATTGGAGTACGCTCGAAACTGATTGTATCCGGTGGGTGCGACATTGCGACAAATGTCAACGCTTTGCCAATCTACAACATGTCCCCCCACACGTTCTATACAACTCCACAGCCCCCTGGCCTTTCTCAACATGGGGTATCGACGTCATAGGACAAATTCACCCGAAGGGATCCAATGGCCACGAATACGTCTTGGTAGCCGTCGATTACTTCACGAAGTGGGTAGAAGCCTCTTCCTACAAGGTCCTAAATGCCCGAAAGGTATCCGAATATATCCGGGCCAATATCATATACCGCTACGGGGTACCATTAGAGATTATCTCTGACAATGGCTCTCATTTTGAAGGGGACGTGAACCTTCTGCTTGACGAGTTCAAGATCCAAAGACACAAATCCTCCCCCTACCGGCCACAAGCCAATGGTGCCGTTGAAGCAGCCAACAAAACTCTCGAGAACAACATCAGAAAAATGGCTGATACAGGAAGACACTGACCAGAAAAAATTTCCACTAGCCCTCTGGGCTATCGTATGTCAGTCCGCACAACCACTGGGGCTACCCCCTACTCTCTGGCATATGGCATGGAAGCGGTACTACTAATAGAAGTGGAAATTCCATCATTGAGAGTGATGATGGAAGCTGATATAGCATAAGTTGACTGAGTCAAAGGGCGATATGAGGAACTGGCCCTAATTGATGAACGACGCCTGTTAGCCTTGGAGCATACCCGGCATATCAAAGCCGCATCGCCCGAGCTTTTAATAAGAAAGTCAAAGGCTGTGATATCCAAGTTGGAGACCTCATGCTTCGAGAAAACCCCCTAGTTATGTTGATACTAAGGGAAAGTGGAAGTCTCCCTGGATGGGACCGTATATCGTTAAGGAGATCCGATCAGAAGGTGCCGTGCTTCTTACGAACCAGGATGGGGAAGATCTTGTCCAGCCCTTCAACCTCAACAAACTCAAAAGGTACTATGCCTGAGACATTCAGTCCAGCTAATGCTTCCCTCTCCAGCCCGCTAGGTTGAAAACCCGAAAGGGCGGCCTAGGCAAAAATTAGAGCACAAAAAAAAAATTTAAAAAAATAATATATAAAAAAATGATGATGAAAAAAAACAAACCAGAAGTCTTTTATTTAAAACCTTATAAAAGCAACACAAATCTAATGTGAGATTCTAAAGACTTTTAAAGCCAACAACACTTTCTATTCAAAATTGTATATGTTTCTTCTATTAATAATACTAGTAAAAATCTTTTATAAAAAACTTTTAAAACCAACATCACATACACAACTTTTATTGGTAATAATAGTATAAATCTTTTATCTAAATTTTAAAACCAACATCACTTTCTAACCAATTTGGAATATATCGTTTTGAACAAATTTATTTCCCATTTACCTTCCTAAATAAATTTTTAATTCAAAATAAGTCAAATGATGTTTGATTACTGGTCACATGAACAATGTAATTATTATTATTTAATTATTTAATCCACAATAGTGTAATCTTTTATTTAAAACTTTTTAAAGCTAACATCACTTTCTAATCAACATATCATATATCTCTTCAAAATAATTTACTTTCCCAACTACCTTCCTACATAATTTTTTTTTATTCAAAATACGTCAAATGATTTTTTGTTACCATCTACATGAACAACAAATTTATTATTTTTTAAAGTTTAATAAATCAAATTCATGGCTTCATGTTACATAGTAACAATCTAATATTATCAAAAAAAAAAAAATTCAAGTAAACTTTGAGAAAACCATGTGATCGTTCCTTATTGAAAGAAAACAAAATTAATACGTTTATTTAATTTAAAATAAAGTTGTAAAAAATCAATCTAATAATAAATTCTTGTTTTGATATCATAACATAACTTCTTAATGTATAACCCCAAACATTTGTGTGTTTGACTTCCATGTTTTGCTTGTCGAATGACTGTAGCATTTCTTGTTTGGCTCGTTGTGAGAGCCTAGATATGTGTAGGTAGGCTATTTAAAATCCAATACCTTAGTTTTACATGTTCCATAGACTTTAACTTGTCAAAGTTCCAAGTCATAATTCGCCGTTAGCCAAAATGCGATTTGGTTGATAGTTCACTTACATAGTTCTTTCTCGTGACACGGTTGAACCCTAGGTTTCCGCTTAGTTGTTATTCACTTGTCTAGACGATCTATTTTACGATCGAAGTGTTCTTGAGATGATTATGTGATTAGAACGGTCGTTGCATAGGTTTCATTTTCGTTTGTTCGTTTGGGTTCGAGTTGTGTAAACAACTTGTCTTTTGGAGTTTAGATACTCTTAATCGTTGTTCAACATCGTAGAAGTATGAAATCCTAATTTTGAGTCACGTCCCTTTCTTAGAATCTCATGTCCTTGCTCGTTGAATCTGTAATACCCCGATTCCCGGTTAGCTTGAATTGCGTGCAATGCTCGCATTCCTTCTTTGGTTGATTGCTCGTTGGGCCTGTGAGAGAGTCTGGATGTGTATGAGAGATCACATTAAGACCAAAATACTTTTAAGACATGCCATATAGTTGTGGACTTGCTAAAGTCACAAGTCGTAACTCGACGATAGTCGAAATGCGACGCGATCGAGAATTCGCTTGTGTTTTGTGTTCCTGACCTCGTTTTGGTCCTAGATCTTTACATGAGGATTAAATAACATGTTTAGATGCATTAGACATCTATTTGGATGCATTCCTTAAGTCTCGTGAAGTTTTGACGCTTCGAGGATAGCAATTCTCCTTATCGCGTAGTTCGAGATTAAGCCGGGTGATCGTCTCGCCCTTCGGGAGTCCTTTTCTCCTATCTGTTGTTCATCATCTGAGAGGCATCCAGGCCTATTTTGTAGCCCTTTTAGGTGTTTACAATCATGGGTTGTTGCCCGTCGGTTTGTGGTTTCATTTGACGTTTCATTAGCGAGATGTCACGCCTTGCGTCGGTTTTGCTCCGGGTTGTCTCGGGTGTTATTTATGGGGGTTTAGACCCACTTTGAGGGTGGTTTGAGACTTGTTGTGATTAGTTAAGAGTATGATAACATTAAGGGTTGAATTATAGGCCGTTTCGAAGCTTTACGGCTTGCGGTTGCGTGCGGGAAGGACCACAAACGAGCGAAGGAAGCAGAAAATTGGAAATGGCTGGAAAATGGTCAAAGCGCTCGCATGGAGTTGGAACCATGCGACCGCATCCTAGCTATGCCCTGTTACGGGAATTTTTGATGGTTTTGCCAAGTTGTTCAAACTATCCCCACCCAAACCCATCCTAAACTAATCCTAAACCCTCCTAACTAACCTAAGACATGTCCTAACCATCTATTGGTGTTTTAGATGTGGATTAGTGTGGCTAATTAGAGAGAAACATTCTCATTAATCTAACCTACACCCACTTTCTTTCTATCATATATAAGCCACAAAACACCACTTAAACCTCCCATTTTCTGCCTACACTCCACAAAAACGTGGGAGACACCTTAGAGAGCTTGAGAGAGGAGATTTCTAGGGTTCTTGAGGGTTCAATCTTGGAGGCCATAGCTTGGGACCTTCTTCCCCCAATCTACACCATAGTTTTGAAGAGGAGGTCAAGGAGAACAACACCCCCACCAAGAATTTCGGGATTGTGGCTTGAGAGGGCTGAACAAAGGTAAGTTTCTACCCCTCTTTCTTCTTCTTTTGGCTCCATTGACCCTAGGGAAACAATCATATTTTCTATGTGAGGTCAATGGATGCAATTGTTAGGGTTTGTAGAGATGCCATGAACCCTAGGTTTCCAATTGTTGATAGAACTTGGTTGAACCTATGTGAGACCTTGATTTATATGAAATTCACATGTTAAATGGTCTATTAAACATGGCTATGTGAATTGTTCATGAGTATTTGAGCTTGATTGGTAGAGATACTTGGAAGGGGATTTTTGCCCTAATTATGTTTGGCTTATTAACTATGATGGTAAGCTTGATTATTATTTTGTACATGTATAGTAGAGCATATTAATCCATGTTGTGTGATTAAATCATGTTTTGGAGGATATGATTGGTAAGGTGAACCAAATGAAGTTATGCACAAATTGATGAATTTGTTCTATGATTCCTTGGTAAGTGTTTTGTTGGGTTTATGTGAGTTCAATGAACTTGGGAAGATGGCTAATGATGATAGTTTTGAACATAGGGGGTATTGAGACCCATGGCTTCTATGCCCTAAATTTTAGAAAGGGTAGATTGGACTCAACGGAGTCACTATAAGTTCTATAATGTGCTAAACGAACTTGGGTCGAAATCCTACGACGATTGAATTTTGTTTGATTAATGTTGAGAAATGCATAGTCTCCAAACTTTATATGGAATTATAATTATGATAGCTTTTTGGATTTTTAGTCTTGGGAATTAAGCCCGAATGACTATTGGGATTTGGTTGTAAACTTTAATGAATCATTACGGTGTGGATTTATAAAACGCATAAGGAATGAAATGTGTTAGTAAGACTCAACGGAGTCGTCGTAAGGCTAATAAAATGATAAAGAGCCTTGGGTTGAAACCCTACAATGTTTGGGTTTGTTTGGGTTATGTTTGTGCACACCGGGTTTTTGGTTTGTGTCCAATGGCGACACTCATGTTATGGAGACTTGCTAGAAATATATTTTGGGCATGTTTGTTAGAGCATGGGACAATGGAGACCCACATAAGGTCACGAGATTATTTAAGAGAAGATTAAGAGATAATCCTCTTCTCAAAGATTTTTGTTGCGTACATATGAAAACACTTGTGCGAAGTGATTACGGAGTAGTCATGATGTTTTAAGTATGGTGTTGGTGTTATCGATCATGTATGACGATTAGAACTATGATTGAGTCCGGTGTACTTAAAATAAAGACTAAATAATAAGTCTTGAATTGTGGATATTTTGAGACTAGTGTAGTAGTCTTGGTTTGGGTTGAGTTGAGGATTATGGAAGACCTCACATTACATTTTATTAAGCTTGTAAGCTATACTTGACTGGGTTGATGACTTGAGGAATAATGAATACCTCAATATGTTGTTTTTAAACTAAACTTGTAAGTTAGTTGAACACAATGGTTATATGCAAATATATGCGTTGTTCATGATGTTTGGTAGAGCATTATGTGTAAAACCCTGAAATGTTGCTTGATTGTGTTATGCATGGATTCATACATTTATAATCATTATAAACATGTTCATTTAGCTCCCGTATATGTTTAGAGTCAATAGCATGATCGTTGACGTTGTTTGAGATGCACGTATGCATTCTTCTTTCGCGAGATGCGTTGAATCTCGGGTTTATATTTTATGTGGTTAACACATGGATAATTGTTAGAAGGCATTCAAAACATCATTAACATGCCTTGGATATTGGTTAGATGTTGGTTGCATCGTCGGTTTGGTTGCTAGTTTGATTCTAGCGAAAACCCTTTTCAGTTTGACTTTTTCGGTCGTCGTTCGGGAGAATTCTGCCTGAGTTCTTGGCCATGTTTTGTTGGGTTTTGAGACTTGATTCCTTTGGTTATAGATTGGAGGACATTAAGGTTGAATTGTAGACCAATTTTGGCTTGGAAGGACTTGGGAATGCGTGTGGGAGAGTCCGGGATCGAGCAAGGATTGAACAAAGGCTGAATTGCTGAAGGAGGCTTTGATGCGATCGCATCATGTGGCACCCAAGCGACCGCAAGGGTCCAATTCTAGAAAGTCGGGATTTTGCTTCTTTTCTATTCTGTCCGAAATCTTTGACCCAATTAACCCATCCTAAACCCAACCTTAACCCATCTACTTAGCCTAACACTAATCCTAAACATCTATTAGGAGATTTAGGGGTTAATTAGTGAGGTAATTAGAGTAACTAATCCCCCATATAAAACCCAATCTGCCGCACTCTCCCATTGTCGGCCAAAACAGATTTCAGCCCTTTTCCTCTTGCGATTTCTGAGAGCTCAAGGAGGCTTGGAAGAGAGCTTGAGAGGTGGTGATTCTTGGGTCTTGAAAGGCTGAGCTTGGTGTCCATTGCTAGGAGTCCTCTTCTTCCCCCATTCCACCTTCAAGATTGAAGAAAGAGTTGAGAAGAAGACTCAATCTCTAGGGCACGAATTTTCAGATTTGTTAGGGCTGAGTTTGGTAAGTTCCTACCTTTCTTCTTCTTCTTTTTAGGCTCCATTGACCCTAGGGAAACAACCATTGATGCTATTTGGGGTCAATGGAAGCCATTGTTAGGGTTTCTAGAAGATGCATGAACCCTAGGATTTCCAATTCATGATAGAACTTGATTGGCCTATGTGAGACCATGTCTATGCGAAATTCATGTTCTAACTAGCCTATTGAACTTGATTATGTTGATTGTTCATGTAGATTGATGTGAATTTGGTTGAGATACTTGGAGGGTGCTTTGCCCTAATTTTGTTCTAGCTTGCAAATAGATGATGTGAGCTTGATTACTATGTTTTATATGCTTAATAGAGTATATTAAACTTTGCTATATGAATCGGTTATGTGTATTGAGCTTAAATGACGAAGATGCTTGGAAGGGGATTTTCCCCAAATTGTGTTTTGTCTTGTTGAACATAGTTGTAAGCCTAGTTATTGAATTATACATGTTTAAGAGATTATATTAAACCATGTTGTAAATTTTAATCATGATTTGAAGGTTATGATTGGTATGATGACTTAGATGAAATTATGCACAAGATGATTAATTTGTTCTAAGTTGCTTTGTTAAGTAATTTGTTGGGTTTATATGAGTATATTGAACATTGGGATTATGGTTTTGGGCGATAGTTATGAATATAGGGGGATGATGAAGCCTAAGCTTCTATTCCTTGAATTTTCGGAAAACTTAGATTGAACTCAACGGAGTTAACCTTTGGGTTAGTATGAATCCTAGGAACTATAATCTTAAGTCCTACGGAATTTTGGGTAGAATTCATGGAGGTCGAGCCTCCAAGAAGTTTTGAAGTGTGTGAAGCACACTTGATTATGAGAGCTTATATGATTCTCGGTTGTGATATTTATGCTAGTTGTGGATGAAATGCATGACTAGTTTGATGGTAGAGTGTTTACCTACTTGTTTTGAGCATATGAGTATATATTACTTGTGCTTGGGTTTTGAGTCCAGCTGGAGTCGGTTTGTTGAGTTTTGGTGGGACGATACATCGTCTTCACGAATTGTGGGATTCGTGATTGCGATGGATCGCCGTGCCGGGTTGCACACACCCCTCCATCGATGGCCACGGTGGGGAAGTAGTTTATCTTAGTTGTAGTAATACACATGACTTTGATAACTATGGAACTCGAGCGGAGACTGTCTCGGGGACGTCGATATCTACGAGAGGGATATCGAGGGCACATAAGGGTTTTGCACGTGTTTTTGCAGGAGCGACACGCGCGGAGGAATTTGGTAATGGTATCATATCCTTTATATACATGAATTGTTTCACAAGTGCTTAAGTGAATAACGTGCTTAGTGAATTGGATATGATATGATGTTTGTTTTGGTTTCTTACATGTTATACTTAATAGATAACATATTGATTAATGTTGTTAAGCATGTATGCTATCACATGAGTATTATTGGAATGTGGTTTTATGCCAAAGGTATAGATCATTATTGTTAAGTTTATATGCCTTGACATGAATATTATGGGAAGGCTATGTTATAACAATAACATGAATTACCGTTGTTATGTTAATATGCTTTATCATGAATATTATTCGGATATGGCATTATGTTAAAAGCAGGAATTATTGTTGTTAAGTTTATATGCCTTGACATGTAAATCATCGGAAGGCTATGTTATATCAATAACAAGAATTATGATCGTTAAGCATATAAATGCCTTGACATGGGTTTTAGTGAGATGTTATACTACAATGATGACATGTTTTGTTAATGTTGAGCATAGATGCCATAACATGAGTTTGTATAAGGTTATTTCATGACGATAGCATGATGTACTTTATGATTGAGCATTATGCCATGGTAGGAAGTTATGGTTAGTAACTTACTAAGTCTTTGTGACTTACTTTTATTTGTTGGTTGTTTTCCCTAGATCCGAGCCGAGCGTGCGGATCCAAGTAAATCAAGAAGATTGCATTGACAAAGATTCTTTTGGCAAGGTTGCTACTTAGATGTTTGTTTTGTTTGGTGAGGTCGTTGGGAAGATGAAGTTATGTAAACTTCATTATTGGGTAGCAAACCTTTATGTGAATTGAAATGTTGTAATTATGGTGTTAGCCTATTCCTTTGGTAGCCGACAAGTAGAAGTCGTGCTTGATGTATATTGGTAGTTAAACTTCCATATGTTTTCTGGTTGTTAGTACTTATAATGGTTAGTACTTAAGTTGTTGGTAGCCACCTGGTTTTAGTCGTGCTTGGTTTATTGGTGAATATGTTTAGCATGATATATTACTAGTTAAATATTATGTTTGTTCTCCGGCATGTTTTTAGCCGTTGAGTTGTTAGACTAGAGTCTTAGACTTAGTTTAATGTTGGGTTCCGGCCGTAGTTTCGCCGATGACTTGGTTTATATTATGCTTAATATTGAATTGCATAACAGGAGTTTGTTCCACGTGCCCAATGTTGTGCACGCGAGTCAGAATTTTTGGACCGAGAGATTAATCATCTTTGGTTGTTTTGGTTTGAGCTTGTTAGCTCGGGCGCCACTGTTATTTTATATTTAGCTTCCGCATGTATTTTGAGTTGTCGGTGTATCGCCGTTATGGCCCTACCCATTATTTTCTCCTTGTGTGTTGTTATTTGCTTTCCGGCGGCACGACCTTGGGATTTCGTCTTGGGATCCGGGTCGGGTCGCCACATTATGTCCTACTTGATTTTATGCAATTATATGCATGGTTTATGAGATTTCGTAGAGCATTATGTCCTACGTGGTTATATGCAAATATGTGCATGGATTATGGGATTTTGTGGAGCATTATGCCCTATTTGTTTATGTGCAATTATGTGCATGGTTTATGAGTTGTTGTAGAGCATTATGTCCTACATGATTTAATGAGCCCGATAATAATGAACTTGGTCTCATTGGTTTAGACAAGTAAATATCTACTTGAACGTTTGGTTTTAAGTCCACCGCGGTTTTGGTTGTTGTGTTAATCGGCAATGGGACGATTCATAGCCTTTGGGAACAATCGCTATGAATCGCTTGCATTGGTCCTTTTCTCCTCACTATTTGGCCAATAGTGGGGATGTGATCTCGAGTTATGCCATCTAGCCTGACATCGAGCTCTCATTTCTCATCCTAGGTTGGATGAATGTAATGAGTACTCATTAAGGGAAACTGATGAGTTGAGATTATTTGGGGAGGAAACCCCAGAGTATGATTGATTGGGAATTGAGCCCGAATCATGGTTTGAGGTTTGATCTCATGGTAAGTTGGTTGGGTTTTGAACCCGGATTTGATTGTAACGGTTCGACATTCGTTACACATGTTTATTTATGAGCATTTATATGAAAAATAATATGCTACTTGATTTATGTGAGTTTATGTGCTTTAAAAATTAAGTACATGTTTCATGATGGTATACTAGCATGATACCATGATTTTATATGATTGTGAATTTATGCCATGCCATGCCATAATATGCCACATGTTGCATTTAGAAACTTACTGGGTCATTATGACTCACTCCGTGTGATTGTTTTCCCTAGTGTCTGCAGTGATCCCGTTAAATGCGGCTTCTCGGATAACGACTTTTAGCAGGTGGTCTTCCAAGTCAAAAGCTTGGAGTTATTTATTATTATGTTGTATTTATTTGTGAGGCTCGAATGTAAAGTTATGTAGACTTTACTTGGGTAGATTGTAGTATTATATTATGGTTGTGTATTTGGGAGCCGGTTGTATTGCCGAGCATTTGTACCCTTAGTATTTATTTCCTTTGTCGTTTCGAGCATGTGTGGCTCGTTTATTCTAGTTGTGGTATATTGTTGTTCCTACCTCCGATAGTTTTAGTCGTGAGGTTTGGTTGGTGGTTTAGCATTGGTTATATAGTTATAGTGAATTGTTCCTCCGGCATGTTATAGCCGTTGAGTGTTGTTTATCAGGTTGGGATTTTGATAGTTGCCGGCCTTGGTTGCCGATAGTTTGTTGTGCGTGTCTAATGTTGCGTCACGCGCGTCGAATTTTTGGGCCGAGAGATTTACTATCTCTTTGGTTGTTTATATTTAGGAGCTTGTTAGCTCGGGTTCCATTATGGTTTTGCTTCCGCAGGTTTTGGTTTTTATTTTCCGTATTGCCGTTATGGCTTTACCTTCCTGTCGTGAGCTTGTTGGCTCGTCTTTTGACTCGCACCATTATGCTTAGCAGGTGCTTGTCTGTCTCTTAGTTTGTCCTGATGGCACGACCTTGGGATCTCGTATTGAGATCCGGAATCGGGTCGATAAATCACCGATTAATATCGAGCTATTGGTTAGCTATTTTGCCGGATAGGTTCCTTGGCCTAGTTGGGTTGGGTTTATTGTTGAGATTTTTAACGAAGTGTTCCTTGTAGGTATATCATGTCGTGCTTGGCGTGGAGCTAGTTACAGACCTCGTTCGAGTACCGCTCGTGGTTATGAGAGAGGAGAAAATGTTAATGATCCTCGTGTGACTCCTCAACAAATATTTAGATGGGAGAATGATTCCACTATACTTGGGAGATTCTTGAAGTTGGAACCTGAGGGCTTCGATGGAGGGCCCGATGCTTTTAAAGCCGAACATTGGTTAGAAAGCATGGAAAAGATTTTTGATGTTATGGGTTATACATCAAAAGAGATGGTCACCCTAGCAGTGTTTACCTTGAGTGGTGTAGCTGACCATTGGTGGCATGTGTTACGAGATAATTGGAGACACTTTGGAGTGCCCCAAGTGTGGGAAAATTTCATAATGGAGTTTAGGGCACAGTTCATTCCGGCAGTAGTTCGGGAAAGAAGAGAAATGGAATTTATTGTGCTAGAACAAGGAGATATGATTCGTGGCCCAAGTATCAGCGAAGTTCACGAGTTGGCTCATTCTTGTGGTTACTTAGTACCAGATGAGGCTAAGAAGACCCACCGGTTTGTAAAAGGCCTAAAGATGAAGTATCGTAGGCGGCTTATTCCCTTACTCACTGAGTATGATATGTTGTGGATCGTGCTTATGCGATGGAGTTAGACTTCGAGGAATATGCTCAAGAGAACCTCGAGAGTTGTTAAGAGTGATGATAATATTGGGAGGCAATTAGCACCTCGAGAAAGTTAATCAAGGAATCACACGCTTCGGTAGACGAGTGATGTTCCTACCTCTAGTCGGAGACGACGAGGCGGTGAGTTGATATGTAATTTTTGTTTGAGGACAGGACATGCCGAGAACAGATGTTGGGGCAAGGCAGGAAAGTGCTTTGCTTGTGGTGGTGATCATGTTCGTAAAGATTGCCCGAAGATGAGGGTTAATCAGTTTGGGAGTACTAGTCGACAATCTGGTGGCTCCAAGAGAGATGGGGATGGTCGACTAGAGTTTGAGGTGGGTAATGCGCGTGGCGGTTGGCCATTGCGGAGTCTTGAAACCTATCCGAATAGGAAGGTATGCTCTCGTATATATATATTATACCGTCGCTACTAATATTGTTATTATGAGTACACGTCTTATCGGTAGCTCATGTGCATTCATACATACATTACATGGTGTATTGCATATTATTGGTTTATTGCTTGATTGGGGATAAAGCCCCAATGTGGTGTTGGTATGTGATATTGTTTGATTTGTGAATTACCGGTAGGTAATCACACATGGTTTGTGAATTCTTGTGTAGTCTATGTATATATAGGACTATACTATATATAAAGAGCATTGAGGATGAATTTATGTTACGACGATGGTAACCAATGGTTTTATCGGGTTACGGTTTTGTAGGCCTATAATAAGAGCCGGGGTATGAATATTTGTATATATATGTATATATATATGAAGCATTAATTGTACAATGATATTTATTGGTTTGATATGATACTTGTATATCCTATGGGGATATGTTTAGTGTGGCAAATAATATAATATTATATATTGTTGATGGTCATTATGCGAGTAGGACACACTCGATAAGTGAGAAGGTTAAGTGTTGCGATCTATGGGTTGATTTTAGTGCGCGGGCAAGTATGATGTTCCACCGCAACTTTGTTGAAGTTTTGGTGTTTTGGGGACGTTAGAATATACGTCGGTTGTAGACCTGGTCTGGTATTTAAGAAAGGTTGGAATTGTGGAGTATAGACGTTACGACTACTAGTAGCCGCGTCGGTACGTGGTGACTTCTAGAGAGTTTACATGGTTGTGTGCTAGGTACACGAATTTTGTGGTAAATATGATTGTTGTGTGTCAAGGTAATAGACCTTGCTATTTGACTTGATTCATTTAGTTATGTGCATTAGTTGTAGGGAACACCTACTTGATGCATCTACATTGTAGTACCTTAAATTCTCATTTCATAATTGTTATCTCCTGCTCATTCATTTCCTTAGCATAGGAGACTATTAAAGGATGCTTAAAACCTTTTTATCATGAACCTTCACATCCTTGCAACGAAAGCTTTTGAATATCCAATTTAGTCGGTACCCTAAATTGGTGATCAAAAGTGATCGTTGTTGGACTAGGATTGGTATGAATTGTGGTAGAACCGACTATACCCATTGCCAAAAGGAATGGACCTAAATGAAAAGAATTTTCAAAACATTTCATTGTTGCACTCTTATGTGTTCTTACCCGCGATACGGAGATCGCAAGTATTACTTGCGTGGCTTGAAATGTCCACTTGATTGTCTCTGATTTGGTTGAGAATTGCTCTATAGGCAATTATTACTTCTTGTGGCTTAAGGTCTGTTATGCACGAATTTTATGATGTGCCCCGGAACAAATAGTTTCCGTAGTTGAATGTTATGATGTGCTTGAACTTGTTTCATGTTAAACGTTGGGGTTTGTGTACGAGTTTGGTTAGTATTGTTCATAAGTGTTTTCGCGACTCGAATAAGAGTCATAATATTTTCAATCTAAAGAGAGTTTAATGTTGTTGTGCCTATTGAGAGGTTTTGAAACCTGAGTTTGGATCACGGTAGTTTGATCCTCATATACTTGGTTTGGTTATTGTGATGGTTGACTCGGAGACTGTGTCTAGGTTTATGGTTTTGAGCATCAAGTGTTCACTCGGGATTGTGAGACACCGTAGTGGTGTCTGGGTATTCCATATTGAGGTGATGACCTAGCATTGGTTTGAGATATGGTTTAGAATTCGGGACGAATTCTTTTTAAGGGGGAGAGGATGTAATACCCCGATTCCCGGTTAGCTTGAATTGCGTGCAATGCTCGCATTCCTTCTTTGGTTGATTGCTCGTTGGGCCTGTGAGAGAGTCTGGATGTGTATGAGAGATCACATTAAGACCAAAATACTTTTAAGACATGCCATATAGTTGTGGACTTGCTAAAGTCACAAGTCGTAACTCGACGATAGTCGAAATGCGACGCGATCGAGAATTCGCTTGTGTTTTGTGTTCCTGACCTCGTTTTGGTCCTAGATCTTTACATGAGGATTAAATAACATGTTTAGATGCATTAGACATCTAGTTGGATGCATTCCTTAAGTCTCGTGAAGTTTTGACGCTTCGAGGATATCAATTCTCCTTATCGCGTAGTTCGAGATTAAGCCGGGTGATCGTCTCGCCCTTCGGGAGTCCTTTTCTCCTATCTGTTGTTCATCATCGAGAGGCATTCCAGGCCTATTTTGTAGCCCTTTTAGGTGTTTACAATCATGGGTTGTTGCCCGTCGGTTTGTGGTTTCATTTGACGTTTCATTAGCGAGATGTCACGCCTTGCGTCGGTTTTGCTCCGGGTTGTCTCGGGTGTTATTTATGGGGGTTTAGACCCACTTTGAGGGTGGTTTGAGACTTGTTGTGATTAGTTAAGAGTATGATAACATTAAGGGTTGAATTATAGGCCGTTTGAAGCTTTACGGCGGTTGCGTCTTGGAAGGACCACAAACGAAGGAAGCAGAAAATTGGAAATGGCTGGAAAATGGTCAAAGCGCTCGCATGGAGGTGGAACCATGCGACCGCATCCTAGCTATGCCCTGTTACGGGAATTTTTGATGGTTTTGCCAAGTTGTTCAAACTATCCCCACCCAAACCCATCCTAAACTAATCCTAAACCCTCCTAACTAACTTAAGACATGTCCTAACCATCTATTGGTGTTTTAGATTTGGAGGTGGATTAGTGTGGCTAATTAGAGAGAAACATTCTCATTAATCTAACCTACACCCACTTTCTTTCTATCATATATAAGCCACAAACACCACTTAAACCTCCCATTTTCGCCTACACTCCACAAAAACGTGGGAGACACCTTAGAGAGCTTGAGAGAGAGATTTCTAGGGTTCTTGAGAGCCCAACCCTTGCAATCCATAGCTTGGAGGCTTCCATAGCTTGGGACCTTCTTCAATCCACACCATAGATTTGAAGAGGAGATTGAGGAGAACACACACCCACCACTTGGAATTTCGGGATTGTGGCTTGAGAGGGCTGAACAAAGGTAAGTTTCTACCCCTCTTTCTTCTTCTTTTGGCTCCATTGACCCTAGGGAAACAATCATATTTGCTATGTGAGGTCAATGGATGCAATTGTTAGGGTTTGTAGAGATGCCATGAACCCTAGGTTTCCAATTGTTGATAGAACTTGGTTGAACCTATGTGAGACCTTGATTTATATGAAATTCACATGTTAAATGGTCTATTAAACATGGCTATGTGAATTGTTCATGGGTATTGAGCTTGATTGGTAGAGATACTTGGAAGGGGATTTTTGCCCTAATTATGTTTGGCTTATTAACTATGATGGTAAGCTTGATTATTATGTTGTACATGTATAGTAGAGCATATTAATCCATGTTGTGTGATTAAATCATGTTTTGGAGGATATGATTGGTAAGGTGAACCAAATGAAGTTATGCACAAATTGATGAATTTGTTCTATGATTCCTTGGTAAGTGTTTTGTTGGGTTTATGTGAGTTCAATGAACTTGGGAAGATGGCTAATGATGATAGTTTTGAACATAGGGGGTATTGAGACCCATGGCTTCTATGCCCTAAATTTTAGAAAGGGTAGATTGGACTCAACGGAGTCACTATAAGTTCTATAATGTGCTAAACGAACTTGGGTTGAAATCCTACGACGATTGGATTTTGTTTGATTAATGTTGAGAAATGCATAGTCTCCAAACTTTATATGGAATTATAATTATGATGGCGTTTTGGATTTTTAGTCTTGGGAATTAAGCCCGAATGACTATTGGGATTTGGTTGTAAACTTTAATGAATCATTACGGTGTGGATTTATAAAACACATAAGGAATGAAATGTGTTAGTAAGACTCAACGGAGTCGTCATAAGGCTAATAAAATGATAAAGAGCCTTGGGTTGAAACCCTACAATGTTTGGGTTTGTTTGGGTTATGTTTGTGCACACCGGGTTTTTGGTTTGTGTCCAATGGAGACACTCATGGTATAGAGACTTATTAGAAATATATCTTGAGCATGCTTGTTAGAGCATGGGACAATAGAGACCTACGTATGGCCACGGGTATATTAAGTGAAGAATAAGAAAGAATTCTCTCCTTAGGGATTTTGGGTTGCGTGTATACGAAATCACTTGTGAGAAAATGACTACGGAGTAGTCATGTTTGTTTTTGTGTATGGAATTGGTGATGTCGATCATGTATGACGATTAGGACTATGATTGAGTCCGGTGTACTTAAAATAAAGACTGAAATAATAAGTCTTGAATTGTTGATATTTTGAGACTAACGTAGTAGTCTTTGGTTTGATTTGAGTTGAGGATTATGGTAGACCTCACATTATGTTTTATTAAGTTTGTATGCTATACTTGACTTCGTTGATGACATGAGGAATAATGAGTACCTCAATATGTAGTTTTTAAACTAAACTTATAAGTTAGTTAAACACATTGGTTATATGCAAATATATGCATTGTTCTTGATACTTGGTAGAACATTATGTCCTACTTGATTATATGCAAATATGTGCATGGATTATGGAATTTCATGGAGCATTATGCCCTATTTGTTTATATGCAAATATATGCATGGTTTATGAGATTTCGTAGAACATTATGTTCTACTTGGTTATATGCAATTATGTGCATGGTTTATGAGATTGTTGTAGAGCATTATGTCCTACATGATTTAATGAGCCCGATAATAATGAACTTGGTCTCATTGGTTTATGCAAGTAAATATCTACTTGATCGTTTTGGTTTAAGTCCAGCTGGCGGGTTTGGTTGTTGTGTCGGCAATGGGACGATTCATAGTCTTTGGGAACAATTGCTATGAATCGTTGCATTGGCTCCTTTTTCTCCTCACTATTTGGCCAATAGTGGGATGTGGTCTCGAGGGAGAGCCATCTAGCCTACTTTCGAGCTCCCATTTCTCATCCGGAGACTGGATGAATGTAACGAGTACTCATTAAGGGAAACTGATGAGTTGTGATTATTTGGGGAGGAAACCCCAGGGTATGATTGATTGGGAATTGAGCCCGGATCTTGGTTGAGATTGGATCTCATGGTAAGTTGGTTGGGTTTTGAACCCGGATTTTATTGTAACGGTTCGATTTACGATTACTGTTACACATGATTATTTATGAGCATTTATATGGAAAATAATATGCTACTTGATTTATGTGAGTTTATGTGCTATAAAAATTAAGTACATGTTTCATGATGGTATACTAGCATGATACCATGATTTTATATGATTGCACATTATGCCATGCCATGTCATAATATGCCATACGTTGCATTTAGAAACTTACTGGGTCATTATGACTCACTCCGTGTGATTGTTTTCCCTAGTGTGTGCAGTGATCTCGTTAGTACGCGCAGCGGCTTCGGATAGCGATTTCTAGCAGGTGGTCTTCCAAGTCATAAGCTTGGAGCTATTTATTATTATTGTTGTTGTTTTTCAGTGAGACTCGGATGTAAAGTTATGTAGACTTTACTTGGGTAGGTTGTAGTATTATGTTAATGTTGTGTATTTGGGAGCCGGTTGTATATCCGAGCTTCTGTATCCTTAGATTTATTTCGTTGTCATTTCGAGCATGTGTGGCTCGTTTATTCTAGTTTTGGTATTATTGTTGTTCCTACCTCCGACAGTTTTAGTCGTGAGATTTGGTTGGTGGTTTAGCATTGATTATATTGTTATGGTTGAATTGTTCCTCCGGCATGTTGTAGCCGTTGAGTGGTGTTTATCAGGTTGGGATTTTGTCTGTTGCCGGCCTTGGTTGCCGATGGTTTGTTGTGCGTGTCTAATGTTGCGTCACGCGCATCGAATTTTTTGGCCGAGAGATTTACTATCTCTTTGGTTGTTTTTATTTAAGAGTTTGTTAGCTCGGGTCCCATTATGGTTTTGCTTCTGCAGGTTTTAGTTTTTGTTATCCTGTATCGCCGTTATGGCTTTGTCTTCTTGTCTTGAGCTTGTTGGCTCATCTTTTGACTCGCACCATTATGCTTAGCGGTGCTTGTGCGTCCCTTAGCTTGTCTGATGGCACGACCTTGGGATCTCGTCTTGGTCGGGTCGTTGTTTCATTTGTACGTACATCAACAATTGCATGTTTCGCTATTCACCCTTTGTGACATTTCATCCAAAACAAAAGTAGATTTTACTAACATCAAATGGTGTTTAATAAATGTAAGTTGGTGGACTCATTATTGTACTTTTGAGATAACTAGAGTAAGAGACTATGAAAATTGTATGGTCTTATCTCTTTGTGAATTAGCATTTTTATATGCATTTTCTATTAACAAAATGAAAAAAAAACGAACACCTATAATTTTTAAACATGTTAATAAATGTTAACTTTAAGTTGGATGGACATCATTAATTTTTGTCTATGTTTAAGATAATCATGCAATCTCCAACTTTATTGGGAAAATTACAGTCATTAAATGTTACTTGCCTCCTTTTGATTTCTATGAGAGTTTTATAATAATTGTATAAATTTCATATTTATAGAAGTACGTAACCATATAGAAACCATTGAATTGACAAACGAATAGAATATCACATCATATTTCATACCCATGAAGAACTAAATACTATCTAATTAAAAATCTATGATATTGAATTGAATTCTATGTAAAATCTAATGATTTTCCATCATTTTAATTATTTTGGATATTATAAATGGGATTTATTGAAGTAACTAGTAATGAAAAACTTGAGGGAGACAATCAGCCTTACCCTTATAAATGGGAGGACAGAGGAGCCTAACCTCGAAAAAGAAATTACAAAAAAGGAAGGAAATAAAGAAAAAGCTCAACATAAGGAAAAAATACTATACACCTAAGAACGACCACGACGAAAATTGTAGAACCCATACATATCCATGTGCAACGCATGTTTAACATCCTTAGGAAGAGAGGTGAACGTGACAAAGTCCTATACCTCGATGAGAATCCTCCTATAGGATGGATGGTATTACAGTTCACGAAAGACATGATGTAAAGTAAAGCCAGCAATCAAAGAACGACATTCTTGAAGCTCATAAACATAATCCCAAGGGTCTAAATGGCCATGAACAATAACACCAACCGCAACCTTTGAATCCGTTTCAGCATCAACCTTTGTCAAGCCCAACTGTTTACAAAAATTCAAGCCATCACGCAAAGCAAGGATTTCAGCCTTCATGCTAGTCCCGACCCCAAAGTGACTAGAAAAAGTAAAAATAAGACTCCCACTGGAACTGCGAATAACTCCCCCGCCCGTACAAAAACCATTCTTGGAGGAACCATCAGTATTGAGTTTCAATTTGTCAGGAGCAGGAGGAATCCATCAAGTCCAAATACCTTTGAAACGAGACAGATTCTGATAAAACCCTTTAATTATTAAAACACAAACCCTTTAATTATTTTGATAAAATTACCCTTTAATTATTAAAACAAAAATTTAAAACCCCCTTTCAATTCATTCATATTCACTTTAAAATTTTAATTTTAAAAGTTTTCTTTCTTTGTAGTGCGTTCTTAAAATCATTGCTCCGTGATATGTGATTGCCAAATAGGAGGGATAATTTTCTTTGTATCTCTGATTTAAATATATAAAGTTGTATACAGTGAGCTAGAGTATTATATGTATTCTCAATTGTATTTTTGAATAGTTTACAGGCTCGCTCATATATTACATTAGTTGTATACATTAGTGGCTAATTGGGCTGCGTATCAATTAGCATGGCAACTATGTATAGAACTTTGCTATAGAATAGTTTATAGGGAGATTAGTTTAATTCAAATTTGTCCATATCAGTTTAAATTTTAATTCAAGTATCTCCTAACTTCTCAGACATGCCTGAAATACTTTCAGCGAGAAGACTTTACCAGGACCAAAGTGACGACACTTACAAGTCCGAAGTTCTCATTGTTCGGCTTCCTTCGGCTACCAACTCCCCGCAAACAACTCGCACCACTCTCGCACCACTCCTACTCGGTATCACGACCCGACCCGGATTTCAACACGAAATCCCAAGGTCGTGCCTCTGAACTAACATAAGAAGAAGACAAGAACTTGTTAAACAGTAGAGCGAGTCAAGCAGTAGAGATAACATGCTCTAAACATGAACATAAAGCCGTACTAAAATACGGGATTTCAAAAATCGAATTAGCGGAAGCAATAAGGAAATGAAGTCCCGAGCTATGAAGCTCGAAACCAAAGCCAAAGAAACCAAGAGAGACATTATCTCTCAAAGGGGGGAATAACAAAACTCGCGTGCTGCAACATTGCAGACGCTGAACAAACAATCGGCACTCCAGGCCGGCGTTTCAACAAAGAACCAACCTGACATAAAAATTACCCACAGCTAAAGCTTACCGGGGTTAACCAACAACTATAACAATTTAGAATAAAGAAAAGCCCCAAAGCTACTACGTGCCCGGGAGACAACTGAAATAAATACTAAAACCACGAACAAGGCACGACACAACACGTCGGCCCAAGAAATAACCAATACAAATACCCCAAGTATCTACCCAACCATAAAGTCTAGATAACTTTACAAAATCAATCTCACAAGAATAGCAAAGTACATAATATATGTGACGATGCTAAAAAGAAATAGGACTCCACAAGCTACTACTCGGGGATGTCTGCTGCTACTGGTATGAATCACACGATCTAATCTCGATCTATCGATCAGCTGCGCTCTGCTACAGTCACGATCTACTCGACCTCAACGCGGCTACCAATTTACTGTAACTAGAAAACAAAGTACGAAATGAGTCATAATGACCGAGTACGCTACTACAAGAGATATGTAACATATAATTATGTAACATAAAAATAATCAAGGTGTCATTTTACAAATGACAGAAAACCCGTGAAGAGGCGTCGTATCATTTTGATACTCCACAAGATAACCATTTCTTCTTACTTACTAAACCATCCAAATGAACTAGGTTGTAATTCCTTGTTCAAACACAAATCAATGAATTAGAAGGTAGTTCCCATAAAACATTATATGCAAGTATATATAGCTTTATATATACTAATCAAGTTGTTAATAGAATCGTCACATGTAAGGGTGCATATTAATATTTATACACCTATATAAGTATGTATATATATATATATATATATATATATATATATATATATATATATATATATATACACATATACATATCAAATCTCTCATATAATCATCATGTATAAGTGTGCATATCTATATATATACACATCAAGTCTTTCATATAACATTAGACAATACAAACATGGTCAATAAGATCTCATGTTCAACAAACACTTTGTTATCACATAAGTGCCCATAGTAAGCCACATAAAGGATAGAGAAAGTACCAAATCAATGTCGTTGTATCGCTCCTGCAATCACAGCTATTAATCATATCGTGCCAGTGACACCCGTGATCGGGTATCAAAGTACCGAGCTCTCTTCTTGGGTCCGAGCTCTCTACTCGGGAAAAATAGCACTAGCCAATGCGCTTTTTTAGTTACGACAAATGGGGCTACTTCCCCACTGTAGCAAGCAGTGGAGGGGTGTGTGAAACGAATCCGATACGGCAATACATTGCAACCACGAATCCCATAATTCGTGAAGACAATGCATCGTCCCACCATCAACGTAAAAACTCAAGTAATGCCAGCTCGACTTATATGCAATGCACAAGTAGATGTTTACTTGCAAATTCTCAAGTATATATACAGATCTACTAAACTCATACGATTATGCACATTGTTACAATAATCACAAAACCACAATAGGAGCTCATTTGAGTCTCTAAATCAGAAGTGTCAAGTTGTCCACTCAATTCAATTCAAGTTCCAAAAGCTAGTAATCTAGTCAAATGGAATATAATTATCATGGGATCTCACCACGATCCTCGTAAGGTTCAATTGTTCCTTAACTCGACTCCGTTGAGTCCTTACTACAGTTTCATCCAAATAGGGTATAAATGTTATATGCATTTCTAGCCCTTCTATGTTCTTGTTTAAGGCATAGCTAGGTTCTCGTTCCATTTAGGAACCCTAGTTCACGTATCAATAAGTCAAGTAGAAGATAGAAGCCTAAGTTGATTAATATCAAATCAAGCTCTAGTTCAATTCAAGTTCATAATCCCACCTATTAGTGGAATCCAAATTTCATTGCAAGTTAACAACCCAATAGTAGAACATGCATGAAGGCAAGAAACACTATTTGCTTTATAAGTCATATTCATCAAATATGGAGAATCAATCCTTAACAAGTATCACAATTATGCTTTCATAAGTCATAATATCTAATAAGCATAGATGTTTATTTCTAGCATAAATACAAGTTAAGTTCTTAACTTAACAAATACTAAATCACATATTGTCCAAGACTACTATGTTAGTCTAGGGTCATTAAATCATTTAGATTATAAATAATAAACGCATCCTAGAATGATAATTCATCCCATTGTCCAAGATCCATAGTAGTCCATGAATTAAACAAAACTATCCTTAACAAGTTCAAATATTACAAATCACTCTGCGCAGCAATCTTGCTAATTGCATTAAAAATTATTATCAACTCCAAATGTCCTAAATCTTACTTATTCAGAAACTACACTATTTAAACTATAACTTATCCTTTTAAATCACTTCATTCGGACTTATATTGTAACACCCCGCTCCTTTGTTAGCTCGGTTTGCATGCCATACTCGCAATTCTTCTTTTGTGGGATGTATGATTGGTTAGTGAGATTGTCTAGTTGTGTATGAGAGACCAAATTAAGACCAAAACGCTAATATGAGATGCCCTATAGTTGTTGACTTGCTAAAGTCACAAGTCGTGACTCGACGATAGTCGAAATGCGACGCGATTGAGAGGTTGCTTGCGTTTTGCGTTCGTGACCTCGGTTTGGTCCTAGACCCTTGCATAACTATTGATTAACATGTTTAGAAGTATTATACTTCAATTTGGAGGTGTTTCTTAAGTCTATTGATGAGTCGGAAGCTTTGGAGATAGCATTCGTATCTATCGCGTAGTTCGGGGATTGAGTCACGTAATCGTCTCTCCTTCGGAGTTCTTACACTCTGCGTTGTTATTCAACCTTCTAGAAGTATTCAAACTTCTTCATTAGAATTTGAGAATTGCTTTCAGCCTCCTTTCATTGCTCCTTCGATTTCTAGTTCATTCGTCGTTTCGGTTGCACGTTGTTCCACCTCTTCCTAGTTTCGCTCCGAGTTGTTTTGGGGGTTGTTTGTGAGTGTTATGTGGGGGTCTTTTAGGTTGCATTTTGATCCTTTTTAGGTCTACCAGGCTTGCGGCCGCAAGGTGGAATGGCCTTGCCTCCGCAAGGTAACCAGAAAATGGAGAGTTTGGCATGCAGGTAGCTTGCGGTCGCAAGGTAGGAAGGACCTTGCGTCCGCAAGATCCCCCGAGCCTGGTGTGCTCTGTTTTGCTGTTTCATGGATTTTGCACTTAAACCCCTATCCAAAACTCTTTCTAAACCCCACCTAAACCTCCCTAACCCTCATTACTTATATCCTAACATCATTAACTTGTTTTAAGTGTGATTAAGTGAGTGCATTAGTTGGATTAAAGAGCCCAAATCATATTTTTATGAACCACAAAGGTTTGACACTTGTCCCACTACCATTTTGACTCTTTTTACACCACAAAATCAATCTTTGTGCCCTCATTTCTCACCCCTCCTCTCCAAAAACGGGAATGGCTTCTCTCATGGTTCCTCCATGAGTTCTTGAGGGTTCTTCTTGACCTTCCATGGTTCTTCTTCTCTATTGCTCAAGCCCTAGCTATAGAATCGAAGAGCTCGACGAGTAGATTACTTCCAACCGATTGCTTTCCAGTTTTTCTTTCTTGTTTGGAGTTTGAAGGTAAGTTACTTCTTCTCTCTTTGATTTTGTACTCATTGATCCTAAGGAAAACAAACTCTATGCTATTATAGGTCAATATGGACACAGACTTGTTTTGTGTGACTTTTAACTCGTGATTTGAGCATGTGAACTTGTTAGGAGCTAATGCAGGATGACTTCTATAATTGTTGAAGTATATTATTACTCTTCATCTTGTGTTTCTAGGATTTTGAGCATGCTAGAAATCATGTTTACATGTTATTTGGGTTTATTATTGAAGTATGCCTATGTTTGGGGCTTTGGATGTGTGAACTTACTAGATATCATGAGTAGGGTCATTTAATTGAGATTATGTGATTTATAAAATGGGTATAAAACTATGTTAAGTTTTTATGGATTTTAAAGCTTGGGAACCAAGCCCGAATGATTTTGGGAATTTGTTATAAATTTGAATAGTGTGTTAATTTGGGGATTTATGAATTTTGTAATTAATGAAATGTAGTATTAAGACTCAATGGAGTCATTATAGGTTCAATAAAATGTTAATGAGCCTTAGATTGAAATCCTAGGATGTTCAGGTTTGGTTGGTTATGATTGTGAGTACCCGAGCATCTCGAATTGTGTCCAATTGTGACACCCACGATGTAGAGGCTTATTGGGGATTTATTTAGAACGTGCTCGTTAGAGCATGGGGCATTACAGACCAACCTATGATCTTGTATATCTTAAGAAATTATTATTTGAATGAGTTCTCTTTTAGGGAATTTGGTCGCAAGCACATGGAGGCACTTGCGAGGTTATGACTACGGGGTAGTCTTGGTTATATTGTGATTTGAGGGTCCTTGTGGACCCAACGAGATGGTTACGACTTAGACCAACATGGTAGTCCTTCGTTTGATTTCTAGTAGAGGATCATGGTAGACCTCATAGTATGATTTTTGGTAAGCCTATATGTTATTTCTGATTCAGTTGTGTCTTAGGGATCTTGAGTATCCCGATTCGTGGTTCCTTGGACTAAACATGTAAGTTAGTTGAACATGATAAGTATGTGCAAATAGGGGTGGCAATTTGAGGCACGACACGATTAAGCGACACGAACACGGCACGAAATTATAGGGTTTGGGCTGGGGCTTATCGGGTTCGGGCCGTTATAGGGCCAACACGATAAGGCACGATAAAAAATGGGTTGTTATCGGGCTGGCTTGATAAGCACGGTAAGGCACGATAAGACACGATAACTGAAATATATATGTTTTAAAAATATATTTTTAAAAATTTACTAGGTGTTATTCACTTCTTTCGAACTATTTTCATGATTATTTCATAGTTTTATCATTTGAAAATTTATGACTTTTAAACTAATTGACTATTTATATTGATAAATTTTCAAAATATGTATTAAAAAATCAAAATTATATATTTTATAATGTTTATTGGGCTTAACGGGCTTAACGTGCCTAACTAAATAAATCGTGCTTTTTTGCTTATCGTGTCTAGCTTTTTGTTTTTATCGTGTCGTACTCGGGTTTTAATATTGATAAACTTAATCGTGTCGTGTTGTTATGTGCCCAACAAGACCGATTTGCCACCCCTATGTGCAAATATGTGTACATTGAGAATTTGGGTTTTGTAGAACTTTATGACCTACTTGATTTGGTAAGTCCGCTCTTGTCGAACTTAGTTCCCATTTGTTCATACAAGTAAATATCTACTTGTGCTTTGCATGTAAGTCCAGCTGGCATTATTTGGATTGGTTTTATATGTCAGGGTAGGACAATACATCGCCTATATGAATCGTAAGATTTGTATTCGCTATGGATCGCCGTACCTGGGACCTCACACACCCATCCTTTGCCGTATCAATACGTGCGTCATTGGCTTGCTATTTACACCGAGTAGGCTCTCGGTACGAGTCGATGTATTCACAAAAACATCGATGGCTTGCGATTGAAATTTATTAAAGAGCTACTAGAAGAGCTACTAGAAGAGCCGTATTAGCAAGTCGTATTAAAGAGCTACTAGAAGCTCGAGATTTGAATAGTCGGGTGTGACTCTTGGAAATTTATTTAGAGTGTGCTCGTTAGAGCACGGAACATTAGAGACCAACCTATGGCTCGAGTACCATTTAGTAATGATTATTGAATGAATTCTCTCTAGGGAATTTGGTCGCATGTACATGAAAACACTTGCGGGATTTGGAATACAGGGTAGTCTTGTCATTCATGAAGAATGGTTTTGAGGATGTCGATTATATACAACGGTTAGGACTATGGTTGAGTCTGGTATGCTTTTAAGTATAGACTAAATACTATGTCTTGATTTATGGATGTTTTTAGACTAAAATAATAGTCTTTGGTTTAATCTTGAGTTGAGGATAATAATAGACCTCACATTGTGATTTATTTTCCTTATATGCTATTCTTGATCGGGTGATGACCTGACGATTATGAGTACCTCAATATGTGGTTTTTGGACTAAACATATAAGTTAGTTGACCATGGTAAGTGTGTGCAAATATATGCATTGTTAATTGGGTTTTGTAGAGCATTATGACCTACACTATTTGATGAGTCTGCTCGTGTCGGACTTGGACTTCATTTGTTTATTTAAGTAAATATCTACTTGATCATCTTGATTTGAGTCCAGATGGTGTCTCGGTCATTATGTCGGCAATGGGACGATTCATAGCCTTTGGAAACATTCGCTATATGTCGCCACATTGGTTCCCTTTCTCCTCTCTATTTGGCCAATAATGGGAAGTGGTCTCGTGTTAGCGCCACCTAGCCTGATATCGAGCTCCCATTTCTCATCCTAGGTTGGATGAAAGTAACGATGTACTTATTAAAGAAAATTGATGAGTTGTGATCATTTGAGGATGAATCCCATAGTATGATCAATTGAGGTTGGACCCGGATTTTGACACCGTTTCAGTTCGATTCATGTTTCTTGTTACACATGTGCTTTGGTAACTAAGTACATGTTTATTGTTGGTATACTAATATAATACCATGATTCTTATATATGCTTGTGCATTATGCCATGCCATGACATGATATGCCATATAATTGCATTTCATAACTTTCTGGGTCATTATTACTCACTCAATGTGTTTGTTTTCCTTAATGTGTGCAATGATCTTGTTAGTACGCGTGGCGACTTCGGATAGTGATTTCTAGCAGGTGGTCTTCCGGGCAATAAGCTTGGAGTTATTATTATTATTGTTGTTATTTATTTGTGAGACACGGATGTAAATTTATGTAGACTTTACTTGGGTAGATTGTATTAGTGTTGTATTGTTGTGTTGTTTGGGAGCCGAATAGTATAGTCGAGCTCTTGTATCTTTTAGAAGTTATTCCCATTGTCATTTCGAGCAAGGTTTAGCTCGCTCATTCTAGTATTGAGTTATTGTTGTTTCTATCTCCAACAACTTTAGTCGTGAGATCATGGTTTAGTTGTTTAGCATTTGAAATATTATTCTTCTAGTCCTATTGTCCCTCCGGCATATTATAGCTGTTGAGTGGTTGTTTATCAGGTTGGGATCTTGTTGGTTCGCCGGCCTTTGGTTGCCGATGGTTTGTTGCCCGTGCGCAATGTTGTGTCACGCGTGTCGTAGATTTGTCGAGATATAGTTATCTCTCAGCCTTGCGTTCCTTGGTCTAGGATTAAAGGCTTGGGTTCCACTTATGTTTTGCTTCCCCAGATTTTCGTTTTTGTTGTTCCATTTTGCCGTTATGGCTTTACATTCCCATTTCGAGCTTGTTGGCTCAACTTTGACTTGCACCATTATGCTTAGCAAGTGCTTGTCCTTATTTTAGTCTGTCTTGACGGCACGACCTTGGGATTCCACATCGGAGTCCGGGTCGGGTCGCCACAGTTGGTATCAAAGCTATAGGTTAGCTATTTTGCCAGGATAGGATCCTTGGCCTAGTTTGGGTTGGGTTTATTGTTGAGATTTTAACGTTGAGTGTTCCTTGTAGGCGTAATGTCAGGAACTTGGCGTGAAGCTGGTTCTAGTAGACCTCATCCGGGTACAGCTTGTGGCAACGAGAGAGGGGAGAACATTAATGATCCGCGCGTGACTCCTCAACAGATGTTTGGATTGGAATATGATTCCACTGTTCTTGCGAGATTCTTGAAGTTGAAACCTGAGAGCTTCGATGGAGAGCCCGAAACTTCTAAAGAAAAACTTTGGCTAGAAAGCATGGAGGAGATATTTACAGTTTTGGGTTGTACGTCAGAAAAGAGGGTGACCTTAGCAGTGTTTAAGTTAAGTGATGTGGTTGACCATTAGTGGCATGTGTTACGAGATAGTTGGAGACATCATATTTTTTTTTTTTTGGAAACAGGGTGGCACCTACAGAATATATAAATAAAGAGAAAATTACAAACTAGAGGGGGACAACCAGCCTAACCCAAACAAGGGGAGACAAAGGAGCCTGACCTCGGAAAGGAAATACGAAAAATTACTTCTTCCTATAAGTGTAAAAATGATACATATCCATCCGCACAGCGTTCTTGACTGACAGAGGGAGAGCCAAGAAACTGGAATATATCTTCTGACCACCGTGAACATGAGCTTCCGCAGCTAGCCGATCTGCAGCTTTATTTTGTTCTCTAAAAACGTATGTCAACTTAAAATTGCTACTTAAAGCCTTGCAATCACATAACTCATACATGTACTGCCACGGGGCTGACTGATCAAGAACCAAAACATTAATAGAACATAAGGAATCAGATTCAACCATGACATTGGAGAAACCCAAATCACGACAAAGGAGTAAACCATCCCGCTAAGCCAAAAATTCACCCCTCGTACTAGTGCCTTGATGATAGTGAAAAGAGAAGGCACTAATAAAAATGCCTTTGTCATCGCGAATGATGCCACCACCAGTACATACCCCATTAATAGAAGAACAATCGGTATTCAGCTTGTCAAATCCATCAAGAGGAGGAGACCAACGCAACCACACACCTTTACTAATTGCCGACGTAAAATGGGAACATGAATGCTCTGCATGGCAATAGAAGCACTGGATCTGCAAGCCGCTTTAGGCTTGTACATAAACATCATATCCCGAAGATCATTTAAAATATTACGATAAATAGGGTCAACCGCCATAGGCAGGCCATCAAAATAAGCTGTACAACGGGCCTTCCAAATCTCCCAACATGTAGCCATGACAATACCAAGCTGACAAGCACCTAACTGGCTACGCAAAGAACCATGAGCCCAGATATCAAACAAGTGCATCATATTAGAATAATTGGCTACCTTCCGGAAAAGACGAGCAAAATGAGACGAAATTTCCTTGGCTACATCGGAACAAAGGAAGAGGTGATCCACCGATTCTACAGAAGGCTGAGAAGAGCAGCACATGCACTTAGAAGGAAGCTGAATCCGTTTAGAATGCAAACATAAGTCCACTGGAATAGCATATTGAAGGAGGCACCACATAAAAGCACTTATTTTAAGGGAAATCCAAGACTGCCAAATTTTCCGAGCCCAAGAGATCACATGAGAAGCAATTCTGTAACGTTTCCAGAAGGCCGAAGAGCTGAACTTACCATCAGTCGTAAGGGTACAAATAAGCTTATTCGGGTCATCGGAAAACCGCACCTACTTGATAGACGAACGAAGATCAACAGGAATTAAGCGGCATAAATCCTCGAGCACATGAGCAGCCTCACAAACCGAAAGATTAAGGTCAAGCGGCAAAGGACCTTCCAACCGAACCTCACACCAATTAGAGTCCCAAAACGAAATTTCCCCTCGGCCAATCAGCCATCTACTGCATTGCTTAACCTTCTCCAACTGGCGAATGATAGCTCTCCAAGGAAGAGACGAACTGTGACATCTAGCGAAGCCCATATCCAGATCATACTTACTACAACAAAACTAAGCCCAAAGCGATTGATCTTGCAAAGCTCCCCAAGCCAGTTTTGCATGCAACGAATCCATCACCTGCTGTAAAGAACGAATGCCAAGGCCCCCTTCCTCAAGAGGGCGGCACACCTTATGCCAAGCCACCAAATGCATACGATGCTCCCCATTAGCACTCCAAAGAAAATCAACCAAAGCCTTTTCAATGTGAACAATAATGGACTTGGGAACTGAAGTAGAAGCGAAGGAGTAAACTGGAATGTTACACAGGACCGATTTAACCAAAGTAATCTTCGCACTGAAGGATAAGAGCCTGGAACGCCAACCATTAACGCGGGAAAGAACCCTAGCCACCAAGTCTTCAAAATAAATTTGTTTAACACGACCTCGAAACAACGGAATACCCAAGTATTTAAAAGGCCAAAAACGTTGATAGCATCCAGACCAACGAGCAATCTGCTGAATACGCTGTCTATTACATCGATGACTAACATAAAAACCACTCTTCTGAACATTGATAAGTTGACCCGAGGCATGTTCATAGGTTGAGAAGACTTTTCGTAAACCCAAGATAGAGGTCTTATAAGAATTACCAAACACAAGCATATCATCCGCATAGAGAAGGTGGGAAACCAAAACGCCTCCACGGCCATGATTAAAAGGGGTTGACAGACCTGACTTCATAGCCCTGATAATATTAAAAGATAGAATCTCTTATGCCAAAATGAAAAGTAACGGGGAAAGCGGATCACCCTAACGGACACCACGAGAAGATGGAAAAAAAAAACCTTAAAATTCCCCATTGATTTTAATAGAATACCAAATGTTGGAGATAAGCCGATGGACCAAAGCATAGTTCCCGGGACTGAAACCAAATGCATGAAGAGCATGCAAAAGGAAATCCCATTCCATTCTATCGTAGGCCTTTAACATATCAAATTTGAAAATAATATTACCCCCATGGACTTTCGTATCGATGCGGTGAACCATCTCATGAGAGAGCAGAACATTCTCTTGAATATTGCGATTTTTAACAAACCCCGATTGTTCCATGGAAATTAATCTAGGCAGAATCTCAGCAAGACTAGTGGCAAAAATGTTGGACATGATTTTACAAGCGAAGTTACAAAGGCTAATCGGGCGCAAATCACCTAAAACCTTAGGCTTAGCAACCTTAGGAATCATGACTAGGGTTGTAGCAACAATACCTCTATTCAGAGTCTTACCAACATACACAGCTTGAACTGCAGCAATAACCTCCGCTTTAATAACCTCCCAACAACCTTGAAACAACCAGCCTGTAAAACCATCCGGACCAGGAGCACTGTCAGGGTTCAAACTCTTGATAGCATTCCAAATTTCCTCTTCGGTAGGGATATCCTGAAGATGAACATTATCCAATTCAGAGAGCAAATAGGGAATGTCTTTAAACAAGGCCTCATCAATGGCATGGGGTTTGGTAGGAAAAATATCCCTAAAATAATCCACAACCAGCTTGCCTACCAAAGAGTCATCCTCACTAAGCGTTCCATCATCAAGCCGAAGACGAACTTTTTTACATTGAGATCGATCTTTTATGCTAGCATGAGAAAAGGCACTGTTTCTATCTCCATCTACAAGCCAATGTTGACGAGATTTTTGGCGTAACAACTCGGCATCCCATTTAACAAGATGATCATAACGGAGACGAGCAGCATCTAACAAGCTAGCAGTGTAATCTGTGCCCCCTTGTTGAATTTCATTCTTAAGCCTGATAATGGTATATAATTCTGAAGCCATATTGCACTGAACATGACCAAACACATTCCAGTTCCAATTTTTAAGGGCCAGCCGAAGAGTTTGCAGCTTCCTAAAAAGAACTTCCATAGCAGTGCCCGAAGTGTGATGGGACCAATGATCTTTAACAAAACCCAGAAACTCAGGATGATCGAGCCACATTCTTTGGAAGCGGAAAACCCCTTTACGCTTAACCAAATTTTGGAGATTAACCAAGAGAGGAACATGATTAGAAGCAATGGAGGTAAGGTGTTGAACACAAAGGCCAGGAAGAGTAGCTTTATACAGCCCATTGATTAAAACCCTATCCAAACGTTTCCAAATACGACAACCTATCGCATGATTGTTGCACCAAGTAAAACGGCTACCCTCAAAGCCTACATCGGACAGGCCAACTTGAGTCATAAAGCTGTTGAAATCATCCATGCATTGATTGTCACAAAGAGTACCACTGATTTTCTATGAAGAATGAGAGATAGTATTAAAGTCTCCCCCAACAATCCAAGGGACCACCACCGAAGTAGAAAGAGCAATAAGGTCAGACCATAATTCCTGGCGTTCTTCTCTGGAACATTTCGCATAGACAAAAGTTGCCAAAGCGGATAAATCTGTGCCAACCCTAACCTTAACTGAAATAAATTTGTTTGTAGCAGAAGCCATAGAAACCTCCATTCTACTATCCCACAGTAACCAAATGTGCATATTGATTGGATTCGCATGCAAAGAATTAGACTACCCAAGACGCCTTGCCAGCTTCCCAATTCGAGCACCGGAAGTCTTAGTTTCTAAAATGACTAACAAAACAGGATTATGAGTTCTTTTAAGCAGGCTCAAGTGATCCATAGTCTTTTTATTACAAATCCCTCTAGCATTCCATATGATCATCGACATAAAAATAGATTATAAAACACATGTTTCCTGGGGTTTAGCAGCAGCCCTAGTAAGACGGATATACTTGGTCTTAATGAGATTAGTCTTAATATTATTGCAAAATTGCAAAAAGTCCGCTTTGATAGAAACATCGGCAATGTTATCCTCAGTAAAATAAGGAGCAGGAGCAATATCATAGGTACCTTCCTCGTGATCTCCATTCAGAGACTTAGCCTTAGGCTGCTTCCCAACATTCTTGCACAAAGCCTCATGCCATAGAGAACCCATTTCAGCCTCAACCCAAACCTTAGATTTAACCTGCATGTCGTCGTATCATGAGGGACAACCTACCAATTGATCATGCACAACGTGGTTTGGATTCACCTCCTCAGGAATACTTGATAATAAATCAAAAGGATTGGAGATATGAACCATGTCCACAACATGCGTATCATGATTCTCTTGCACATTAACTGTTGCAACACCATCATGCATCACCTTCTTGTTGCTCCCAGAGTCTGCGAGATCATTCACCTCCGTTTCCAAAGGACAGCCATTAACATCTTTGGCCGTAGAAACAGAAGCATTGGTCATGGCTTTGTTTCTCTTAACAACTTCCTAACGGAGGGTATTACGAGTTGAGGTTGTGGCAGTTTCCTTACGGGAATCATTCAACACTTTGTCTTTATCTTTGGTAACTGCAGTGGTGCGATTACCATCTTCCACAACCTCCTTGTTGGGATCCTTCTTAGTTTGTGGGGTAGCCAAATTAGGATGCCCCTTATGAACAATATCCAAACGACGTTGTCCTTTGTGGCATACATCCTTCGTATGACCTAGAAGACCACGGTCAATGCAATAATTGACGTTACCCTCGAACTCCAAAGACTGTCAAAATCTTTTATCCTTACCAACACCAATCCAGATTCTAGAAGGAAGGGATTCAGCCACGTCTACTTCAACACAAACCCTAGCGAAAAAAGGTCGAGACAAGGCTAAAGTTTTCTCATCAACCCGAAGGAACCGACCAAAGGAATTGCCAATACTTTGCAAGAAAGATGGGTTAAAGAAATTAAGAGGAAGGCAATGAAGCTTGACCCAAACAGCCACCCGTGTCCAGTCCTTCTTGAAAGCAAAATCTAAAGACCAACGGAAGGAACGATACATGGAAGTTTGAATCATATGAGATTCACGGGATAATGCACGAACCAAATCCTCATTGGATGATAAGTGTACCATGACGTGCCGAAGGTCTAGAAGACCGACAACAAAAGTTCCCGAAAGATTCCAGTGTTTGGTTATTTCGTCCTGAATAACGTGAGTGGAGGGTCTTCCAGCCGAAAATTTAAGGATGATCGTATTTGTAAGCAAACGCTCAGATAGTTCCACCTCTAAAGGTGTAAACATGCATGCAGGTTCATTGTCCATGGAAGAAGCTTGTTTGGGAGCAAGAGCGATTTCATCCAAGATGGGAGGAGAGTTGGGGTTAACACCAGGGTTGAGTCTTGGTTGTCCGGTGATGGATGCATAGGACTTCACCGGTGGAGGAGGCGGAGGGGGGGCGGCCATTGGAGGAGGAGCCTCCATGCCGGAGCCAAAACGGCGGCAGCAAAAGGGTAAACCCTAATTAGGGTAAAGGAAAACGGCGGGTGACCTAGAGTGAGAAATATCAGGATGTAGTGCCTCACGTGTTGGAAAACTTCGTGTTGGAGTTTATGGCACAGTTTATTTTGACAGTAGTTCGAGAAAGAAGAGAGATAGAATTCATGGTGCTAAAACAAGGAGTTATGACTGTGGCTCAGTATTCAGCGAAGTTCACAGAGTTGGCTCGTTAATGTGGTTACTTAGTACCAGATGAGGCTAGGAAGACCCAGTGGTTTGTGAAAGGCATAAGGATGAAATATCGTAGGCAACTCGTTCCGTTACATCTTACGGATTACCGAGGCGTTGTGGATCGTGCGTATGCGATGGAATTGGACATCGAGGAGTATGCTCAAAAGAGAACATCGAGGACTATTAGAAGCAATGATGGTATTAGAGGGCAGTCAGCACCTCAGACAGTTAGTCAAGGAAATATACGTTCTGGTAGCCGAAGTGATGTTTCTACCTCCAGTCGAAAACGGCGAGGTGATGAGTTAATATACAATTTTTTGTATGAGGACGGGACACGCTGAGAATAGGTGCTGGGGTAAATCAGGAAAATGCTTTTCTTGTGGTGGTGATCATGTTCGTAAAGATTGCCCGAAGATGAGAGTTAATCGGTCTAGGAATACTAGTCAACAATCTAGTGGTTCCAATAGAGATAGTGATGGTCGGTCTAGAGGCTGAGGTAGTGGGCGCGTGGCGGTTGGCCATTGTGGAGTTTTGAGACCTACCCAAAATAGGAAGGTATTCTCTCGTATATATATTATAATGTTGCTACCACTATCGTTATTATGAGTACGTGTTTTATCGGTAGCTCATGTGCCTTCATACATACATTACATGGTGTATTGAGTATTATTGGTTATTTATTTGATCGGGGATAATACCCCAATGTGAGATCGGTATGTGATACTGTTTGTTTTATGAATTGTCGGTAGGTAATCACACATTGTGTGTGGGTTCTTGCGTAGTCTATATATAAAGGACTATACTGTATATAAAGAGTATTGGTGATGGATTTATGTTATGACGATAAGTAATGGATGGTGTTATGGAGTTACGGTTTCGTAGGCCTATATTAAGGCCCATAGTGCGAATATATGTACATATATCTATTATACAATAGAGCTCATACTCGCACGCTCGCAATTGACTAAAGCTAATCAGGGGTTGAGATCAATTCATTTACCGAGATCCTGTGGTCCTCATTTCTTCCGGAGTTCACATGTGCGAGGGGGCAATTAAGACCTTTTCTTCCTCTGCGTCTGTATCCCTCTCCCCAACTCTTTTCCGAGTCTTCCGGCGCGACAGTTCAACCTTCTATCAACCTCTGCGGTGTTTGTTTTCTCATCCATCAACCTCTTTGCGGTGTTTGTTTTCTCATCCAACAATGGGTTTCCCAACTACAAAACCCTCCTTTGTGCCCTTCCCCGTCGCCCTTATTCACTTCGTTTATCGCCCAGTTCACCCCCTCTCCGCCCCGACCACGCCCTCTCCCCTCTCCGCCCATCGACACTTCCTCTCCGCCTCCTTTTTTGTCTGGGAAAGTCCCTCTCAAAGGTTGTTCTGCCATCACCGAAATCGGGTGAGTTTCAAATTTTGGAAATCGGAATTTTACTTTTGTATGGAATTTTACTTTTGTATGGAATTTTACGGGCATATTTTTTGGTAATTTCTACAGAGGTTAAGGTCCTATGCTTTAGAGGTTAGACCGAGTATCGGTTAAGGTCCTTAACCCAAGTGTCGAGCATTGCGGTAACCCGATCGGCCGAAATTGTGTCGCCGCCGGTTCCCTCCCTTATTGCCTTCTCAAAGAACATGTTAGTGAGTGTATCAATATTTATGTGTAATAGGCTTTTCCCAATTAAGCTATAACTTATGATCGCATTGTTGATTTACCTCCTTCGATAACAACACCAAAAGCAGAATTTTTGAATCCTCTTGAATTGTGAAGGAAAACTTACGTTTGCTTGAAGTGAATTGATGTATGAATGATTGTTGTTGGATCAAACAAGACAAAAAGAATGTTACCAATATCACAAAAATTATTCATACACGTATCCGGTCACACACAAGAAATTGTCAAGGCAAATCTTTGTTGCCTATCCAAAATCCAACTTAAGCAACTACTCCCTCCTTCTATATAAGCTATAACGCATTACAATCGCATTGTTCATTTGGCCTATGATCTAGATGTAACACTAGGTAAACAAACTTTCCAACCTAAAAAAAAATGATTTACCTCCTTCAGATAAAAAAATGATTTACCACGCATAAGTTTCGTTTATTACATTTACTTCTATATTTTTGCAGCCATCCGCCTATTTAGTATTGGGGGTAAATGTTTACAAATTTAAGAAAGTCGTTTTTTCATAAAACTTAAAACTCATGCATTTTTTGTTATTACTGTTCAACCAATATGCGCATAGTTGGCTTTTTATTTATTTCCTTTGCCTGATATACGATGTTCTTGAAATGTGATTTAAAGGTTCATCAAACTAGGAGTTCATCTTGGTGGTGATTTTAAAGTGAAGGCGTTCGGTCCCTCTCAAAGGTATGATTGTTTCAATTTTTGTTATTACGTTTATAGATTTTTTATGAGTAATCTTTACACATTTAAGAATGCTCATGTATGAAAATGCTTCATTCCTGAAATTTATCGGTTTATCGGTTTCTGAATACTTGAGAAGTAAATGAAGCGGCGGCGGTCAATCCTGCGGCAACCCGATGCGGACCCAAGGTATATATTCATGACTCGATTTCTTTTCTTTTCTCCCATTTGTCTACATCTTTAAAGAGTAGAGCATTGTTCAAAATTTCTGAATGTTCTTTCCCACTTAAGTAAAAAATTTGGATTGGTGTAGTAAAAAATTTGGATTGGTAGCCGTTAGTTTGTCTTGACGCTTTTTTTCGCGAATTCCTCGACGACAAGAATGATGATTAGGAGCAATCCCTTTATTGCACTTGTCACTATTTTCATCCTTAAAGTACCTAACGATCAAAGTCCCATAGCTTACTTCATCAACAATATAAGCTCGCTTATGAGCCCATTTAAGTAACTCATAGGCCTCATCAAGCTTCCTCTCTTTACATAAAATGTACATTATGGTATTGAAGGTTACAACATCCATCCGTAAGCCTTTGTCATCCATTCCACTCAACAATTTTAATGCTTTGCTTAATTCACCAACTTTACAGTATCCATGTATCAATGTGTTGTAAGTAAAACAAGTTGGAAAAATTCCACTTGCTTCCATACTTCGTAGAGAATCACTTGCTTCCTTCATCATACCTTCCTTACAATACCACTTAATCAGTATATTGTAAGTGACGGCATTCCTTTTCACTCCTTTTGCACTCATTTCCTTGAGTAGCTCAAATGCCTCCACACTTCGGTTGCACTCAAGACAACCATTGATCAACGTACTATATGTAACCACATCCGGCAATATATTTAAACTCTCCATCTCATTTCGAAGCCTATTAGCGTCATCAATCCTTCCCACATTACATAACCCACTAATGGCGCACTAAATGTAAACACATTAGGCGACAATTTCAAACTCCGCATCTCGGACCAAAGCTCAGAGCTTCTTCAAGCATCCCCACTTTACAACATTCGGCAATACCCTTTACTCTTCATATCCAACAAATTCGGCCTCTTTCAACTTCCCTCGGCAAATCAATATTGTAGTATATGTTACAGTATTAGGCAAACAATCAAACTCCTTCATTTGTTCAATCAACGACAAAGCATCGTCAATCTTATTTCAAAGAACCAGAGAACTTTGACGTATGAGCATGGAAAAACCAAATTTGAAAGATCTCTTTGGAGCAATCTAAATTCCCAGTACAACATTTTTTTCCATGTCGATCCCGTCTAAAGCATCATGTGCACAACAACAAAAGCCATAGAGTCAATGGAAGCAGTTAACGATAGCTTGGATTGTGAATTCTCCAAACTAATATGTAAAGGATCTATATACGAGGATTCGATTCGACTTGGGGATCCTATCAAGTCTACTTAGATGTACGAGCAAGAAAAATATCATCCAACTAAGCTTTTATTCAGTCTTACAAGGTACATGTGCTATTTCCTTCTAATTGAGCTTTTCAAATTGATAATGGTTATTATTTGAGGGCTCAATCATGGGTCGTGGTCGGGTGACGTGAGATGTATGAAGATCCATAAGGTATGTTTTTGATCGGGTAACTTAGACAATAACTTTTACAAGTTGTAAGGGTAGTTCTTGGAGCGATGGTAAGGTTACTACACTCAATCTTTGAAATGCTATATGTTATCAACAAAAAAAAGTTCGAGTTTCATTTAAAATACATCTAACTATAGCGAGGAAATCGGTAGAAACTCCCCCTCACAATTTAGAACACGAAAAACTTCTATTCTCGGATAAACGCCCAAGCTGGTAGACATCACTATATTGGTAGCGTCTTTAGTTAAAATGTAGGCAGTTTAGCATGCATTTCCAAAAGAAAATAGAAGGGAATCATGAAACTGCAAAATGATGATCCTGTTGCTCAGCCCCATTGGTGGTGGAATAATCAAAGTTTCCACCGCCATCCTGATTGACACTTGGATCTTCACCTTCCCTGCCACTACCAGGCACCTGGTCATAGGAATAACATTATGACCATGGTTCTCAAAAATTTTCGGAAGTTTATTGCCAGAGGAAAGGGAATGCGGATCTTCAGGTTAGCTGACCTTCCGAAGCACCTTCCTGCTTGACCTGCTTTAAAACTTCGGTTTAGTTTTAACTTCTACATCCATAGGGACACAAAGATTACCATCAGGAAAATGCCACCGCCCAAGATCACCAAGAGCCCTACGATCATTTTCTTTGCATGCCAAGAACCATCAAGCTTCACCTCAATCTCTGTCACATCTTCCCCACAACCCCACATGTTCAAAGAAACAACATCACATAAGAAAGAAACAACAACTAAAACGGTTCCCGATAACATCAACCCCTTTTCTTCCATACCGAAACTTTCCCCGCCATATCCGGGAAGAAATAAGAACCTGCATCGATTTCCCTAACAAAACTCGAAAACTAAATATGCCGGGGTTGTCTCATTACTAACACTGCTCCAAAGGTTCGAAAAATGACATGGAAAATAATATCAAAAGAAATGCATAAGTGACAAAGAATACAATTACTTATCAAAAAATACAATTAACTATTGATTCTTTCTTTCTTTGTCTTTTAAGTATTTGCACCACCAATCTAGGTTGCCGAGTCGACCATAGATTGAGTAGGTAAGATGAAGACCATGAAGCATATAGATAGGAGTAGTCGACCATAGATAGAGCTCATATCGACGCCGCAATTGATTAAAGCTAATCGTGGCCGAGATCAATTCATTTTCGAGATCCCGTGGTCCTATTTCTTCCGAGTTCACACGTGTGAACTACAAGCTGAGCATCCCCTTCAATTCCTCTACGGCTCTACGTGCATACCCTCTCCCCAATCCTTTCTCTCGCGCCTCTCCCTATTCTTACCTCGGAGAACTCGCCTTACCATCTCTATCCTCACCACTCACGCTTAACCGCCTTACAAGCACTAATAAGGTTAACTAATTTTTCGCTTTACTAATGTTAAATGAGTTCTGCAAATTTATGTGTTACATAGGCTTTTAAACTTTTTTATTTGCTTATTGCGTAAAGGAAGCTAATTCAGATCGTGCCTTTGAAGAACTCCCAAGAAATGAGAGAGGATTCTTTTGGAATTTGTTACAAGTGCATTTTTATTTGTTCAATGATTTGGTTGTCGGATTCGCGGACATGAGGCGGCGAGGCGACAAAGCGGTAATTGGAAGGGAGATGGAGTGGGAATGGAGGAGGTTTAGAGCTTGAAGGAGTTGGTTCCCATGTTGATGGCGGCGAAGAGGTTGTTCTTCTTTCTTCTCTCCTATGGACTGCTCGACTAACCTATCTTAAGTTTCTTCTTTTTGGGTTATTGCACGAAAAAATGTATACGCTCATACGCTGACTTTGACACCTTTCATGGAAATAATTTTTGTATAGTTTTTTTATTAGTTGTAGGAATGCCTCGATATTCAATTCACCACATGCTCTCGAAGTTTCAAATTATTTTCGGTCCAATTTTATAGTAAGCTAAAATTCATATTCAAGAGTAGTTTTAATGAAGGTGTTGAGGTAACATTTGGTTTTGTGTTGATGTTTCGCTACATACATTTCAACGTTTTTCTCTAATTTGTTATGCATCGCTTAATCTAGGTAATTGACAAGCCCATGTACTTTAGTACAATTAAAAACAAAATGGAGGCCAAGGATGGTTCAGATATAAATGTGTCCGTGAGATATGTGCCGATGTAAGATTGATTTTTAAGAATGCAATGGTTCAGATTTTAAGAAGTGGTTACAACTTTTGCCCAAAGTTGATGAAGAGGTAAAACTTTGCAATTGTAAACTAGAAGGACTTTAACATCCGACTTATTTTAACAATGAATAGTATTGATACTCTGGTCAAGAGATTTGTTTATTATATATATATATATATATATATATATATATATATATATATATATATATATATATATATATATATATATATATATATATATATATATATATATACTTCCTCCTTTCCACCCAAAGAGTCTCAATTTGTAAGAGATATATACTTATTAAGACATATATACTTATAAAAAAAAAGGAAAAATGGATATATTAATGCCATTAATAAAATTTAGCAAGACACCGCCTGCTTCCTTAAAAAATTGCAAAGAAAGATTTAATTTTTCTCTACCGTTGAATAATCATATTGTTTTAATTGATTACCGAGAGGTTTTCATTTTCAATTTGTTATTTTAGACTTTTTTTGAAATATGATTAAAACATATATTTATTTATTTAATTATTAACACTCTATCTGCATCCTCCTTCAAGGCGTACATCCATCGCATAAGTATTTGTAGTAGACTAATATGAAGTATGAATTGTACAATGATGCTTATTGGTTTGGCACGATACTTGTATATTCTATGGGATATGTTTAATGTGATGAATAATATAATTCTATAATATTGATGATGGTTATTATGCGAGTAGGATACATTCTCGATTAGTGCAAAGGTTAAGTGTCGCGATTATCTGCTGATTTCCATTGCGCTGACAAGTATGTAT
>CM028379.1:129052181-129094093 GCA_013146195.2 Codonopsis lanceolata | reverse complement strand
TTAATCAAGATTTTTATCATGTAATACTTTTAAACAATTTACATTGCTTACTAATGCATATAAGCATGTTCATACTCAAATACAACTATTTCCGTTAGACATATTTATTACTCTTATAAACCATGTCTTCTTTTTAACAAAATGCATCTACCATGCATGCTCATAAAGATCATATATTAATTCTCCTTTAAAAATAACACACGCATCGGTACAAGTTATGTCTATACTTCATAAAATCACAAATATATTTTACTCATTTTTAAATCATCAACTACATGATAAAATTCTATCATTAACAAGTGTCGCATGTACACATGTATATCATGCAAATATGATATAAAATAACCAAGTATCATCATACATCTTCTCATATACTCCATGTATTTCCTACCTATTCATGTAATGCATAAAACTCTCGTAACTCATAACTATGCATATCGGTTAATCCAAAGGCTAATATAGCACATGAGATTTCGAAACTATTCATACATGTTTATATCACAAAACCGAGAAGACGTACACATAAAAATTCCCTCGTGATAATTTTCCAGACAATGGCAACTCTAACAAATAACAAGGTTCGTATATTCACTATACTCGCTAACAATACTCCGTAGTAACTCCAAAGAAAAGAGGTAACATTCACTCTAGTACTCACAACCGTCAAAACTCTGTAAAGTCTCTCATTACCTTAGTCCAAAATCTCGTATTCGTTAAAACACACACGAAATACTCTCGCGCGGCAACGACACCCTATTAGTCGCGATTTAACGGGGTATACTCGCCGTAATAACCGTAATCCATCTCGAACCACTAAGTATCAATCGTGCGATTCAAGCCACGCATCCTACTGCATAAAAATCACACAACAAAGTATAATTATTTTACTGTACACATATCTCCATAGAGCATACAAATTTAACGCACCACTAGTATTTACCACTAGTAGCATTATCACATATTCAATATTCACATATGTATAACATCGCCATCCATATAGGCTTACATAACCGTATTACTTTATCGCAATCGATCTGGTCATCGACAAATCAAAATTTCAACCAAAACCGTAAACCAATCCCATACCGGGACATCCTCCTCAATAATATCCATAAATCGAGGAAAGCAAAAATAATTAAATCTCAACACACAATGCAATGTATGTATTAATGCATATGAGCTACCGATACAACGTGCACTCATAATAGCGATAACAACAACCATAATATCCGTATAATGAATTACCTCCTATCCAAGGTAGGTCTCAAAACTCCGCAATGGCCAACCGCCACGTACGCATACAACCTCAAACTCTAGCTCGTCTATAACCATTTCCCTAAGGGTCACTAGACTGCTTATTAGTTCTCTTAGAGTCATTAATCCTCAATTTAAGGCAATCCATTCTATGTGATCACCAATATTGCTCCAACACCTACACTTGGTGTCCCATTTCTTCAAATGAAATTTATACAACAATTTATCACCTCTTCATCTATAACTTTAGGTAAAAGCATCACTCCGCTTACTAGTCTACAGATTTGCCTACACAGTTTCAGGAGGTACCAACTGTCCTCTAACCACATCATCAACCTTAATATTCCCTGAGGTCCTCTCTCAGGTGCGTTCCTTAATATTTAACTTTTTCTCATGAGTATAGTCCACAGCCCCTCTAAAATTCGCAAGCTGTTATGGAATAAATTGCCTGTAATATTTTATCCTTAATCCTTAACTCTTTCACAATTCATGGAGTCTTCCTAGTCTCATTCGGTACTAAGTACTCTTACTCTAATGAGATAATTCTGTGATCTTCACTTAAATATAAATCACAATATCATAATATTTGCCACCAATTCTCCGGTGGATTCTCAATCATGGATACTACTAGTACCCCCTTATACTTATCAACATTGGCACCTCTACTAGTGCTAACATCCATTCTAGTTCAAACATCTTAACATACTATAACTCTCGACGTTAAGATATAACAAATCACACAAACCAACCCCCAAAGCCAAGGAACCTATCCCGGCTGAAAGCTAAATTTATAATCATAGCTCTGATACCAATGACGACCGACCCGATCCCAAGACGAAATCCCAAGGTCGTGCCGCCGCTGGGAACAAATAACAACACACAAGTAGCAAATAATGGGTAGGGCCATAACGGCGATACACCGACAACTCAAAACACATGCGGAAGCTAAATGAAAAAACAAGTGGCGCCCGAGCTAACAAGCTCAAACTAAAACAACCAAAGAGATAATTAATCTCTCGGTCCAAAAATTCGATTCGCGTGCGCAACATTGGGCACGTAGGACAAACTCCCCTTATGCGGTTCAAATATATAGCATAATAAAACCAAGTCATCGGCGGTTACGGTACCGAACCCAACATTATACTAAGTCTAAGACTCTAGTCTAACAACTCAACGGCTAAAAACATGCCGGAGTAAAAACATAATACTTTTAACTAGCAATGTAGCATGCTAAACATAATCACCAATTAACTAAGCATGACTAAAACCCGTCGGCTACCAACAACATAAGTACTAATAATTATAAGTACTAACAACAACAAAACATATGGAAGTATAACTACCAATATACATCAAGCACGACTTCTACTTGTCGGCTACCAAAAGAATAAGCTAACAACATGATTACAATAGTACTAATCACATTCAGGTTTGCTACCCAATAATGAAGTTTACATAACTTCATCTTCCCAACGACCTCACCAAAAACAAAATAAACATCTAAGTAGCAACCTTGCCAAAAGAATCTTTGTCAACGCAATCTTCTGATTTACTTGGATCCGCACGCTCGGCTCGGATCTAGGGAAAACAACCAACAAATAAAAGTAAGTCACAAAGACTTAGTAAGTTACTAACCATAACTTCCTATCATGGCATAATGCTCAATCATAAATTACATCATGCTATCGTCATGAAATAACCTTATATAAAGCCATGCTATGGCATCCATGCTCAACATTAAATAACCATGTTATCATTATAGTATAACATCTCACTAAAATCCATGTCAAGGCATTTTATGCTCAACGATCATAACTCATGTTATCGGTATAACATAACCTTCCAATAATTTACATGTCAAGGCATATAAGCTTACGACAATAATTCATGCTTCTGGCATAATGCCACACTCCAATAATATTCATGTTAAAGCATATTAGCTTAACAACAGCAATTCATGTTATTGTTATAACATAGCATTCCCATAATATTTATGTCAAGCATGTAAGCTTAACAATAATAACTCATGCTTTTAGCATAATACAACATTCAAATAATGTTCATGTGATAGCATTCATGCTTAACAACATTAATCAATATGTTATCTATCAAGTATAACATATAAGAAACCAAAACAAACACCATATCATATCCAATTCACTAAGCACGTTATTCACTTAAGCACTTGTGAAACAATTCATATATAAGGGATATGATACCATTACCCAAATTCCTCCGCGCGTGTCGCTCCTGCAAAAACACGTGCAAAACCCTTATGTGCCCTCGATATCCCTCTCGTAGATATCGACGTCCCCGAGACAGTCTCCGCTCGAGTTCCATAGTTATCAAAGTCATGTGTATTACTACAACTAAGATAAACTACTTCCCCACCGTGGCCATCGATGGAGGGGTGTGTGCAAACCCGGCACGGCGATCCATCGCGATCACGAATCTCACAATTCGTGAAGACGATGTATCGTCCTACCAAAACTCAACAGACCGACGCCAGCTGGACTCAAAACCCAAGCACAAGTAATATATACTCATATGCTCAAAACAAGTAGGTAAACACTCTACCATCAAACTAGTCATGCAATTTATCCACAACTAGCATAAATATCACAACCGAGAATCATATAAGTTCTCTTAATCAAGTGTGCCTCACACACCTCAAAACTTCTTGGAGGCTCGACCTCCATGAATTCTACCCAATATTCCATAGGACTTAAAATTATAGCTCCTAGGATTCATACTAACCCAAAGGTTAACTCCGTTGAGTTCAATCTAAGTTTTCCGAAAATTCAAGGAATAGAAGCATAGGCTTCAACATCCCCATATATTCATAACTATCACCAAAACCATAAACCCGATGTTTAATAAAATCATATAAACCCAACAAAACAATTAACAATGTAACTTAGAACAAATTAGCCATCTTGTGCATAAATTCATTCAAGTCACCATACCAATCATAATTTCCATTTCATGATTAAATCATACAACATGGTTTAATATACTCTATTAAGCATATAAAACATATTAATCAAGCTCACATCAATAAATTGCAAGCTAAAACAAAATTAGGGCAAGGCACCCTCCAAGTATCTCAACCAATTCAACTTCAATCCACATGAATAATCAACATAACCAAGTTCAATAGACTAGTTAGAACATGAATTTCACATATATCATGGTCTCACATAGGTCAATCAAGTTCTATCATCAATTTGTAAACCTAGGGTTCATGCTTCTTCTATAACCCTAACAATGGCTTCCATTGACCTCAAATAGCACAAATGGTTGTTTCCCTAGGGTCAATGGAGCCCAAAATCAAAGGAAGAGAGGTAGAAACTTACGAAAACTCAGCCCTTACAAACTGCCAAACCCGAACCTAGAGAAGAAGTCGTTCTCTTCACTTCTCTCTCTTCAAACTCACGGGTTGAATGGGGAAGAAGACTCCCAGCTATGGCTTCCAAGCTCAAGCCTTTCAATCTCCCTAGAATCGTCCCCTTACAGCTCTCTCACAAGTTTCCTGGACTACTCGCAGAAGACGCAAGAGAGAAGACGCAAACTGCCTTGGCCGAACAATGAAGGAATGCGGCTGATTTGGTTTATATATGGGGGATTAATTCCCCTAATCAAGTCACTAATTAACCCCTAAATCTCTTAATAGATGATTAGGATTAGTATTAGGCCAAATAAGTGGGTTTAGGATAGGTTTAGAATGGGTTTAATGGGCAAAAATTCGGACAGCGCACAAAACAGGAACAAAATCCCGTAATTCTGATTTTAAGACCCTTGCGGTCGCATCATGCATGGGGGATGCGAGCGCATCCTCCAGCTTTCTCATTCCCGGCCTTTGCTGCTTCCCTGCTCGATCCCGGACTCTCCTGCATGCATTCTCGAGTCCTTCCAAGCCAAAAAATGGTCTACAATTCAACCTTAATAACCTCCAAATCATAACCAAAGTAATCAAGTCCCAAACCTCAACAAAACAAGGCCAAGAACTCAGGCAGAACTCTCCCGAACGACGACCGAAAATGTCAAACTGAGAAAGGTTAACGCTAGAATCAAACTAGCAACCAAACCGACAATGCAACAAACATCTAACCAATATCCAAGGCATGTTAATGATGTTTTGAATGCCTTCTAACAATTATCCATGTGATTACAACATAAATCAAAACCCGAGATTCAAAGCATCTCGTGAAAGAAAAATGCATACGTGCATCTCAAACAATGTCAATGATCATGCTATTGACTCTAAACATATACGGGAGCTAAATGAACATATTTATGATGATTATAAATGTATGAATCCATGCATAACACAAGCAAGCAACCTTTTAGGGTTTTACATGTCTACCGACTACTTAATATATAAAATTTCTTAAACATGCTATTATCTATTAAATAGTTTGTTTTAAAACCCTCATTTGTAGTAATGATGACCAGATATAAATAGGAGGAGATTGTTGCTTCTTATGTTAAATTTATATCTGATCAGTACATTACATTAGTTTTAAACTTCAGTGGCTAATCGGGCTGCGTATCGATTAGCGTGGCATCTGTGTATAGAACTTTGCCTTGTATAGTTTTTGTAGGACTTTTTCAGAATGAAGACCCTTCTCGGCTTCAGGAAGACCTGCTTAAAGCTTAAGATCGGTAGACCTCGTGTCGGTGCGCTTCTACGTGTCCTCTCCAGCTAGCGGATTAATTCAAACTTATTTTCATATATTATTTGAATTAATCCAAGTCATTCCCCGACATGTCAAGCCGAAAGCAACTTTCAGCGAGGAAGACCTTTTCGATCTGAAAGCGTATCGCCCCTACTTTCGCTTCATCTCTCGATCGACACCAAATCGCCCACCTTTTTGAAGATCTCGAAATGATTATCGCTCTAGATATTCGTGAAGACGAAAATCCTTGATCCCCATGCATTTATTGCATTTATGAATAGAGCTGTTGAAGTCTTCGCCCTCTCCAACGGATTCTTTTGAAATGCACACGCTTTAAATACGCCATTGAAGACTGGAACAAGAGACAAGCATGCATGTAATCAATCGAACACTTAAAGAATTGCTCGAATCTTCACAACTCCAAGTCTTTCACCTGCATTCAATAGATCCTCAACAGATCTAGAAGTCCTCGTCAACAACAAGAAGCTGCTCTTCAAACATTTATTGCTTTATTCTTCTTGTTGTTAACTTCCATTAACTATACTTCTGCACGAATTAAATATCTTGTATTTACAGATATTTAATTCCCTAGACCCAAACACAAGTCAATATTTTGTACACGATCCATTAGGGATATTCTTTGTAATTGATCTAAGTGGAAAACATAGTGCACAATTTAAATCCAAGGTTGACTGCCTTGGTGGTGGACGTAGCACTCATTATAGTGTGAACCATCCCAAAATACTTGTGTTATTTCCTACGTCCGGCTATTTATTGAAACGCTTAGTTTCATTGTTTATATTATCCATTTTCGAGAACTTAAGTAATCGTAAAGGTCTAGGTAGTCCTTATCGGCAAACCTGGAACAATTTTCTTGAAGGTCTTCCGCTACTTGATTCTTTTCATAGATTGCAAGTAACTTTCAAGGAACTTACTTAAAAGTTTTTAAAGTGTTAATAAGCTATTCAACCCCCCCCCCCTTCTAGCTTATTATTGTGCTCATTGGGACCCACACCTCCTCTAGCCAAAAAGCACACTTGCTAAACTTAGCATAAAGTTGCCTCTCCCGAAGAATCGATAACACCATCCTCAAATGTTGGGCATGCTCCTCCAGAGAGTTAGAATACACAAGAATATCATCTATGAAAACCACCACAAAGCAATCAAGAAAATTATGGAACGCCCAATTCATCAAGTCCATAAATACTGCCGGCGCATTAGTCAACCCAAATGGCATTACCATAAACTCATAGTGCCCATACCTCGTACGAAAAGCGGTTTCCAGAACATCTTCGGCTCTAACCTTCATTTGATGATATCCGAACCTTAAATCAAGCTTAGAATAAACCACCGATCCTTGCAATTGATCAAACTAATCATTTATATGCGGCAATGGATACTTGTTATTGATCGTTACCTTATTCAACTCCCGGTAATCGATACACAACCTAAGGCTTCCATCCTTCTTCCTAACAAACAATACCGGCGCACACCAAGGCGATACACTTGGCTTGATAAAGCCAATGTCAAGGAGCTCTTGCAACTGAACCTTCAATTCCTTCAACTCCATAGGTGCCATCCTATACGGCGCCTTCGATATCGGTGAAGTCCCCAACAACAACTCAATACAAAATTCAATCTCCCTATCTGGTGGCATCCCAAAATCCTTAGAGAAAACATCCAGAAATTCATTCACCACTGGCACATCTTCTAAGTTCGAAGTAGAAACCCGTTTATCAATCACACATGCTAGATACCCCGTGCAACCACGTGAAAATAATTTCCTAGCCTTAAGAGCAGAAATGACGCGCAAACCACTAGATGCATTATCACCCAAAAACATAAATTTAGGAACATCCGGCAAATCAAAAGTAACCCTCTTACTAAAGCAATCAACCAATGCATGAAATGCGCACAACCAATCCATACCGAGTATCACATCAAAATCATAATGTGGCAACATTACCAAATCCGCATGCAAAACATGTTCATCCACAAGTACATCACATGCTTTATAAACTTCCGAAGCCAATAAACATTCCCCAAGTGGGGTAGAAACTTCAAGCACGTAAGGCAAAGACTGAGGCAATACACGCAAACGGTCAACAAAATGTGATGCAACATACGAATGCGATGATCCTGGATCTATAAGTACTCGAGCCTCACTATCGAAGATAGAAACGGTACCTCCAATAACTGTAGTCGACTCAGGCACTCCCCTATGATCTAGGGAAAATACACGTCCCTGCACCTTTGCCTTCCCATCGCTATCCCTCTTAGCCCCAATGGTAGGCTGACTCGAACCTCCTGGCTGATTACCCTTCAACTTAGGGAAATTCCTCTTCATGTGCCCTGCAGCTCCACAATAGTAGCACTCCACCGGTGCTCCACTCTTTCTCCAACATTTATCCTCCGTGTGCCCCGTCTTCGAACAATAGGAGCAAACCACAATCATGCTACGATCTTTCTGACTTGATGTAGTAGTAGCCCCTTTACCACCTGACTGATTCTTTGCCTACCCTTCATGATTAGATTTACCATTTCCCCTCTTGCGATCATTGTTCCCATTATAGTTCCCTCGGTTACCCGATCCATTACCTCGTCCAGAAGACTGTCTAGGCTGTGGAGAAAAACTCGAATTACCCATGGCACGATGCTCCTCAATGTCCTTCTCAATCACATAGGCTCTATCAACTGCCTTCCTATACTCCACGAACTGATGAGATAACAACTGTCTCCTATACTCAGTCGTCAAACCTTTCACAAATTTCTGAGTCCTCTTAGCTTCATCCGGAATCAAATGTGTGCAATAGCGAGCTAACTCCGTGAACTTAGCTGAATACTGTGATATGGACATACCTCCCTGCACTAGGTCAAGAAATTCCTTCTCCCTCTTTTCCCGAACAACCTCAGGTACATACGAAGCTCTAAACTCCCGAACAAAGTTAGGCCATGTATGGGGAACTCTAAGCATGTCCCAACTCTCCCTTAGCACTTACCACCAGTGCTCCGCAGCACCCTCTAGCTTAAATACTACCAAAACAACCTTCTGCTCATCATCACACCTCAACGGTGCAAATATCTTCTATAGGTGCTCAATCCATAACTCGACCTTCAAAGCATCCGGCTCCCCATCAAACTGTCTTGGTTTCAGCTTCACAAACTTCTCAAGCATCGAATCCCCATGATGTCTAGCATCATGTACCGGTCTCTCAACCTGCGGTTCTGGTTGTGGCTCTGGCTGTGGTCCTGGTTGTGGTTCAGCCCTACCAAATCCCTTTTGGTTCATCTCATTCATCATAGCAAACATACCCCTATACATAGTAGCCGTAGCCTCAAATTGCTCCTCCGGTGTCCATAGTGGAGGAATCTCTTGTTGACGGTTTTCGTTAGTCTCTCTCCCACCATCTGCGCCTTTACCAGCACCTCTACCCGCACTACCTCCGGTGCTAGTACAAGCTCTAGTATCCACCATCTTAACCTACAAGAACACTCGACATTAAGATAGAACTATCACACAAAACCAACCCCGGCCCCTAAGCCAAGAAACCTATCCCGGCGAATAGCTAACTCATAAACATAGCTCTGATACCAATTGTGGTGACCCGACCCGGATCCCAAGACGAGACCCCGTGGTCGTGCAACCAAAAACAAATAACAACAAGTAAATAGCAAATAAAGGGTAAGGCCATAACGGCGATACATCAACAACTTCAACACATGCGGAAGCGAAACATAATTAAAAAGTGGCGCTCGAGCTAATAGGCTCAACTAAATACAACCAAAGAGATAATGAATCTCTCGGTCCAAAAATTAAAATCACGTGACGCAACATTGGGCATGTAGAACAAAACCACCTGTCATGCAATATCAATACATAGCAATTTATATACCAAGTCATCGGCGACGTTACAGCCGGAACACAACATTAAACTAAGTCTACAACTCTAGTCTAACATACTCAACGACTAAAAGCATACCGGAGAACAAACATAATAAACCAACCATTACATGGCTAATCATAACTAAAACATAATCATCATAAATACACAAGGCGCGACTAACACAAGTCGGCTTCCAAAGGATTAAGTACTAATTAACAGGTACAAATATCAAACACATAAGTCTTGCTACCCTTCATAAAGTTTACATAACTTTACGTTCACATCGTCCTTGCCAAAAGAAAAGATACTAAACTATAAGGTAGCAACCTTGCCAAAAGCTTCACCAACGCAACTTGACAATCACTTCGATCCGCTAAGCACGAGTCGGATCTAGGGAAAACAGTCAAACAAATAGGAGTAAGTCATAAAGACTTAGTAAGTTACTAAACATAACTTCCTGTCATGGCATCATGCTCAACAATATTAAATCATGCTACCATCATAATATAACATTTCATTAATAATCATGTCAAGGTATTCATACTTAACAATCTTAAATATCATGTTATCATCAAGATATAACAATTCATTAAATCACCTCAACCATCATATCATATTCACGTAGCACGTATTCACATGTAAGCACTCGTGAGTCAGTTCATATAAAAGAGATATGATACCGTTACCATTTTTCCGCCGTGTCGCTCCTGCAAAAACACGTGCAATTCATATGTGTCCTCGATACCCAAATCGTGGTATCGACGTCCCCGAGACATTCCACACTCGAGTTCCATAGTTATCAAAGTCATGTTTTCGTACTACAACTAAGATCAACTACTTCCCCACCGCGACCATCGATGGAGGGGTGTGTGCAACCCGGCGCGGCGATCCATCGAAATCACGAATCCCATAATTCGTGAAAACGATACATCGTCCTGCCAACGACTCAACAAACCGACTCCAGCTGGACTCAAACTCAAGCACAAATAATACATACTCATATGCTCAATTAAGTAGGCATGTACTCTACAATCATCTAGTCATGCATTTAAATCATAACTAGCATATAAACACATTAGAGATAATATTAAGACTCTAATTATCAAGTGTTCTTCATATACTTCTAAATTTTCGGAGGCTTAACCTCCATCAATACTACCCCAAATTCCGTAGGACTTAGGCATATTGTTCCTTAATGCCATACTAACCCAATGGTTAACTCCATTGAGTCATTCATAAAATTTCAAAAATTAGGGTTTAGAAGCCATTGGCCACAATACCCTCCTATGTCCATACTAACATTAATGTCCATGTTCTTAAGGTCATCAAACCCATAAAACCCCAATAAAACAATTAATTAGGAAACATAGAACCAAAGTCACAAATTAGGCATATATACATTCTAGCCATTTCATCAAATATGCTTCCAATACTTGAACATGCAAGATAGAATAGATTAGCATACATCTCTACACATGGATAATATCCTACTCATGATTTCTAACATGTTCATCCAACCAAAATTTGTCATTTAACATATTGCAAAACATGGCATCTCTAAAAAATCCCCAAGTGCTCTCATTGACCTCAAATAGCAAGATTGTTTTCCCTAGGGTCAATGAGGCAAAAACAAAGAGAAAGAGATGTAGTAACTTACCTACAATCAGTCCTTCAAGCAATAAAATCGGACATGCAATGGGTGGAAAGTGTTCTCCTCAACTTCCTCTTCACTTCTATGGTTTGGATTTGGAAATGGAGTTCTCAAGCTTTGGACTCCATTGATGAACACTCAAGAACCCTAAGAAAACTCCCCTTTCATCTCTCAAGATGCTCTCCACGTTTTTTAGAAGTGAATGGCAGAAAATGGAAGCTTAGTGGTGTATTTGGTCTCCCATGGCTTGAAAAGGTGAGTGGGAAGTGTGACCAATGCATGTTGAGGTCTTCCCAAGGTAAGAGGTCAACTAACCCACTTAAATTCAAATGGATGGTTAGGATATTGTGGATGATAGTTAGGATGGTTTAGGATGGGTTTGGGTGGGGTTAGGATGGACAAAATTCGTCACAAAGCAAAACTGCACGAAACAGCCAACAGCACCATGTGGCTGCATGGTCTGGCATAGCATGCGACCGCATGCTAGGCAGCACACTTCCTCCTCAAAATATGCTTACCTTACGGGGGCAAGGTCCAAACCCCCTTGCGGCAGCAAGGTTTCCAGAGCTAAAAAGGTCTAAAATCAACCTAAAACAACCCCAAACTCAAGACCAAAGTCCCCAAGGCTCAAACCTCACTCAAAGATGGTCTAGAACTCAAACAGAACACTTCCGAGCAACACTCAAACAAGCCAAATGAAGAAGAACAACAACTAGAAGCAAGCTAGATCGAATCGATGATACAACAAGCATTCAATCAACATCTAAATCATGTTAAGGATGTTATGAATGACATCTAATACTTAAACATATGTTTTCAACATATATACATATTCAAAGTCCCAACACATCTCATGAAGAAAAGGATGCATACGAGCATAGGAATCAACGTCAACGAACATGCTATTGAATTCAAACATACGAATGAGCTATGTAAACATACTTATGATGAATATGAATGTATAAACTCAAGCATAAGACATGCATACAATAGTCTAGGGTATTACATGTTTTGTATGTTCTCAATACTTCAATACTCTTTATTTCAAAACTGCTGCTCTTGGTGTCATATCTGCTTAAGTCCTGTTACTTATATATGTTTAGATAGACTTGTATAAATCTTTTGAAATTGTCATATCAATACATTCATTTGAGATATTTTTGAGAATTATTTTTCGAAAAAAGGATTACATTCTTAGGTATGTACTTGAATTCTTATGCAGCAAGTAGTCATGTAAAACTTGTGTAGTGGTGGTGCATGTATAACATTTCTTTGATACTTACTAGATTTACTTGTGCAGCATGTAGTCACGTAAAAGATATGTAGTGGTGGTGGTGACTGTACAAAGATCCTATAAACACGGGGTACTTCATATTTTAGGAATGAGTGCACGCTTTCCTATATTTCAGTACCTGCATGTTTTTATTCATAATTCTCTATTCTTATTAAAAAGAGCTCTCATGATTTTTTTTCAATGAACATGTATTCTTTTGTCATATCAACTAAGATGTTTTGATTTATATCTCATCATTTATGACTTTACCAGTTTCTTCTAAGTTCAAAATATGTGACAAGTATCACTTGGTTTACTTGAAAGACACTATGAAAGAAGTATACAAAGACAAAATTATCTCTGCTAATGGAAAGGCAAAATGACTCAAAGTTCAAACCAAGCACTTCATGAAAAGAGATATATGTATGCAAAGATATTCTCAAACTGAGGAGGAGTTTTTAAACTGACCTTTCAAACTTTTTAAATTTCAAAACCCCCTAACTGTCTATAATACAAAGTAAACGTAGTGTTCAAAGGTTACATACAAGAGAAGGATATTGATTCAACAAAACTTTTGCTCTTGTTACAAGAATGAAGGTCATTGGATTATTCCCTAGTTATGAAAGTCTCTCCAAATTTCAAATGGAAAAATGCTTTGAGAAAGGTAAAATTACATTCAACCTACTGCTCTAAAGGAACCATGGCTACTTGCTGAACCAATTCAGCAAATGAGGTATTTTACTCTTAACTTAACTTGTTTTTCTATTTTGTTTAAGGTAAGTAGTTGCTTTATATACTTGTTTAAAACAATTATACTAACTACATTTTTTGTTAGATTGCATAATAAAACCTTTAAGAAAGTATTTATATGTCCTAAAAACAATCCAATGTCTAAAAAGAAGAATTAAACAAAAGTTTGAAAAATCCAAAAATCTTCTGATGCCCATAACAGTGCTTAAACAATGTTTTTTTTGCCTAAAAATGAAGATGTTATGGGTTAACCCAATCATTCTGGTAGATCTCGTCGAGTGCTTTGATTTGATATGCGGTGGGCCCTATAGTTCATCTGGAATCAAAAGTTATGCCCTACCGATGGAAAATCCTCAAACTTGTGATTTCTACTATCACCTTTTTTGTCCAAACTTACACCTAACACCCTTAAACTTTGATTTCATCTCAAAATATTAAAATATGATATATTTAAATTTCTTTTGAGATAAATTAAGCTTGCTTGTTCCTTCATAAATATATTTGTTTGAGATACTAACACATGCAGGTACAAGTTAATGCTAAGTTTAATGCTATCAGCTTCTCGCAGAAGCTAACATTCAACAGATGCTCAATTTCTCATCAGATGCTACACCTGCTGATGAATGACTATTATCTAAGATATATAAATCATTTTTCATCATCAGCAGAAGCCTTATACCTTTATGCGGACAGAATTACTAGCTGCTACTAGTTACCAACTGATGATTAATTAAGCTACAACGTCTAAGACGAACATCATCAGCTAACATTCTTGTTAAATCCAGCTGCTGAACACTTATCCCAGCTCCTGAACATTTACATGCAGAAGAACTAGCTGCAGAACCTCATCTGTCGAACACTCATCTCCAAAAGATCTTCCTGCTAAACATTTACATGTTGTTCACCTACCTGCTGAACATGTACTTGCTGTTCACCTACTTGTTGAACATTTACCTGCTGTTCATCTACCCGCTGAATATCCACCAGCTGAATATTCACCTACTGAAGAACCAATTGAGGCTCAACTAGCTGATGATTCTACCAACTTATTCTGCGACTGCTGAATCACCGAGCTGAATGACAAAACCTCTGAAGCTTTTATTGAGCAAGATGGAATTATTGCTAAAAGGTTACGCATTTAACATTTAGGATGCCAACAGCTAAAACAATATCTAGAGAGTAAAGCTGCTGCTGATATTCTTCATTCCTCATTACCTACATTACATCCAGCAGCTCTAATCAATTACTCTCATCCCACTAGCTAGAAAATAGTCCTTTCTTGATGAATCATTTGCTTCTTCACCTGAACTTTCACCCGCTACTTCATCTCAGCCTCTTCAGCTTCTGCCGTACCAGAATGACCAATTGTTGAAGCTGCCATACTTAAGGAAAGAAGACAGAGAGAAAAAACCAAGTCATACAAGAAGGAAGCAGAAGATTTAAGGAGACTTGATCTCCAATAGTCTACTGTTGATGCTGATAATCCAACTGTCAAAGCCAAAATGTCGAATTGGATAAACTGGACATAAAGAGAGTGCATCTCCCAAGCTAGGCAAGAAGGATACTGATCGATGTCTTATTTTAATTGTTCCTTGCAAGTGGACAAGATTATTGTAGAATAGCTTGGGAAGCAAGGATCGAACCACAGAGACAAAAAGATCACAAATAGCACGATTATCGGTAGCAATTATTAAACTAACGGGGTTTTTATATTGATTTTATCTAAACTAATTATTCTACTAAAGTTAACTAAATCAATAGCAATTACAGATTATGAAGATCTTATGATGGAGGGAAATCTAGGATTAGAGTTTCACTTGTATCTCCTCTATAGCTTATATTGATAAAGTATCATTCAATTTCTTGGGTTTGTTCACAAAATATAGATATAGCCTGTCGAATTACCGTTCAGTCTCCATCTCCAAATAATTCGTCCATTATATATCCTAGGCATAAGAACATATGATCCTAATTGTCACTTAAGTCATATATGGAACCTGACCCTAACCTATCACTCTCGTGCATCGATAGGTTCAATTTATCATGATGGTGAGCCTGTGTACGACATATGCACATTGATCATGTAGTTATTCGCACCTCTAGGCCTTTATTACTCACGATTACATTCATTTGTTCAAAGCGAGATAATAAAGGGATTGATAAACACCACGATCAACAAGAATTGAATGAATAGAAATAGATTAAAGCATAGATTCGACACAAGTTACCTCCCAACTCCTAGATTAATGGAAGTTTAGTTCGTCCTTGAAGATGAACTGCACACGGAGATGAATGAATACATGGATCGATCTTCAAAACTTGTAATTACAACTACTAACTTATGTTATACAAGCTAAATCCTATACTAGAACTATCAAAAACTACTTCCTGGCCATCCTTGAGCTCTGGCTACCGTCTTTTATTTATACCATGGAGTTGTAGGGCTATAGGAGTTTCAGTATGGCTTGAAAACCCCGATATGGCGGTTCTGGGCACCTTGCGGCCGCAAGGGGTAATGACCTTGCGTCCGCAAGATCTTGATTTCTCCGGGGATGTCTTACTATCCACCTTGCGAAGGAAAGGTCCAAACACCTTGCGGCCGCAAGGTGTCCAGTTTCTCTGTCTGCCGTTTTCTTCCATTTTACACTTTGGCCCCTTCTTGAAATCTTCACCAAAAAGCCTTATAAATCATATAATTTCACCTAAAACTCTGAAACTCATAATTAAAACAACTGAAAAACACATATCAATAGCCAAAAGCCTCGTGAAATCGCTCAATTTAAGTCATAAAAGTATCTGATATTGACGTATAAAATACATCGTTCAAATACCCCCAAACTTAAACTTTGCTCGTCTATGAGTAAACAATACTTATAAATACAAAAGCAATTAAACAAAAATAACAAAAATCTTTTTGGAGGCTGACACTATTTACACTCCTCTAGAAACCCACAAACTCAAGGAGACTCTTACGAGTGACTCGACTAAGCAGATAAATACAAAAACTAATAAATACAAAACTAGGTAAAAATTAAACTGGAAATAAAACAAAAAAATCTTTTTGGATTCAACCTCAAGTCATAATCGCATGGCATAACAAAGTAGTCTCAGTCAGATGCTCACCACATATGTGCAGACTAATCACATAGAACAAACTGACTTATACTCAAAACTGCTACTGGTCTTAATTTCTCTGTGTGTGTGTGATCACCAGTCTAAGAGAATATCTTGACTAAAATAGTTTTATTAAGCTAAGCACCACATTCATATGAAAATCAGATTTTAATTAAATCAAATGCAACATAGAGTACGAGATCTACCATCCAAACCCGGTCTATCACAGAAAAAGAGATCACCTAGGATTTTAAAAACTTATACATCCATCCCATGCACTTCTATTACAATGCTCTCCTATCCTGATTACTTGTAATAGCTAAGATTATGCTAACACAGTGAGCTTACGAATAATATGAATATGAAGTGTAGATCAATTTTACATGCCTTACCATCAAAATAACAAACACATGCATTGACAAGAAGATCAATAGGTCTTTAATAGCTTGTAATGTAAGGCCATAGTGTTGGGGGATATGATGGAAAGGTATTAGAATTCAAAGTGAGAGAGCAAGACTACCCTTTACCCCTAATACTTCCAAGCAAAAGGAAGTTTTTCCCAGTTAGGCTAGGACCTGCAAAGACCACAAGTGGGGGTGTTTTCTTCTTCATTTTCATTGTCTTTCCCCCCCCCCCCAAAAAAAAACTTTTTTGTACAATATATCAAGCTAAAAATACCTCATCATCTTTCTCAACAGAATTTTTCTAATATATTTTCTCTTGAAAGCTATGCTTTCATTTGAATCTTTTTGCACTCTCAAAGGGTAGGCTAAAAGTGTATAGGCTTTTAGGGTTAAGTTAATGTGGGTGATAGAAATGATGTCGAATGGGGGTTTAATGTGCTTAGCACACTCCATTCTTTTTAATTAGGCTCAAATGGGGACACTAGGGATATTTTTAGTAAAGGTCGGGAAATATTTAGGCTCAAACGATCCAAAGATGGCCTAAATCATTTCTTAATGCCAAATACTCATACAGTTTTTAAGAAAGTAAAGCACATAAAATGTCATATCAACTATGGGAATTGTGGAATTGAAGATTTAACATCACTGGATTTCACATAAGCATTCGTTAACACAGATGGTAGGGACAATTGATACTAACATGCAGACATGGTTCGAAAGTGTGCTTGAGATATATTAGTGAGAAAAATCCAAGGGATCTAACTTAACATGCAATTGACCTTAAGTTGCAATTCAATGCAACAATCATGTTAGGATAGCTATTCATCATATTCTTGTGCATATTTTGTTACTTAAATGAAATGAGTGCTATAAACTTTATAAAATATTCTAATCAATTCATAATTACGACTGGTGTAGGTGCACAGAGATTTGGAGAAAATCAAGAATTTTGCAGAATCAAGTAAATTCTAGAATGATCTATGAAAAAGTTATGTGGTTCATTGCATTAACTCTTCATCGACTAGTACGACCACACAAAGACTCGAGGATGAAAATTTTAAATTAAAAAATATTTTTATTATCATTATTTTTTATTATTTTTCATTTTTTTCTAAAAAATTGAAGATGATGATGACACAATTGATGATGGGTCCCCATAATGGGTACCCGAAAGAACCAAATATTAGTGTATTCTGGTCAAGGCAACATCTCCAAAAATAAGAAAAATTAAAAAGCAAGAAAGACGGGTGAGGAGAAGACACGATAGAGGGAAAAGAAGTTTTTCCCCACCCTAAAAATGTAGCCCAACTCCACTCCTCTTAGGCTAGGACCTGCAAAGACTCTGGGCTTAGAATTCCCCCCCAAACTTAATTTCTATTTTGTTCTCACAATTGAGGAACATATGAGAGGATTGATGGAGAAGGAAAAATATCAAAAGGACATAGCAGGCCCACCTAACGAAAGAGGAAGAAACTTGGGCCTCGACTCACGACGAGTCGGGAGGAAATAACGAACGAGGACGAAACTCGGGGATTGTGCCAGGTGGCATCCCGAAATATGTGGAGATATTCTGCCCCACCTGGTTAATCCAACCAAAGAGGTCATTTTGGTCGGCACGCACTTGTGCCAACTGCTGACTAACCATCTCGTTTTGGAGGAAAATCTCCTCCTGCCTGTTGGAGATCGCCTCCAACAGATCCTCCTCCTCGGGCACCTCCTCACGAGGGCCTCTCTCTCGCGACTGGCGAGCGTGCTCAAACAGTACAGTTCGAGTAATGTCGGGCACCTTCCTAATTCTCTCCGAATCTGGAGCCCACTCGACTCCAGCCTGATCACACAGTTCGATAATCAAACTCGGGAATGTGAATCCCGCGTTTGTAGTACCTCTAATAAGGGTCTGAATTTGGCCGTTGATCAGGCGGCCAACATCGACAGACCCACCCGTAAGGATGGTGTAGATCAAGACAGCCTTAGCCCAAGTCACCATGTGTTGGTGACTGGAAGGCATGAGTCGTGCACAAATAAATTTGAACACGACTTTGGCCATGTTCATGAGAAATGACTCCTCCATAGTGCGGGCACGGAATGGTGGGTTTTGGTTGAAGGTCCAAACCACACCTGGCGTTGCGATCGATAGTCGCATTAACCGCCTTGAGAGAAATAGGGTCAGAAAGGTGGTGGTTGTAACTGTCGGCACCACTCGCAAAGTTGGAGGTGCCATAATAAAGGTTAATGTCTTGGGACGTAAAACTAACGTTCCTATCCCTAACATTAATGGTCTCTATAACACTACCATCTATGCCAACTTGGCCATTGGCATAAAATTCACGGACTATGGCCACGATGGCCACGCCTGGAGAAACAATAAGAGTTTCCCACCCACAGTTATTGAAGTGGTTGTGGAGGGCAAAGTCTCGAGCTTTAAGTCCCCTTTCAGGGATTATGCTCTTGGAGAGCTTCCTAGAGTAGCTATCCGACGCCTCAAAGGAAATAAAGCGGGTGATATCAAAATCTTGCTCCTCCTCTTGGGAGCGGGACGTGGACGTGCCAGTGTTTCTACGCTTAGAGGCCATTATAAATTTAAGCACAAAAATTAAAAAAAAAATCTATTCTCTTTTAAAAATTAAAATTTATCACAACCTAACAACTAAAGCATGCAAAAGTAAAATTTTACGCAAAATAAATTAACACCCTAGCATGCAAATATTTTGATACGTCAAAAATTTAACTGAGAGGGTTAGAAGATACTTGAATTGCGAGCTTTAGTTGGTGTAGGATGTTGGCCGGATTTCTTGAAGCTTTCGCCGAAAAAATGGAGGCTGCACCTTCTTCAAGCTTTGATGGAATGGAATGAGGGTGGAGGGAGATGATGTAGCTTGAGGGGGAGAGCACCTAGGCTTGGATCTTGGCCGGAATGTGGAAAGACTTCGCTGTATTTATGAGAAGGAGAGAGAGATCGCTGTTATTTTGCTTGAGAGAAAGAGGAAATTTTTTCGGAGTGACTGCTGGAGGCAGCCCGAACAATGCTTATAAAGGGGGCCTTGCGGCCACAAGGTCCTTAGGGCTTGCGTCCGCAAGGTCGTCAGTCAAACAAATTGCACGGATTCTATTGGAGATCTGACGGTCACACTTTGAGCATTTATTAGGGCCTTGCGGCCGCAAGGTGATTAGGCCTTACGTCCGCAAGGTCACCAGAACATTTCATGCGTTTTCTGCTTTCGAACTTTTGGCAGTTTTGCAGTTTGGTCCTTCTATTATGTTCCGTTACGTTCAGTTAGGTCTGTTTCTTTCCTGCACTCTAAAATTTTTATACAAACTCTAAACTAAAATATTAGCAACATATAAATACAACACTACGATGCTTTTCTCCCCCAAACTTGAATTTTGGCATATTTAATTTTAAATAAAATGTCCAAAATTAAATAAGACTTACATTACGAAAGCGAATAAAATTTATCAAAGTGGGTTGCCTCCCACCTAGCGGACTTGTTTAACGTCTTTGGCTCGACCCAACTGCAAACCTAATCATTTGGTGGTTCATTGTCAGAGAGACGAATAAGTTCAATTGTTCTCTCTACTGACATGGGTTCAAGGTATGGTTTGAGTCGGTGACCATTAATTTTAAATATTTCATTGGTTCTTGGGTTTTTAATATCAATTGCTCCATGAGGATAAATTCGGACTATAGTGAAAGGACCAGACCATTTTGATTTCAATTTTCTGGGAAACAGCCTGAGTCTAGAATTGAAAAGTAATACCTTTAATCCTAGACGAAACATTTTGTTGGCTAATCCCATATCATGGTATTTTTTGGTCTTTTCTTTATAAGTTTTAGCATTCTCGTACGAATTTAACCTATGTTCCTCTAATTCATTTAACTGGAACAGTCTTTCCTCACCAGCCAAAGTTAAGTCAAGATTGAGATCTTTGACAGCCCAATAAGCTCTATGTTCAATTTCAACTGGCAAATGACAAGCCTTGCCATACAACATTCGGTAAGGACTCATTCCTATCGGAGTCTTATATGCGGTTCGGTATGCCCAAAGAGCATCATTAAGTTTAGACTGCCAATCTTTACGGTTTGGTCCAACAGTCTTTTCTATGACTGCTTTTATCTGTTTGTTACTCACTTCGACTTGGCTAGAGATTTGAGGATGATATGGTGTCGCTAACTTGTGAGTTACATCATATTTTCTAAGAACAGAATTTAGCAATCTATTAGTGAAATGTGTTCCTTGATCACTAATTATGGCCTTAGGTACTCCAAACCGAGCGAAAATATCCTCCACAAATTTGACAACAGTTTCTCCATCATTATTTTTAGTACCAATGGCTTCTATCCATTTAGACACATAATCAACAACAACTAAAATATACTCACAATTATTAGAGACTGGAAAAGGACCCATAAAATCAATACCCCATATATCAAAAATTTAAACAACCATATTTATATGCAAGGGCATTTCATTCCTTTTGCCAATTCCACCAGTTCTTTGACACTTATCACATGTTTTATAAAATATGTCACAATCTCTAAAAACAGAAGGCCAATATAATCTAGATTACATAATTTTTCTATCAGTTTTATTTCCACTAAAATGGCCACCACAAGAGTATTCATGACAAAATGTCATAATACTTTGTTGGTCTTGTTCTGGAACACATCTCCTAATTATAGAGTCAGAACACATTTTATATAAATGAGGTTCTTCCCAAAAATAATTCTTTGCCTCTGTTAAAAATTTCTTTCTTTGATAGAAATCGAAGTCAGGATGATGATTGATCGATGTTTTATTTAATCTTTTTCCTTACAAGTGGACAAGACTATTATAGAATAGTATTGGAAAGCAAGGGTCGAACCACAGAAATTTGGATTTGATTATAGTAAATTTAACTAATCTATTAAAATAAAGCAATTAATAACTAATAGGGTTTTTTGGTTTTTATAAATTAAATTAACTAGAAAGCAATAAAATAACCTAATTAACAAAACATATAAATATGAGATAAATCAAAGATTTGTAAATTGACTAGGAATTAGGATTCACCTGTATCTAATCTATTTTTTAATTCAAAATAATTATCATTCAATTTCTTGGGTTCGTTCACAAAAGATAGATATAAGCTGTTGAACAATTGGTTCAGCCTCCATCCCCGCAAAATTCATTTATTCTATATCCTAAGCACAAGAACATGTAATCTAGCTGTCACCTAGATCATGTATGAACCTAGTCCTAACTTATCACTCTCGTGCATCGATAGGTCCAATTTATTGTGATGGTGTTAGCCTTGAATTATTTGCCATACGACATATGCACATTGGTCATGCACTCGTTATCCGCACCTTTGGTATTGAAAATCTAGGCCTTTATTATTTGCGATTACATTCATTTGTTCAAAGCGAAATAATAGAGTGATTGATAATCACCACAATCAACAAGAATTAAATGAATAAGAATTAATATAAAACAATAGATTCGATACGTATGAAGTTCACAATCCTCTTCTTCCTCGAATTAAAGGCTAAGTTTGAGGTAGAATGGCGAAGAATCAAGATTTCTATTATGTGTTAGAAGTTAATGATGGCAGATGAAATTTTTGAAGACTTTGTTCTAAATTTTATTTTTGGATGATTGTACTTAATTGGAGACTTTTGTAATTTTACTTAGATATAGTTTTAGTTTAGTATTGAAAAGTACGTGTCATGTGGGCCCAAACCTTGAACCATTCTTGGAGAATCTTTCTTCATAGACAAAGAAAAATAATACAGAACTTCTCTCTTTTTTTCCTAACTAAAGCGATCTATTTATACATAATTAATCCTACAACGAGGAGGAAAAGGAGATACAATATAATTAAAACACTAAAAATAGTCAAATTAGGACTTTCATGTTTCCCAAGGCAATTATATCACCAAAAGTGGTGGCTGATTTTGGGTAGGAAAAATCTGATTTTCAGCTTTTTCACTTCAAGTTTCCAGCTTTTGTAGTTTGGTCCCTGAAGTTCTTCAATTCAGCATAAAATGCCTATATTTTGCACAATTATTCCAAAAGTTCCTGAAACTATAAAACAACACTAAAACACATATTAGACAACAAAAATCTCGAGAAATAGCATAATTTAAGCCGGAATAATACCCAATAACTGCGTATAAAATACAGTTATCAAATACCCCCAAACTTAAACTTTTGCTCGTCCTCGAGTAAAATTAAAAAAAACTAAACTAAACTAAATTAAATTAAAGCAAATAAAATATTTTTTTCTTTCACAAGTTAAAATATCGGCATGGTACCACATAATGCCTCAAGGAATGATAAATAACAACACATAGTCACAAGTCTAGGCTTTCACTCAATCATCATCAATATTACTTGTACATCTCCATGTGTGTGTGAAAACCATTAATTGACTATCTCCAAACTTAGAAAGTTTTATCAAGCTAAGCACAAAATTTATTCCCAAAATTTTTACAATAAAAACGTGTGCATCACAAAACATGTACATACCATCAATACCCGGTTAACAACATTAAGAGAGATCGTGATAGAATTCAAGTGCTTATACATCCATCCCATGCACTATGTATGAAATACAATGCTCTCAAGTCCCAATTACTTATAATAGCTGAGATTATGCAAATAGTGTGAGCTATATAAAGATGTGTATATTATTCAAAACATGGGTCAAATCAACTATGCTTGCAAACCATGTCAACTAACACAAACAAATGTGGCAACTAGATCAATAGGACTTTATTAAGCTTGTAATGTAAGGTCAAGGTGAGAGGTAACAATAAAAGGGATAAGAAATTACAAAGTGAGAGAGTAAGATTATTACCATTTTTCCCATACAAAGCACTCACTTTCCTTCAACAACCCCAAAACTTGGACTTTTGGGTTGAAGAAGGTATCAAACCATCACAGACATTTTCTTCCCAATGATTCTCATCTTTGCTTTCTTTCTTTCTATTTTTCTATTCTTTTGAAGGACATGTGCACTTTTAATTTTCGCACCCTTTTCATTCTTCTTTTTTTTTTTCTATTTTTTTTTTTTTTTTAATACAAGAACTCATTGGGGCTATTTTTGATTACATCAACCAACATGTAGACAACATTCCCAACCCAATCCTACTCTCTCAAAGGGTAGGCAAAAGTGTATAGGCTAAAGGGTTAAGTTAATATGGGTAATAGAAACGATGTCGAATGGGGGTCGATGTGTGCTTAGCACACGCCATTCTTTATAATAAAGCTCAAAGGGGACATTAGGGATTAATATAAAATAGGGATGGTGAGATAAAAAGACTCAAACGTTCCAAAGATGGCCTAAATCATATCCTAACTGCCACAATGCTCATGCTTCGTTTTCATAGAAATTCAACAAAGTTTCAAATCATTCCCTAACTCGAAGTTTTAAAAACGAGCTCCACAGGTATTTCACATAAGCATTTGCTAGAAAAGAGGTAGGGAAAATCAAGACTTAAATGCACTCACGGTTCGAAAGTGTGCTTGAGATATATTAGCAAAAGAAGTCTAACAAATCTAACTTAGCATGTAATCAACCCTAAGTCGCAAATATAATGCAACAATCATGTAATGACGGCTGTTTAAAATGTTCATGACCACAAAAATTAGCAAGGTCTAAAGGAATAAAATGTGCACTATAAACTCAATAAAAATATCCAAATTCTTTAATAAATCAAGTCATGGTATTTTTGTGCTAAATTTTGGAGATATAAAGTTCCATCAACTAGACCAAGCTAAGGCTCGTAGACAAGTATACATGCATCGTTATTAACAAACATGTTATCATTGGCGGAAGTAACCACACCAAAATCAAAGACTCGGAAATTTTTTGAAATTTTAATAATTTTTTTTAAAACAAAAAACTAAAATAAACTAACTACTAAAACTAAATAAAACAAAAAAGAAAATAAAAACTAAATTAACTAAAAATAGGTCAAATGGCTCTTCTCAAAAAAAAAAAAAAATCATTTAAGTGCAAAACAATTCCCACCCAAAAAAAAATTATCATCATTTAGGTGCAAGACAATTCCCACCCCCAAACTTAAATTTCACATTGTCCTCAATGTGAATCAAATATAAACACGGGATAAAGAATAAGTCAACAACATGGCAAATGACACAAGCATAACAGCCCAACTCGCAGCACATCACAATTCAAAACTTCCATTCTTAAATATCAAATTAAAGCACCCAACTAATTAGTCACTACTCTTAATCTGACCAACATCTCAAGCTTATCATAATAACAAGGATTATTGTCCATCATTTGTTTAAAATCAATATACTCAAATTACTAAAAGCATAAATTCCAATGAAAATTCACAAATCCCCAATAATTGAACTGGACAGCTAGAATTGCAAATTGGTTTATAAATTTCAGCAATTAACCCAACATAATGCCACCATAATTGAATTCTGACAAAGTCAACAGAGCATGCTTCTGAACAAATTTTCCGGAAGACTTATCTCAACAAACAACCCAGCCTAAACTCAATTCACTAGTCATGAAAATTCTCAAGTTTCCCATACAGTTAAACTAGAAAAGACATGAATTGCATATGGGCAACAAATTTGAAGGCAGTGATTTCAAAAATTTCAGTAAATAACTTAGCATAATACCACCACATTTGAATTCTCACAAAATCGCCAATAAACCAGATCATAGTTATGAACAGATTTTCAGCAAAATTCCCATAACAAAATTTCCAATTTTAGCAATTAATAGAAAAAATTGAAGCAATCTTACTTGAAATTTTTTTGCATGAGAATTCCGAAATTCAAGCCGAATCGATGTACTTTATGGAAAAATGGAGGATGTTGTCGACGCCGGCGAAAGAGTTGCGGTGATCGCGATTCGCCGGAGTCGGGATGAACAGAGGAAGGAGCCGGCTTTGATGAGTTTCTTCTTTGGGTTTGGTGAAAGCTTTTGAGCGATTGATGGTGGAGCGGTTGGAGGAGAATGCCGGTGATGTCGATTGGGGCGAGAGATGGAGAATGGGTGGGTGACATGAAGCTGGATGAAGAAGATGTAGGGTCCGTGAAGTCATCGGTAAGGTTGATTCGGCGATTGAAGGAGGGATTCGCCGGATTCGTTTTTGGAAAGAAGCCGGAGATGGAGAGGGTGGCGGCCATGGCGGATCTAGGATGAGTTGTGGAGGTTTTGGTGAATGGAAGATGGCGGCTGGGTGTTTTAACGGAGGGATAGATGGGGCCGGCCATGGAGGATGAAGGTTGTAGAGATAGATAGAGATGGTGGGAGATGGCGTCGGGTGAGATGGATAGAGATGAAGCTGGGTGTAGGTCATAGGTGGGTCTGTAATGGGGGCGGGAGGTTTGGTGGAGGCTTTGGGGAGCGATCTGGTTCGCTTGGCCGGAGTGAAGATGGCGGAGGTTGTGGTAGGAGATGGATTCGAGGGGGGGGAGAATGCCGGAGAAGAAAAGCGGCAGATATGGGAGAAGGGGTGAGATTGTGACGGAGATGTAGGTAGCAATCGAGAGGATGGCGTGGCGGTTGGTTTAGGAGAAGCTGGGAGATGCAGATGAAGGTTGGGTTACGGGGGTATTGGTGAGAGATGAGAGAGAGATGGGAGATGTCTCTGAGCTGCCGTCTTTTCCTTGTCCCCCCGTTTCTTTTTTTTTTTTTTTAATTGAATAACTGACCATGAACTCCTTCCGGCACCAACTTTCTGCCTACCTTGCGGTTGCAAGGTTAAGGGAGCCTTGCGACCGCAAGGTAATTTCACTTAAGCCCTTAAACTTTTATTATTTCTTGAATCAGCCATAAACTGCTTTATTAAGTTCAGTTGAACCCGTAAATTAAATCTTTTGAGCAGCCTTCAACCTGTTTAAACTAAAACAAAAAAATCTACAAAACTAAAAATAAAATTAGTGCATATAAATACATAAAAAATAAAATCTTTTTGTGAGGGTGACACTATTAACACTCCCCTATAAACTCACAAACTCAGGAAGACTCTAACGAGTGACTCAAAAAGCAACACTATAAATACAAAGAGATAAGGATTAGAAATTGTTCTAAGTTATAGTCGTTAGCTTGACTTAAATCCTTCCTTTTCACTAAGAAGGCATCGCCGGATCACTTAGGAATGCACACATTTTTGGTCCATAAAATCCACCACTCATGTACTGTCTTAATTTTAGTCCATTGAAGCCAAATACTTCCTTGGCGAAATTTTCCTTATACGATGGCCATCTAATTGATTTGGGGACGAGTAATTTCACACCTAAATCTTCTAATGTAATCCTATCCGGAATTTCCTCTAATTTTTCATCATAACATTGCTCATCCTCATGTATCTCTAAAATAGGTTCTTGATTCTCTTCAAGAAAATATGAAGAAGGCGTCCCTAACTCCACATAAGTGTCTAGCGGAGAATCAATTGGAGAATAAATTACAGTGAAAGTCTCCGAAATTGTTTCAGGTTCTTGAGAACAATGAGGTGGTACATCATTTTGTGGAAAATCTTGGGATTCTAAAATCAACTCATCATCTTTTTCAATCGGCTCCTCTGCTACTATCAATTCTTTTTCCTCAATATTTGTATTTTCTTTACCCCTTTCTATATTATATTCCCATTTAGAGACTTCCATAGGTATCTCATCATCGTTAGGAATCAACTCCTTCTCTCGCACTTCTAGTTCTACTTTTTCATCTTTTTCTTGATTATTTTCACTTTTATCTTTTTCAACTTTTTTATCAGAATTATCTACTTTATCAGGCATATCAGAAGGTTGAATAGAATTACTTACCTCTTCTCTTTCTTTGTTAGATTTTGCAAGTATCTCCTTTAAATTTTCTATTTCTTCTAGCATATATCTCATAAGGGCAGCTTGACTTTTGCTTGCTTCGTCTAACTTTGGAGGTTGTTGACAATACGAAGGTGGTTCATTATAATAATTATGCGATGAGAAAAATGATTGATTACAATAAGAAGGAGACTCATTATAATAGGACGGATAAGGTGGAGGTTCATTATAAAGGGATGAAAAAGGAGGAGGTTCATTATAAAAGGGCTGATTATAATATGGTGGTTCATTATAGTTATTATGATAGGGTGGAAAAGATGGTTGATTGTGATAATCACGTTCATAGCTATTAGGAAAAGATGGTTGATTTATTCTAGCATTTCGGTAGGCATATTCATTTGTGGCTCTCATAGGTGCGTAATTTTCCATACCCCAAGGATAATTATTGTACGCCATTTTTTTAATTTTTTAAATTTTATATTTATATTTTTTTTTTAATTTTCGGAATTAATATTTTTTTTTGAAATTTTCGGAATTAAAATTTTTTTTAAGAAATTTTTTTTATAAAAATGAAAATAATAAAAGAAAAGCTAAATTAACTAAATCAAAATAACAAATCCCCGGCAACGGCGCCAAAAACTTGATCGATGTTTTATTTAATCTTTTTCCTTACAAGTGGACAAGACTATTATAGAATAGTATTGGAAAGCAAGGGTCGAACCACAGATATTTGGATTTGATTATAGTAAATTTAACTAATCTATTAAAATAAAGCAATTAATAACTAATAGGGTTTTTTGGTTTTTATAAATTAAATTAACTAGAAAGCAATAAAATAACCTAATTAACAAAACATATAAATATGAGATAAATCAAAGATTTGTAAATTGACTAGGAATTAGGATTCACCTGTATCTAATCTATTTTTTAATTCAAAATAATTATCATTCAATTTCTTGGGTTCGTTCACAAAAGATAGATATAGACTGTTGAACAATTGGTTCAGCCTCCATCCCCGCAAAATTCATCCATTCTATATCCTAAGCACAAGAACATGTAATCTAGCTGTCACCTAGATTATGATCTATCTGTCACCTAGATCATGTATGAACCTGGTCCTAACTTATCACTCTCGTGCATCGATAGGTCCAATTTTATTGTGATGGTGAGCCAGTGTACGACATATGCACATTGGTCATGCAGTTATCCGCACCTCTAGGCCTTTATTATTTGCAATTACATTCATTTGTTCAAAGCGAAATAATAGAGGGATTGATAATCACCACAATCAACAAGAATTAAATGAATAAAAATTAATATAAAACAATAGATTCGATACAAGTTACCTCCAATTCTTAGATTATGGAGTTAGCTCTCCATAATTGAAAATACAAAACCTTGAACCATTCTTGGAGAATCTTTCTTCATAGACAAAGAAAAATAATACAGAACTTCTCTCTTTTTTTCCTAACTAAAGCGATCTATTTATACATAATTAATCCTACAACGAGGAGGAAAAGGAGATATAATATAATTAAAACACTAAAAATAGTCAAATTAGGACTTTCATGTTTCCCAAGGCAATTATATCACCAAAAGTGGTGGCTGATTTTGGGTAGGAAAAATCTGATTTTCAGCTTTTTCACTTCAAGTTTCCAGCTTTTGTAGTTTGGTCCCTGAAGTTCTTCAATTCAGCATAAAATGCCTATATTTTGCACAATTATTCCAAAAGTCCCTGAAACTATAAAACAACACTAAAACACATATTAGACAACAAAAATCTCAAGAAATAGCATAATTTAAGCCGGAATAATACCCAATAACTGCGTATAAAATACAGTTATCAATGATATCAGACACATAATAATTGATATAATCAACATACCACGGATATGAATCTTTAACTGCTAGTAATTGTTCATCGGGGAAGTCTTCATTTACATGAATTTTATTATCAAAAAATTGACGTTCAAGTAAGGGCGAAAATTCCAACCTAGACAAATGGTCGGCTACGACGTTTTCCGTTCCTTTTTTTATCTTTAATAGTTATGTCAAATTCTTGCAATAATAGCATCCACCTTATGAGTCTAGGCTTAGCCTCTTTCTTACTCAATATATATTTTAGGGCTGCATGATCAAAAAATATTATGACTTTTGATCCTAACAAATATGGTCTAAACTTTTCTAATGCATACACAACTGCTAAATTTTTTTCTTCTGTTGTTGTATAATTAAGTTGTGCATCATTCAATGTCCTACTAGCATAATGAATTACATGTGGTTTCCTATCTACCCTTTGACCTAACACGACTCCAATTGCAAAATCTGAAGCATCGCACATGATCTCGAAAGGGAGAGACCAATCGGGGCCGGATAAAATTGGGGCAGTTGCCAATCTTTCCTTTAATAAATTAAATACGTTCAGACATTTTTTATCAAAAATGAATTCGGTGTCTTTTGCCAACAGATAACATAGAGCTTTATAGATTTTTGAAAAATCTTCTATAAATCTTCTATAAAAGCCTGCATGTCCTAGAAAACTTCTAACACCTTTGACAGAAGTTGGGGGAGGTAATTGTGATATAACTTCAATTTTTGCCTTATGGACTTCAATTCCTTTATTAGACACAACATGACCTAAGACAATTCCATGTTTAACCATGAAATGGCTTTTCTCCCAACTTAGGGTCAGACTAGTTTCACAACATCTTTTCAAAACTGATGTAAGATTTTCTAGGCAATGGTCAAAAGAATTCCCAAATACTGAAAAATCATCCATGAATACTTCGACACATCTTTCCACTAGATATGAAAATATAGAAATCATGTATCTTTGAAAAGTAGCTGGACCATTACAAAGTCCAAAGGGCATTCTCCTAAATGCAAAGGTACCAAAGGGACATGTAAAGGTGGTTTTCTCTTGGTCTTCGGGTGCTACTGAGATTTAATTGTAGCCAGAGAAACCGTCAAGAAAACAATAATATTCATGGCCAGCTAATCTTTCAAGGATTTGATCAATAAATGGCAAGGGAAAGTGGTCCTTCCTAGTTGCAGCATTTAATTTCCTCAAATCAATGCACATTCTATAACCGGTGATAGTTCGTGTGGGAACTAACTCATCTTTATCATTTTTAACAATTGTAATTCCTAATTTCTTAGGAACTACCTGGACTGGACCAACCCATTTACTATCTGATATCGGGTAGATTATATCTGAATCGAGAAGCTTAAGTACTTCTTTTCTCACTGCTTCTTCCATGTGAGGGTTAAGTCTTATTTGTCTTTCTCTAAAAGGTTTACTACCTTCTTCTAAATGTATTTTATGCATACACATAGACGGACTAATGCCTTTTAAATCTGCTAAGGACCATCCTATAGCTTCCCTATGTGTCCATAAAACTTTTAATAGGCTTGCTTCTTGTTCTTCTGTTAAATCTGCAGCAATTATAACTGGTAAAGTTTTACCATCCCCTAAAAATGCATATTTTAAGTGAGGTGGTAATGACTTTAATTATTCTTCAGAAGGAGATTTAATTGACAGAATGAATTCAGGATTTTCGGGTTTAATTGCCTCTTCTGTATTCTCCTTAATGTTTTCTACTTTTTCTTCATCCATTTCTATTTCTTCAAAAAGAGATTTTAGGATTTCCACATCTTCTTCTTCATTATTTTCATCCTCCTCTATTTGTATTTTATCAGAGCTATTTTCTGATTCTGACTCTTCCATTTTGTCTTTATCTTTATTCATAAGGGCTTCTAATCTTTCTCTCTCTTTTCTTTCACCAGTCTCTCGAAGTTCTCTTTCTAACTCTTCAATATCAAATTTTATATGAGAGAAAGTTATATCATCATAGCTTACATACACATCTTTCTCATAATCATCATCCTCACAATTTTCTTCAAAGGTTTGGGTTGTCAGCTTTTCAATTTCATCAATTGAGAAACATGCATTCATGTCACTTGGTCTATTCATTGCATCAAAAACTGAGATTTCTACATTTTCACCCATGACTGACATTGTGAGTTTACCATTCTTAACATTTATCATTGTATTGGCAGTGGCCATAAAAGGTCTACCTAACAAGATAGGGACTTCATTATTTGTGCATATTTTCCTTTCCATTTCTAGAACCACAAAATCAACCGAAATGATTAATTTGTCTACCTGAACTAGGATGTCCTCTACTATACCCAAAGGATGTTTAACTGAACGATCAACTAATTGTAAAGACATATAAGTGGGTTTCAGTTCTCCCAACCCTAATTGTTTATAGACTGCAAAAGGCATCAAATTAATATTTGCTCCTAAATCTAACATAGCCTTCATCTTTTTAGAACTACCCAATGACACTTGAATATTAAAGCTACCAGGATCTTTCAATTTAGGGGGAAGTTCGGGTTGTAAAACTGCACTTACGTTTTTCGAAACAATAATCTTTTCACTTGTTTCAAATTTGTGTTTCTTAGAGTGAAGATCTTTGAAAAACTTAGCATATGCTGGAATATTTTTAATAACATTAAGCAAAGGAAGGTTAATATTCACTTAGGATAGCATATTATAAATTCACGAAAATTGTTTATCCATTATGTTTTTCATAAGTCTTCTAGGGAATGGTATTGGAGGAACATATGGTGGTGGTGGCACATAAGGCTCCTCTTCCTCTTGTTCTTTTTCTTCCCCTACTTCTTCTTGACTATCTTTGTTTGGCGATTCTTTTTCTACTTCTTGATTATTTGCTTGATTATTTTCACTTTTGTCCTTTTCAACTTCTTTTTAAGGATTGTCTAATTTATCATGCACATCAAAAGATTGAATATGATCACTTACCTCTTCTCCAATTATTCTACCACTTCGCAGAGTGGTGATAGATTTTGCTTACTCAGTTTGACCAGGGAACTTCCCTTCTTCTCTCTTCTCGTTCATAACTTTTGCAAGTTTCTCCCTTACAATTTCTACTTCTTCTAGCAGATATTTAATAAGGGAAGCTTGACCTTTGCTTGCTCCATCTGATTTTGAGAATTCTTCAATTCGCAATTGTCCCTGATTTGGGAATTGTTGAGGTTGTAGTGGTTGAGGTTGTAATGGTTTATTTCCTCCCCATGAAAAATTAGGATGATTCCTCCAACCAGGATTATATGTGTTTGAGTAGGGATCATTCTTTTGTCTTTGAGGGTATCATGACATTCACCTATTCAGAATACATAGCACTAGATGGACAAAAATTAGTAGCATGAGAATATAATCCACACATAGCACATGCTTCTTGAATTGGCCAATTTTCATATTGAGCTTGTATATCTGGTTTTTCTTGAACTTGAAATAAACTTCTACTTTTACCTCTTGCACTTTTCTGTTGAGAGTTTGCACTTAACATTTCAAATAATTCTTCTAGTGCAATTGGTGTCATTCTATTAATAGAACCACCGACCGCACTATCAACCATTAGTTTGTAAAGCAGGAGAAAGAGCATGATAGAATTGAAGTACTAACACATCTTGAGACAGATTATGATGCGGACACATGATAAATAAATTTTTAAATATGTCCCATGCTTCATGGAATGTTTCACCTGGTTCGTTTTGAAAAGACATGATTAGTTTTCTGTATTCGGTAAGAGATGCATGTTTGTAATATTTACCCATAAACAAATCATATAATTGAGCGCAAGTATAAACACTACTAGTGTTAGATTCATAAACCATCTTTTCGTCAAATCTTTTAATACACTTGGAAAATATTTCATTTTTACTTGGTCTTCAGTCAAACCTCCTAATGAAAAAGTACTCATCATATACTCATATTCTCTAAGGAAACTTACTAGATCTTCAGCTGGCATTCCATGGAAAGAAGGTATCATATTAAAGTAATGACCTTTTGGTTCGAAATTCCTTATTGCTTCCAGTAAGATTAGGCATGATGTTGCTATATTCAACGTAGGTCTACTATAATCATTAATAGTTCTTTGATTTACTATTACTTCCATATTTCTTCTAGCAGATTCTTCTTCTCTTTGATTCGCATTTACCGGGTGAAACGGATTTTCAGGATTTTGGTTATTATTGTCCATTGGAGGATCAACCAGAGGATCCTCTTGATTCAATTGTTCTTGATTATCAGGTTGAGTTTCTAGATTATCAAGGTCTTCCTGATTCTTTCTAAGAGTATTTATATTTTGATTTAATTCTACTAACTTAGGATTTAAAGATCTACGACCGTGCATAAAATAAATAAAACAAATAAAACAACTAACTAAAAACAAATAAAATCTTTTTGTATTTTTATTTTTTTTATAAAAACTGAAATAAAAATTACGCTACCAACAAACTAACTATGCAAACTAGCTTGTCCTCGGCAACGACGCCAAAAACTTGATCGATGTCTTATTTTAATTGTTCCTTACAAGTGGACAAGACTATTGTAGAATAGCTTGGGAAGCAAGGGTCGAACCACAGAGACAAAAAGATCACAAATAGCACGATTATCAGTAGCAATTATTAAACTAAAGGGGTTTTTATATTGATTTTATCTAAACTAATTATTCTACTAAAGTTAACTAAATCAACAACAATTACAAATTTTAAAGATCTTATGATGGAGGGAAATCTAGGATTAGAGTTTCACTTGTATCTCCTCTATAGCTTATATTGATATAGCCTGTCGAATTACCGTTCAGTCTCCATCTCCAAATAATTCGTCCATTCTATATCCTAGGCACAAGAACATATGATCCTAATTGTCACTTAAGTCATATACGGAACCTGACCCTAACTTATCACTCTCGTGCATCGATAGGTTCAATTTATCATGATGGTGAGCCTATGTACGACATATGCATATTGATCATGCAGTTATCCGTACCTCTAGGCCTTTATTACTCACGATTACATTCATTTGTTCAAAGCGAGATAATAAAGGGATTGATAAACACCACGATCAACAAGAATTGAATGAATAGAAATAGATTAAAGCATAGATTCGATACAAGTTACCTCCCAACTTCTAGATTAATGGAAGTTTAGTTCATCCTTGAAGATGAACTGCACATGGAGATGAATGAATACATGGATCGATCTTCAAAACTTGTAATTACAACTACTTACTTATGTTATACAAGCTAAATCCTATGCTAGAACTATCAAAAACTACTTCCTGACCGTCCTTGAGCTCAGGCTACCGTCCTTTATTTATACCATGGAGTTGTAGGGCTTTAGGAGTTTCAGTCTGGCTTGAAAACCCCGACATGGCGGTTCTGGGCACCTTGCGACCGCAAGGGGTAATGACCTTGCGTCCGCAAGGTCTTGATTTCTCTGGGGATGTCTTACTGTCCACCTTGCGAAGGCAAGGTCCAAACACCTTGCGGCCGCAAGGTGTCCAGTTTCTCTGTCTGCCGTTTTCTTCCATTTTACACTTTGGTCCCTTCTTGAAATCTTCACAAAAAAGTCTTATAAATCATATAATTTCACCTAAAACCCTGAAACTTATAAAACAACTGAAAAACATATACTAGTAGCCAAAAGCCTCGTGAAATCGCTCAATTTAAGTCATAAAAGTATCCGATATCGACGTATAAAATACATCGATCAGATACTCAACAACTAACAATTACTCAAACCTCTTGAGGTCAGCAATTTCTACCTGCTGAAGCATTTTAAACAATTATCATTTGACATCAACAGGTCATGGTGGCTAGGTCAATACTCGTATGAGCCAAGGTAAGTAACTCTATTAAAAAATGACTCTTGGCACTACTCAAACAATTCAGATATGAACTTTATGAATCATTAAAGATTCCTACTCTACAATTCTAATCATACCTAAATACATGAATTGTCAATCAGTTGCACATGCTCTCTCTCTCTCTCTCTATATATATATATATATATATATATTATAAAACTGATAGAGATATTCATCTTCTGTCCAAATTTGTATCTACTGATCATATTTTTTTCTCAAAATATTTTTCAAAATATTTTCAAAAGCTTTAACATCTACTAAATAATTTATTTATAAACTCTTTCACTTCAAATTTCTTTTTTTAATTTATGTTAAGATTATGCATCTTGTATATCTTGTAATGCTTTGCTGAATGATATTTGCTTTTAAAATCAAAACATCTTATATTATTTCTAAGAGATTAAGGAAACACTCACCCTAGTACATGTCTTACTAGCTGATCTATATTGACTATTCCTTTTGACATTAGACTATACTTATAAAGAGATAAGATGCACCAATATTCAGCAAACATGATATATTAAGAATTATGTATATTTTAACCCGTGTTCTTTGAGATTCAAAATACTCTACAGGTATTTCTCAGAGAATCTGATCAAATCAAGTTAGCTCAAAGATGGTCACTTTTTCAGTCAAAAGACCTAGCTTTCAAAACCTTCAGTTAAGAGCTTCAACTTAATCCAATTCAGATTCAGAATACTCCACAGATGCTGAAAAGAAGAAAAACTGAAGACAACAGTAGGAAACAGAATCATTTGTCAATATCTACATGCATCTACCATGTAGAACCCACTATAGATTTTAAAGGAAAATTGTTTTCAAAAGGAAGATCAGTATGATACATCATCAGTCACCCCACTGACTGATGCACCTTCAGGCTATACATAAGTCAAGAAAGCAATCAATCAGGAGGAGATTTGGCAAATCAATGGCAAAAATGATTATTACAACTGAAAAACCTCTCAAACCTTTGTAAGACCAGTTCATCATTCTTGTCTTGATTATATATCTTCAATCAACAATTGGCAAGGTAAGCCTTCTATCAGACATAAAGAACCAAGGTATGTCATCTACTTATTATAAAATGATTTTTTTTTGGCATTTTTGGGAAATTTCAAACTAATTTACTACACATGGGGATTTATTGGATTTATAAATTTGGTAAAATGTTTTACTAACTCTCCGCCCATGAATGAATCTTCTCAAACAAAAACTTTTTAAATTCCTTGAATTTAAGGAGACATTTTCAGATTTTAAAAGGAGCAGTTCTATACCTCATCCTTAATTCTTATCAAAATGTTTTCAAATCTCTCTATCTAAACGATTTGAATGAAAAACATATTCCTAAATTCCCTCATTATTGAATCTAATGGTATTCATCTCACAATTCAAAATATCTCATCATATCAAAATTGACTACATGTTTCATAATACATTTTATCTTAATCAATCTTGTTATATCCATCACCTTAAAACTTTATAAAATCTGATATTTGAATGTTAAGCTTTTATCTAGTTTTGATGTGGCGGATTTCATTATATGTAATTCCCTAATTTTCTATACATTTTATCATTATTTTAATGTAATTTAGATTAGTTTCATGTAATTTTGAGTAGACTATGAATTGGTGAGTTTGTGGGAAATCTTTGTAATTTTGAGACATATTTTGAGTGATTTTGTGTTGTTCCTACAAAAGTTTATTAATGTGGAAGATAAAGTTGCTAGTATCAGAAGTGCAGGGACCAAACTACGAGAAGCTGAAGTTCAAGGATCAAATTACAAAGCAGCAGAGTTCGAGGATCAGAAGGAGAAAGGTTGGAATTTCAGGGACCAAAGTGAAAGATAAGAAATTGGAAATTGGAGTGTGACTGGCGTTGGATTGAAGGAGTATTTATTATTATTATTATTACATTTTCTTTTTCTTTTTCTTTTGAGTTTTCCCTTTTAGTTTAGGTTTTGGGAACAAGTATATATACTTGTTTTAACTTCATAATGAGGGGCAGTTTTCTACTATTATTCTTCCTTAGAGATTTCATCAATTTTCATGGAAGCTTAATTTCATTGCTTCGGATTTGAATCTTGAACTGTTTATTTAATTCAATTGAGGTATCTATTTCTTTACTCCTTAATCCCTATTCATAGTTTTACTTGTTTTAATTGCTAGATCGTTTTTAGGGTTTTGAGATTTGATCACCCTCTTTTCCCTTGTAATTGATTTAATGCTAGTTTAATCTTAAGTCTGTGTCAGATTAGGATTTTTTCACAAGTAGCATCTTTGAGATTTATGCATGTGTCATGGTAAATTGAAAAGGGGGTAAAACTAGATTTTGTTCTATTTGCAAAAGAATAGTGAAATTCTTGATCTTAATTTCTTAAAGCTTTATCAATCGATATTGTGAATCTAGACTGTGTCAGTTAGGTTTAGGTATTGATTAGGGGAATAGGTGAGTGTGTCACTGCTTATAACCATTAATAAGGAAGAAATAGGGATTGAAATACATCTCGGATCAAGTGAATAGGGAGGAAGGGAAAGAAATTATACCGATGATATTGGATTGATAAACGGGGACGAAAACAAATCTGAAGTGCTTGCCTTTAATTGTTTTACAACTTAGTTTTTAATTCCCGTTTTAGGAAGTTAATAAAATCAAATTTAAACCCCCAATCTTGTCAAGTGACAATTGTGCAACCGAATAACCGTTCTTCAGTGGATCGACCCTGGACATGTCCTAGCTGCAGTTTTGTAGCCGAGTCTTGTCTTGGTAATTAATTTGTAGGCGTGCGACTTTAGCCTGTCAAATTTTGGCGCCGTTGCCGGGGAACGGTTTTATTTGTTTGCACTCTTATTCTATTTCTTAATCTACTTCTTTTTTTTTCTTTTTCTTGTTTCCTGTTATTTGTGCTTTATTATTATTGTTGTCTTGTGGTGTGGAACCTTTTATGGTCCATACTCGTTATGCTAATCAAGTTGTTAGTCCTTTTGTTCCAGAAATTGACAGATATTTCAGGTACAGGAGAAATTTGCAGCGGAGCGGGATGAATAATAATAACGGTGGGAACAATGATGGTCCGGAGGTTATGAACAATGGGGGTAATGGAAGAGGCAATAATAACCCCCCACCTCGGACATTGAGGCAAAGGATTGATCTGAACTGGAATGAGCAACCGCAAGCAAAGGTGTTATTTCTCGATTTGGGAAGTTACTTTTTGAGTTGAAGCCGGGTTGTTGAACCGGCTTGCCCCATTTTAATGGGATACCAGGAGAATCAAATCAGCATATAGCTCAGTTTGTGCAGATTTGCAAGAGTATGAGGCCGGCTGCATTTCCTCTTGAGCAGTTATTACTGAGGGCGTTTTCCTTTACTCTTAAGGATAACGCGAATACGTGGTATTATCACCTGCCACCCAACAGCATTACCTCTTGGCAAGAGTTGAAGGAGGTATTCCTTGATGAGTTCTTCCCTCCAGATCAAATCAATGTCATGAAGAGGGATATCAGCAACATGGAGCAGCGGTCCGATGAATCACTATATGACTACCACAACCGGTTCTACAAGCTCTGCAGAAGTTGTCCGTATCATGGCTTGATGATGAGCGACTTATTGTTTATTTCTATGGGGATTGGTGCAAGACAAAAGGTGGGTGGATTCGCGCAAGGAGGTAGTGTTCGAACAAAACTACCGGGGATGCAGAGGCTAATAGAAGAGCTAGCCAAAAGCACAAGGACTCATGGGAGAAGGTCTAGCGTTAGACAAGTCGATACAAGCAGATCGAGTGATATGAGTGATTTGAAGAAGGCGAGGCGGATGTTAAGAGTCTGTTGAAGACATTGGTTTTGGGTCAACAACCTCATCCCTGCGGTATATGTAATGATGTGACCCACCCGACTGATTCTTGTCCTACTCTTCAAACGGATGAGGTGGTGGATGTCAATGCAATAGGTTTCAATCACAGGTCGAGGCCACCAGCTCAATTACAACGCTGCAAATAATGTTCATCCGAACCTTAGGTATGGTCCACCAGGGACAACAAGGTTTTGACCGGCTCAATAATCGCCAGGTCGGCAGCTTCGAGGAAATCAATATAATCGCAGCAGCACTGTTGGATAGCACAGCAGCTAGGGCCAGTGAGGACATGGTCTGGTCACTAGCGCAGAGCATGTCTACCATGAATGGAAACTTCCAGCAGTTCCAGCAGAGACTAAATCGAGCATCAACAATTTAGAGAAACATGTGAGTCAGCTGGCAGATGCAGTTGGGAGAATGGAGGCTAAAGATTCGGGGAAGTTACCATCTAGAACGGAACCGAATCCGAAGTCAATGGCGATGACTTTGCGCAAAGGGGAAAGCTAGAGGAAGTGGTTGTCAAAGAGGAGCCCGAGTTAGTGGTTGAGAGAGTTACACCTGAGGCGAAGACTCCTGAAAAAGAGAAGAGTACTACACTAGTATTTCCTCTGTATGAGCCAGCCTGCTCCGATGCTTTAAGGGAGGATGAAGGCCTGAGCCCGATAAGGCTATTTTTGACACATTCAAGAGGCTTGAGGTAAACATTCCGCTTTCTTGATCTTCTCAGCCAGCCTAAGGGTAAGTTCTTGAAGGAGTTGTGCACTATGAAGAGGAATCAAGGAGCGAGCCGAAAAAGGTAAAGATTAGCGAGCATGTCTCAGCTATCGAAGAGGATTAAAAGTGTAGTGATTCGGGTATGTTCGTGATGTCGCTAAGAAATCCTGAGCATATGGCTATGCTTGACTTGGCGCTCAATCAACGCCATGCCCTACGCTGTTGTTTGAGAACCTAAAGTGGGACCCTACAGATACTCTGGTGATTATTCAGCTTGCCGACAGATCTAACGCTGCACTCCTAAGGGGTTGATTGAGGATGTTCTAGTCCCGGTTGGGAAGCTCATTTTTCCCCGTATTTATGTCTTAGAGATGGATACGGATCCTAAGGCTCCCATTCTCGCTAGGGAGACCTTTCATGTCGATCGCCGTACTAAGTTGGATGTTACTAATGGGTCATTGACTATGGAGTTTGATGGGCAACAAATGGAGTTCAATATCTTGATGCCATGAAGTACCCTAAGGATGTGCACCCTGAACTTCATTGATGTATGGTATACCAAGAGGTGCTTTGATGGTATGAGGAGATGATGACATGAAGTCCGTATTGAGAATGCGTGGGTATATCTAAGTTAGAGTTTGACATTTCCGATGAGATGAAGAAGGCGGTGATGAGCCTTTCTCGATGCTATGATGTCTCACCACCAAGTTATGGTCATTTACGCTGGAGGTGCCAACGAGAAACCATCGCCATCTGGCTGAGAAGGCACTGCTTGAATTGAAGCCCTTCCGAGAATTTGAAATATGCTTTCTTGGGTGAAGGGAAGACACTTCCGTGGTGATCTCTAGTGTTCGAATGAGGAGCAAGAGAAGAAATTAGTTGATGTGATCCGGGAGCGGAAAGAAGCAATTGGGTGGACTATCACGACATCAAGCATAAGTCCTTCTGTATGTACTCACCTGATTTTGCTAGAGGAGGGTGCTAAGTTCTGCAAGGCAACCGCAGAGGAGGTTGAACCCACCTATGATGGAGGTGGTGAAGGAAGTTTTGAAGTTGTCAGCAGATGGGATCATATATGCTATATCGCATGCTGAGTGGGTGAGCCCACTAATGTAGCTGTTGGGTGGATCACTATCGCCATCAATCACAAGGGCAGTTGGTGCCAACCCGGAGCAAACGGGATGGCGGTCCGCATTGATCTTCTACCGAATGAGGTAACTAGAAAAGACACCCTCCCATTTATTGATCGATGTTGGAAAGGCTTGCCGGAAGGGCATATTATTGTTTTCTTGATGGGTATTCCGGGTATTTTCAAATATCAATTGCAGGAAGACCAAGAAAACCACTTTACTTGCCCGGCACCTTTGCTTTCTCGGAGGATGCCCTTTGGTTTATGCAATGCACGCGACTTTTCAAAGGTGTATGATGAGCATCTTCTCGATTTTGTGGAGAATTTTATGGAGGTTTTCATGGATGATTTCACCGAATCCATGGAGACTGCGTTCGACCAATGTCTTGCTCACCTTGCTTTAGTTCTTGACCGATGTGTTGAAACAAATTTGGTGTTGAATTTTGAAAAATGTCACTTCATGGTTGAGCAAGGCATTGTGTTGGGACATGTGGTTGAAAAAATTGAAGTGGACAAAGAAAAAATTGATGTTATTTCCACACTTCCTTACCCTACAAATGTGCGTGAAGATGGGTCGCTCCTTGGTCATCGGGGTTCTACTGTCGCTTCATAAAAGATTTTTCAAAACGCATCGCCTCTATGCACCTTGTTGCAAAAGAGGTAGATTTTAAATTTGATGATAA
>CM028379.1:128991786-129052081 GCA_013146195.2 Codonopsis lanceolata | reverse complement strand
CACACGCCTCCCAGTGGCCGCGGTGGGAAGTAGTTCCACTTTTGTTGCATCAATACGAGTACCATTGGTCAGAGCATTCCCTCGGAAGGTCGATGTACTACAGCATCGACACATGCGCTCGAAGATGCAGCTTATGCGGGAACTACGTAGCGGCCGGCTCTCCATATATCCTTATCTATGTGATTTAATTATGCGCACCTATGTGAAACAATGTGCATCTTGGATATATGATCTCTATGCTTATGTGACTATAACTTGCTTGTATGTTGCATATTGCCATGACATGCATGATTGATAGCTTACAAGTCTTTATGACTTACCCTTTCCCCTTCTTTGCTTTAGATCTAGCAAGGCAGGGTTACGCTCGTTGTTCAGATCGCTGTGTTCGTGCCTTGTTCTCCCTTTTGGTTCGCCGTCGATTGAAGAGGTGGTTTAGATGTCCTCTTCCTCTTGTTCATGTTTTTGTAAGGGCTGACGGGTTAAAGCAAGTCAATTAGACTATGCTTGGGTATTTGTATAAAACTTGCTTGTGTAACTCTTGTTAGCTACTAGTTAGTTATATCACTTGTAGTACTTGTATCCCTTTTGTGCTTAGGCATTGTGTAAGCCGAGCTTTGGTTAACTTGTTATTATCCCACTTGTATAAGTCTTCAGTGAGCATCCTAGTAGCTCTTATTTAATTCTTGTCTATAAGCTGTTAGCTTGGGTTCAGGCATGTAGTGTCGCCGATGACTTGGTTTAAATTGTTTAAGCTGTTATATCGGGTTGAAAAGAGTTTTAAAAATACCGGCCCTTTGGTGCGAGGCGTGCTCGTCTCTAATGTTGCGTCACGTCGTTTTTAAAAATTAAGTCCTTGCATGTTTAATTGCCTACTTGTTTCCCTCCTTATTTGGGCGGTCCGACCAGCGGTCCCATCTCGGGCAGGCGGGTCGCCGGTTGGTATCGAGCTTGTTTGTAGGTTAGCTATCGGCGGGGATAGGTTCCATGGCCTAGGTGGGTTGTTTCTTGGTGTGATTGTTCTAACGTCGAGTGAATTCTTATAGGTGCTTGATGGTGAACCCTAGAGCCGGCAGTGTAGGCCGAGGTAGGCCGACCCGGGAGAGTTCTGAGGAACTGAAGTGGAGTTGCCTCCTCCACCACCGAACCCGGTGGGCATGAATGCTCAAATGGCGGATTTGTATCGCCGCATGGCGAGTTTATGGCCGAGATGGCCCGGCTTGGCCGAGGTCGAATGTACCTCCTCCACCACCACCCCGAGGCAGGAGGCGAGAGTGTCGCCACCGCGTGGGTGCGGTGTACCCCACCGGGTGCTAGGGCACGGAATAATCTTTGTGTTAGAGATTCTTGAAAATGAAGCCTCCATCTTTTGAGGAGAGGCGGATGCTAGTATGGCCGAGCTTTGGCTCGAGGATGTGAAGAAAATCTTTGCGGCCTTTGGATTGCACGGATGAGGAGAAAGTGGTCTTAGGCTGCTTATAAGCTTAGAGGAGCCGCCAATCATTGGTGGGAGGTTCTACATGCTAGTTGGGAGTTGAATCGGGTGGCGCGGTGTGGCCTACATTTGAGGCGAGTTTAAGGCTACTTATGTGCCTCTTGTGGTTAGGCAGCGAAGGGAGAAAGAATTCGAGGATTTAGAGCGGGGTTCCATGACTATAGCTCGGTATTCTTCTAAATTCACGAGTTGTCCGTTCTTGTGCACATACGGTGCAAGATGAGAACACAGGACCCGAGAGGTTCGTGAAAGGGTTGAAGGCAGAAAAAGCTTGATTGTTATCCCTGCGGTTAGCGAGTGCAGTGCGGTAGATCGTGCGTATGAGATCGGCGAGACATTGAGGAGCATAGGCGAAGCCTCTGTGCATCCTTCTCGGCGGTCTTCGGGCGGCCGGTAGAGTTCGGATCTTACGGGAATCGGTCGGCTACCAAGGCAATCGTCGCGGCGGTGGTCGAGAATAGGCATCGATCTAGTGGGCGGGATAGGCGCCGTCGAGAGTCGTGGTAGTAGTGCTCCTTCTCCTCGAGGCGGCGGACTCGAGGCGGTGGACCGGTGACTTGTTCTTCTTGTCATAAGATTGGACATACTAGTGAGAAGTGCGAGGACCGAGGCTTGGTACTTGTCTTATTTGTGGAGATTCTAGTCATCGGCTCAAAGCTGTCCCAAGTCTAGAAGCGGCTCGATCCTCGAGGTCGATTCGGCGATGCAGGTCCAAGAGGGATAGCGATGGGCGTCTAAGAGCCGAGGCTCGTGTTTTCGCTTGATCGGCGAGGTGTTCCCGAGTCTTCTACCGTGATCGGAGGTACTCTTTCGGTCTTCGGTCATCATGCTCGAGTTCTTATAGATCAGGGGTCTACTCATTCTTATGTTGCATCGCATTTCCTAGAACATTTATGTGTTTTGCACCTTGATTACCTTATGTGCTTGAGGTGTCTACAGTTGGGTGATTGCTTGTTGGCGTCGAGGTCTATAGAGGCGTGATGTGCTTGTTCATGATCGAGTCTTGCATCTTGATTTGGTAGTATTGCCTATTAGAGACTTTGATGTGATTCTTGGTATGGATTGGCTATGTGTACATCATGCTTTAGTTATTTGCCGTAGTAAGAAAGTAACTTTTGCCATGCCGGTATTCGGAGTTTGTGTTTTCGGGTGATCATGCTATGAATGGGGTTCATATTATTTACGCTGCGGGCTAGACAACTCTTATCGCGGGTGTGCGGGGTATTTAGCTTGTGTTCTTGATACTAGCATGTCTTACGCTAAGCTAGAGGATATTCGGTAGTTAATGAGTTCCACGATGTCTTTTCTTAGAGTATCCTTTGCCTCCCGCCGAGAACTAGAGTTACGTATTGAACTATTGCCGGGGACTTCGCCTATTTCTAGGGCACCTTGCAGGTATGGCTCGGCGGAGTTGCGAGTTGAAGGATCAGCTGCAAGAACTTCTAGATAGGGAGTTCATTAAACCGAGTGTATCTCCTTGGGGTGCACCGGTGTTGTTTGTGAGAAAGAAGGATGGTAGTTTGCGACTTTGTATAGACTATCGACAGTTGAACCAGGCTACTATCAAGAATAGGTATCCCTTGCCACACATTGATGATCTTTTTGATCAACTTCGGGGTTCAGTTGTCTATTCCAAATTTGATTTGAGGAGTGGTTATCACCGGTTGAGGGTTAGAGCGGAGGATGTCGAAGACGGCCTTAAAATGCAGCGTTATGGTCACTATGAGTTTGTTGTGATGCCGTTTGGATTGACCAGCGCACTGCGGTTTTATGGACCTGATGAATAGGGTTTTTCATGAGTATCTCGATTGCTTTGTAGTGGTGTTTATTGATGACATTCTTGTGTACTCCAAGTCACGAGAGGAACATGCGAATCACTTGAGAGAAGTTCTTTCTATCTTACGGAAGAAGCAACTTTGCGAAATTTAGTAAGTGTGCTTTACGGCTTGAGCAAGTTTCTTTTCTAGGGCACGTGGTGTCTAGGGATGGTATCGCGGTGGATCCATCCAAGATTGAGGCGATTACTAAGTGGAAGAGCGCCTAGAATGCGGTGAGAAGTCCGTAGTTTCTTGGGCTTGGCGGGTTATTACCGTAGGTTCATTGAGGGTTTTCGAAGATCGCTACTCAGATGACTAACTTGACTCGAGAAGAAGTCTACTTTTATATGGAGTGATAAGTGCGAGGCTAGTTTTCAGGAGTTGAAGAGGAGATTGACTACGGCTCCTATTTTGGCATTGCCTAGTGGTTCGGAGAACTTTGTGATTTATAGCGACGCCTCGCTAGAAGGCTTGGGTTGCGTGCTTATGCAGAATGGGAGAGTTATTGCCTATGCTTCGAGGAAGCTATCACCTTATGGCGAAATTACCCGACACATGACCTTGAATTGGCGGCTATTATCTTTGCGCTTCACAAGTGGAAGCATTATCTTTCTGGGGCTAAGTTTGAAATATTCACCGATCATAAGAGTTTGAAGTATCTCTTTTCACAAAAAGAGTTGAATATGCGACAGGCGATGGATGGAGAAACTTAAGGATCATGGCGCACTATTTCATATCATCAGGGAAAGCTAATGTTGTTGCGGATGCCTTGAGTAGGAAAGGCGTATATGTCTTGTTTGATGATGAAGGAGTGGAAGATGCTTGAGGGCGTCAGAGAATGGAGTCGATTGCAGTGAGCATAGGGTTATCTTTGCTAGCGTCGTGCTACGCTGCATTGTTTGAGTTGATTAAGAAGGCTCAAGTTTCGATTACGAGTTGAAGAAAATTATTGATGGCTTGGGTGATGGTAAGACAGGAGTTTGCTTTGAACACCGATGGGATTTTGACTTTTCGGGGTAGAGTTTGTGTGCCTTCTACCGATGGGGTTAAGCGCATGGTTCTTGATGAGGCTCACAAGGCCAAGTATACTATACATCCGGGGAGTACCAAAATGTATAGGGATTTGAAGAGCAGCGATTTTGGTGGAGCAGGGATGAAGCGAGAATAGCGAGACTATGTATCTAGATGTTTGGCGTGTCGGCGGGTTAAGTGAACACCGAGACCTGTAGGTTTACTTGACCACTTGAGATACCGGAGTGGAAATGGGAGCATATCACCATGGATTTTGTGACGGGATTGCCACGTACTCGCCGAGGTTTCGATGCAGTTTGGGTTGTTGTGGATAGGTTGACCAAATCTTCACATTTTATTCCTGTTGCGATGACTTATAGTTTGAGTCAGTTGGCAGCATTGTATGTCCAGGACATCGTGAGATTGCCGGCATTCCGATTAGCATTGTTTCGATAGAGACCCGGGTTCACTTCTAGATTTTGGCATTCTTTGCGAGGAAGCTTTGGAGTGCAGTTAAACTTTAGTACGGCTTTTCACCCGCAGTCAGACGGTCAGTCGGAGAGATTGATTCAGGTATTGGAGGATCTATTGCGTGCTTGTGCCATGGATTTCAAAGGTAGTTGGGATTCGCATTTACCGTTAGCCGAGTTCGCATACAATAACAGTTACCAGTCCAGTATTGAGATGGCGCCATATGAGGCTTTATATGGGCGCAAGTGTCGTTCACCGATTTGCTGGGATGAGGTTGGTGAAGCTAAACTTTGGGGTTCGGAGATGGTACAACGATCGGTGAGGCGTGAAGCTTATTAGAGATAGATTGCTTCTGACCCGAGTAGGCAGAAGAGCTACGCGGATAACCGGAGACGTGACTTAGAATTTCAGGTTGGTGACTATGTGTTCTTGAAAGTATCGCCCCGACGCGGTACTAAGCGATTTGGGAAGAAAGGTAAACTTACACCTAGATTCATTGGACCATTCGAGATCCTAGAAAGGATTGGAGCTTTGGCGTATCGGTTAGCATTGCCACCTTCTATATCGGATGTTCATGACGTCTTTCATGTCTCGATGCTACGCAAATACTTGAAGGATGAATCGCATGTCTTGACTTATGATGAGATTACTTTTGAGCCTGACCTTTCTTACGATGAGAAGCCGGTGAGGATCCTTGATACGAAAGAGCAAGTGTTGAGAACAAAGAAAATTCCCTTGGTGAAGGTCTTGTGGAAGAATCATGATATTGAGGAAGCCACGTGGGAGACCGAGCTTGATATGAGAGAGAAGTACCCTTTCCTATTCGATGACTCTGGTAAGAATTTAGGGACTAAATTCCTTTAAGTGGGGGAGGATGTGAGAACCCAAACCCATTACTTGCATTACTTGTCTTATGCCTTAATAACATGCTTGTTTCATGCCTTAACATGTTAGATACTTCTAATTGTTCATGTCATACTCACTTGAGAGTATTATGTGCCTAGTTGCTTGAATACCTTCATTGCCTTGCTTGCCTTGCCTTGTGCCTTGAGTGTTTGCCTTAGCATGATAGCACTCAACCGAGACTTGTTTTAGTTCTATTGTCCATCATAGATGACCTAGAACGTTCACCTTGATCATAGTAGGCTTGATTGGAAGTTTGGAAACCTTCTTGCTTTGTTTTGGCCTTAGCGATTTCCCTCTTCTCCCGTTTTGCGCGTATTTCGTCGTGCGATATGTTCATTGAGTTCCCGGCCTTGTATTGAACTCTTAACCATGGTTAAACAAGCCTTTTCCATGCCCAAGATATCTTAGTTTCATTGACGTTTGATTCGGGTTTGATTCGTCAACCAATCGTCGCATGATTCGAGCCTTGTCCTACCTTGTTCGGGTGTTGTTCGGTGTGTTTCGGACTTGTTTTGAGTGGTGTTAGACCTAGAATGGTTGCCCACAAGTTTAGGACCCTTTAGGACATGTTTAAGTCAAGTTTTGGAGCCCCAGAAGTTCAGGCGCCCGCATGGATCGAGTGGGCGCAGGCGAGAGCAAATGAAAATCGGGAACCTAACTGCATTTGAGGCGGCATGGGCCATGCTGGCGCCCGCCTCAGCCCTTCTTCAGCTACGGGAAATTTTCTCCCTCCTCTCCTATGTCCGACCTTTGACCCCTTTAACCCCCTCCTAATTGGCCCTAATCCTACCTATTAAACACTAATCAAGTTAGATTAGTCCTAACCTCAAGCTACCTCCATTTGACAAGTGGATTTTGAGGCCCTCTCCTTGTGCCAAGTGGATTTCCACTCAAACCATGCAAGGTATATAAGCCTTCTCTCTTGTTGATCAGCCATTAAGCTTCCATTTCCAGATTTCTCTTCTCTCTCTCTTGCCATATTAGTGTGTGTAGAGAAAAGGTGAGACTAGTGTGTGTCTACTCCATGGATTGAGCTCCCGACCTCCGTTTGCCAAACCGAGACCACCGGAGTGAAGCTACCGACAAGGAGATCATTTCCATCCGATTACTTTGTGTCCATTCCATCTCTTTCTTGGGTGTAAGGTAAGCTATCGATTCCCCTTAGGATGTATGCTAGATATGCCATGTCCCCCTCTTCTTGTAAATCCCATGCTCCTACCATGCTCTTGCCATGATTATTGATGAATTGGTCTTTTGGGATTTTTGATTAATATGATCATCTTGTTAATTTAGTCCTATGCCTAGAATTAAATATGTTCTATGCCCTCTTAGGAACAACTAATGTTCTTGGACTATTGGATTTTGATGACTTTTGGAAACTATGAATTCTAGGGTTCCATATGCCATGATTTGTTCATCTTGTTGAATTGGATCTTATGTGTAGAATTAAATGTGTTCTATACCCTCCTACGAATAATTAATGTTCTTGGACCATTGTAAATTATCAACCTTTGAAATAATAATTCTAAGGCTCATTGAAATTGAATTGATGACAATTCCTAACTACGGTTGTTAAATGGATTAATGACCTAACCGATCATATCGAACTTAGAAAAGGGTTTGTGATGCATTTAGCGTCCTAACTCTATTGGATGAATTGTTAGAGACGACTCAACGGAGTCAAGTTTAGCGAGCTATTGAACAATACCGGCTCACCGATCAATCCCTACGACGTTCTAAACGCGTTTCCCTAAGAATAATAATTCTAGACTTTGAACTTGAATTGATTGCCTTGCTTGATCTTGAATGTCATATTATAGAATACTTAATTGACATGTGAGTTCGCTCTTGTCGAACTCAATCCTACTTGGTTATTGATGAGAATAATTTACTTGTCATGAACGAGATCGCTCTTGTCGACCTCGTTCACTACTTGATATTTTTGTTAAGTATACATTACTTGGCATTGCATGAGTCAGTGGCATCTGTCCTTGTTCACACACGCCTCCACTTGTGGCCACGGTGGGAAGTAACTCCCTTGTTGCATCAATACGAGTACCATTGGTTCTATCCAGAGCATTCCCTCGGAAGGTCGATGTACTACGCATCGACACATGCACGCTCAAGATAACGCTTGTATGCGGGAACTACGTAGCGGCCCGGCTCTTCATATATCCTTATCCTATGTGATTTAATTATGCGCACCTATGTGAAACAATGTGCATCTTGGATATATGATCTCTATGCTTATGTGACTATAACTTGCCTTGTATGTTGCATATTGCCATGACATGCATGATTGATAGCTTACGAGTCTTTATGACTTACCCTTTCCCCTTTACTGCTTTAGATCCTAGCAAGACAGGTTCTGCTCGTTGACTCGCTGTGTTCGTGCCTTGTACTCCTTTTGGTTCGCCGTCGATTGAAGAGGTGGTTTAGATGTCCTCTTCCTCTTGTTCATGTTTTGTAAGGACGACGGGTTAAAGCAAGTCAATTAGACTATGCTTGGGTATTTGTATAAAACTTGCTTGTGTAACTCTTGTTAGCTACTAGTTGTTATATCACTTGTAGTACTTGTATCCCTTTTGTCTTAGGCATTGTGTAAGCCGAGCTTTGGTTAACTTGTTATTATCCCACTTGTATAAGTCTTCATTGAGCATCCTATTAGCTCTTATTTAATTCTTGTCCTATAAAGCTGTTAGCTTGGGTTCCGGCATGTAGTGTCGCCGATGACTTGGTTTAAATTGTTTAACTGTTATATCAGGTTGAAAAGAGTTTTAAAAATACCGGCCCTTTGGTGCCGAGGCGTGCTACGTCTCTAATGTTGCGTCACGTCGTTTTTAAAAATTAAGTCCTTGCATGTTTAATTGCCTACTTGTTTCCCTCCTTATTTGGGCGGTCCGACCCGCGGTCCCATCTCGGGCCGGGTCGCCCACATTATTCTCCCCGATTATATATTTTTTATTTGTTTGGCTCTAACTTTTGCTCCTACTTTCGGGTTTTCAACCTAGCGATGCCCTTATTTCTTTTGTTCTTTTTCTATTTTTATTTTATTGTTTATGCGTTTTTGCCTTTCGTTTTCAACCTAGCGAGCCCTTATTTTTTATTATTATTTCTTTTTTTTTTGAATGCCCTAACTTTTGCCTAGGCCGCCCTTTCGGGTTTTCAGCCTAGCGGGTTTTTTTTTTTTTTCATTTTTTTTTGAATGCCCTAACTTTTGCCTAGGCCGCCCTTTCGGGTTTTCAGCCTAGTGGGCTGGAGAGGGAAGCACTTGTCGGATAGGGTGGTTCAAGCATAATACCTTTTGAGCTCGTTAAGATCGAAGGGCTGAACAAGGTCTTCTTTCCTGGTTTGTGAGGAGTATGACATCTCCTGACTGGATCATTTTGACAATATACGGCACATCGTGGAAGAGAGGGATAGCAGCCTTTGATAAGTAGCCCCCAGCATTTTTTAGTCCAGACGGCACGACATGATAGCAGTAGGTTACCCCAAAGGGGTGGTGAATGAGGTCTTTTCTTGGTCTCCTGATGCCTTTGATTTGACTATAACTCAGCATGTCGTTGATGAAAAAAGACTGTTGGGGTTGGGAATGATCACTATATTGGACAGCCAGATCGGGTATATTTTTTTTATTTCTTTTTTACTCTTTTTTTTTTTTTTTCTTTTTTTTTTTTTTTTCTTTTTTTACCCGAATGAAGTTGACGTGCGGCTGTTTCATGCTTTTTTTTAAATTTGTAGTGACCATTCTGACTTGATGCAGTGGAGCTTTTGTCTGATTGGCTGAGCATCTGGACATATGAGGGTCCGGTGTTTGGCTATGGCTGGGTCTACCCTTGACACATCTTCATAGGATCAAGTAAGCATGTCCACGAACTCTTTGAAAGGATCCATGGGTGGTGTTCTTTTCAGAACCTTGCAGGGAGTTGCCGATTTTGACTTCTTTTGATTCCATTGTCCAGCCCCCAGATTGATAGTGGGTCAGTCTTCAGTTGCTGTTGATGAATGATGTCCCTGGTGCTCTACTGACTTTACAAGCTCAAGCAAACATTTTTTTTCTTTTGGCTTTTGGGTCCTATTAAATGACTCATTATTATAATTATTTAATGTGTCTTTTAATGCAGGTGCAACTAAGAAATAAGCAAAGACGTTTAGATTATTATTAAAAGCGCACCGTACAGGGTTAATTACATTATTGAGGACCTGGGGTTTGAGATCCTCAATTGTAAGGAGCGGATTGGTAGATGACCAAATCCGTAAAGCTAGGGAAAGGAATAGGGGTACTCAATTTTAGGGAGCGGATTGGTAGATGACCAAATCCGTAAGGCTAAGGAAAGGAATAGGGGTAATATATCCGAAGCGGTCCATCAGATCTGCGGGTGTCAAAAGTGGGCCGGTCGTAGTATACTAGTTCCGCAGAGGTTTATTAGAAATAGACCCAAACTCAACAAGGAGCCCCTCATAATCAGTGTCCCCGTCTATCATACCCAGGAAGCTGTCCCCCCAAATTTTTATTAGAAACTCCCTGGTTTAGAGCTTTAAACAACATGGTTTTCACATCTTCGATGTCAGCCTCCAATTTGGCAGACGGGAAAGTTGGGTTTTGGTATGTGTTGGCTGGATTTAGGAAAGCTGGGTTATTTTCTGGTTGAAGGTAGGGATTCTGGGCTGGTGGATTTTGGACAGTATATGGGTTCTGGGTTAATGGAATTTGGGCATTATAAGGATTCTGGGCTGGATATGGGTATTGGGTTGGATAAAGGTCTTGGGTTATTGGGTTTTGGATAATATAGGGATTTTGGATTGGATAAGGATTTTGGATTGGATAAGGATATTGGATTGGATATGGATATTGGATTAGATATGGATATTTGACTGGATAGGGATATTGGATTGGATAAGGGTTTTGGATTTGATAAGGATTTTGGACAGTATAAGGATCATGAGTTGGTGGATTTTGGGCATTATAAGGGTTCTGAGTTGGATATGGGTATTGGGTTGGATAAAGGTTTTGGGTTATTGGGTTTTGGACAATATAAGGATTTTGGCTTGGTGGGTTTTGGGTAATATATGGATTCTGGGTTGGTGGGTTGGTGTTTGGTTGGGAGGTTGGATTTGGAGGAACATAGAAGGTTGATGCTTCTTGGGGGACTGCAGGGGAAGAGATTACCTCACTTTCTGCTGCCATACTGCTCGGATTTGTATTTTCTGTATTGATTCTGCCCTTGTCTGATATGATATTAATACCCTCTGATCTAATTTCTGCACTGGTTTCCCGAATCAATCGGCCAGTATTATCTCTGCCTTTCCAAATTCGGGCCAGGTCTCTGAGGAAAATGGGGGTTTGGTAGGTATCAGAAGGTTGAATGGAGGCTATATGGGCTTGGAGTACAGCGTGCCTTTTTTATTAATATTTTATTATTAATTTATTATTTTCATGTTCCCTACAATTGACCGGATAAGTACCTGTTTTATTTTGACAGTCCCAGGACTTTTCCTGGAATAGTGGATTCTTTCTCCAGAGTATAGGACCAACGTATTCCACCTGCCTTTCGACTCCCTAGGATTGGACTGATCCCAGGCGAAGGGCCTATACTCTTTCCAGGATCCACCATTCGAAATGGTCTAGGTCGAGCATCAGAGAATTATAAATCAGCCCCTGTTTATTATTTATATGGATACTTTTTTTTCTTTTGTGCGCACTTATTATATTTATTTATTTTTTCGAACTTGCGCATTTTTTTTGACATGTATATTTTTTTTACATATATATATATATATATATTTTTTTTTTTTGATTGATTTTTTTTTTTTGACAGGGGCTGACTCACAATTCAGAAATGCAAAAACCGGTCGGTCTGTGAAGTGTCCTGAAAAACTATATGCATTCTAACGTTGGCTTATGCAGGGGGTAGGCTGGCCATGGTGTAGGGTAACAGTTCGGAATATATTTACATGCGTGCACGTGTGTGCGGTATCTAGAAAGAAGTAAAATCTTTATTTATTTTACAGATATAAAAATAAAACAAATTTGGCCTGTCTTGCTGTTTGTGTGGATTTTCTCGGCTTTTTTAGTTTGAGCGCAAGCAAGCAAGCACATCACATTAAGAAATAGAAAGAAAAGTGGGGAAACTATCTATCCCTATTAATTACAAATTTTGGTCCTATGCCCCCAAAATAAAATGACATGATGAATGCAGAAATGTACAAATATACAGAGTTACAGAATAAAGTGAAAAAGACAAAATGAACTGAAAGAAATAAATGAAAGAAAATAGAGCCGGAAGTAAAGCCCCAGCTCTTTTGTTGTGCTGCCCGGAATTTATTGTAATATATGGTAGATATATTTTTTTCGAATTTCTCTTTTTTTATATATATATATATAATAGTGTTTGAAAGCTTTTGATCGGCCAAGTACGCGGCGTTGTATGCCCCGGCGATACCACACCCTATTCAGAATGCTTTAAGGGTATCAATGGAGTTTCCAGCCAATATACTTAGACCGCCTTATATATATACATATATATATTTTTTATTTTTGAACTTTCGAATTTTTTTTTTTGTATATATATATATTTTCGAAATTTTTTTTTGATTTGATTGATTTTTTTTTTAATACTCTCGAACATGCCATAATGGATATCGAACGAGCGAGATCGCGCCGGATGGAGGATCATATCCACAAATATAGCCACGGCCGTAATGGGAACACTTTATTGAAATGCGTAAATTAATATAACGAGCATACTGCAGCCAGAAACAAAGAAAAGCCAAAAAAAGGTTTTGTTTTATGAGTCTAGCCCTCCATTTTATTTAAAATAAAACAACTCCCCAGCAGAGTCGCCACTGTGAGGTTCCCGGGGTGTGCTCCCGCGCCCGCGCCCTTGGTTAGGGGTGCGGCGTGCGCGGATGCGGGACACCACCGCTTGCTCTCGCTCCATCCTCCCTTGTTTAGGGGAAGACGAAATCCAAAGTGCGAGAGGAGTCTTTGTCTATATTAGCACGTTGGAATGTGCCTCGGTTGCCTTGAGTGGATTTTGTATCCAAAATGGGAACTAAAGGTTTCTCATGTCGTTATCCCTTATTTTGGGGATAACAGGATATGGGACTGCATTACCTTTCCATTCTCATTCTCCCCTTTTATCTTTCAGGGGAAAATAGAGAAGTGCAAGAAAAGATATTGCGACGCCCACTTATGGATTTATTAAAATAGCCTTATGGCCCAATCGATCACTATGGGAGCTATGGGTTTCCGCATCAAGTTATCCCTTGTTTAGGGATACCGGGATATGGGAATACATCACCCCTCCATTCCCGTATCTCCCTTTTTAGGGAGAACAGGAAAGTGCAAAGAGGGAATGTTGCGAGGCCCCACTGGATCTGAAAGTTTTTAGAGTCGCCACCTTTATTTTAAGGAAAAAATAAAGGAAAACCAGAAGAGAAAACCAGAGATTTTTAGAAAGCGGGTTCGGGGGCTAAGTTACGAGTTGGGAAGGTGCTAGACACCCAACTCGCCCTTTCGGTCTCAAACGTTTTTGGCTGAAATATGCTCATTGTTATATTAATCTAGCAAATAAATAAGGTCTTATTTTGACAAGGAAAATTAAAAAGATACATTCGTGGCTACATTATTTACTGACTGCCGCCTCCTTCCAATAATTACAAACACATTTAAGAATATTTGGCCATTATAACGGCTCTTTTACATAATTTTTCCTAATCTAATCCGGGCAGCACAACGGCTTATATTGGCTACATTATGCCGGATTTAAAATACAACTTTTTGAAAATAAATAAAAGAAAGAAAATACAAAATAAAAATACGCTCTTACAGGTATTACCTTTTAGAGCGGTGGTGTGCTCGCTTTGTCCTCCTCGGGAGAGAGAGTCTTTTTTTGTTTTGAATTGAATTGAACTGGATTTGAATTGGATTGCTGCTTGATTTGATTGATGTTTTGAGGCTTGGGCTGGTCAACTCGGGCAGAGTGACAGCTTTATTTGGGTTGGTTTTGGCCTTTTCAGTTGGGCGGAACCTAGACTTAAGTTTTAACTTTTTTAGCTCGTTACTCGGGCAGAGTAACGGCTTATTTTGGGATTTTTGGACTGGGGTTTTAAGGTGGATACCTAACAACTAGGCTAGGGATCACTTATAACCTATGGGTTTTTGATTTAGCAGAGTTTGGATGAGGTTTGGAGATTTTAGGGAAACTCACCTATCTCGCACCTCTCGTACTAAATGTATCGAAGGATCGCAGAAGCAGCGCGATAAAACTTCAGTAAATTGAACATGAAAATGCGAGGCCGGGCCTTCTATTTATAGCAAGGGAGAGGTTGGCAGAATTTCTTTCCCGTGCATCAGCCGCTTGTACCTTGCGCTTTAAAGCTTGTACTGTTTCTTTGTGAGAGGGTGAACAGGAACAAAGCTTGGTGCGGCCAAGCCATGCTTGGAGCGGCACCAAGCCTTCCTTAGGTGGCACCAAATGCTTTTTGGAAGTTTGGAATTTTGACACTTTCCCCCCCTGCAGTTCACTGTTTCGCGCATCCTGCTTTTTCTTTCGCATTTTTGACTTCTGCAACTTGACATTTGTTAAGTTTTAACAGTTCTTGATATTTTATGTCACCACATACCGAGTACGAATTGGGGTGTCTGATTGCCATTCTATATGGCGCCTTCGAATCGGTGTAGTCCCCAACAAGAACAACTCAATGCAAAATTCAATCTCTCTATCTGGAGGCATCCCAAAATCTTTAGAGAAAACATCCGGAAACTCACACACGACTGGCACATCTTCAAGATTAGAAGAAGAAACCCGCTTGTCCACTACGCAAGCAAGATACCCTGTGCACCCACTCGACAACAGTTTCCTGGCCTTAAGCGCTGAAATGACGCGTAAACCACTAGGTGCATTATCTCCCAAAAATACAAAGTTAGGAATGCCAGGCAAGGCAAAAGTGACCCTTTTACTAAGGCAATCCACCAATGCATGATATGTGCTCAACCAATCCATGCCAAGTATAACATCAAAATCACGCAGTGGTAACACCACCAAATCCGCATGCAACACATGTTTATCCACAAGTACATCGCATGCTCTATAAATATCTGAAACCAATAAACATTCCCCAAGAGGGGGTAGATACTTCAAGCACATATGGTAAAGACTGAGGCATGACACATAGCTTGTCAACAAAATGCGATGCAACATAAGAATGCGATGACCCTGGGTCTATAAGTACACGAGCCTCATTACCAAAAATAGAAACGATACCTCCAATCACTGCTGTAGACTCAGGTACTCCTCTCTGATCTAGAGCAAATACGCGACCCTGCACCTTAGCTTTTCCATCGCTCTCTCTCTTAGTCCCAACTGTAGTCTGACTGGAACCTCCTGACTGATTATTCTTCAGTTTAGGACAATCCTTCTTCATGTGTCCCGAAACTCCACAGTAGTAACACTCCATTGGTGCTCCATTCTTACTCCAGCACCTATCCTCCGTGTGCCCAATCTTGGAACAATAAGAGCAAACCAATGCCACACTACGATCTCTCTGAGTAGATGTAGTACTAGTCCCCTTGCCACTCGACTGACTCTTCGCATGTCCTTCATAATGAGATTTTCCACTTCCTTTCTTGCGATCATTGCCTCCACTAAAATTTCCACGGTTACCCGTTCCATGACTCCGCCCAGAAGACTGCTTAGGCTGCTGAGAAGAACCCGAAATAGGCATAGTACGGTGCTCATCAATGTCTCTCTCAATAATGTAGGCTCTATCAACGGCCTTCCTGTACTCCACGAACTGATGAGAAAGAAGTTGCTTCCTGTACTCCGTCCTCAAACCCTTTACAAATTTCTGTGTCCTCCTAGCCTCATCTGGAATCAAATGTGTGCAGTAACGAGCCAACTCCGTGAATCTGGCCGAATACTGGGAAACTGTCATACTTCCCTGCACCAAATCCAGAAATTCTTTCTCTCTTTTCTCTCGAACAACTTCGGGTACATAGGAAGCTCTGAACTCTCGAACGAAATTAGGCCATATCTGTGGGACTCTATGCAGTTCCCAACTCTCCCTCAACACCTGCCACCAGTGCTCTGCAGCACCCTCAAGCTTGAACACAGCTAATACAACTTTCTGTTCATCATCGCAACCCAATGGTGCAAATATTTTCTCCAAGTGTTCGATCCATAGTTCGGCTTTCGCTGCGTCCGGCTCTCCATTAAATTGCCTCGGCTTCAACTTCACAAATCTCTCAAGCATAGAATTATCATTATGTCTAGCCTCCTGCCTCGGCCTCTCTACCTGTGGCTCTGGCTGTGGCTCTGGCCGTGGCACTCCTTGTGGTTCCACTCTACCAAAACCTCTCTGATTCATCTCGTTCATCATATCAAGCATTCCACGATACATATTTGCCATCGCCTCATACTGCTTTTCTGGTGTTCGCAGTGGAGGAATATTTTGTGGACGGTTCTCGTTAGCATTTCTGCCACCGCCAATACCTCTACCAGCACCTCTACCAGTGCCACCTCCGGAACTAGCTCCTGCTCTAGTATCCACCATTTAAACCTACAATAACACTCGACGTTAATAAAATAAATCTATCACACAAACCAACCCCCAAAGCCAAGGAACCTATCCCGGCTGAAAGCTAAATTTATAATCATAGCTCTGATACCAACTGTGACGACCCGACCCGATCCCAAGACGAAATCCCAAGGTCGTGCCGCCAGGGGAACAAATAACAACAAACAAGTAGCAAATAATGGGTAGGGCCATAACGGCGATACACCGACAACTCAAAACACATGCGGAAGCGAAATAAAATAAAACAGTGGCGCCCGAGCTAACAAGCTCAAACTAAAAACAACCAAAGAGATAGTTAATCTCTCGGTCCAAAAATTCGACTCGCGTGCCGCAACATTGGGCACGTAGGACAAACTCCCTGTTATGCAATTCAAATATAGCACAATATAAACCAAGTCATCGGCGGCTACTACGGAACTCCAACATAAAACTAAGTCTAAGACTCTAGTCTAACAACTCAACGACTAAAAACACGCCGGAGAACAAACATAATATTTAACTAGCAATGCAACATGCTAAACATAATCACCAATTAACCAAGCGCGACTAAAACCAGTCGGCTACCAACAACATAAGTACTAATAATTATAAGTACTAACAACCAGAAAACATATGGAAATATAACCATAAATATACATCAAGCACGACTTCTACTTGTCGGCTACCAAAAGAATAAGCTAACAACATGATTACAATATTACTAATCACATTCAGGTTTGCTACCCAATCATGAAGTTTACATAACTTCATCTTCCCAACGACCTCACCAAAAACAAAATAAACATCTAAGTAGCAACCTTGCCAAAAGAATTCCTTGTCAACGTAACCTTCTTGATTTACTTGGATCCGCTCGCACGGCTCGGATCTAGGGAAAAACAACCAACAAATAAAAGTAAGTCACAATGACTTAGTAAGTTACTAACCATAACTTCCTACCATGGCATAATGCTCAATCATAAATTATATCATGCTATCGTCATGAAATAACCTTATATAAATCATGTTATGGCATCCATGCTCAACATTAAATAAATATGTTATCATTAAAGTATAACATCTCATCATAAATCCATGTCAAGGCATATTAGTCTTAACAATAATGATTTATACCTTTGGCATAAAACAACATTCCAATAATGTTCATGTGATAGCATATATGCTTAACAACATTAATCAATATGTTATCTATTAAGTATAACATGTAAGAAACCAAAACAAACATCATATCATATCCAATTCACCAAGCACGTTATTCACATAAGCACTTGTGAAACAATTCATATATAAGGGATATGATACCATTACCAAATTCCTCCGCGCGTGTCGCTCCTGCAAAAACACGTGCAAAACCCTTATGTGCCCTCGATATCCCTCTCGTAGATATCGACGTCCCCGAGACAGTCTCCGCTCGAGTTCCATAGTTATCAAAGTCATGTGTATTACTACAACTAAGATAAACTACTTCCCCACCGTGGCCATCGATGGAGGGGTGTGTGCAAATCCGGCACGGCGATCCATCGCGATCACGAATCTCACAATTCGTGAAGACGATGTATCGTCCCACCAAAGACTCAACAGACCGACGCCAGCTGGACTCAAAACCCAAGCACAAGTAATATATACTCATATGCTCAAAACAAGTAGGTAAACACTCTACCATCAAACTAGTCATGCAATTCATCCACAACTAGCATAAATATCACAACCGAGAATCATATAAGCTCTCATAATCAAGTGTGCTTCACACACTTCAAAACTTCTTGGAGGCTCGACCTCCATGAATTCTACCCAAAATTCCGTAGGACTTAAGATTATAGTTCCTAGGATTCACACTAACCCAAAGGTTGACTCCGTTGAGTCCAATCTAAATTTTTTGAAAATTCAAGGAATAGAAGCATAGGCTTCAACATCCCCATATGTTCATAACTATCGCCAAAACCATAATCCCAATGTTCAATAACACTTATAAACCCAACTGAGTAATTAATGATACAACTTAGAACAAATTAGCCATCTTGCGCATAAATTCATTCAAGTCACCATACCAATCATAATTTCCAATTCATGATTAAATCATACTACATGGTTTAATATACTCTATTAAGCATATAAAACATAGTAATCAAGCTCACATCAACAATTTGCAAGCTAAAACAAAATTAGGGCAAGGCACCCTCCAAGTATCTCCACCAAATCAACTTCAATACTCATGGATAATCAACATAACCAAGTACAATAGACTATTTAGAACATGAATTTCACATAAATTATGGTCTCACATAGGTCAATCAAGTTCTATCATCAATTTGAAAACCTAGGGTTCATGCTTTTCTATAAACCCTAACAATGGCTTCCATTGACCTCACATAGCACAATTGGTTGTTTCCCTAGGGTCAATGGAGCCCAAAAATCAAAAGAAGAGAGGTAGAAACTTACCAAATTCGGCCCTCACAAACTGCCCAGTTCGAACTCCAAGAGATGAAGCCGTTCTCCTCACTTCTCTCTCTTCAAACACGCGGGTTGAATGGGGAAGAAGACTCCTAGCAATGGCTTCCAAGCTCAAGCCCTTCAACCTCCCTAGAATTGCCCCCTTTTCAGCTCTCTCACAAGTTTCCTTGACTGCTCGCAGAAGACGCAAGAGGGAAGTCGCAAACTGCCTTGGCCGAACAATGAGAAAGAATGCGGCTGATTTGATTTTTATATGGGGAATTAGTTCACTAATCAACTCACTAATTAACCCCTAAATCTCCTAATAGATGTTTAGGACTAGTATTAGGCTAAGTAAATGGGTTAAGGTTAGGTTTAGATTAGGTTTAATGGGTTAAAAGTTCGGACAGCGCACAAAAGGATACAAAATCCCGTAACTAGGCAAGTAGGGACCCTTGCGGTCGCTTGCTATCTACATGATGCGACCGCATCATGGCTGCCTACACCAAATCCACTTTCGTTGATTCCTTGCTCGGTCCCGGCCTCTCCCGCATACAATCTCGAGTCCTTCCAAGCCAAAAATGGTCTACAATCCAACCTTAATATCCTACAAACAATAACCAAAACAATCAAGCCTCAAACCTCAACAAAACAAGGCCAAGAACTCAGGCAGAACTCTCCGAACGCCAACCGAAAAAGTCAAACTGAGAAGGGTTATCGCTAGAATCAAACTAGCAACCACACCGACAATGCAACAAGCATCTAACCAATATCCAAGGCATGTTAATGATGTTATAAATGCCTTCTAACCATTATCCATGTGATAACCACATAAAACACAAACCCGAGATTCAAAGCATCTCGTGAAAGAAAAATGCATACAAGCATCTCAAACGACGTCAATGATCATGCTATTGACTCTAAACATATACGGGAGCTAAATGAACATATTTATGATGATTATAAGTGTATGAATCCATGCATATCACAAGCAAGCAACATTTCAGGGTTTTACAGTACAAACTAAATTTCTTTAGAAATTATTCCTAAGTTGCACCTTAGGACCTGTAAATTATATTTTAGTGTTTTATTGTGAGCTTTCTGTCGTGGTTTTTCTCTTTCCTGTCAGTCGAGCCCCTTGCATGCTGAAGACTGGAGGCAGAATGCTGCGGATTCAAATAGTGCCTTCCCTCTCCTTTTTCTCATGATTTTTTTTATATGCTCTAATTTTTGCCTAGGCCGCCCTTTCGGGATTTCAACCTAGCGAGCCCTTATTTCTTCTTTTATTGTTTTTTTATACGCTCTAATTTTTGCCTAGGCTGCCCTTTTGGGTTTTCAACCTAGCGAGCTGGAAAGGGAAGCAACTACTGGATAAATTAGCTCAAGCATAATACCTTTTGAGCTTATCGAGATTGAAGGGCTGAACAAGGTCTTCTCCTTCCTGGTTTGTGAGAAGTATGGCACCTCCTGACCGGATCTTCTTGACAATATACGGTCCCATCCATGGAGATTTCCATTTTCCCCTAGTATCAACATAACTAGGGGTTTTTCTCGAAGCACAAGATCCTCGACTTGGATGTCGCGGCCTTTGACTTTTTTATTGAAGGCCCGGGCTATGCGCCTTTGATACGCTCGGGTATGTTCCAATAGATTCCATCATCACTCTTAGTGATGAAATTTCAATTTCAATAGGCAGCACTACCTCCATGCCATATGCTAGAGAATAGGGGGTAGCCCCAGTGGGTGTGCGGACTGAGGTGCGATAGCCCCAGAGGACCAGCGGCAATTTTTCAGGTCAGTCTCTTCCTGTGGCAGCCATTTTTCTAATAATATTTTCTAGTGTTTTGTTGGCTGCTTCAACGGCACCATTGGCTTGCGGCCGGTAGGGGGAGGATTTATGTCTTTGGATCTTGAATTCGTCCAGCAGACGATTCACGTCCCCTTCAAAATGTGTGCAGTTGTCAGAGATTATTTCAAAAGGCACCCCGTAGCGATACATTATGTTGGCCCGGATGAATTCGGGCACCTTTTTGGCATTTAGGATTTTATAGGAAGAGGCTTCCACCCATTTTGTAAAGTAATCGACGGCTACTAGGACGTACTCGTGGCCATTGGATCCCTTCGGGTGAATTTGGCCTATGACGTCGATTCCCCATGTTGAGAAGGGCCAGGGGCTGTGGAGTTATATAGAACGTGCGAGGGCACATGCTGCATATTGGCAAAGCGTTGGCATTTGTCGCAATGTCGCACCCACCGAATACAATCGGTTTCAAGCGTACTCCAATAGTACCCCTGTCGGATAATTTTCTTGGACAGCATATGGCCATTCATGTGGGACCCGCAGGTACCACCATGAAGTTGATCCATGATTTGCTTAGCTTTGGCCTGATCGACGCATAATAAATTAAGGCCTTGATAGTGCCTCTTATATAGGCTGCCCCCGCTGAGTACAAATTATGAGGCCCACCTTCGTAGGGAGACTTTCCCTCTTTTGTCTAGGCCGGGAGGATAAATTCCTTTCCAAAGCAAATTTAGGATATCAGCGTACCAGGGCTCGTCATCTGCTTCAGGGGCTGCATTAATTTTGAAGCAGTATGCCGGAGTGACCTTCTTCCCGACTACGAATGGCTGAACATTAGTTTCTGCGGGAATTTGGTCTAGCGATGCCAGAGTGGCTAGGGTATCGGCGAATTGATTTCTATCTTGTGGCAGATAGTGGAACGAGATAGAGTCAAATCGGGCGGCAAGTGTTGTTAGTTTGGCATGATAGAGCTGCAGCTGGGGATCTTGGGTTTTCCATCTCTCTTCGACTTGATTTATAATTAGGGCAGAGTCTCCATATACATCGAGATCTTTGGCTCCCCTTTGGAGAGCTTCTTCTAGGCCAGCAATACAGGCTTCATATTCCGCCGTGTTATTTGAACATTCGAACTCCAACCTTATGGCCAGCGGAGTATGAGAATCAACTGGGTCGATTATCAAGATTCCTATGCCAAAGCCTCTTTTTTTTTTTTTTTTTTTTAGGAAGCAGGGCGGCACCTGCGAGATATTATTTATAAAAAGAAAGATACAAACTTAAGGGGGACAACCAGCCTTACCCTTTGAACGGGGACAAAGGAGCCTTACCTCAAATAAAGGAAACAACAACAAAGGCACCTAACCAAAAAAATTAAGACATACGAATTCTAGTTGTGCTACTAACATCAAGAGAAACATTACTTCTAATACTACTGGGTAATGCAGAGACCGAAGAAAAGCAATGATCACATCCCAGGTCCACAGCCAGATTAGCCAAACCATCCGCCACAAAATTAGCCTCCCTGAAGCAATGTCGAACTGAGAAAGAAAGCTCATCCCTCATCAAACCAATAGCTCGGACAAAGTAAGCCAAGTTCCACGGAACATTATAATCTTTGTTTAGAATGTCACAGATAATCATGGAGTCGATCTCAACAATAGCATCACGATGACCCTTGCTATGAAGCCAACGAAGCCCTTGAAAAAGAGCTTTCATTTCAGCCATAGTATTAGAGGACTCGCCGTAAAATGAGGAATAAGCATAAACAACAGCACCATCAGAATTTCGAATAACACCCCCACCACCACTTGGGCCCGGGTTGCCACGACAGGCGCCATCAGAATTAAGCTTGAGAACACCTGGCGGGGGTTTAGACCAGGTAACAGCACGAATAGTCACCTTTTTTCGGGAGGCAAAAGAATAAGTGAGACCTTGGCTTTGCCGAAATCCAAAGAAATTCCATGCAGAAAGGATGAGATTGAGATCTGAATTAACTGTTTGAACAACTGCAGAATAAGGTTTATGACACCCCTCAAAGATTACACCATTTCGGAATTTCCAAAGATTCCACATAATAATTGAAGGGAGAAGAATGAGAACTGCAGATTTGGCCTTGAGCCAATTGATCATGCATCTTTGTTGGATTGACCGACCACCAATGGTTATACCATGCAGAATAAAAGATTTCCAAACAAAGTTGGCAGCTTCACTGTAAAGAAAAAGATGGCTGAAAGTCTCAATAGAACTATGAGCACAGCAAACACACCGAGAGGCTAAGAGAAATCCTTTTTTAAGAAGTCCTTCATCAATAGGCAGCCGGCCCAGGAATAATCTCCATAAAAACAGGCTGATACGAGTTGGAAGAAATTTGTGCCAAACAAATTTCGATGACATAAGGGTGGCACTAGAAGGAGAAATAAGAGTCTTCGCCAATTTGAGAGAAAACTTGCCCGAGGTAGTGCAACTCCAGTAGGGAAGATCCAGCTGGTGTCATGATCAGTGATTTCTAGGACACCTTCGTCTGGGAAGTCAGGCTCGGTTGCATCTTCGACTTTTAAGGGCAGATCGGCTAAGTGGTCTGCAATCACGCTTCCTTTGATAGACTTGAGTGTGACATAAGTTATGTCAAACTCGTTGAGAAGAAAGGACCACTTGGCCAGTCGGCTGGACAACGATGGCTTGCCAAAGATGTACTTTATTGGGTCCATTCTGGAGATGAGCTTGATGGACCGTCCTTGGAGATAATTCTTGAGCCTTTGCGTGACCCAGACTAGGCCGGTGCGGCTTTTCTCTAGCGCTGAATAATTTAGCTCGCTTCCTTGCAACTTCCTACTTATGAAGTATATGGCATTTTCAATGTAGGAATCTTCTTTTTCTTGGGCGAGCATAGCCCCTACTGACGTGTATGTGGTTGTCAGCTGCCGGATGAAGCGGCTGATATACTGCAATCGGCCTAGGAAGCCTTTGACTTCGGTTGGAGTTTTTGGCTATGGCAAATCTATGATAGCTTTAATCTTTGCCGGCTCGATCTCGATGCCCTGCTCGGTCACTAAGAATCCCAGGACCTTGCCTTTGGTAACCCCAAATGTGCATTTGGTGGGGTTCAGCTTCATTTGGTGCTTTCTTAACCTTTCGAAGAATTTTTGAAGGTCTTTGATATGGGCACCATTGGCGTCGCTGGAATGCACGATCATGTCGTCAACATAGACCTCCATTTGTTTATGGATCATGTCGTGGAAGAGGGTGGTGGCAGCCCTCTGATAAGTAGCCCTAACATTTTTTAGCCCAAACGGCATGACATTGTAGCAGTAGGTTCCCCAAGGGGTGGTAAATGAGGTCTTCTCTTGGTCCTCTGCTGCCATTTTAATTTGATTGTAGCCCAGCATGCCGTCGACGAAGGATCTGACTTTGTGAGCAGCAACGACGTCTACCACAATATCAATATTGGGTAGAGGGAAGTCATCTTTGGGCGACGCCTTATTGAGGTCGCGGAAATCTACACAGATCCCGACCTTCCCGTTGGGCTTGGGAACGGTCACTATGTTGGACAGCCAGATCGGGTATTCTACTACCTGAATGAAATTGACGTGCATCTGCTTTATAATTTCTTCTTTAACTTGTAGAGACCATTCCGACTTAATGCGGCGGAGCTTTTGTTTGACTGGCCGAGCATCCGGATATATGGGAATCCGGTGTTCGACTATGGCTGGGTCTAGCCCCGGCATATCTTCATAGGACCAGGCAAATATGTCCACGAACTCTTTGAGGAGATCAATGAGTGCTACCCTTTCAGAGCCTTGTAGGTAGCTGCCGATTTTGATTTCTTTTATTTCATTGTCCAGCCCCAGATTGATGATGGACAAGTCTTCAGTTGCTGCTGATGAGTGATGGTGTTCCTGGTGCTCAACTGACTTTACAAGCTCAAGCAAATAATTTTTATCTTTTGGGTCAATTTCATTAAATGACTCATTATTATAATTATTATTTAATGCGTCTTTTAATGTAGGTGCAACTAAGGAATAAGCAAAGACATTCCGATTATCATTAAAAGCAAACTGTACATGGTTTATTACATTATTGAGGACCTGGGGTTTGAGATCCTCAACTTTAAGGAGCGGATCGGTAGATGACCAATCCGTAAAGCTAGGGGAAGAAAGGGGAATAGTATATCCAAAGCAGTACACCAGATCTGCGGGGGTCAAGAGAGGACCGGTCGTGCTATACCAGTTCTGTAGAGGCTTATTAGCAATAAGCTCAAACTCAGCAGGGAGCTTTTCATAATAAGTGCCTTCTTCTATCATACCCAGGAAGCTGTCTCCTAGACCGTCATCATCTAGTAGGGCCAGAGCATAATCATCTTGGTCTATAGACCAAGTATTTTCAATAGTGACAGTCTTATATGCAGTTCTACGGTGCTCCAGGGTAACCTGTTCCATTCTATCTGTGAGAAGATTGACATCTTCAAAGATTTCCCAACCAGGGCATCTTTTTCCATTCTGATCTAACCAGGGCTCAGGAAACATGAGATAGGCTTTTATTTCCCCTTCCCTTACAAAGTAACCATTTAGGGTTTTTCTATATGGTTGGAGAGAGGGATATTTATAAGGACGTTTTTCTCTTTCTACCTTTCTTTTCTCACGTTTCTGTTTCATGAATGCGGCTACTTCAGCTGAAGTAGGCGTGTATCCTAGACCAAAAGGAGGGATACATTCCTTAAGTTCATCTTGGATTAAATTAACAAGCCCTTGCTGATTTCTGCCGAGACCTAGACCAGGCATATAATTCATTTTTTCGAAACATGTTTAAGGGGACCATGTTTCCTAAGGAAGTGATTTTCTTTCGGGTGATGTCAGTTTCTCGGCCATATTCAATGGCGTTGACCACAACTTGGGGGATAACCTCAAAGCCACTGAGAATAATGCCTCTGTCTTCATGCTCTATCTCGAGGATTGGGATATCCTCGCTTTCCTTATTCTCCACGATCTTATCAGTCAAAATAATCATTATGTGGTCATCGTGGATGAATTTGACACGTTGGTGCAATGAAGAGGCTACCCCTTTTACCCCATGGATCCAAGGGCGTCCCAGCAACAGGCTAAAAGTGGCTGGTATATATAGGACTTGGAACTCAACCAGCATGTTTAATGGCCCAATGGTTAGCATTAAAGTGACCACCCCTAGGACACATCGACTGGTGTTGTCGTATGCCCTTACTGTCTGCGAGGAAGGAGTGAGTTCTGATATTTTTGTTCTCAGTTTGGCTAACGTGCTGGCGGGACATACATTCAATGAAGACCCATTATCTATCAAAACCCGGGGAACCCGTTTCTCCAAAATTCCCACAGTGATATGGAGAGCATCAATGTGGTTGGTTCCTTCCTTTGGCAGATCTAGATCAGTGAACATTATCACGTTCCCAAAGTGAATGTTCCCGATCATTTGAGTAAGCTCATTTGGGGAGGTTTCAATAGGAATGACCACTTGACTTAAAGATTTAGCCAGCGTATCACGGTGGGTCTTAGAAGCACAAAGTAAGCCCCAGATGGAAATGTTGGCCTGAGTTTTCTTCATCTGAGCTAATAAGGTATCTTCCACCATTTTAGCCTCAGTATCTGTTGCTTAATCTTTGCCAGAGTGGTCACCTCTTTCCAGGTTTGGCTGGTAGGCTTGGCCAGATCGGGTAAGGTGGCTAACATTTCCACCAACCCAAGTGGCTTTTTCAATATTACAAGTATTTTGGCTACCCAGGATAGTGTCCCAAGAGAGCATATTGCAACTAGGTTCTTTTATGGATAAGGATGGAGGAAATGGAACAAGGATATATGGTAATGGATGTTTACTTATTTCAAACTTGGGTACACAAAATTTTTCATCAACCTCAATCATATTGATTTGAGGTAGAGGGTTATTGACTATATTTGGTCTGGGTGGAGGCTTTTCAATAACCTTATCATCTATAAGGTCATGGATAGCATCTTTGAGAGTATAGCATTTATCGGTGAGGTGACCACTGCAGCGATGGTATTCACAGTACTGGGCATGATTCCAAGTCCTGGGCAGGGGGTTTGGTGGCTTATAATTTTCCAAAGGCTTTAGCACTCCCTGTGTGTAGACACCCCAATTTCGTACCCCTGGTATGTGACTGACATAAAATATCAAGAACTGTTAAAACTTAACAAATGTCAAGTTACAGGAGTCAAAAATGCGAAAGGAAAAGCAGGATGCGCGAAACAATGAACTGCAAGGGGTAAAAGTGCACAAAATTGGAAGTTGGAAAGCAGCATGGTGCCGCACCAAGGGTTGCCTTGGCCGCACCATGCCTTCCACTGTTCACCTCTCTCAGATGGAAATTGTACAATCCTTGATGCTCGCGGTACAAGCTGTTGATGCATGGAGAACAAACCGAGGAATTCCCAGCGTGTCCCTCTCCTTCAGTATAAATAGAGACCCCCAGCTCCCATTTTCAGTGCTCAATTCCACGATAAAAAAATCGCAACGAAGTTCTGCTTCTGCGATCTTCCGATAAAATAGTACGAGAGGTGCGAGATAGGTGAGTGGAAGCTCATAGAGTCTCCAAACCCCGTCCAAACTCTACCAAATCAAAAACCCATAGGTTATAAGTGATCCCTAGCCTAGTTGTTAGGTATCCACCTCACTTCCCCGGTCCAAAAATCCCAAAGTAAGCCGTTACTCTGCCCGAGTAACGAGCTGAAAAGTCAAAAAACTAAGTCTAGGTTCCGCCCAACCAAAAAGGCCAAAACCTACCCAAATAAGTTGTCACTCTCCCCGAGTTGATAAGCCCAAACCCTAAAAAATAAAGCAGCCATTCTGCCCAAATCAAAACAACAACTACACAACAACAACAAAAGACTCCCTCTCCCTGAAGGACAGAGCGAGCACACCGCCACTCTAAAAGGTAAAACCTTTAAGGGCGCAGTTTATTTTATTTATTTATTTTTCTGTCATCTATTTATTTTTAAAATTGTTATTTAAATCCGGCGCAATATAGCCAATATAAGTCGTTGTGCTGCCCGGATTAGAATAGGAAATATTTTGTAAAAGAGCCGTTATAATGGCCAAATATTCTTAAATGTGTCTGTAATTATTGGAAGGAAACGGCTGCGAGTCCGTAAATAATGTAGCCACGAATGTATTTGTTTAAATTTCCCTGTCATTTTAATACCTTATTTATTTGCGAGATAAATATGACAATAAGCATACTTCAGCCAAAAACCATTTTCGAGACGAAGAGGCGAGTTGGGTGCCTAGCACCTTCCCAACTCGTAACTTAGCCTCCAAACCCGTTTTCTTTTTCTCTGGTTTATTTTTCTTTTCTTTGGTTTTGCTTTATTTGCCTTAAAATAAAGATGGCGACTCTAAAACTTTTGGATTCAGTGGGGCCTCGCAACACTCCCTCTTTGCACTTTCCCGTTCTCCCCTAAAAAAGGGAGATATGAGAATGGAGGGGTGATGCATTCCCATATCCTGGTATCTCCTAAACAAGGGATAACTTGATGTGGGAAACCCAAAGCTCCCATAGTAATCTGAATGGGCCATAAGGCTATTTTTAATAAATCCATAGTGGGAGCGTCGCAATATCCTTTTTTGCACTTTCCCGTTTTCCCCTAAAAAAGGGAAAATGGGAATGAAAGGGTAATGCATTCCCATATCCTTTTTTTTTTTTTTTTTTTTTTTTAGAGAAGCAGGGCGGCAGCTGCGGGAGTTTATTAAAAAAGAATAGGAAATACAAACTTGAGGGGGACAACCAGCCGTACCCTTATGACGGGGGGACAAAGGAGCCTTACCTCTGAAAATAAATATAATGCATTAAGTAATGCTAACATAAGGAGTATGATTAGCATCAAGCAAAATAATCCCCCTAAGAAATCTGGGAACAGCTCTAGAATCATGGAAGACAGAGTCTATATGAGAGTCACAAGCTAGATTGGCAAGACTGTCGGCAGCTTTGTTAGCTTCTCGGAAGCAATGAGAGAAAGATAATCGCATCTCAGATTGTATCTTAAGAATATCTCTGACCAAATAAGAATGGATCCAAGGTAACTTATGACCTTTGGAGAAGCAATTGAAAAGCACTTTCGAATCTGTTTCTATGATAGCATCAGAAAAGCCTTGATCATAGAGCCATTTCACACCATAGAAGAGAGCTTTAATCTCAGCCACCATATTTGAGCATACTCCATAAAAATGAGAATAAGCAAAAATGCAGTGGCCCATATGATCCCGGATAATACCACCACCTCCACTAATTCCGGGATTACCCCGACTAGCGCCATCAGAATTGAGTTTAAGTCGACCTGAAGGAGGATTAGCCCAAGCAACTTGACGAATAAGAACATGTTTTCTGCGACCAAAAATGATTTTGGAATGATCCATCAAGCCTGAAATGTGATAGTTGGAAGCCAATAGGATAATCTGCAGCTCAGACGAAACATTTTTAATTGCTCCTGAAATAGAAATCTTTTGATTATCAAACGCTGCCGAGTTACGAGCTTTCCATATGTTCCATAGAATGAGAGACGGGATCAAAGAGTAAGGTAAAGCCCTATTATGAAGCCACCAAGAGAAGCACCGCTGACGGATAGTGCTTGAATAAACTGGAACGCCAAAATTGTTGTGGAAATAGAGCCATATCGAAGAAGCAAATCTGCTGAGAATAAAAACATGCAAGAAAGTCTCGCAATGTCCCTCATCACAACAATGGCAACGCGAAGCAAGAGAGAAACCTTTTCTGCAAATAGCTTCATCCAACGGAAGTTTCTGGGCAAAGAGCCTCCACACAAATATGCTAATATGAGCTGGCAAGGATTTATGCCAAATGAAATCCGAAGAAAGAAGCTTGGGCTGAGCATTTCGGAGCAAATTAAAAACCGAAGCAAGAGAGAAGACTCCCGAATCTGAAGCTGACCAAATGGGCCGATCTTCAGAATTGTTGATTGAGATATTTTGGTCGGTAATTAGAGCCAAGTCGAAGCGTGCGAGTAATCACCAAATCAAAAAGCAAGCAGTGTTACTAGGACAGCCCGCAGATCTAATAAGCCGAGTATTGTGAATCCAAGTATCGAACCAAGCCGAGCAAAGCCCCTTACCGATTATCCAAAAAATGTGTGGTTCAGCAATCAACCGAGCTTTTAACATTCTGATCCAGACATGAGATCCTTTTTTAGAAGAAACTAGAGAAGGATGTTGCTCACGACAGTAACGGGCAGTCAGGAAAGAAGACCAAAGATTCTTGGTTGTGCGAAATCTCCACCAAAGCTTAACCCCGAAAGCCTTAGAAATATCTACCATACTATGAATGCCTAGACCCCCTTCTGCCTTGGGCTTGCAACAGGATTTCCAAGCTATCCAGTGACTCTTATTTTTTCCATCTGCTTTCCCCCAAAAGAAATTAGCGCATATCTTGTCTATATGAGAGGAAACAGAAACGGGAGGATCCAAAGATGCAAGCTGATAACAGGATATAGAATGAAGAACATGGTGAATCAGAGTAACTTTACCAGCCGAATTGATAAGATTACCTGCCCAATTAGATATGCGAGACTGCAGTTTAGAGATAAGACCATCAAAATAAAATCGCTTCTTTCGACCAAAATATAGGGGACATCCGAGGTAATTAATGGGGAGAGATCCAACCCGAAACCCCAATAACTGAGATAGAGTTGATGACCGAGTCAAATCATTTGGGGGAGCCATGTAAAAGGAGCTTTTAGACTCGTTGACAAGTTGCCCAGAGACTTCCTCATAGTGCTTAATAGCAGCCTTGTGAAGCTTAATAGAGTTCAAGCACCCGTTACAAAAAATAATAATATCGTCTGCGAAGGCGAGATGAGATATAACAGGAGCGCCACTAATAGAAGAATAGATAGAGTAGGCCGACTGGTTCTGCAAATGATTGAGGACTCTGCTAAAGTAATCAGCTGTGATAATAAATAAGCTTGGGGATAACGGGTCACCTTGCCTGAGACCTCGAGATGAAGGAAAGAAACCAGCTTGGCTGCCATTAATAAGCATAGAGAACCAATTTGTAGAAATAAGCCTCCATATGAGGTCGATAAAAATCTCATGAAATCCAAACTGCCTTAGAACAGTGATGAGAAACAACCAGGAAACTCTGTCAAACGCCTTAGCCATATCGAGCTTGAGCACGACATTAGAGCCCGAAACTTTTTTCCCCAAAAAACTCATAAGCTCCTGAGCCAGTAAAATGTTATCTTGAATAACTCGACCTTTAGTGAAGGCGCTTTGGTTTTCTGAAATGATGTGGGGAAGAATAGTAGCCAGACGAGAGGAAATAATTTTGGAGATTACTTTGTTACAGAAATTACATAGACTTATTGGCCGGAGATCCTGAAAAGAGACTGGAATGTCCATCTTTGGGATTGCAACAAGTAAAGTACTGGACCAAGACTTTGGGAGAGAAAACCCCGAAAAAAATTCAAGGATGGCTTCACAAAAATCCCCTTGAATTATGTCCCAGCAATATGAATAAAATTTACCTGAAAACCCGTCTGGGCCAGCCGCACTATCCCCATTTAATTGGAAAACTGCCTTCTTAATTTCCGAATTAGATGGAGGAGAAATTAATAAATCATTCCAGTCTTCAGTAATGAGCCGAGGAATGAGACTATGATTGAAAACAGAAGTAGTCGTTTCAGTAGTTTGAAGCTGAGCTGAAAAGTAGTCAATAGCCCCTTGTTTAATCTCCCTTTCCGAGGTAAGAAGCTGCCCGTTCATATTCTGAATAGAGTGAATGAAGAGACGGCGCTGTTGCTGTTTGACAGTGGCATGAAACAGTTTGGAATTTCCTTGGCCTTCTTTCAGCCATTTAAGCTTAGACTTTTGCTTCCAGAATTTTTCTTCATTGCTAATACAAGACCGCAGATTGGCTTGAGCAGCCATGAGGTTTTCGCGGTTGGAAGGGGAGGCATTAAGCTCGTACAACAACTCCTTTTCAAGGGCATCTTCCTCAGCCTTGCGAAGATTATCAAAGATGTTACCAAAAGTGTTCTTATTCCATAACCTTAGGCAATCTTTGACAATTTTAAGTTTTCGAGAAAACCGAATCATGGGCCGACCTTCAACATTAGAATTCCAGGCATTGGCAATCGTGGCTTTAAATGAAGCGTGACCAGTCCATGCATTAATAAACCGAAAAGAAGAGGGACCACGGGCAACTTGACAGGAAATGGAGGCAAGAAGAGGAGAGTGATCCGAACAAGTCCTGTTAAGATGTTGAATAGATGTAGCCGGATAATTATCTAACCAATCTGCATTACATAAAATTCTGTCTATCCGTTCATGGATTGTAGCATTGCCATCTCTCTTATTCCACCAAGTGTAAGCACTTCCAGAATACCCAAGATCGGATAGACCCGTGGCAGCCAAGCAAGCATGAAAATCGAGGGCACCAAGACGATCCCAGCCAACTCCACCAGATTTTTCGGATGGATGGAGAATTATATTAAAGTCGCCTCCCACAATCCAAGGGGAATTTGAAATAGAGGAACTGATTGAAATCAAATCATCCCAAAGAGATTTACGGTCATCCGTGGTACATTTGGCATAAACACAAGTGAGGATTGCATGCTTAGCCCAAGAAAAATGCTTGATCTGGATAGAAACTTGCTGCGGAGATTCATTAAGCAAATGACAAGTAAAAGAAGATTTTATGAAAATCCAAATAGAACTAGATGAATTAGAAACCGAGAACCTGAAACTGAGACGTCGAGTAATGAGAGCAACTTTTTCCATGTGCAACATAGGCTCGAAAACCGCAATTATGGAAATATTATGAAGCTTAACTAGCAATTTAAGGCGGCTGACCGAAGGTTCATTACCAATCCCCCTTATATTCCAGAAGAGAAATTTAATATCCATAAAAACAGATTATTGAGAGGTGCCCGTGGATGGCTTTGAAGCCTGTGAACGAGTGATCCGCACCATATTAGGAAAAGGTGGCTTCTGTGTAGGCTTGGCCGAGGCTTTGGGTTGCTCGATATTAAGGGCATTAAGTGAAGAGTTGTCATCCGATTCCATTTCCAAAACTTCGAGGGCTACAAATCTATTGGGGGAAAGTTGGATGGCAGGTGGATCTTCATCAAAAGATGGATCAATAGGAGAGTCAGAATGAGCCTTAGGGTTTACCTCATCACTTTGGTCGCTAGGGTCAGTAACATTATCCACTGTTAACGGATTATCTTTATCGCGGCCTTCAATTGGGACATGCAAATTGTCTTCTTTAGATGACTGAAGTTGTGAGGAAGGCATAGAGGGCTTATTATGAGCATCTGCTTTGGGAGGATTTAAGACTTGAGGAGTGGTCTCAGTGTTGGCTTTAACAGTAGGGTTTGGAAGATCATTATGGGGAATAGGGGGTTCGGCCTGGACAGTGGGAGCCTCTTTATCACCATTCTTGCTATTATCACATGCAGTCTTCTTTGGAGTCCATCGTTGGCGAGAAGACTGAGGAATAGGTTGAGTGGGCTGTGGAACAGATTGAGGGTTTGGTTTAGTAGGATCTGAGCGAGGAAGATCAGGATTTTTAATCCTGCATGTGAGATCGCTATGGCCTTGACGATAACAATGAGAGCAATAAGAGGGTTTATTCTCAGCTTCGATGGGATGCCAAAAACTTTGAGACGAATTGCCACAGTCTATCCAGATACGAGAAGGGCAAGGCTTGAGTAGATCAATCTCAATGCAAACTCGAGCAACACTAGGCCGAGATAGGTTAATGGTTGGCTGATCAAGCATAAGTGGCTTGCCGATTAAGGAGGCTAGAGAGAATAAAGCAGTTTTATTAAACAGATGGATTGGGAGGCCATGTAGCGAAAACCAGACCGGAACGATCGAGCTCTCTACATCTGGTCTAAAATCGGGAGACCATTTGAATACACGCATTGGATATTTGCCAAGGTACTAGTGATCCTTAATCCAAAGCCGCTGAAAATCTTCATTACTGCCGGTCTGAATGAGAATGTGTTTGGAGTCCATATGACCTATTGAGAACGCTGTTTTGAGGCCAATTGTATTGAAGTATTTTCGAGTAGCCTCCATGGATGGCCTTCCGTGGGAGAACTTTCCAACCAATGCAAATCGAAACGGGGCAGCCAGAGTGTCAATAATTTCGGGCGATAGTTTAAGTGAAGGCTCACCTTTGTAGGTGGATGGGGGTATGGAAAACGGAAGGGAAGTGGAGGGAGAGGTGCAAAGGGCAGCGGCAAAGGTTTTAGGTGTGGAAGATGCATGGGGATCCGGCGGCGCCGGCGGAACCTCAGCCATAGCCGCCAAAGGCCAAAACCCTAAAACGGGTGGAACGACTTTAGGAAAATTCGCACCTTAAGTGTGTGAAAAAGAATATGAACTGGTTACTAACTTTATTGGTGCATTGCATTCCCATATCCTGGTATCCCCTAAACAAGGGATAACTTGATGCGGGAAACCATCAGTTCCCATATTGGATACAAAATCCACTCAAGGCAACCGAGGCACATTCCAACGTGCTAATATAGACAGCACTCCTCTCGCACTTTTGATTTCGTCTTCCCCTAAACAAGTGAGGGTGGAACGAGAGCAGTGGTGTCCCGCATCCGCACGTACGCGCACCCCTATCCAAGGGCGCGCGGGGCACGTGAGCACATCCCGGGAACCTCACAGTGGCGACTCTGCTGGGGAGTTGTTTTATTTTAAATAAAATGGATGGCTAGACTCGTAAAATAAAACTTTTTGTTTTTATTTGTTTCTCGGCCGCAAAGATGCTTGTCATATTAATTTACGCATTTGAATAAAGTGTTCCCATACGGCCGTGGCTATATTTGTGGATATGATCCTCCATCTTGCAGCAGTTTTCGTTCCGATAACTGTTACAGGCATGTTTAAGAGTATATATATATTAAAAAAAAATCAATATATATATATATATATATATATATATATATCAAAACAAAAAATCGAAAAATATATATATAATAATATATATATATTATATATGTTAAAAATAAATTCCGGGCAGCACAACAAAAGAGTTGGGGCTTTACTTCCGGCTCTATATTATTATTTATTTCAGTTCATTTTCTTTTTCACTTTATTCTGTATATTTATGCATATCTGCATTCATTCTGTCATTTTATTTTGGGGACATAGGACCAAAATTTGAAATTAATAGGGATAGATAGTTTCCCCACTTTTCTTTCTATTTCTTAAAGTGGTGTGCTTGCTTGCTTGCGCTCAAACATAAAAAGCCGAGAAAATCCACACATAACAACAAGACAGGCCAAATTTGCTTAATTTTTCTATTCATATATCTGTAAAAATAAATAAATACCTTTACTGCTTTCTAGATACCGCACACACGTGCACGCATGTAAATATATTCCGAACTGTCACCCTACATCATGGCCAGTGATCGATGTATTTTATACGTCGATTTTACATACTTCTATGACTTAAATTATGCTATTTCACGAGGCTTTTGGTTACTAATATATGTTTTCGGTGAGTTTTGTAAGTTTCAGGATTATTCGTGAAAATACGCTAAACTCCAGGGTTTTAAGTGAAAATTTCAAGAAGGACCAAAAAGGAAAAAAAATAAAGAAAGAATGAAGATTGTCAATCTGGACACCTTGCGAACGCAAGGTGCCTCAGACCTTGCGACCGCCGACCGCAAGGTGCCTCAGACCTTGCGGCCGCAAGGTAGGCAGTACTCGTCATAAAAGAAGCAACAAAGGAATCAAACGGCCAGACACACTGGAGACCTTGCGGACGCAGTACCCAAAGACCTGCGACCGCAAGGTGGTCAGAATGCTTGATTTTCGGATTTTCACACGGTGGTTCAATTGAAACACAACTCCCGAGTATATATAGAAGCCAGATGCCGAGCAAAAGATAGGGAGGACGGCTGGAAGCTCTCTTTTCATAGATTTTAGGTAGTTTTAGATTGTATAACATAGTTAGATTCTGTAATTTCAAGTATTGAAGATCAAATCATGTATCCAATCATCTCCATGTGCTGTTCATTGTCTATGATGAACTAAATCATCCATAATCTAGGAGGTGGGAGGTAACTTGTATCGAATTTATGTTTTGATTCTTATATATATGTCTATTCAATGCTTGTTGATTGTGTTGTTTATCAACCCCTATATTATTTTGCTTTGAACAAATGAATGTAATCGCAAATAATAAAGGCTTAGAGGTGCGGATAACTGCATGACCAAGTGCATATGTCGCATTAATCGGCTCACCAACACAATAAATTGGACCTATCGATGCACGAGAGTGATAAGTTAGGACCAGTGTTCTTACATGATCTAGGTGACAGATAGATCATAAATCTAGGTGACAACTAGATTGACAGCCTCGTGCTTAGGATATGGAATGGATGAATTTTATGGGATGGAGGTTGAACCAATTGTTCAACGACTATATCTATTTTTAGTGAACGAACCCAAGACATTGAATGACATTATTATGAATTGAACATAAAGGAGATATAAGTGAAACCCAGAATCCTAGATTTCCACCCACCATAAGATCTTCATATCTGTTATTACTGTCTAATTAGTTAAACATCTATAACTAGTAGTTTAGAGTAGAATTAAACATAAAAACCCCCCCTTAGGTTAATAATTTGCTATCAATAATTGCACTGTTCGTGATCACTTGTCTCTGTGGGTTCGACCCTTGCTTCCAATACTATTCTATAATAGTCTTGTCCACTTGCAAGGAAAAAGATTAAATAAAACATCGATCAGCCAGCCTACCCCCTGCATAAGCCAACGTTAGAATGCATATAGTTTTTCAGGACACTTCACAGACTAACTAGTTTTTGCATCTCTGGGTTATGATCCAGCCCCTGTCAAAAAAAAAATAAAAAAATAAAATAAAATATATATATATATATGTCAAAAAAAATGCGCAAGTTCAAAAAAATAAAAAAATAAAAAATATAATGAGTGCGCACAAAAAAATAAATATAAAAATATAAATAATAAACAGGGGCTGATTTATAATTCTCAGATGCTCGACCTAGATCATTTCAGATGGTGGATCCTGGAAAGAGTATAGGCCCTTCGCCTCGGGACCACCCCGGGAGTCGAAAGGCAGGTGGAATACGTTGGTCCTATTCTCTGGAGAAAGAATCCACTGTTCCAGAAAAAGTCATGAGACTGTCAAAATAAAGCAGGTGCTTATCCGGTCAATTGTAGGGAACAAAAATAATAATAAAATACTAATAAAAAGGCACGCCATCCAAGCCTGCATGCCCCCAAATTTTCCGATACCTCCAAAACCCCCATTTTCCTCAGAAACCTGGCCCGAATTTGGAAAGGTAGAGATAATACTGGCCGATTGATACGGGAAGGAGGCACATAATCTCGATCGAAAATATCGGGCCAGTCGAAAAGAGGCAAGACGTCAGAGATACAACTTTTAGCAGAATGGCAACTGAAAGTAAGCAGCCCGCCATGGGTACGCATCCGTGGGCTTGGGGACGCCTCGACTCAAAGAATGCAGAATGGTTAGACCAAAGGTTAGGTGCAGCGATAAGCCAAATGGCTAGCATGGTGCAAAGCTTAAAATCCAGTGGTGAGATGAACTCTTCCCCTGCAGTCCCTCAAAAAGCATCAACCTCCCATGATCTTCCAAACTCAATTTCTCAGCCAAACACTAACCCGCCAAATATTACCACGACCCAAAATCCCTATCCAACCCAAAATCTCTATCCAACCCAAAATCCATGTCCAACCCAAAATCCCTATCCAGCCCAAAATCCTTATCCTGTCCAAAACTCAAATCCTACCCAAAATCAAAATCCTTACCAGAACCCTCACCAAACACCTCCTCAAAATCCTTATAAAATACCACAGCCAGAAACTAATCCAGTCTTTCCTAACCCTACCAGCATATACCAAAATCCAACTCCCCCTCCCACCAAAATGGAGGAAGACATGGAGAACTTGCAAAGTATGATGCTCAAAGCCCTGGACGAAGACAAATTTTCTATGAAGGCATTAACGCTAAAACCTTCAGCCATACTACCCCCAAATTTCAAAATGCCCGACATAGAAAAATTCGATGGAACTGGATGCCCTATCTCTCACCTAAAATCTTACTCTACTGGCATGCAGTCAAGAGGGGCTAGCTTCGAAGCTATAGCCTCCAATTTTCACCTCACCTTAATAGGGGCTGCTAAGCAATGGTTAATGCTAACAGATGATAGCACCGTGGGCATTTGGGACTAAATAGCTGAAGGGTTCCTAGAAAGGTACAAAGACAATACCACCACTGAAAATAAACAGGAACTTAAGGCATGCACCCAAAAATAAAATGAAACATTCGCAGAATTTGCAGCCAGATGGAAAGATAAAGTCGCCCAAACTTTGGACAGACCTGATCCGGCTGAATCATGCAGAATGTTCATAAAAAACCTCCAGCCCATTTACCTAGAACGCATGCGTTATCTCCCTTATAGCAATTTTAAAGAAATAGTGGAGATAGGAGTCCGTATTGACGAAGAAATACGTACGGGATCCCTAGAGATTGATGCACATACACCCCCAATTTCACTTTGTGACTCTGAATCAGACGAAGAGTCTTCGGAAGAAGTCAATGTGGTTGAAAGAATTCCACCTGGTAAATATAGTAGTGTGCCGTGGTCATATGAATCTGTCAACTCTGTTGAAGGAAGTAGTAATGCCAACAAGAACCTCATAGGACCCTACCGGGCAAAAAGAAGGCATTACGATGAAATGAATGCCCCAATGTCTCTAATTTTACAAGGCCTAATGGCACAAGGGGTTTTGAAACCTATGGAAAACTACCGACCTCCACCAAAGCTATCAGACACATGGGACCACTCTCAGTATTGCGAGTATCATCGTAGCAGTGGCCATCCCACTGATAAGTGTTATAAGCTCAGAAGTGTCATCCAAGATCTTATTGATGGCCAAATCATTGAAAAGCCACACCCATGATTGTCTCTAGTAAAAAGTAGAAAATACCCTAGAATACCCTTATATATACACCTCCAAAGACTCTTTGCACCTTTGAATGTTCTTTTGTCGAATAAAATCTCCAGGAAACAACTCTTTTCAACACAGTGTCAATTTTGGAACCCTTGTTGTTTTCTTGTACCACTAACAATTCTGCAGGGGCTAAAAAGTTGACTACTGTCATTTACTCTCTTGAGAGGACTGTCCGGAGGTACGTAATCATTACATCTCATAAAAAAAAATTATTTAAAAAAAAAAAAAAAAAAAGGAGATTTCGTTCTCTCTAAAAAAAAGAAGAGAGTCTCCGAAAAAAAAAGGAGAGAAAGTCTTTTTTATATGTTGCCTTCTGTTTCCCAAAACATGTAAAGACAGGAAATTCCCTCCTCACCATTATTTTCAATTGCCATCATCAGTTGATAAGTGCATCAGTCATTCTTGTTTCAAAAAAAAAAAATCTAGCAAGTCCTACTTTGAGATGTCAAGGTCTACGATCACAAGAAAAAAAAACAAGAAAAGAAAAAAAAAAGAACAAAGAAAAGAGAAAAAAAAAAAGAGAGAAAAGCCTCTCCTGGGCAATTGCTTCAAAATAATTCTCTCTCGCAACAAAAGAAAAACATCAAACACTCTTGGACCACCCCATAACCCACAACCAAAGCCAAAAGCCGACCTCCTGACCATACCTACAACCAGGTCTAGAGACCAAATTCTCATCCAAACCCATAGCCTAAAAGGCCACCCAATAATCGCCCTGCGATCGCCTTTCCTAAAATAACCAAACCCATGGCCGAAAATACCTTTGAGCAAGAGGCCGATCAGATCCTCAATCCTAAAGCTAAACCATCCCAAATGCTTACCATAACCTAGTCACCACCTATAGCTCTGTTTCAATCGGATGCAACGTGATCTGGATCCAGGATAGAACTCCTTGCTAAAGACACATAAAATTATCAAAAGATAAATGTTAAATAGGGTCCATAAAACCTGTGATACTCAGCGATAAACTCTGGATCATGACTCTTCTTTTGTCCATTAGAGTCATCACTTTCTGTGAGCATACTCATTCATGTCTCCCACAAAAGTCTCTCTCAATCGAGTCTTTCTGGGGCTGTCTCTAGTTAATCTCTTCAAAAACTTGCCCATCACATTTTACAAAATTTGGTTGATTAAATTCATCCTGAGGCTTTCTCTCGCCAAAATCATCGGTACACAAAGGCTCATTATCTCCAGAGGCAGTTGTCATTTCCACCTCTGCCTGAAGAAAGGAAAAGGCTATAAAACCACGATCCCTCAAGAATAAGCAGCTCATCTTCGCATGCATCGAAGGATTGGCTTCCTATAAGGTAAAAGCTCGCTAGGTTGAAAACCCGAAAGGGCGACCTAGGCAAAAGTTAGAGCACGAACAAGAAAAAAAAACAAGAGAAAAAAAAAAGAAAGGAAAAGAAAAAAAAATGTGGTTCCTCCGAGGCATTGATTAGTAGGGCTCACTAGTCCCGGTTGAATTCCTTTTTTTGAATGATGCACTAGTCAAAAGACTGAAAACTGACCCAACACATCATTCGCCTCCATTTCAAATATCACCATCAACTCCCATACACATAACCCTCCCAAGCCAACAAAAAGTCACATCTCAAGCTCTTATATTGCATTTCCATCACCTTGCCTTATCTTGTCTTAACATTTTAAGAAACAGATGGTACACATACACATACAAAAGTTTTTTTTTTTTTTTTAAAAGGGAAAATTCCATTCGTATGCTTGCATCTTTCTACTGCATCTTATCAGGTCTTCCGCCACATCGGATGAAGGTTTTGCCAGCATCTCGCCAAGGATCACCTCCCAAAGATCCTCCACAGCATCATCAAAAGTCACAAAAGGTGACGTCCATATCCCCAGCAGATCAATCGGCAAAAATTGGGCAGAAAAGCCAGAAAATCGGCAGCAGAACAAAAGAAGAAATTTCTAGCCAAGGCTGGAAATTGCAGCAAAAAATAATAATAATAAAAAAAATAAAATTTTCTAGCTGAAGCCGGAAAATGCAACAGCAAGGAAGAAAATTTCTAGCTAAGGTCGAAAATTGCGGCAGCAAAAGAAAAAAAATCTAGCAAAAGCTGGAATTGCAACAAAAATCCCCAGCAGGTGCTGTAAAAACAACAAGTACAGCAAAAACAGGAGAGACAGAAGTCGCAAAGGCAAAGCCAAGGTAAGAAAAGGTAAGTATTTTACCCATTTTCTGTGCATCAATAGCTGTGTTGGAAAACTTTCCTTTAAGGGGCATACAGCCCCTGATCAAAGGGAAAGGTTTTGTTCTCTGATGAAGGCAGCGCTCCTGAGGAGACGTCTCATGTATCACAACACTTGATAGACTACCTTTACAGCACATACATCACGACATACCGTCTTTTAGAAATGCGATGGATATCGCATTCAACGTTGCGATGCAATGGATATTGCATCCATCCTTCCATGTCAATGCGATGGATATCGCATTCGGCGTCGCGATGGAATGGATATTGCATCCGTCCTTCCAGGTCAATGCGATGGATATCGCATTCAGCGTTGCGATGCAATGGATATTGCATCCGTCGTTCTATGTCAATGCGATGGATATCGCATTCAGTTCTGCGATGCAATGGATATTGCATCCGTTTTCCATGTTAATGCAATAGATATTGCATTAAGTTTGTGTTGGCGCAATGGATATTGCGTTTTGTTTTGCGATGCAATGGATATTGCATCCGTTTTCCGTGTTAATGCAATGGATATTGCATTAAGTCTGTGTCGGCGCAATGGATATTGCGTTTTGTTTTGCGATGCAATGGATATTGCATTCGTTTTTTCCATGTTAATGCAATGGATATTGCATTAAGTTTGTGTCGGCGCAATGGATATTGCGTTTTGTTTTGCGATGCAATGGATATTGCATCCGTTTTCCGTGTTAATGCAATGGATATTGCATTAAGTCCGTGTTGGCGCAATGGATATTGCATTTTGTTTTGCGATGCAATGGATATTGCATCCGTTTTCCGTGTTAATGCAATGGATATTGCATTAAGTCTGTGTCGGCGCAATGGATATTGCGTTTTGTTTTGCGATGCAATGGATATTGCATCCGTTTTCGTGTTAATGCAATGGATATTGCATGTTTTGCGATGCAATGGATATTGCGTTTTGTGTGCGATGCAATGGATATTGCATCCGTTTTCGATGCAATGGATATTGCATCCGTTTTTGTTAATGCAATGGATATTGCATTAAGTTTTGTGTCGACGCAATGGATATTGCGTTTTGTTTTGCGATGCAATGGATATTGCATCCGTTTTCCGTGTTAATGCAATGGATATTGCATTATGTTCTGTGTCGACGCAATGGATATTGCGATTTGGGTTCCGATGCAATGGATATTGCATCTGTTTTCTGCAATGGATATTGCATTTAGTTTTGTGTCAACGCAATGGATATTGCGTTTAGTGTTGCGATGCAATGGATTTTGCATTTTGATATGCGCTATTTTCACTAGGTTGTAATGGATATTATGGCTATCTTTCCGCATAACACTTGTCTGCATTACAACACTTGATCCCCAACAGAGGTGAACTACGTTTGGTCTGATTCCTTGAATAAGGATACGTAGGTCCGACCATCACAACAAAAAAATAAAAAAAAAAAAGGAATTCCCGGAAGAGTGGCAAAAATGTCAAGATCACCGAATCGCGCAGCACCGGGCACAAAAAGGTAAGTCAGGTACAGTATTCCTACCCTGATTTTAGAATAATTTCCTTTTTAGGAAAGTTTGTTTAAAAAAAAACTTTGCTTTGCTTTTCAAAATTAAAAAAAAAAAAACTCTTTTTCAAATTGAGTTTTGATTTCAAAAAAAAAAAGAGGAATATTTCAAAAACAAAAAAAAAGAGGAAAATTTCAAAAACACAAAAAAAGAGGAATATTTCAAAAACAAAAAAAAAGAGGAATATTTCAAAAACACAAAAAAAGAGGAATATTTCAAAAACAAAAAAAAGAGGAATATTTGAAAAAACAAAAAAAAAACATAGAGAGCGAGAGAAAGAAAAAGGAAGGAAAAAGAATGTTTTCCACTTCACAATTTTCGAAAATACTTGAAGAGTGATCAATTTGTCGTGCTCGGCGACGGATCTTTATCGGTCGAATGCAGTTTTCTAGATATTTGAAAGTTTTCGGGTTATGTTTGGAAACAAGGCAGCGACCAGCCAGACACAACTTATAAAACTCCTCTTAACACGTTTCAACGACAAGGTATTGATCGGTTGAAATGTGGTGGCAGAAAAACATTCAAATCTTCATACCGTATTTGACAACGGTTTCGGATCGGAAGAATACGACTTTTTCGAAAACACAAAAATCTTTTTCCGTTGTGTTCTTGATCGGGCTTGACCCGAAGGACATGACATCCTCACTTGGTTGTAGTTTAGGTTTTGGCCTGAACTACGTTTGGTCTGATTTCCTTTAATAGGGAATACGTAGGCAGCCTACACTAGTAGGTCCGACCATCAGAGCACATTCAATTCATATCTGCTTAAAATTGCGATAATTTTTATATAACCGACTAAAAATGTCTAGGTTATAGAGTTTGGATAGCATGTTAACTGTGCATTATAACTGCTACCAATTGCATTCTCCCGTTCTTAAATGAACGAAATTGGAGAGTCTATTGTTTATCAACGATGTTCGCCTACTCAGTAAGCCTTGGGTTACCCGTAGACTCCATCGTTGAGGAGCTCTGTAGACACCCCAATTTCATACCCCTGGTATGTGACTGACATAAAATATCAAGAACTGTTAAAACTTAACAAATGTCAAGTTACAAGAGTCAAAAATGCGAAAGGAAAAGCAGGATGCGCGAAACAATGAACTGCAGAGGGTAAAAGTGCACAAAATTGGAAGTTGGAAAGCAGCATGGTGCCGCACCAAGGGTTGCCTTGGCCGCACCATGCCTTCCACTGTTCACCTCTCTCAGATGGAAATTGTACAATCCTTGATGCTCGCGGTACAAGCTGTTGATGCATGGAGAACAAACCGAGGAATTCCCAGTGTGTCCCTCTCCTTCAGTATAAATAGAGACCCCGGCTCCCATTTTCAGTGCTCAATTCCGCGATAAAAAAATCGCAACGAAGTTCTGCTTCTGCGATCTTCCGATAAAATAGTACGAGAGGTGCGAGATAAGTGAGTGGAAGCTCATAGAGTCTCCAAACCCCGTCCAAACTCTACCAAATCAAAAACCCATAGGTTATAAGTGATCCCTAGCCTAGTTGTTAGGTATCCACCTCACTTCCCCGGTCCAAAAATCCCAAAGTAGCCGCCCGAGTAATGAGCTGAAAAGTCAAAAAACTAAGTCTAGGTTCCGCCCAACCAAAAAGGCCAAAACCTACCCAAATAAGCTGTCACTCTGCCCGAGTTGATAAGCTCAAACCCTCAAAAATAAAGCAGTCATTCTGCCCAAATCAAAACAACAACTACACAACAACAACAAAAGACTCCCTCTCCCTGAAGGACAGAGCGAGCACACCGCCGCTCTAAAAGGTAAAACCTTTAAGGGCGCAGTTTATTTTATTTATTTATTTTTCTGTCATCTATTTATTTTTAAAATTGTTATTTAAATCCGGCGCAATGTAGCCAATATAAGTCGTTGTGCTGCCCAGATTAGAATAGGAAATATTTTGTAAAAGAGCCGTTATAATGGCCAAATATTCTTAAATGTGTGTAATTATTGGAATGAAACGGCTGCGAGTCCGTAAATAATGTAGCCACAAATGTATTTGTTTAAATTTCCCTGTCATTTTAATACCTTATTTATTTGCGAGATAAATATGACAATAAGCATACTTCAGCCAAAAACCATTTTCGAGACCGAAAGGGCGAGTTGGGTGCCTAGCACCTTCCCAACTCGTAACTTAGCCTCCGAACCCGTTTTCTTTTTCTCTTGTTTATTTTTCTTTTCTTTGGTTTTGCTTTATTTGCCTTAAAATAAAGATGGCGACTCTAAAACTTTCGGATTCAGTGGGGCCTCGCAACACTCCCTCTTTGCACTCTCCCGTTCTCCCCTAAAAAAGGGAGATATGGGAATGGAGGGGTGATGCATTCCCATATCCTGGTATCTCCTAAACAAGGGATAACTTGATGCGGGAAACCCAAAGCTCCCATAGAAATCTGAATGGGCCATAAGGCTATTTTTAATAAATCCATAGTGGGGGCGTCGCAATATCCTTTTTTGCACTTTCCCGTTTTCCCCTAAAAAAGGGAAAATGGGAATGAAAGGGTAATGCATTCCCATATCCTGGTATCCCCTAAACAAGGGATAACTTGATGCGGGAAACCATCAGTTCCCATATTGGATACAAAATCCACTCAAGGCAACCGAGGCACATTCCAACGTGCTAATATAAACAGCACTCCTCTCGCACTTTTGATTTCGTCTTCCCCTAAACAAGGGAGGGTGGAACGAGAGCAGTGGTGTCCCGCATCCGCACGTACGCGCACCCCTATCCAAGGGCGCGCGGGGCGCGGGAGCACATCCCGGGAACCTCACACTATGTTATTAGCCCATGCAGTATTACAAACTGGGGAGCTTACAGTTCATCATAATATCGGTTCACCCTGTTCTGATTTCTTAAATTTCTGCCTAAGCCATTATTTCCTCCAACTGTGTTGACAGACCTGTCTGACCCGTAGGACCATGGAGCAGTGTTATAATTTTGGGTAGAAAATGGGGCTGAGGCATTTCCTACCATATTGACGGCTGGTGCTGGTGCGGTTGTCTTTCCTTTAGAATAACGGAAAGAACTAGGAGGCGTATTGGCTTTCAATTGCCCAGTTCGTATATCTTCATCAATACGAGCTCCTATTTCCACTATTTCTTTAAAATTGGTATAGGGGAGATACCGCATATGTTCCAGGTAAATGGGCTGGAGGTTTTTAATGAACATTCTGCATGACTCAGCCGGATCAGGTCTGTCAAAAGTCTGGGCCAACTTTCTTTTCCACCTGACTGTAAACTCAACACAAGTTTCTTTTTCCCTTTGGGTGCATGACTCAAGGTCCCTTTAATTTTCAGGACTAGTGTTGTCTTTGTATCTTTCAAGGAACCCTTCAGCTATTTGGTCCCAAGTGTTCATGGTGCTGCTATCAGACAACATTAGCCATTGTTTGGCAACCCCTATTAGGGTGAGGTGAAAATTGAAGCCATAGCCTCAAAGCTAGCTCCCCTTGACTGCATTCCAGTGGAATAAGATTTCAAGTGGGATATAGGGTATCCAGCCCCATCAAATTTTTCTATGTCGGGCATTTTGAATTTTGAAGGTAGTATTGCTGAAGGTTGCAATGCTAGTGCCTGCATAGAAAATTCCCCTTTGTTGAGAAGTTTGAGCATCATGGTTTTCATATTTTCCATGTCGGCCTCCATTTTGGTGGCTGGGGGAGTTGGCTTTTGGTATATACTGGCGGGATTAGGGAAGGCTGGGTTAATTTAATCCGTAAGGATTTTGGGCGGGGTAAGGATTTTGTGCTGGATATGGATATTGGGCTGGATAATGATTCTGGGTTGGTGGATTTTGGGCAGGTGGATTTTGGGTAGTATATGGATTTTGGGCAGCATAAGGATTCTGGGCTAGTGGATTTTGGGCAGCATAAGGATTCTGGGCTGGTGGATTAATGACGGTTTCGGCTGGGCGACCAGGATCATTGAAAGGTACATAGGTAGTAACTTGGCCTGGCGGGTTATAGCTTTTTGGGTCCATATGTGGGCTATCATGGAATGGGTTGGTTATGGGAAAAGAGAGGTCATTTGGGCTCTGGGGAATATTGGTGCTTGGGAAAGGATATAGAGGATAGGACGGGTAAGGGCTGATATTTGGGTAGTAGGGACTTGGTGGGGGATTTGGATTTGGGGTAGTGGCAATATTTGGTGGGTTAGTGTATGGCTGGGAAGTTGGGTTCGGAGGCACATGGGATATTAATGCTTCCTGGGGGACTGCAGGGGAAGAGTTCACCTCACCACTAGATTTTAAATTTTGCATCAAACTAGCCATTTGGCTCATTATACGATCAGTCGCTGCACCCAAATTTTGGTCTAACCACTGCTGCATTGCTGTAGTCGGAGCGTACCCTGGAGCCCCTGTATCTGTACCCATAGCGGACTGCTCACTTTCTGCTGCCATACTGCTCGGATCTGTACCCTCTGAACTGATTCTGCCTTTTTCTGATATGATACTGATATCCTATGATCTGATTTATGCACTTATTCTCGTATCAACCGACCAGTACTATCTCTACCTTTCCAAATTCGGGCCAGGTTTCTGAGGAAAATAGGTTTGGAGGTATCAGAAGGCTGGCTGAAGGCTTTCTGGGCTTGGAGTACAACGTGCCTTTATTAGTATTTTTTTATTATTATTTATTTTCCCTACAATTGACCGGATAAGCACCTGCTTTATTTTGACGGTCTCAGGACTTTCCCTGGAACAGTGGATTCTTTCTCCATAGTATTGGACCAACGTATTCCACCTGCCTTTCGACCCCCCCAAGATCGGATTGATCCCAAGCGAAGGGCCTATACTCTTTCCAGGATCCACCATTCAAAATGGTCTAGGTCGAGCATCAGAGAATAATAAATCAGCCCCTGCGTATTTATTTTTTTTCTTGCGCAATTTTTTTTCTTTTTTTTTTTGCGCACTTTTATTTTATTTATTCATCTTTATTTTTTATTTTTTTTGCGGGGGCTGACCCACGATTCAAAGATGCAAAAATCGGTCGGTCATTGAAGTGTCCTGAGAATCTATATGCATTCTAACGTTGGCTTATGCAGGGGGTAGGCTGGCCATGGTGTAGGGTAGCAGTTCGGAATATACCTATATGCGTGCGCGTGTGTGCAACCTCTAAAAAGCAATAAAATCTTTTTTTTCTTCAGATATACAAACAGAAAATAAAAATAGATATGTCCTGTCTTGCTGTTACGCGTGGATTTTCTCGGCTTTTTAGTTTGAGCGCAAGCAAGCAAGTACATCACATTAAAAAATAGAAACAAAAGCGGGGAATCTATCTATTCCTATTAATTACAAAATTTTCCCTATATCCCCAAAATAAAATGGCAAAATGAATGCAAATATATACATATTTTGCGGAATAATGAAAGTAATAAACAGAATAAAATAATAATGCAGAGCCGAAAATGAAGCAAACTTAAAATAAAGCCCCGGCCCTTTTATTGTGCTGCTCGGAATTTTATTGCAAACATATATATATGACATGTATATTTTTTTCGAAATTTTTTTTTGATTTTTTTTGTTTGTTTTTTTTTTGAAAAATAGATATATTTTTAAATATATCAGTAACAGTTATCGGAACGAAACTGCTGCAAGATGGAGGATCATATCCACAAATATAGACACGGATGTATAGGAACACAATATTCAAATGCATAAATTAATATAGCAAGCATACTTTAGCCAGAAACAAAGAAAAAAAAAAGTTTTTTTTATGAGTCTAGCCCTCCATTTTATTTAAAATAAAATGATCTCCCCAGCAGAGTCGTTACTGTGGGTCGCCCGGCTATGCGTCCGCGCCCAGCACGCCCTTGGATAGGGTTGTGCGTACGTGCGGATGCGGGACACCACTGCTCTCATTCCATCCTCCCTTGTTTAGGGGAAAACGAAATTAAAAGTGCGAGAGGAGTGTTGTCTAAAATAGTGCGTTGGAATGCGCCTCAGTTGACTTTAGTGGATTTTTGGTCCAATATGAGAGCTTTGGGTTTCCCCCATCAAGTTATCCCTTGTTTAGGGGATACCAGGATATGGGAATACATCACCCTTTCATTCTCATTCTCCCTTTTTTAGGGGAAAACGGAAAAGTGCAAAAAAGGATGTTGCGAGGCCCCATTATGGATTTTATGAAAATAGCCTTATGGCCTATTTCGGATCACTATGGGTGCTTTGGGTTTCCTGCATCAAGTTATCCCTTGGTTAGGGGATACCAGGATATAGGAATGCATCACCCTTTCATTCGCATTCTTTATTTTTTAGGGGAAAACGGAAAAGTGCAAGAAAGGAGTGTTGCGACGCCCCATTGGATCTAAAATGTTTTATAGAGTCGCTATCTTTATTTTAAGGCAAAAATAAAGCAAAACCAAAAGAAAAGAAAAACCAGGGATTGCAAAACGGGTTCGGAGGCTAAGTTACGAGTTGGGAAGGTGCTAGGCACCCAACTCGCCCTTTCAGTCTCAAAAGCGTTTTTTGGCTAAAGTATGTTTTTTGTTATATTTATTTAGCAAATAAACAAAGCATTTAAAGACAGGAAAATAAAAGCAAATACATCCGCGGTTACATTATTTACGGACTTACAGCCGTCTCCTTACAATAATTACAGATATATTTAAAAATATTTGGTCATTATAACGGCTCTTTTACATAGTATTTTTTGACTAAATCCGGGCAGCACAACAGCTTATATTTTCAACATTGGGCTGGATTTAAAGAATAACTTTTATAAAAATAACGCCCTTAAAGGCTATTACCTTTTAGAGCGGAGTGTGCTCGCTCTGTCCTTCTCGGGAGAGGGAGACTTTTATGCTGCTGCTGCTGTGATTTGGGCAGAGTAACGACTTATTTTTGGTGGTTTTGACCAATTTAGTTGGGCGGAATAACGGCTTACTTTTGGTGATTTCAGCCTATTTACTCGGGCAAAGTAACGGCTTACTTTATGGTTTTTGGGCCGGGGAAATTGGGTGGATACCTAACTAAAGGGTTAGGGATCATTTTAATCGGTGGGTTTTTGGTTTGGCGGAGTTTTGGCAGGGTTTCAAGGCTTTATAGGCTGACCACTCCCTATCTCACTTCACTCACTACTTTCTTAGTGTTAGGACGACGCAGAGAAATTTTATCGACGTTTTTCTTCGTCTCTTTTCAGGGTTCTGAAAGTGAGTCCCGAAGCCTATATTTATAGCTGAAGGAGGGGACTCATCGGGGATAACAAATCCTCTCTGTACGCTCAATTTCATTGTACACTAGGCTTCCGATCTTGCACAATACGTTAACTAGGAGGGCTCTTGTAGCTAGCTGGGCGCGGACACAAGGTCCTCTTGGCGCGGCGCCAAGGGCCCCTTTTGGTCGCGCCATGGTACTATTCCACTTTCAAAATTTGCACTTTTATCCCTCGCATTTTACTGTTTCGCGCATCCTGCTTTGCCTTTTGCATTTTTAACTCCTGTAACTTGATATTTGTTAGGTTTAAACAGTTCTTGATATCACATGACAGAGTCACATATCAGGGGTACGAAATTGGGGTGTCTACAAAATTATATTAATTTTATAATTGTTTTTCATACAGACATGATGTCAATTCTCATGATCTTCATTCTGAAATTGTATCTGATTTGAAGACCATGTTAGATACAAATAATGTTTTGGTGCATTCTTTTTGAGTGTCAAAAGATAAAATGGTCCAAGAAGGTAGATTAGAAGTCAAATTAAAATTGATAGGAAGACGAAGTGGTGATGTGAAAAGGTACAATCTCCCGACTGCATCTAAGGTTGCTGCGTTGGTTGTTGGTGATTTTGATCAAATGTTAGGTGATAGGGATATTTTACTTGAGAGTCAAACGGGACAGCTTAAGCATATAAACGAATTGCATCCTGGTTATCTTCCTCTCCAGCATCCATTGATTTTTCCGTACGGCGAGGATGGATACAGAGAAGATATTCTATTTTCTGAATTAAAAGATGGTTCCAAAGGACGGAAGAAGGTCAGTATAAGAGAATTTTTTGCGTATAGATTGAATGAAAGGGATTGTGAGCCGACAACCATTATGTGTTCCAGAAGACTATTTCAACAATTTGTTGTCGATGTGTACACTATGATTGAAAGTAATCGATTACTGTACATTTGACTGAATCAGAAGCAACTGCGTTGTGAAATGTACAAAGGGTTGCATGAAGCTTTGTTACGTGATGAAACAAATGCGTCCACTCAAGGGAAAAGAATTATATTGCTTTCATCTTTTACTGGAGGTGCCAGATTCATGATACAAAACTATCAAGATATTATGGCTATATGTAGATGGGCGGAGTTACCGGATTTATTTCTTACATTTACATATAATCCCAAGTGGCCTGAAATTGATAGATTTGTTACAGCACATGGATTAAAGTCTGAAGATCAACCAAATATTGTTTGTAGGGTTTTTAAAGTGATGCTTGATGGACTTATCAAAGATCTTCATAAAAACAATATTTTTGGAGCTGTCGATCGGGTAACTTTTTCTTCTATTTATAGATGAATATTTTTATAAACATATAAAATTTCCATTTTAATTCTAATTTATTTACGCTATTATGGTTTATTTGTGTGTCATATTTTCTACAGTCATTTATATTGTAGAGTTTCAGAAGAGGGGTTTGTCGCATTCTCACATATTATTGTTCCTTTCTTCCGAAGAGAGGAATCTGACAGCGGATGCAATTGATCGTTGCATTACGACGGAGATCCCGGACGAAAATGAGGACCCAATTTATTATCTTTGCGGTTCAAGATTTTATGATACACGGTCCATGTGGCGGTGATCGAAAGGATGCTCCTTGCATGATAGATAGGCATTGCTCAAAGGATTTTCTAAAAAAATTGTTGAGACGACTACAATTGACGAAGATGGATATCCAATGTACAGACGTCGGGATAATGGAAGGACGATAGTTAAGAATGGAGTTGTTTTTTTACAATAGACACGTCGTTCCTCATAATCGATACTTATTGATTACTTATGGGGCCCATTTGAACGTTGAGTGGTGTAATCAATCACGTGTAATAAAATATTTGTTCAAGTACATAAACAAGGGCAACAATCGCGTCACTGCCATATTTTATCAAAGCTCGGGTGATGCTAATGTGGATAAGAATATCGATGAAGTTAATTTGTACTACGACTGCACATACATTTCATCTTGTGAAGCTGTATGGAGAGTTTTTGTATTTGAAATACAATACAAAGACCCGCTTGTTGTGCGTCTAAGTTTTCATCTTACGAATCGGCAAAGCGTTGTTTTCTCGGATTCGATAAAAATGACTATATCATGGATCGGGAAACCATAAAGCATAGTATGTTTTTGGCATGGATGGAAGCAAATAAGAAGTATCCTCTGGGAAGAGAATTAACTATTACAGAATTTCCTAAGAAATTGTTTGGAATTCGAAAATACGGGAATGGACCCCAAGAGTACAAAGTAGTTTTGCAATTGGACGAATATTTTTTTTCCTCTAGGATCTGGTGATTTGTACTACTTGAGATACCTCCTAAACGTAGTTTGAGGAGCCACTTGCTATGAAGATTTATGCTTTATAAATGGGGTGCAATTTGTTCTTTTCAAGACGCTTGCTATGCGCTGGGATTGTTAACTGATGATAAGGAGTATATTGATGGGATAATCGAGGCTAGCCATTGGGCATCGACTCAATCATTGAGAATTCTTCTTTCTACACTATTATCATCTGGGACGATGAGTCAACCTGAAGTAGTTTGGGATACATGTTGGTCTTATCTATCCAATGACATTCTTTACAACCAACGAATTTTGCTTCAGTATCAAGGTTTGTAAAAAAAATACTTTTAGATATTTAAGTTGTTACGTATCTCAAAGTAATTACTTTTTATTTTATAGGTTTGCAATTAAACGAGGATCAAATCAGGAACTAGGCACTTGTGGAAGTTGAGAAGATTTTAAGACATTACGGAAGGAGTATACGTGAGTTCCAATCAATGCCATATCCAGATGATCAATTTTTCGAATTCTCGCATAACAGATTAGTGCATGATGAGATGTGTTATGATTGAATAAGCTTGGCAGAAGATCACAAGAAGTTCGTCTCAAATTTGAATGCTGAGCAACTCCATGTTTATGAAACTATTATCGCATCAACTAATTCATAATTTGGAAAGATTTTTTTTGTGTATAGTTATGCAGTTACTGGGAAAACGTTCATTTGGAAAACTTTATCTGCTCGATTTAGATCAAACGGAGAGATTGTATTAAATGTGGCGTCCAGTGGCATAGCTTCCATTTTGTTGCCTGGTGGTAGCACTGATCATTCAAGATTTAAAATTACTTTTAATCCGAATGAAGATTCAACTTGCAACATAAAACAAGGGAGTCCTATTGCGGAGCTTATACTTAAGGACAAACTTATTATATGGGACGAGGCTCCAATGATGCATAAGTATTGTTTTGAAGCATTGGATCAAAGTATGAGAGATATCATGAAAGTAATTCATCCATCTAGAGCTAATATTCCTTTTGGAGGTAAGACGATTGTGTTTGGGGGAGATTTTCGTCAAATATTGCTGTAATTCCAAAGGGCGAGACGAGACATCGTTCATGCCACTATTAATTCATCGTATTTGTGGAAGGATTTTACTTGTATTGAAGTTGACAACTAATATGAGATTGCAAAATATTGGGTCCAACGAAAATTGCGAAGAATTGAGACTTTTTCCTGAATGGATTGCAAATATTGGCAATGGGAAAATTGGTGAGAACCAAATGATGGTTGTGTTTACGTAGATATTTCCGATCACTGTTTGCTTAAGGAATTCGGACGATCCAATTGCTACAATTGTTCAAAGTACATATCCTTCATTTGAAGCGTTGTTCCTATGAGTCATCGTTTTTTGAGGACAAAACTATTTTGGCACCGACTCTTGATGTAGTCAGTTCAATCAATGATTATATGGTATCGATGAACAATTCTGAAGCAAGACTTTATTTGAGCTCAGATTCTCCGTGCCATTTAAATAGAAATATTGATCTTCTGAACAATATACATACTCCAGAATTTTTGGAATACCAAATCATGAGTTGAATTTGAAGGTTGGAACTCCAGTTATGTTGCTTCGTAACATTGACCATTCTCTTGGGTTATGCAATGGCACGAGGTTAATCATTACAAGATCGGGAAACCATGTTTTAGAAAGTCGAGTTCTTTCAAATGGTACCTATGGCGATACTGTTTTGATTCCGAGAATGTCATTGATACCTTCTGATCACATGTGACGACCCGACCCGGACCCCAATGCGAGATCCCGAGTCGCGCCGTCCAAATAGATAATAACACAAGCATGCATAGTAGGATCACAAAAATCATGTGGCGCAACATCGCATACATACAACAACTTCGGCTACACTTGGCGGAAAAGCAACCTAATTTAAACAAGTCATCGGCGGCGTTGAACCCAACAACTACTCCTACAATTATTAACACATGCTTATAATAAACTCAACGGCCACAACATGCCGGAGACAACAACAACAACAATAAATAACGAGCTTTAGCGGAAGAAAATAGTAGTGAACCATACACATAATAAACAGGCTCGACATATAAGTCGGCTTACCAAAAGATTACAAGTTTAAGTAATTAAGTCTATTACATCAACAAACACAACATATACCCCAAGCCAAGTCTACATGACTTGCTTCCCATCGTCCTTACCAAAATAAGAATCTAAATAACCAAAGTCCAAAATAGCAACCTGCTAAAACAAACAACCAACGAGTACAAGCGAGTCTATCCCGTCTCCTCGGCTCGGATCTAAGGAAAGACAAAGCAAACAAATAGGGTAAGTCGAAAGACTTAGTAAGTTACAAAAATGCATGTCCATGTTATAGCATGACATATATCTCATTTATCATACATGATCATCATATAGCACTTAGCACATATTTCACGTAAGTGCGGAAAGTAAATCATACAAGTAGGATATGATAGTCACGGCCGCTTCGTAGTTCCTGCAATAAACTTTATTATACTTTATCGTGCAACATTGATGCTCTGTGAATGCATCAACTTTTATCAAGTACCACTCGATCTAGATAGCAAGCCAATGCGGCACTTAAGCGATACGGCAAAGGGCTACTTCCCATTGCGGCCAACAATGGAGGTGTGTGTGAAGTCCTAGGTGCGGCGATCCATAGCGAGCACGAATCCCATAATTCGTGAAGGCGATGCATCGTCCCACCTTGACCCGATAAACAAATCAAATAATGCCAGCTGGACTCAATGTGATGCACAAGTAGATATTTACTTGACTAAACCAATCAAAGACCGAATTCGACAAGAGCGAACTCGACCAACCAAGTAGGGTATCAATCTCTACTATAAAGTCATATCAAGGCAAATTAAATTGCACAAACCAACCTTTCATAAAACTTGCATAAATCATCAAACCAATCTCATACTTGAGTAAATCAAATCAAACGGTGTTCAAACTTCGTAGGGATTGAAACTAGGGTTCAACACGTTCAATTATTCCCTAAAGTCGACTCCGTTGAGTCTTTGCTCTAAATTCCCAAATTTGGAGAAATTGAAGCTATATGCTTCATAACCCCAACCTAGGTCATTTCTAGGTTCAACAAGATATTAAATTCACCAAGGCAATGCAAAGTGATTCATGTTCAACATAGAGTTCATTTCATAGGATAGAACACATACAACATAACAACACATAATGTAGGCTCCATTTAGGGCATTCTCATATGAACAAACTTCCAACAACAATAATATACAAGTCTCTAACATGTTTAAAGCTTTAAATAGGCAAGATGAAAGAGTAATATAAGCTTTCACAAGCAAGCATTTAACCTATACATGCTCCTAACAAGATCAAAATCTCAACATACAAGATTATAGCATGTAAAGCATACAAGTGCCCTCATTGACCTCAACCAACATAGACTTTGCTTCCTTAGGGTCAATGAGAACTAATAGAAGAAGAAGATTAAGAAGGTAACTTACTTGATACACACCAAAGAAGGAACTAGAAGGAACTATTCGGATAGAAATGCTCCCCTTGATGAGCTCTTCAACTTTAATGAAGGAACCTTGGGCAAATGAAGAATGGATGAGGGAGGATGGAGATGAAAGCTTCAAGAAGCCATGGGAGAGTCTTGGAGAAGATGAAATCCCGTTTTTGGAGAGTGAGGGTGAGATATGAGAGTCAAAAATCTGAAATGTGGCTCTTATATGTCTAAAATTTGAGTGGGACATGTGTCAACATGTTGTGGTCCCTTGAACTAGATATTTGTGGCTTAATTGGTCACCCAAAACACTCTTAATCCATCATTAAAACAAGTTAGGGTTATTAGGACTTAAGTGAGGAGGGTTAGGGAGGTTTAAGATAGGTTTGGATAGGGGTTTGGGTATAAAAATCGTCCAATTCCAAAACAGGGGAAAAATCCCGAAATTGAGTGTCTGGAGCTGAGGCGGGCGCCTCAGCCTACTCCATGCGGCCGCCTCAGATGCTGAGGCTTCTCCTCTGAATTCTGCACATTGAGATTCCTTCCAGAAGTTGAGGCGGGCGCCTCGACTCCTCCCATGCGGCCGCCTGGGCCTCTGAACCTCCAAAACTAGTTCTAAACTTGTCCTAAATGGTCCCAAACTTTTGGGCAACCATTCTAAGGTCTAACCCTACTCAAAACAAGTCGGAAACGCACCCGAACAACCCCCGGAACATGCTAGGACAAGGCGCGAACCACGCGACGAATGAACAACGGATTGAACTCAAATCAAACACCAATCAAACTTGGATATCTTGGACATGAAATAGGTTTGTTTCAACATGAATAAGACTTGAATATAAAGCTAAGAACTCAACGAACACTTCGTACGTCGAAATAGAAGCAAATACGAGCAACGAGAGGAATCGCTAAGACCAAATTCAACGCGATTAAACCGGCGATTCAACAAACAAGTTTATATGATTCTAAACATGTTATGAACTTTTAAAATGATCTATGAATGATTCTAAGACATTTATATAACAAGTAGACATGCTCACAATTCAACCAAGAAAGTAAGAAGACAAGCATACAAAACACATGCAAGAATACGGGGCGTTACACTCTCCCCACCTTTAGGAATTTAGTCCCTAAATTCTTACCAAGTTCGTCAAACAAGTGTGGATGCTTCTCGCGCATCTCCGCTTCCGTCTCCCAAGTCGCTTCTTCAATGTTGTGATTCCTCCAAAGAACTTTGACTAAGGGAATTCTCTTGGTTCGTAGAACTTGCTCCTTGGTGTCCAATATCTTCACGGGCCTTTCAACATATGACATATCCGGCTCAAACGTGATCTCCTCATACTCGAGTACATGAGACTCGTCCTTCAAATACTTTCGTAACATAGAGACATGGAATACATTATGTGTCTCCGAAAGTGAAGGTGGCAATGCTATACGATACGCTAAGGTCCCAACCCTCTCAAGAACCTCAAACGGACCAATGTATCTCGGTGTAAGCTTCCCTTTCTTGCCAAACCTCTTAGTACCTCTCCTCGGTGTTACCTTCAAGAACACGTAATCTCCCACCTGAAACTCAAGATCTCGTCTTCGATTGTCTGCATAACTCTTTTGTCGACTTTGGCGGTGCGCAAAGCGATCTCTAATCAACTTCACGCTCTCAGCCGGCATTGCACTAACTCGGAACCCCAAAGTTTCGCCTCTCCAACTTCATCCCAACAAATTGGCGATCTACACTTACGCCCATACAAAGCTTCATACGGCGCCATCTTGATACTCGACCGATAAGCTGTTAAGCGTTATTACGCATAAACTTCGGCCAAAGGCAAATGAGAATCCCAGCTCCCTTGAAATCAACGGCACAAGCTCGCAAAGATGTCCTCAAAATCTGAATCAAGCTCGGTGACCATCCGTTTGCGGATGAAAAATATCTTGAAGTCAATCTAGTCCCCAAAGCTTCGCAATGACTTCCAAAACCTAGATGTGAACCTCGGGTCTCTCATCGGACACAATACTAACCGTACGCCATGAAGTCTCACGATCTCACGGATATACAAAGTAAGCTGAGTCAATGAATGCGTGATAGCTATCGGAATGAAGTGTGCGAGACTTAGTCAATCATCGACTATAACCCAAACCGCATTAAACCCTCTCGCGTGCTTGCCGTAACCTGTCACAAAATCCATGGTAATGAACTCCCATTTCCACTCGGGAATCTCCAATGGTTGTAGAAATCCCGCAGGTCTCTGATGCTCAGCCTTAACCTGCTGACAAGTCAAACACTTAGACACGTACTCAGCAATTTCCCTCTTCATACCCCTCCACCAAAACTGTCTCTTTAAATCTAGGTACATCTTCGTGCTTCCCGGGTGGATGGTATACTTCGTCTTATGAGCCTCATCTAGAACCAACCTCTTCAATTCCGCATTACAAGGAACACAAACTCTACCTCGAAAAGTCAAGGTACCCTCGGTATTAATCACAAAGTCTGGCGATACACTCTCAGCCAACCCATCAATAACTTTCCTCAAATCCGGATCATTCCCTTGCTCTTCTCTAATTTTCCCAAATAAAACAGGTGTAGCACGAATATTAGCAAAAATCACACCTCTATCAACAACACTAGGACTCCAATCTCGCAAATCCTCCAACATTTTCCATTCCTTCACCATCATACACGACATATAAACCTTTCTACTCAAGGCATCCGCTACAACATTTGCCTTCCCCGGATGATACAAGATAGTACAGTCATGGTCCTTTAACTTTTCCATCCATCTACGCTGCCTCATATTCAACTCCTTTTGCGAAAACAAGTATTTCAAGCTCTTATGGTCGGTGAAGATCTCAAACTTAGACCCGTACAAGTAGTGTTTCCACTTATGCAACGCGAAGATAATCGCAGCCAACTCCATATCGTGTGTCGGGTAATTCTGTTCATGAATAGATAGTTTCCTCGATGCATAGGCGATCACCCTCCCGTTCTGCATCAAAACACAACCCAAGCCTTCTTTAGAGGCATCACTGTAGATCACGAAATTTTCTCCTCCACTAGGCAAAGCCAAAATAGGTGCCGATGTCAACCGATTCTTAAGCTCTTGGAAGCTAGACTCACATTTCTCGTTCCACACAAACGGCACATTCTTCTGTGTCAACTTCGTCATAGGAGTCACAATCCTAGAGAAACCCTCAATAAACCTTCGGTAATAACCCGCTAACCCCAAGAAACTCCGAACCTCGGTAACCGAACTAGGCCTCTTCCAATTCGTCACCGCTTCAATCTTAGACGGATCAACGGCTATCCGGCTCGAAACTATGTGCCCCAAGAAAGATACTTCCTCAAGCCAAAGGCACATTTGCTAAACTTTGCGTAAAAGGCGCTTCTCTCGAAGAATAGACAACACGATCCTCAAATGTTTCTCATGCTCCTCCCGAGACTTCGAATATACTAAAATATCATCAATAAAGACTACAACGAAGCAATCAAGATAACTGTGAAAGACACGGTTCATCAAATCCATAAACACCGCTGGCGCATTCGTCAACCCAAACGGCATCACCACAAACTCAAAATGTCCATACCTAGTGCGAAGTCGCTTCTCGAATGTCTTCCTCTCTAACCTTCAACTGGTAGTAACCCCATCTCAAATCAAGCTTAGAGTAGACAATGGACCCTTGCAACTGGTCAAAAAGGTCATCGATGTGGGGTAGAGGATACTTATTCTTAATGGTAACCTTGTTCAATTCTCGGTAGTCTATACACAACCAAACTCCCATCTTTCTTCCTCACAAACAAGAGGTGCCCAGCCGCCGACACACTTGGTTTAACAAAACCAATCTCTAGAAGTTCTTGCAAGCGGGTTTTCAACTCCAAGCTCCGCAAGGGTGCCATTCTATATGGTGCCTTAGAAATCGGTGAAGTCCCCAGGAATAAGCTCAATGCAAAACTCTAGTTCTCTATCGGGTGGCATAGCATGATCAAGTGGTAGAAAACACGTCGGGAAATTCACACACCACTAGGAACCTCCTCTAAGTTAGGCGAAGACTTTCTCTTATCAACTACGCATGCAAGATAACGTACACCCTTGAGATAATAACTTTCTAGCCCTCATGCAGCAATAAAGTGCAACGTCGCCGAAGCATGATCACCCACAAAAGTAAACTCAGCACACCTGCATATAAAAGGTAACTCTTTCTATGGCGAGTCAACTATAGCATGATAAGCACATAACCAGTCCATGCCAAGGATAACATCAAAGTCACGTATAGGAAGAACTACCAAATCCGCATGCAAAGTGTGGTCACCCACCAAAACATCACAAGACTTAAACACTTGGGACAGCGAAGCATATATTCCCGAAGGGGTAGACACTTTCAAGCAATATGGCAAGGTTGAGGCAAAAGCAGGTTCTCAATAAAGTGTGAAGCAACATATGAATAGAGAAGACCACTGGATCTATGAGAACTCGAGCCTTATGATCGAATATGAAAGTACCTCAATCACGACCGTGACCCCGGAACCTCGCAGCGATCCAGCGCAAACTTACCCGACAACGGACTTTAGGTTTGCAGATCCCCATCTCTCTTAGTCCCAGGCTGGCCAGTGCACCCGACTAGCCTTAAACTTCGAGGCGATCCTTCTTCATGAGTTCCATCTCCATAATAAAACATTTCCCATTTTTCCCCGGCACCTCTCGGTATGCCCGGACCTCGGCGAGAAAGCGTACAAACCATAGCTTCTTTCTGGCGACCCTTGCGCGCAAATGCGAGGTACTATTACCTTGTTTCCCCGTGGCCTACCTTGGCCTCCACTTCTCCGTCGCGGTTCCTTGATAACCCTTCTATTACGAATTGTTCCCACGATTATTGAATGCAGTGGTGCGGGTGCACTACTAGCATTATTCTTAACCACGTGTTCATCAATGTCTTGCTCCACCTCATACGCTCTATCAGCTGCCGGTAGATGTCGGTGAGCTTAAGCGCTA